>OW386292.2:38741838-39373061 GCA_936432065.2 Rutpela maculata
TCTGACAAAAAATCAACTGGTATAGATGAGGTTCCTGTCAAATTAGTAAAAGACTGTGTACACGAATTGCACTGTGTTTTACCTACATCATTAATAAGTCAATTTTGACGAGTAAATTCCCAAATAGGTTAAAAACGGCATTAATTATACCTGCGTTTAAAAAAGGAAATGAAGACGAAATTAACAATTATAGACCCATCTCACTTTTAAGTGTTTTTTCTAAGATTATTGAAAAAGTAATCGCAGATAGAATTATTTTATTTCTAAATGAAAACAATTTATTAACATCGTCTCAACATGGCTTTAGAAGTAAATTTTCTACAGAAACCGCTACAAATGAACTAATTCAAAATGTATATGAGGAAATAGATGCCAAAAATTATGTAATGGGAGTTTTCTTTGATCTCTCAAATGCTTTTGACACGTTAGATTTGTCTTTTGTTTCACACAAATTCAATATGCTAGGTATTAGAGACAATCTAAATAAGTGGATTGTATCATATCTCACTGATAGGAAAATTAAAATTAAAATAGAAAACTCTCTTTCATATGAACATGAGCTAAATATTGGAACACCTCAGGGTAGTGTGCTGGGTCCTCTGATATTCCTGCTATATGTAAATGATCTACCACACTATATAAACTCTGCAAATGTTTACATGTATGCAGACGACACATTTTTTATAATTACCGCAAAAACTCCTGAACAACTAGAGAAAAATGTGAACGATCTTTTACATTTGTTCAGTGATTGGTGTTTTAGAAATAGGCTTATAATAAATTATAGTAAAACAGTTTGCATTCATTTTACTACAAAACAAAAAAGAACGGAGTATAATTTTAATATAAATTTACATAGTCATTCTGTATCGCTTCAACCAGAAATAAAGTTCCTGGGAACTATAATTGATGCGAATCTCAGCTTTACAAGTCAAGTGAAACATTTATGTAAAAAATTGGAACAATCCTGTTTCGCTATCACAAATTTAAAAAATAGTTTGGACAAAAAATCGCTCCTAAATGTCTATTATGCCTTAGTATACTCTCAAATTTCCTATAACATAATTTCATATGGAAACAGTACAGACATGCAAAGAGTATTTATAATGCAAAAAAGAGTCATAAGATTAATATTTAATTTAGGTTATATAGAATCATGTAGAGATACTTTTAAAAGAGAGAAAATATTGACTGTGGTATCTATATATCTAGATAAATTGTTAATTTACATATATATAAATAAACATAAATTAAAAACTTACAATCACTGTTATCAAACTCGCAACAAAGACGAGATATATATAAGTAGATATAACCTTTCTTTATATAAGAAGTCCCCATTTATTCAATAAATTGCCCTCAGATATAAAAAATTGCATGCCAATAGAAAAGTTCAAACAAAAACTAAGAGCGTTTCTAGTCAATAATTGCTTTTATTCCGTGGAAGAGTTTTTGGAACTCTAAATTACTGTAGTGCTTGTTTTTTATATAGTTTTACTTGAAATGTGTTGTAATGTTTTTTGTAATGTTTTTATTTGAAATTTTAATGAATTAAATTAATTAAAGTTAGGTAATTTAAATTATTTTTGTCCATATTATCTTGTTATCTTGTTTTTAGAATTAACCCCATGACAATATCTATACTTATGTAAATAAGTCACAGAAATAAATATCTATCTATCTATCTATCTATCTATCTTATATAGATTATTATTCAAGGTGATTTTCGAAACAGTACAACTTCGACATGTTAAGTACTTTACTTGGTAATGATGAAGTAATGCATAAACATTGTCCTATGGATATCCGAAGGACATCCTCAGCGGAGATTAGGGCATCCGATGAATTTCTTTGTTAGCATCCGTATATTAAAAAAAAATCCTCACGTCTCAAAACATCTCAAATTTGATCAACTTTTTTAAGAATTAAAGTTTTATGGTTGAGGTAATTATACAAACCTGGGAAACGTGTTGGAGAAAAAACGGTAAAGGAATAATATTGTCATCTACAACATAAACAGAATATTTACATCAATCCCTATAGGGACCTAAAATGTGTGTACTTGCCGTACATAAATTGGTCATCCAGAGGTAGGGTTGCCAGGCGTCCGGCTTTAGCCGGACATGCTTGGCTTTTTACGGTTTCGTCCGGCTTAAAATGTCCGGCCTATCCGGATTTTATTTGGCTATTTGCCTAAGGTTCTAAAACGTAATTTTTTAATTTTTAGTCGCTTTCTATAGATACATTTTATTGTTTTGCGATGACTTTTTCTGTTCCTATGTAACAAATGTTTATTTTTAAATTAATCAAGTTTAATAAAAATATTAATAAAAGACTGATTTTGTGTTTTAATTATATTTTTATGGCGAACGAATGCTGTTCGGCTTTTTGTACCAAATGTCCTGTTATAAGTAAAGTCCGGTTTTTTGAATTTTAGGCCTGGCAACCCTATCCAGAGCACGTCCGTCACGGCACATAAGATGGACGTTCAATGTGGTATTTGCTGGTACGTATATATATCTCGGAGACGTGTTGTAGAGAAAGCGGTATAGAGATATTATCATTTATTACAAAGATTTAATATTTAAATCAACGGACACGAAATGGACATCCACCTCCCTTCCCTATATTCGATTTAAAATATGCATACTTCCCTACATAAAATTGACATTCAGATGACGTCCATTCCGTACAATTTCAAAGTAAATCTGGTGATAGACGTCTGGTGGACGTCCAATTTATGTCCATGGAAGTCAATGCAATAAAATAAAACGGACGTCGTGTGCTAGTAGGGTATAGATATATGGGTTAGTTAAATATATATCTATAATTAAAAGTTCCAATTCATATTTAAAATGTAAATTTTCGAAGACTAAAAGGCGTTTCTGTTTAACATTTTAATAATACATGTTATTCTGTTTTTATTTAAAAATTGTTATTATTTTGTTTTTTCTTTTTTCCCTGATTACTTGGGAGTCTAGAAACTTATATTTACTCAGCAAGTGAACTGATCGCCACACTACTCCCCCTCTAAGAAAAAAAATCAGTCAGTCATTCAATTCGTCAATAGCAAAACGAACTTTCTTAATCAACGGTGGAGTGACATCGCATCTGTCAGACAATAAATATGCTGGTTTAATTCTGTCAATATTTACCGTGACGGCCTTAGTTCCTTTAACAAAAGTAATTAACTTATCTGTACGGGACAACACTTTAAAAGGCCCTTCGTACAGCGGAGTAAAAGATTTCTTAAAACGTTCTTTCCGAACGAAAATAAAATTACAAATCATTCGTCAATTCAGACATATTGACTTGTAATTTTATTTTCTTTCGGAAAGAACGTTTTAAGAAATCTTTTACTCCGCTGTACGAAGGGCCTTTTAAAGTGTTGTCCCGTATAGATAAGTTGGTTACTTTTGTTAAAGGACTAAGGCCGTCACGGTAAATATTGACAGAATTAAACCAGCATATTTATTGTCTGACAGATGGTATGTCACTCCACCGTCGATAAAGAAAGTTCGTTTTGCTATTGACGAATTGAAAGACTGACTGATTTTTTTTCTTAGCGGGGGAGTAGTGTGGCGATCAGTTCACTTGCTGAGTAAATATAAGTTTCTAGAGTCCCAAGTAACCAGGGAAAAAAGAAAAAACAAAATAATAACAATTTTTAAATAAAAACAGAATAACATGTATTATTAAAATGTTAAACAAAAACACCTTTTAGGCTGCTATAATTGCAATATTGCAAAAACTGTAATACATGGAGATTACAAGATTTTCTGATAATCAGACTGACGTTAAAGCTTGACAATTCAGAAGGACAGATATTTTATTTTACTATGTAAGAAGCTAAATAAACAGTGTGAAAACGGATCCGTGTAAAAATGAACAAATAACGAATTCAAACGAATTTTAATCCACTTTAATATTGATATTAGGTAATAAGGTTCAATTTACTGGACGACAGTGAAATTTTTATATCATGATTTCTTGATGGCACTTTTTTTTTTTAATTTAAGACTTAATTATGATTTTCTGTCTAATATTGCATAAACATTTCTTGACAAACCGTTTTCTAGGGAAAGAAATTTAAACGAAACATTACTGGTGCATTTAGTAATGCGCATTATCAATACAGGATGTCCCACGGCGAACTGCGGCGATCGATATCTCGAAAAGAAGAATTGTAAAATTTTGAAAATTTGGTAGTAAACTAATGTCGATGAGAGCAACTCGGCAAAAATATTCTTAAGATGATGGCACTTCAAGTTATACCGGAAGTAGATGTCAACTTGCTTATTTTAAATGGGACACCCTATATATTATTACATTTTTGGATTCTACGCAAAATTCTAGGCCGATTTTGTGTATCATGTATTTTACCTAAGTCTCTCCGTTTTTGACATATTTCAATTTTTATGTCAAAAATGATGTTTGCAGGCCCTAAAAGAATTATCAATTTTTCTTATAAGGAAGCCTTTATTATCTAATTTGGGTTGGATTCTTTGTTAAGAAAGATCTACTTTAGTAATGTTTTTATAATATTTTGATAAGTATTAATGCAGAGTGTTCAAAAAATAAGAATAAAAATGAAATTGAGAAAACTGTCAAAAATCAATTTTTTCAAAGGGAAACCCCCAATTTTTATAATCTTGTCTTATTTAACATTAAAAATAAGGGTTAAGTTTGTGTATGGATGTCTATTCCGAAAATTTTTAGTTTTCGAAATATTGCCAATTCAATATTTTTATATGGGGATTTTGCTATGGATTTTAAATTCAAATACTCTTAGTTGGATATGACGGCGTTGTGTGCTAAACAAATGTATGTAGCTGTCATTTACCATTTGAAAAGTATTAATTATCATGCCGGGGCGCTTAAATTATACGCACGAGGATTACTTAAAGTTGTTTATAATCTATGGAGAATGTAAAAAGGTTTTATCAAGAACATGTGAAATATTTGGTAATAGATATCCAAAGAAATGAAAACTATCTCCTAACAGTATTAAACGAATAATGGAGAATTTTGAAAATTTTGGCACCGTTAAGGCAACAGTTCATAGCAAAATCCCCATATAGAAAATATTGAATTGGCAATATTTCGAAAACTAAAAATTTTCGGAATAGGCATCCATATTTTTGTTATAAAAAGTGAGGGTTTCCATTTAAAAAAAATGATGTTTGACATTTTCCCAATTTCATTTTTATTTTTATTTTTGAACACTCTGTATTAATACTTATCAAAATGTTATTAAAAACACTATTAAAGTAGGTCTTTCTCAACAAAGAATCTAACCCAAATTAGATAATAAAGGCTTCCTTATAGGAAAAACCGCTGCCCAAGGAATCACGACTTCCACATCCAGATTTTCTATCCGTCACTCACAACGAAAAAATTTTGTATGTGGAAATAATTGCTTATGGAACTTTAATTATATAATATTTGAAATCCTCTACCCCAAAAACCTATAAAACGATACCCCACATCGGTAGTGGGGTGGAGGTGGTGATAGGGGGGTGGTAGTGGGGGATTGATGAAGTAAAACAATATTTTGAAGTTTCTGGTTCTTGTACACACACTAAATCACATCTTTTTTTTTCATCTCCTTTAATAAAGGTGGGGGTGGTAATGGGGGTGGCTAATGCCAAAAATTTGTTTGATACCTTAGCTTCTCTTGTATATACTAAATACCAATTTTCTGGACTCTTACCTGCTTGATTTAGCTATTTACCTCAAATTTACCCCAATTTACCCCCCAACCCTTCCACGGAACGAGATGAAAATATAATCTAGTTCCAGATCTCGTTAAAGTACATATGTGTACCAAATTTCAAGTCAATATCTTAAACGGTTCCAGAGTAAACGTGCACACAAAAAAAGTTACAGACAGATCGACAGACCGACAGACAGACAGAAATTTTTTTTTCACTCAAACTTAAAATCTCGACGTTTTATGACATTCTAAGCCTATTTGAACAATAAAAATTTAAAAATTTTTTTTTGTCGTTACTATACTTCCACTGGATGTGGAAGTAAAATTGATGTCTTTTAGGGCCATTTTTGACATAAAAATTGAAATATGTCAAAAACGGAGAGACTTAGGTAAAATACATGATACACAAAATCGGCCTAGAATTTTGCGTAGAATCCAAAAATGTAATAATATATAGGGTGTCCCGTTTAAAATAAGCAAGTTGACATTTACTTCCGGTATAAACGGAAGTGCCATCATCTTGAGAATATTTTAGCCGAGTTGCCCTCATCGACATTAGTTTATTACCAACTTTTCAAAATTTTACAATGTCTATTTTTCGAGATATCGATCGCCGCAGTTCGTCGTGGTACACCGTGTATAGGCTTATCAAGCATTTATAAAAATGACATTATACGTCGCAGAAGTATCTCGATATGATTAGCCGGTAGGTTTTTCCAGAGATAATCAATAAACTTCACACTTTTATAATATTTTATTACTATGTTTACAATAAATCATATTGTCGGTTGCCTATTATAGTTTATACAGAAATTAAATAGTAATCTGCCTGCACCCGTTGTGCATTTAAGACATATGATATGCAATTTCTATTGAATGTAAACTTAAGTATAGAATTTGCATTTGCACAATTTATTATTTAAAAATATGCCTATTTAAATTTTGATACCTAAATATTAGATATACATGAATGTGTACAAGTGTGTACGAAAAATAATAACAATTCAACTAATATTGTTTTTGTCATCCAAAAAGCACAACCAAAAAACAAAATATTTAAACACCATTATTATTATTAGTCTCTAAAAGACAAAAGACTTTAAAAATTATGAGTGCGTTTCCCTTTTTTACACTTCCAGGTGGCCATTTTGCTGACCACAATAATAGCATGGACCTATTTATATAACTATATCTATAATTATATCCCACATAATTTTGGATTTATTAGTAGACTTTAAAATTTTATTTTGATAACGGGCATTTTTCGATTTTTTGATATTATTCTCATGATTCTTTTTTAGTATATTATACCTTAACTTAAGATCAGTATTATTATTAAATAGTTTGAATTGTTTATAAAGGTCTCTAATAAATATACCTTCCTCATTAATATTATTGGTAATCCAGGGTGTCTTTTTAGTTATTTTAGAGTTTCTTTATAATTTGAAAGGAAAAGCTATATTAAATAAACTAAAAAATGTATCATGAAATTTATCAAACTTTTCATTTACATCAGTTCGAGATAATCTTGCCTCATTTCTTTTGCAAGCAAGAATTTACAATAGTTTTTATTTTCATCTAAAAATTCTCGTTTCCTAATATTACCAATACTACTTTCTAACTAAGGTAAATTAAAAATAGCAATTGTACATTATGGTCAGAATTTATAATGACAATAGCTTTTGATAGGATTAAATTTGTATTAGTGTCAGAAAAAAACATTATCAGAATTTTTGAATTTTTGTGAACACGGGAATATTCAGCAAAGTATCTACTGTATCCAAATGACGATAATAAATTTAATAAGCCATATGTATTCTGGTTATTTGAGAGAAAATTGCGATCGAAGTCACCAGAGATACATTTAGGACCCTTGATTTTAAAAGTTTTTGTTAACAGCTTTTCAAGGTTTTCATAAGGAGATCTATGTAAACAACTGACATTTACATTCATATTTTTAAAACTAACCACGACAAATACTCGTTCAAATATGTATTCACCAACATTTGTGATGTCCATCGAACTATAAGAAAGATCTTCTCTTACTAGTATAGAGCCACCGCCTCCTCTAATATTTTTTCTACAATAATAGCTGGCAACATTATACTTGTCAATTTTAAATGTCTTGACTTCATTAGCAGATAGCCCCGGTTTTTGTGAGACATACTATTTCAGGATAATACAGGGTATTCAAAATTACATTTAGTAAATTTAATCGAGAAGGCAAGAGAATGATACGTGCCTATATACCTTTGTTTGGTAGACTACTTTAAGATTTTTGACAACGTAGAGATGGGGGACACTCAAACATCTGGTTTAGCTAAAGGAGATAACACTCTGTCTTTAACATCTAGAGTGAATAGGTGATGCGACGTGTGCTGGAGGAGATGGCTAAAAGGGGCACCAATAATTCTAATTTAAGAGGTAGTAAACAAGATGGTATATTTGGACCCCTTGTAGACAATATTGGCAACTTAGGTTCAGCGAAGATTACGATGGCAAGATCGGTAACTTACGATTTCATCGGTAACTTACGATTTCAACCAAATGTATCACGAAATGCACAAAGATCAGATTCGCTAGTCCTCCCCATCTTTCTTTATGCATTTGACATGTGGATTGTTAGAAAAGTAGATAGATACCAAGTAACAATTTAAGTTGTATCACAATCTACAAGAGGTTATTAAGTCTATATAATAAAACTGATCGTAAAACTGTTTATACTAGATAACCTCTTAAAAGCATAAAACCAAAAAAGACCTTTTATAAAGGTTATAAATATCTTCCTTAAATCTATCAATAAAACCAACAATACTTTAGAACCCAAATCTGCAAGATGTTTTCAAGTCTACCATAAAACCTTTTATAAAATCTTCTTAAAACCGTTAGTACTTGCAATCAAATTTTAAGCCTGCTCCAAGAACATCATAAATAATTGTGTCTTTAATAATTCTGTGTCGAAAACTTGTTGCACTTAAACTGTCTAAATCAGAAAATGTCGCCAAGTAATAAAATATGTCTGCCTCGATTGAAATATCTGCATGTGCTAACGTTTTAAAATTTGATATTGATAAACAACCTAGCATCAAAAAATTGTCAACGCAGACCACTTTATTGATAAAGTATATCAAAAAACTTTTAAAAAAATCACGCGCCTTTCATTTGTCAGCTTATTAATTATTATTTACAATTAATTAAAAAAAAATAGTAACCCTAGTTTTAGCTTACTCAGTATGATTTTGGGCTTTTTAGGGGTTTATATGACATATTAACACATTTTAGATAGTTGCAGGCTAAATGTAAACAGTAAGAATAAGAAAACTATAACTAAACACTGTTGCCCCAACTTTGTTCAAACGTATCTACTATAGTTAACAGAAAAAAACATGGCTGAAAAATTGATAAAACCATTTATTTTAATAGAATACCATATTAAGAGTTTGTGGCTTTAGGAAATATTTTTATAAAACAAAAAGTTTTATTAAGTTCCAATTGCTCCACTTTATTACTATTTTAAAGCCTGTACTATTACTATTTTAAAGACTTTACCCAGCTTTATTACTCTTCTTTAAAACCCTTAAGATTTGTCTCTGACAATCTCTAATCCGAATGTACTTAGCTTAGGTAACATAACGTAAAAAAACATTATTTATTTCGTGTGTTTTTGAGTGTGCGATCATTAATTTCTCGTTATTTCTGTGATTATAGCGTTAATTGAGCAACAAAAAGTGAAAAACTACAAGTAAGTAGATTTTAAACAGTTTCCTTATAATATCATTTGAATACATGATGAGTGTATTGGGTATTATATGCCCCCCTAGCAAAGTTTAAAGGCGTAAGTGGGGGAACCAAAGGATTTATAAGTGCTTTATAAAAACCAAAAAATTTTAACGCAGCTTAATAAAGCTACCAAAAAACTATTAAGTTTTAAGCAAATAGTATTTGGCCATATTTTAAAACTCCCATAAAACCTAAAGATTTATAGATGTCTACCACAAAACTTAAAATATTTAAAATCCACTATAAAACTTAATGAGTTTATTGTAGCTTTTAATAATGCAACAATTAAATGGCTATAAAACCAATAGATCTTAAAGAGCAGAGGTTTAACAAATTGCTTTAAAGATAGCTTGAAGGCCTTTTTTTAAGTACATATTATCTGCAGATAAATTGGTATGCACAAAAGAAATAATAAAACCCAGTTCGGTTTATTTACCTTCTTAAATCTGTGATAAAACCTGATAAATACTTGTTGGCATTTAAATTGTTACTTAGGATAATCTATTAACACCTTCGAGATGTGGGTCTGGAGACGTTTATTGCACCAATAGCTCGATTTTTCAAGAAATACGTCTCCAAAAACGACTTTTCATCATCGTATCCTTTTAAATCCTTTCAATGTTTGACCACATCAACCAGACAGAAGACAATATAGGATGGTTGATAGTTAGGGGAAAACCAGATTGTAAAAAGGGCACCCTCCAAAATGTTGGGTTGATTTCACTAAGAAGCTGAGACAAATGGTGTTATGCCGTCAGACGCATTATACAGCAAACAGAGGCCAACTAGAATAATACATGGATCGCAATAGATGCTGGGAATAAGAAGATGCTCAACTAAGTGATAAATTCAATATCTGCTGCTGTGTCATC
This sequence comes from Rutpela maculata, assembly GCA_936432065.2. Lineage (NCBI taxonomy): Eukaryota > Metazoa > Arthropoda > Insecta > Coleoptera > Cerambycidae > Rutpela > Rutpela maculata. The sequence continues at coordinate 38,752,207 of OW386292.2, forward strand.
TCGTCCTGATGCGGTAAATTTAGATCTAACTTTCTTTTGCGATTTGAGCACATCCAGTTCGCAAAACACTGTTGTGGGATCTCCTTCATTTGAAATAGTAATAAGCCTCCCACAACTAATTAATCTTCCATCTGCTGTTCTTGTTACAATGACAATAATATTTACCACTTGAAAGATCATTATTTAACGAAGCATGACAAAACATTTTCATTAATTGTAAGATTTATGCAACTCACAAAGAATTTCTAGGTTAAATAACACATCTCTAAATAATAATGCGACACCAAGGCCTCTTGGTATCATTGAAATTTTGTTTTTAGGAAAACAAGAAAATCACACATTTAATTTAGCTTAAGACAAAAGTCGTGCTTAAAATTGCTGTGATAATGAATTAGGTATTTACGTCGTAGCTACTTTCTAAAACTAATTAAGTCTGTTAATTAAATGCGTGGCATCTACTGGGAAATTATCAACAGTTTGTCTGGAAATTCAAAGATTCTATTACAGGAGGCACGCCCTTTTCATTGTCGCAACAGAAATAGAAAATAGAAATTTGTAAATTTATTTATCATAAAAACTGTTAAACAGAGAAAGTTTCGTCAATTTATACACAAATACATAAAAATTATTAAAATAAGAAACATATATATGCAATTAAGAGACAACTAAATTATACCTAGGAGCTTGAACAGTATACCGGGTGGCTCAGCTGATAGTGACACTCTTGTAACTCTTGAATGGGCTAATGGATTTTTTTCACATTTGATGTATTGATATGAGTTAAGTTTCCAATTATATTATGTAAAGAACCAAAATGGCCGACTTCCGGTTTCGATGCAATTAACATGAAAATGAAATTTTTAAATGGGACAACCTGTGTATTCCTCAAATATTATTTTGATTTCCAAAAAATATAGATTTTTTAATTTTTAGTTTTAATCATAGAAGGCCGCGATTTTGCCAAAATTGTTAAAAATCAGTCTGAAAGTACCTTTAAAATATTATCTTTTCAGATACTAACATTTACGATTTATTCTTCATTAAGTTCAACAATATTGGTTTTTCAACTATTTTTGTTTTAAATGGAGTCCTATGGGACAACTTGTTATTTAATTAGATCTTTAAATTACGAAGAAAATGATATGCCTAATATCTACCTCTTTGTACTAAATTTGTAATTAGAGAAAGGAATGTTTTGATACATTTTTTTGTAATATTTTTTGAAAATAAAAATAATATTTGAGGGTCAGATCATATGTATTTTGGCGAGCAGGATCCAAATATGCAAACATATACAGGTTGCATATACAAGTTGTCGTATTTAAAAATTTGATTTTCATGTAAATTGCATCGAAACAGATAGTCGGCCATTTTGGTTCTTTACATCATATAATTGGAAATTTAATCCCATATCACTACACATCAAATTTGAAAAAAATCCATTCGCCCATCCAAAAGTTATAAGAATATATCAACATACATGAAAATTTCTTTTGCAGAAATAAAGGAAGGTAATCTGTAAATAAAACAGTAGTAATAGGTCAATTATTAAGCCCTGCCCCACTCTATTGTCCATGTTGTACACATTGGAAGTTACAGAATCTAACAACTAATATTTTTCTGTTACCTAGATATGACGTTATCCAACCCCATATATTGCCTCTTATTCCTAAAGAAGACATTTCAAGAGTTCGAGGTAACGCAGTCGAAAGTAGAAGTTAAATCAAAAACATTTCAGTAACATTTTTGCCCTTATCGTGGCAACCCCATATTTTTTTGATAAATTCCACCCTGATCAGTTTCGTTAATTTGTCAGACCTGTATCGATATTGGCAGTTGAGAAATAGTTCTTTTTCTTCTAGATAATTATACAATACACCGTCATATGGTAACTGATTTTTCTAACATTTGGAAGTATGTTTTAGGATTACCAATGGCCTCTAATAAATTTTGATTATCATTTTATGTAGGGGCACTACTTTGCCTATTTTTAACATGTTGAGAAATTGTCCAAATTCAAAAGATTAATGTTGCATTTGTAGTGGTTAATTATATTTACAATATTTTAGAAAGCGTATAGGTTTTTTTTTTGTAGGATTTTAGTACTCCATCGAAAGCTGATTGCTTGGTTATATGATATGAGAATTTTAAGTTGTAACAATATTCGCTTGTTATTTTAGGATCACTTTTTTGTTTAATAATATTTCTGATTTGATTTTTTTCTTCGAAGTTGGACAGAAAAACGACCTCATTCATAAAAATATAGAATTATTTTATAACTATTATTTAATTTGTTTTAATTTGCTTTTAATTATTTAATTTGCTACAAAAGATGATTATAATAAACATATCATTTAGTGCAGTACAATGAAAAAGTAGTAGCAAATACAAAATTACTTACCATAACACACGGATATAACAGCACTAGCACCAACCCTCTTCAATATGCAAGGAGCAACCAAGGCAAAAATGGCAGCTACAGCATAAACAGTGGAAATCAAAAGTGATCCAAGTTTTATATCCATGCTCGCATCATTTAAAGGCCGACTCCATATGGAAACGGAGCTCTGTAAGGCCAAAAAAGGCAGGTATGCTGCGGAGCATAGAAGATGGCTGATACATATCACCACCAGGTTGGCTATTAGGACTCTCTTTGTATATACAGGGCCGCCGCTTCTACCTGTAAAGCAATGACATAAAAATTCATGGAACAGAAGTAAGAATTGAGTTGCCTCAACGTGTTTGTTAATAGCTACATTTATAGGACCTAGGATATAACATGTTGGTATTGCTGTTATGTTTTAGCAAATATTTTTCTGAGTATTTTATCTTATGTGAGTCAGACCTCCCCCCTGCCCATTTTGGCACTAGCCGCCTCAGAAAATATTCAATTGTTGGACAGAGTATAACACTTTGGGAATTGGAATTTTTGCCAAAAACGGGCCAAAACTGGTACTTTTCAAAAAAAAAAATGTTGGCACCTTCTCAGACTTGTAGTTTTTGTACCTACCAAATAATAGTCTCTGTGAATGCATTTTTTTCTCCCCCCCTCCCACATCACCTTTAAACATTCAAATATCAATTATTATACCAAAAAGGATACAAAAACGACACACTTAGCGGGTAATGACCGAGAAATTATCCTTTTTAACAACGAAATATTTGACTATTTGGGGGTTTTCGGGGTGGTTTGGGTGGGTTACATTGAGAAAAAAATGTTGGCACTCACAGAGACTATTCTTTGGTACAAAAACTACAAGTTTGAGAAGGTGCCAATATGTTTTTTAAAGTACCAGTTTTTTAAAGCACCAGTGGACCAAAAGTCCAATTTTTGGCCAAAAAATCTGGAAAATGGGCAAGCAGAAAATGTTGGCATATGGTTTTCCAGCAATGAGCATTGACAACGGAAATTTTCCACCTGGTCAGAAAGTGTTATACAACGTTCCAATTTTGGCCATAATTGATGTCGCTAGTGTTGCCAATTGCACAGAGTAAAAATGTTGGCATATATCGAATGTTGATCGCCAAGATACCCTCTTCAACAAGCACCAAGCCCCCAAAGTGTTATAAGATAAAATACTCAGAAAAATATTTGATAAAACATAACAGCAATCCAACATCTTATATCCCAGTCCCCATCTCCTAGACTATAAGGTCATCTTCTAGACTTAGTCCACTCGCTAAGGGTGGTTCTGTATGCACTTTGATGTCCAGAAAATCAACCACTTGGGTAATGTAGATAGCATAGTCCTTATCAATTTACAGCAGGGTGTCAGCATGGCAGAGTGGGCACAAGCTCAGAATCCACCATTTTCAAAATAGCGGAAATGCGATTGACAAAATTTTACTTTGTGACTTTGACCTCATAAACTGTGCGTTTTATTAACCTTTATATATAAACACTTTTTGTTCTATACTATACTATAAAGAACAATTTTAGTTCTTATAATAAAGCTTCTAAAGTTGACCATTTAGGGGATAATGATACTTTTATGGTCTCGAGAGCCTAATATAAAAAATGCTTATAATTCATAAACAGTCTACTTTTTAATTTTTTCTGTAAAGATGAAAATCGTTCCCTATATCACAAGGAACAAGAAGTGTCATTATACACTGACGAAGCTAGGAATCTGAGTTTCTGAGTTAAAAGCCATTCTTTGTAGTATCGACATTTTCCTATGGTTTAGGGTACGTATATGTGCACGCACATTTATATTTCAGCAAAGGGGAGTGTGGAGATTTTCAAAATTTACGAGAATTGTAAAGGGAAATGCAAACTTTATTGACTTTTTTTATACAGTGCTGTATTTCGTTTGTATTTATGAGTCATACAATCAGACAGAATCCGCAGCAAGTAATTCCGCTCCTGACACGTGCACAACTTTTTTTGCACATTTGAGGCATTTACAACCTTCAACTAGATCGTCCAGGTAAAACCCATATTCACACAGTAGTTCTAGAGAATCTCCACCAACAACGGGTCAAGCTGTTTGAAATTTTCTTGGAGGCAATTAATTTGTAAATTCGTGCAGAAAAATGCACGTCGTATTTGTTGTCGTGTGAGTCGACTTGTTGGTGATAAATCTTCAAGTGGTTGTTTTTACTGTGGCAATACATTCAGTGTGCCAGTTCATCCATAGTCCTACATGAAGAACCCTTCCTTATGACATTTAATAAATATTATTCAGCTTGAATTAAGGTGTCTTCCAGCTCCACTTCTTCTGATATTTTTCCAAAGGTCATTAGGAAAGAAGTGGGATTGCACTTAAGAATAGCATTCTTGGTTTCAAATTTGCTAATCACAGCCAGTTAATATGTGTAGTGTCGGAAGAACACAACATAAATCATTGCCGTGACGCTCTGCAATGATGTGTGGGGAACACGCCTCGTAGTGGTAGTAAAGCCAAGTCGTCGCATCCATAGTTCTTCCAATCCGGCTGAAGAGAAAGTGTCAAAGAAGTGAAGTGCCAATACTAATACATCTGGGGCAGATGGCACTATGATACATTGCTTGATGCCTGTTTGAATGACATGAAAAACGCGTGGCATAATTCATACATCAGGCTGTTCAATGTTTGAGAAAGAAAGTTGATCATGATGCTGAACTAGTGAGTCCTACTTTTTTGACATACATGCCATTAGCTTTGCTCCTGATGTTGCACTGTAGTGAATTGAAGTACCAGGCCACTTCCTTCCAGCAGTTTTAAAAATAATTACCCTGAGAAACTCCTGATATTTAATCTTGTTCTCTGAGAAAGGCCAAATAGTTTCCTTTATAAGAAGTGGTGTGTCAACATCTATGTCAAGTATATAAATCGGACCACCAGAACTTCCACTAATCCTTTCATAACTTTTCGGTGACGTCAGCGTATGAATCAAATGCAAAGTCAATGCGCTGTGGATCCTTTCCAGCCAGGTGGTAAATATAATCAAAAAATGAATTCGCAAAATCATCAAAAGAAGCAATCCTTTTTGAAGGGAGTTTTCGTGCATATCCTAAGACATCAATCACAAAAACATTTAGCATTAAACTTGATTTCAAGGGAGACTTGTCGTTTGGTTGCAAAACCTTATGAGCTCATCAGCTTTGTGCTTTGATTATGAACCCTTCATTATCAAAAAGTTTTCTTGGTCTTACTATATCATAGGTACGCAGGTAAATAAATCTTTCATACTGAATCCTCTTTCTAATGGTAAGCCAGTAACATGCTGAACTGTTACCTGCTACTTTTTAGTAGAAATAGACTTATGATTGGATTTACTTGCCATTATTGGTCGAAGTTAGAATTGCACTAGTGTCTGTTTAGCATATTACACAAGTTCCAAATTGCTCACTACACCCCGTGCCGTGGAAGCCCGCATCAAGCAATATTTTTTATATCTATTTTCTTATTCAGCTGTCTTTGCAAAAGATGCTTATTAATATCGCTATTCCTGAAAACAAATGGTATGGTGTAAATGATGTGTAAAATCACTTCAGACTCGGAAACAATATCTCCTAGAGCCTGCAAATCTTATAACGCTTTTTGTTCCCCATAAAACGAGGAAATTTTTTTACATCTACGAAAAAATTGGTTAAATACGTCATTTCTGACTTATAAGCATTATTTTCTCTTTGAAAACTTTACTTTAGGCATTCGCTGATAAATAAGTCCCAATAATTACGTAACGGTTAAGTTTCTGGGCATTTATAAAAGGAACAAAATTGTTCCTTATAGTATGTAGAACAAAAAGTGTTTATATATAAAAGTTAATAAAACGCACGGTTTACGAGTTAAAAGTCATTTAGTAAAATTATGACAATTGCATTTCCACCATTTGGCAGATTCTGAGCTTGTGCCCGCTCTTTATAAGGGCCGTGGTGCCCACATGAAGGAACCGGTTGATTTTCTGGACATCAAAATGCATACTGAACCACCCTTAGCAACTGGACTAACTATAAGGTCATTATTTTGATTTAAAACTGAAAATTATATTAAATGCAATCATAGACACAGTTATGCTCATTTTTTGTTAATCAGTCAAAACCTGCCGCGGCAGGTAAATTAAATTTGTTCTACGGCATGGCGTAGAACTTTTGGTTTTCTAAAGCACTCTAGGCTACTGTCTTAAAATGCTTTAAAAAACTGAACATCGAATCAAAATTTCATGAAAGTCTCATGGTATACTCAAAATGTTGCCTTGAATCCAAATATGTAAAAATATACAGAGTGTTAATTTAAAATTCTAAAGTTGCGGTCATTTCCGGGTAAACCAGAAATGGTCTCACACCGTTTTTTATGTCTAATAATCCATTTTTACAGGTAGTTTATGCATTCCAAATTTCAAATGGATAAGTTATAAAATAAAGGAAATATAGGGGGTGAGACACTCGCCTGTATCAACCGGTATATGTACCAACTTAATAATCACTGGTTCCTAATGTATTAAAAACCATCTTTAAGTAAATAATGAGTAAATATCAAATGGTATTAATCATTGTTTTAATAGGGAGTCCACTTAAAACTTCCGGCACCATTTTCTCGATAACCAAAAGCGATATTTGAATGGGCCTTTCCTACGTAATTGAACTTGATGTTTATTATGTCATAAATCATTTATTAACACCTAATAAATATTGTATATACACGTCATATCGTATAATATTTTAATTTTAAATGGATATTTTAAAAATAAAAATATTGTCTACTTTACCCCATATTTCAAACAAGTAAACGCGCTCAAATTACGAATTTTACATCTCGTCTGGAAACCTGCCGATGAGACTATTTCCATGTTGCCTAATGTATATGAATGTTTAACGTTAGAGGAAATACTTTAATTATTTCACTAAAGAACGCCTATTTTTTATCACCGCTTTTCAAAATAATGAATTTCCATTGAATAATACCACTTACCATAATAAAAATGATAATAATTAACAGAAGAAACACATTTTATATGTCGGCTCTCAACAAATAACTAACACTTGGCAACACTGATGGAAATAAAATAAAAGATAGGTTATATTTTCTTATTTACGTTGTGATCGCACGTATTTAGTATTTTGACATTATAACTTTGTGTCTTATTAATTATTTAAAAGTGTGTGTGTGTACTGTGTAGACATTAAAATGGAGAAAGGTTTTGAGAAGGCAGCAAGTGATAATCTTCCTATTCTTGACAGTGAAATGGTGAATGACTTTTAAAAACTAAGCGGTAAGTTATTAATTAGCACCTAAACATTCATTTAACTTAAAGGGAACATTGAGATAAAGTCTTGTTTATTCAATATAATAAAAGAAGTATTAATAGATGAAAATGATGAAAAAAAGTTATCCTGTGAATGTCCTGTCATGTGTGTCAATTCGGTAAAGGTAGAAACAGACAAACACTTATACGTACAATCTGCTCATATGTAGCCTCTACTAAGGGTGCTATATTGATTGGTCCGTTCGCCGAATGAGTCATTAGTGGAGAAATAATGCCGCCAATTTTAAATTCATATAACATATAATTTTTTCTGTAGAAAAGAAGCAAATTTCGCACGAAAGAAAAAATACGGGTGAGTTATATTCTGTAGTTGGTATCCACTAGAATATATAAATGACTTCAGCTTTGAGGAAAAATGGTTATTTTACACATTGAGGTATAGATGGCGCGATGCAAAAAATTGTTCGATCCTAGGAACGATGAAATGGGGTGCATGACATGGAGAATTATATTCTAAGCAACATTTTTAATATGAACAATTTTCGAAAATCCACTGGTTTTCGAGATATTTGAACTTCAATGTAATTCTTCAAGTAACAGAAATCGCGTTTTTTTTTCATGTCTACAATTAGTTCAATAACTACTTTATAGTTACGAGAATCGAGGTAGTAGATTTTTTTTATCTTATATATGTTGTAGAGAGTATGTAGAATCCAAATTTTAGACCTCCAAACCCTTGGCAAATTTTTGTGTAGTCGAAAAAACCACGAATTTTTGGCACTTTTTTCAGTTTGTGGGCTATAACTTAAAAACAATGCATCCAATCGAAAAGTCATCTATTAGCAAAATTAAAGAGACACTTCTCCAAACGGACCAACGGTAATAGCTAATGGCCTTTGAGCACGAATCATCATAATTCGCATCATGCTTGTTGTGCGGTAATTAAAATTAAACCATTCCATTTCATATAAAAAATCAGATATGGCTTCACTCTAAAACAACCAGTATGTAAGCTTGCTATAATTGAATTCAGTTCATGTTCAAAGAATACTAATAACAAAGCAGAAGTGTAAATAAGTATATACACGATTTGCTACAATAGCCAATAGTCCAATCAATAGGTATCAAAAAGTGTGTTCGTAATGCAAAAAGACCATAAGTCAATTTTTCATTTCTATTAGTGTTCAGGGTATCTCCTGAGTATTTTGTCAAGTTGGCGGGGTCAGAGGTAGTTGAGATTATCCGCCATCTTTGCAAATAGTCAAACGCAAATAGTATGATAACATACACACTAGTGGCTTCACGACTTTTCTCCTCAAAAATCCCACCCCCATACCGCAACAGAATCCATACCTTACAGATTAAAATTTTAAGACTAGCCCACCAACTCCCCTCAATACCCCCATCATATTGCCAGATGATCTGACAGGCATCCCAACTTTGCAAAACTTTATACTAAGAAAGCTGCTGAACTTTGACAACTCCTTATTCACAACTCTAAACTCACCAGACTCATCAAAAACAACAAAAAACATAAAATTAATAAAACCTAAAAAAAAAATAAATGATATAAAAACTAAAGAGCTATAGCATCGTACACACTAATAAATAACTTCTGCTGCTCCTCGTTGCTTGGTCTGAACTGACGTTGTCCGCCAATATTCTTGGCTAAAGATGTCGGTCTCGGATGACTGGGGTCGGGCAGGACTATTGCCCTTTACCCTATTAAATTAATTTTCGCTTCGAATGAGTACCTCAAAGTTGAAATTTCATCAAGATGGGAGTATTTTTTTATTTTATTATTTTAATTTCTTTTTAGGTAATCCATGAACTTGAAATTACATGCTCTACAACTTTCATTCTATGGATTTTTTCATTTAGATTAGCCATTTCAGAGCTGAAGACGTTTAAAAAGTTACCCAGTGTGAATTTTTTACAAGTTGGTAAAAATTGTTGTTATTCGACTGCCAATTGCGCTAAAGTTGTAGAGCATGTAATTTCAAGTTAATAGATTACCATTGTTTTTAAGTTATAGGCCACAAACTGAAAAAAGTGCCAAAAATTCGTGGTATTTTCGTCCACACAAAACCTTGCCAAGGGTTTGGAGGTCTGAAACTTGGATTCTACATACCCTCTACAATACATACAAGATAAAAAAAAACATCTACTACCTTGTTCAAAGTAACTATCACCCCCTTTCGATGACGCCGTTCCTGAACTAAATTTACAGTGTAAAATTTAGTCGAACATAACTTGGAGGACAATAACATACAGCATAAACATGACGCAAAAATTAGACAATACACAATAAACAGAAATGTCAAAATCTTTAATTTCCAAATAGCTGTTGCAGCCTCTCCTTTGTTTTACTTGGAAAAAAAAGAGTTATTTTGTGTTGCGAAATAAATATTTCATTACCATCTAAATCAGCCTGATCCACTATGAAAAATGTCCCAAAGGACTTATCGTCTAAAATGTATTTTAAAAAAATTATGACGATTTTTATATTTAAAAAAATTATATTGAAGTTCAAATATCTCGAGAACCAGTGATTTTTCGAAAATTGTTCATATTATAAAAGTTGCAAATAATTTCTTTGCGTCGCAATGCCATCTATACCTCAATTTGTAAAATGACCGTTTTTACGCAAAACTGATATCATTTATATATTCTAGTGAACATCTTTTATAGAATTCAAATATCTATTTTATTTATCGAGAAAATATCACCGGGAGTATTAAGTGAGACACCCTGTATACGTATTACCAAAAAAAATGCCATCATTTATGACATTCGAAATGTTCATACCAGTCTGACTTCCATGGGCTCCCCCTCGTACAACAGCCAACAGCCTCCGTACTGACGTCGCCCCAATGGAGCTGTTCATCGAGTCCCTCCTTTTATTAGCTCCACCCTGTAGATTAAGATTATAGCGAGATCTAGTAGATATCGGGGAATATGTCGCCATATGCTGAAAAATAATCTGGATGTCAATAATAACTTTCAATAATTCTCTGACACAACGCCTTTCTCATCGTTCTTTCTTACCTCCACCATAAAATCGTCGTAGACTATCTTGGAATCTTGATGGGGATTACTTCGGGCCTTGGTAATTCTATTATGACCCGAATATCTGTGAAGGATTTTTGTCCTCTCAGCAGATGACAGAGTGCCATTACAACCCCCGCAGAGATGCCCGAGGGCTGGACCTAAAAAATATGATTTCAGTGTATTCCAATGTTCAACATTCGATTTCTACTTCCTTGCAGATGACGTAATACGATCGTAAACACATGGGGTATTCAGATGTTAATACTAAAAAGACTAATAACATACTTTTGATATTATTAAATCATAATATGAAATTGAAAAAAAATAATGATCTGGTCTGTTTGTAACCACGACCCACTCGTTAACATCTCGACAAATTTCGACCAAGTTCGTTAGCTTTCTTAAGTCAATGTCGGTAAAATAGTACAAGCTACTTAAATGATAATGGACTTGCTATTAAAGTCAGCATATCGAAAATAGAGACATATGGAAGAGGAGCGGGTGAAGAAGGGCAGAGGGCCACAGTGATGGAAAATTTAAACAATTCGACGCGGTGTTCGGTGTTTTTTTAAACTTTGAAGTGTTTTTTAAAGGTCTCGACTTTGCCTCGATCACTTAAAAATCACTTTATACCTAAAAGTAAACTTTCGCATCTAGTAATGTAAATAACTATGTTCTCGACCTGTAAAATACACTTACAAGCCTTGGTACATAAATAACTAATATACGATGTGGTTATGTAAGTGGCTATGTTTACGTGTTATCTTGTAGAATTTCAACGACTAGAATGACATTGAAAAATGAGATGTTGGAAGGATCGTCTCAATTGCGTAAGTGGCATTGTGTATATGAAAATTTTTAAAAAATAAAGTGGCAGATGCATGTAATTTTATTCATAAATAATTAAATTTAAAAGAGAGGAATGACGTCAACTAGACACAGTCTAACAAAACATCAAAATTACCTCGGTTACTTAATGATAACTTATTGATCTCAAAAATATATATTTAACATGTTATGCTTTTTCGGCTTTTTAAATAATTTCATGTTAATTTGTACCAGCTTGTTGTTTATTGTTGACGTAACTTTAAAACAAAAATAACGTAATATTTCCTTACCTGGCTTGTAACCTTGATCGATGCTTTCTTGTTTTCCAAGTTCATGCAGATTTGGTAAACTACCCATTTTTGAAAAATTCCAATGATTCCCACCATTACATATTAGGTGCTTGTAATTCAATGGATATATTGATGATTGTTTGTTTTTATATGCACAGTAATCTCTTGCGTGTTTATTTCGAATATGCAAGTGTATTTAGGACGTTTGCAGTCAAACTGTAGAGTTCCTGAAACAATAATTCAGGTATAAATATTGTTAAATTCATGTTTACTATAAATGCGGAAGGTATAAAATAAATAGACAAATATACAATATTATACTATTAAATATGATTTAAACATTACAATAATTAGATGACATAAACAGACCAGGCGCGGGCGCTAGGTATTTTGCAGCAGAAACAATTGAGACAGAAGGTCGAAGAAGCAGAAACACAAAAATAGGATCATAAACATTCCATATCAAGACACAACACATATTTCACATGAAGATCCAGAAGAGGCAGACGCCCAGAACCAAAAACACAAAAAAGGAGCTTAAACGCTCCCTCACGACACAATGCGGTAACGCATCTGACAAATACCTACACCTCCCATCCCATATTACTTTACCATGCTGGCAACAACATGACTTTCGTTCAACCCAGTGTGGACGCAGCAGGTCCAGCTGTATAACCCTGGGAGTGGCAGCAATGCCTACCGCACGCTGGTAAATCAATCAATCAATCAGAAACAATTGAGATAGAAGGTTTCCCAATTTAAATTAGTTCATCTGGTTGTCAGTGAGAAATTCTTAATTTATCCTACTTTGAAGCTCCTTCAGGGGAAGAGTCGCGAAATTATGGTTTTTATATACCTGCTTCTGATGGTAATAGTAAACATCTGACTTTATAATAGCCGATGGGAACTTCTCTCCACTTCTATTATAATAGAAGTGGAGAGAAGTTCCCGTCGGTCTCTTCTGGTAGATGCGTTGTTGTATTTAATGACTCGATTACAGTGACTATATAGGTGACACATCAGAAAAAATGTTTTGCAAATAATGACAAAAAATAAAGATCGACTTATCTCAATGTTGTTCGAGAAACCGATGTCCACTGAATTTGGCATAAGGAAAGCAACTGAAAATGCAGACTTTTCCTACAATTGAATTATCTCACAATTATAATTCTGTGATTGTATTGGTGAAGATTTGAATTTGTTAGTGCTTTTGACAGCTTCGACTAAATCAGTATATAATATTTATTTTATAAAGTCTGTTAAAGGCAAAGTTCAAGAGAAAATGTATTCACCAGTAGCTTCAAATATTCAACAATTGGAGAACATATATTGTTTCTTCATACCTTCAGCGGGTGTGATACGACCTCGGCATTTTTTGAAAAAGGGAAAGAAAAATGTGTTTAGAAAAAATGTAACAATGCAAGAAACTCAACATTTTTAGGAATCCAAACGCTTTACCAGGTTTAGTCTCTGCAGGAGGAATATCTTTCGTAAAAGCTCTGTATGTAGCAACATCCGATAAACACTTCACTTAATGATAGCCCCTGAAGAGGAAACCTTGCGATATCTCATCACCACCGTCGCCAACTGCAGGAGCGTTCAACATTGCTTGCAAATTTATTAGCAGATTCAAGAATGGTGTGGTAACTTCAATAATTCATTGGAATGGAGTTGGAAGTCCTCAGGTCTTGACACCTGTAACAACATCAAATGATTCTTCTCCACAAGAGCTTACATTCCAAATTTCCTGCAAATGCACAAAAAGTCGTCAAAAAGCTTGCGTTTGTCGGCACTTTATTGCTCAATAATCTGCGGAAGTTGTCGAAAATCGTGCACTAATATTAATGTTGGAAAAGAGGACTCGCTTGATTATAACGTACCAATTGAAATTGAACTTCGACATTTCAATAATGATGATGGTGGTAAAGATGGTAATAATGTTAATATTAATGGAACTGTAAATACTGAGGGATCAGAAGTATATGCACAGAAATATTAACAAAATATTTTACTTGATATTTTAAGAAGATTAATTATTTAATGTTTCATTTGAAAATACCTATATTAACTATATTTTACTTCGATATATGACTTTTACAAGATGAAATTTGATTTGGTAATTTTGCAATTTTCTTCAAAAATTTGTAGTGGCCTCTCTACGAGCCCTAATAAAAGACAATATTCGTTGGTTTTAAATTTTAAGATTTAACATCAGACTCGTCATCGGAGAATCCTGAAATTTCCACGTACCAAATTTAATGCAAGTCTGCAAAAATGTTGTAATTTTGGCAGTTATATTGAAATCGCGATTTTGACTTCTTAACTTTTGATATCAGATTCGGTATCGGCTACTCCGAGAACACCTAACTACCAATTTTAATGCAATTCCAATGAAAGTTTAATTTTGTCTAATTTTCGAGAGTCTAACTAACTATGCACTGGTCGTAGCTTGATAACAAACCTGCAATAGGACCACTAAACAAACAAGATCACATCCTAAATGCATAGATTGCTGCGTCGAGGGTAAAAACAAGGACACTTTTCTCTGTCAAGGCATTATGTAAAGACAAACACAAAGAATGTGAGTTGTGTGATTACAAAAAAGGGATCCTTTAACGACAGGATAACAACAAAGAGGGTTGTGTTAAACTTATTCTAAGTGTCTAATTTCTTATTTTCCAGATCTCGAATTATGTCATTTTTTTCTTGCCGTTAAAGGATGGCAGATGTTATAAAAACAACACTGTTCTCTTGACTGTTTAATTTTATCGTGTAAAATATCACTTTTTTTTGTTTGATTGAAACAAACATACAAAAAATGTATAGACTATATGTGTAACATGATTCAGTGTCACTTATTAAGATGTCCTTGGCCACTGGAAATAATAAATACGTTATTCGTTGAGAAATCTAATAAGTATATCGATTATATAACTTTGACTTTGTTGATAAATAAATAAGTTATCCAGTTCAAATATTGCATTATAATATACTAGGTAATTCAATTCAATTCAATTCACTTCAATTTATTGAAAACACAGGCCCACAAAAAAAAATCGTGAGCGAGAATTAAGACTCACTTTTTTTTTTTGTTTTTCGGGGCTAGTATGTTTGCCGACAAATTTTCGAGCTAGAGGTCAAAATTGGACGAAAATCATGAAAAATTTTGATTTGTGATATTTCCAGGTTCGAAATGAACATAAAAAATTTTGGAGACATGGAAATATCATTTTTGGGAGAAAATACAGTATTTTCCAATGTATTGCATTACTTGATAGAGCCTCGTGTACGGTGAGTGCACTTTGGACCGCATTATTATACAAAATTTCCGAGGATATTGCTCTCCACAGTGGTTTATAAACATATTCATGTAGATTGATTCGGGATTGTACTTGTGTTTGCGGTGCTGAACAAAACTGCACACGCAGAAAAAACAATGAGAAGAGGCGGGAATTATATCTCGGGACTGTATGGAACACTCAGCCCGTGAGATTGGACCCACGCCGGCATCGACTTGTGATGAAACCTTTTGACGCTTACCTTCCTGTTAGAATCACCATTTTATTTGAGCGTTTCAAAATTTATCTAAATTTGGAGATTTTGGATTTACTTTTTGCTCGTTTCCTGACCCTTTTATCATCGAATGATCTACGCCAGCGATTTTCAACTGTGGGTTGCGACCCCCTGGGGGGTCGCGAAGTAATTCCAAGGGAGTCTCGAGCTATTGAGAAAAAACCAATAAAGTTAAATCATTTATTCCAAAATCTAAAAATTTAAATATTACACACATACAATTTTAATGAAACCAATTTTTAATGAGAAATCATACCAAAAATTACAAGAAATTTTAAAATTTGATTGATTTTAGATTTTATTAATAGAGATCGAGGTTGGAGATCGCGAGAGGGTAACTTATTTTTTCTTCGTCCGTCGTTGTTCGAAAAAGGTTGAAAACCGCTGATCTACGCAATGAATTTTTTTTCGTTCATGTGCCTCTTGGACTGTTTCTCTATTTAATGACCAACAAAAGTCTACCATCATATTGATATCCCATCTTCCTTGAGAACGTTTCTCCATTTCCTTGATACCTTGATGGAATCGCTCGCCTTGCTTTTCACTGAAGTCACCTAGATTGTCAGGGAAACAAACTTAGATACAAGTCAAGGAAATCTAATTTTAAATTCATTAAACAACCTAATTTGTGGTAATTTCTGATCATCTCAGCTACAATGCTTTCGTAGTCATCACTTCTATGATTCCTTAGGAACTGATAAACTACTGCCTTAAAGCTTTCCCATGAGGCTTTCTCTTTTGGAGTCATCGTTGTAATTAGGGTTTGGGGAGTCTCGACATTCTCAAAGTCTCTGGACACGAGACATCGCAGGATCAAAGTGCCAGGACGTCCCGGGACTTTGAGACTTTTCAAAATAAAATTAGAATCGAGTTCATTTTAGGCGAGACCTATTAATAAAATCGCCATTTTAGTAAAAATCAACATTTATTGAATATAAAATCAAATTCTAATATTTCTAACGTAAAACGCAGGCAGATCCGAAGATCCGCAGTACTCAGGACTATCGGCCCATTGTATATTCACATTTAGGATCCCCTGGAAAAGACCACAGCTCTCCACGAAGGAGGGCAGCCCTTACCAGGGTAGATCCCGTAATAGTGTGAGATCCCAGAGCTGCCAGACCTACGTCATTTTAGCAAAGCTAATATTTTGACAACGGATAGTGTAATATCTAGTTAAGAACGTATGCGTATTTGCTAGCTTGAAAGCGGGGCGCTTTTGCAGAAAACAGGTACAAAAGGTACATACAAATTTTTACACCTACGTTAAAGCATGATAGCTGATTTACTTTTCAAGTGACACGCTAACGACATCGTGTACGCGTCAATCTCCAATTCTGAAGGTCCGGGGTTCAATCCCTGAGCATTCTCAGTTTTTTTTTTCAAATATACGTACTAAGAAAAAAGTTATGGCCAAAAATAATAAATATTTCCCTATCGGTTGTCCCTGTATTGGTAATCGCCACCTTAAGTTAATATTTGTTGAAAAAAAAAGCTGAGAACGCTCAGGGATTGAACCTCGGACCTTAAGATTCGGAGGTTGATGCTTACACAATGTCGTTAGCCTCTCACTTGAAAAATAAATCAGCTATCATACTTTAACGTAGGAGCGAAAAATGTTTTATGTACCTTTTGTACCTGTTTCCTGCAAAAGCGCCCCGCTTTCAAGCTAACAAATACGCATACGTTCTTAACTAGATATTATACTATTCGTTGTCAAAATATTAGCTTTGCTAAAATGACGTAGGTCTGGCGGCTCTGGGATCTTGGACTATAATTCCTGCCTTCCGAAATATCTATACCTTGAACTCCTATTGGTGCACAATGGCACAGAACATGAGTGATGGTTTCATCCTCCACTACACATATCCTACAAATAGGAATCATCTTTCAACTGCATTGTAAGCAGGTGCTTGTTCAGAGGACAATGTCCTGTTATTAGGCCTCCCATCCGTCTCAATCGTTCTCTATCTATCAAACTCAATCAGCCACTTTACGGTGGAGTCAGTAGAGGGCCCCTTTATAAGGAGCCTCGACTGTCTCAGGCCTGAGCCCAATAATTGTGAAACTGTGCTGTAGCCCAGTCTTGCAGCTCTGATTGTATCTAACGTATATTTCTAACGTTAACTAAAGTCTACACAATTCGTGTGTTTAATTCTCATACACAGATTCATTTTTTGGTAATAAAATCTTATAATTATAAAACAAAACATAATCATATAAATATTATAATGAACTATCAATTAGTCTTTTTCCTAATTTAATAAAATAAGCTTTTAAAAAAATTAGAGCATTAACAGCTTTGTCCGACAACCTGTTTCTGATTTTTGTAATAATGCCTCCGGACAAAGAGAACACTCTCTCGTTTTCAACAGATGTCAGTGTCTCGAATCTCGACCCGAAAGTCCCGGGACACGAGACAATTAAATATGGGAAAAGTCCCGGGACTTCGAGACATGAGACGTCTCGGGACCCAAACCCTAGTTGTAATGAATATATCATCCTTCAAAATCTTTCGAATCAAAAAATCAAAAATTCCTTCCTTAAGTTTAACTTCCGACAACTGACTGAATGTTCGACTCAAATATTCAAAGCAGTCACCCTGTGTATCAAGCGCTTTTACAAACTGCTTCATCAAGCCTAATTTTATATGCAGGGGTGGAAGGAGAATTTTCGACGGTTCAACCAGTGGTTGCTCTATTATATTCTTATCACCCGGTAAGAGGCACGACCGCGTGGGCCAAATCTTTTTTGTAGTGATTGTTTCTATCTCTACTATCCCATTCACAAAAGAAGCAAGGATGTTTTGAAAATTCTGACTGTTGACCTAAAATCATGGAAGTAATTTTAAGATCATCACAAATTTGCCACTTACGTTCTTCATATACTTTTTTAATATCATCTCTAAAGTGGTGTATTTGTAATTTTCAATTCTTTTTGTCGTTACTATACTTCCATTGGATGTGGAAGTAAAAGATGATTGTAACAGGTGCAAGGTGTCCGAAGGTAAACGTCAAAAGATTTCATCATAACTCGATTCTGGCAAGGATCCAATCTCCATACAAGACATAAGTTCTGCTTCTTTTCATTGTTCTTCCCACGTGTGCAGTTCTGCTCAGCACCGCGAACACAAGTACAATCCCAAATCTACATGAATATGTTTATAAACCACCGTTGGGGGCAATATCCTCGGAAATTTTGTATAATAGTGCGGTCCAAAGTTAAGTCGTCGTACCTGAGGTTTTATCAACTCATGGAATACATTGGAAAATATGTATTTTCTCCCAAAAATGATATTTCCATGTATCCCAAATTTTTTCTATTCATTTCGAACCTGGAAATATCACAAATTCCGAGTTTTCACGATTTTCGTCCAATTTTTACCTCTAGCTCGAAAATTCGTCCACAAACATGCTAGTCTGACTTCAGATTTGTGTTCAGCGCCCCGTGGACCTGTAATTTTACAATTCAATACCATTCATTGACAATTAAGGTGCATTACAATTTTACAATTTACGCTATTTTAAATAAAATTTGTTTGCAGCATCACAGAGGAAAAAGGAACACTTTCAAGAATATTTAATATTAATTATTTAATAATGGGATATTTGAGGAATAAATTGACAGTAGGAACAAATTTTGATGACTTAGAGCTTTGTTATCGTTAAGATTTGGACTTAGCGGTCCAAATGACATATAAACTGATATGTCTGGTCATCAGTTCAGATTTTTTCTGTGCCGGTGTTATCATTAATATTTTTTTATTTAAAATATCTCCTATTTGATGAAAATTAATTTAGTAGCCTTCTGAGCCGTCCTGTTATATACTCCGCATTATCTTTCCATTTTAAATGCTCATAAACCAGCACACCTAGATATTTGATGCAACTCATCTTCTCAATAGCAGTACATTTACAGTTTGTGTGATAATCAAACGACCTAGCGTGAATTTTTATTTTGCTCATTTCTGGCTGATCGCAGTAACTGTTAACGAAAAAGTTATACATTTAGTTTTTCAATGTTTAGGCTCAGAAGGCTGTCATCCAACCAAACTTTAAGTTTTCCCATTCCTTGTGCTGACATTTTAACACATTTTCCCAGGAGTCACTTACAAAAATCACACAGCTGTATCGTCAGCGAATGATATAATTTCCCTTAGCTAAATCCAGAAATATTGCCAAACACTTTTTATTTTCATTAAAACCATTTACAATTTCACTTAAAAATTTCATAATTGCATCTTGGGTACTTAGATATTAATTTCATTCTTGCATTTACACGATGTGGTAACGAAAAGAAAATTTGGTGTTATAAACAACTTTAACAACTTTAGCAACGTTGAACATTCTGCGGGATTATTTGTCACACAGACTACAACCTGTCAAAGTAGAAAAATTCATAAGTTATCCACGGGGCAGTTGGTGTACCGCAGGGAACGGTGTTGAGTCCAATACTGTTTCTTGTATATATCAACAAAATTAGCCGAATAACAAATTTATAGAACGACATAAGACAAGCACAGTGCAGTGCTTGGGTGAGTCTTCTTTGATCGTCAAGGATTTTCAAAATATATATTAATACATTGTAATGTAATGTTGTAAAATATTGTAATAATTTGCATGTGTTAAAGTATTTGTAAAAGTATATATTCTATAAATACTTCAATAAACTTTAAGTTATACATTATATTTATATATTAAGCGGCGTTTCCATTTGTGCAACTGCGCATGCATAATGTCTGCATGCATCAGTTGCATGATAGAGGCAAGTATGCGGAGAAAGAGATGTATGCCTAAAATAAGTGCGCAAGTGGCCTGCGCAAATATGCGCAAGTCTCCAGATCTAGAACCGGGAGACATATGCGACAGTTTGCCTCTATTCCAATTTAGAACCGGTGCACGATGGTCAGCCTATATTTTATTTTAGTTTTGTGTGACTTTTTTGTTCATTTATATATCGATGGAATGGTCAAATGACAGAGCTGGGTAATTACTTGTAATTTAAAAATAATTACAATTACAAATTACTTTTTTAAAAAAGAAACTAATTACAATTACAAATTACTTTTTTTAAAAAGGAACTAATTACAATTACAAAGTACATGTCTATAAAAAAGGAATTAGCAATTACTTTTCTAATTACTTTTCTAATTACTTTTATGATAAAGTAAATTATAGTGACCAAACAGACAAAAAGGTAAGTTAAAAATTTTAATTAAAAATGTTGTGTAATATTGCGTTTTAATATTTATTAGAATCGTTATTAGAATGTTTGACCTCAAGAGTAATCAGGAAAAATTAAACAAATATATAGAAAAGGCAGCTTAATAGAGGAGTCAGTTTAGGGACGGATTGGAAAAATTGTTAAGATTAAATTATTAATTAAAATTCAATTAAATTTATTCAGTTTCAAACAAATTACAGTTACAATTTATAAACAAATAATAACATCCCATCTCCTGATATTAATATATATATATATATATATATATATACGAAAAAAATTGAGAAAATCAAATTTCGACTATCTTGATCAGATCTCAACCGATTTGGCTGAAATTGGAATGGAAGTAGTCTTCATCACACAAAAACTGTTGACCAAATTTCAGTCAAAAATGTTAAATAGTTTGGCTGAAATTGCAGTTTCAGTCAAATTTTCTGAAATTTTCAAATCGAAATATCTTCGGACCTAAAAGTCGGATCAAAATTTGCTTTGTGGCAAAAGGTAGACGTGGTACAATATCAAAACACTCGTTTTGAAAAGTAAAAGATAGACCACGGTTACCTTTCGATTATACATGAAGCGGCTATCTAAGTCACGTAAAAATAAAAAAATAATAAAAATTGTAACACATTCACATATTTACAGAAATAAATACACGCACGCACACACGTATATAATATAATATACATTTATCTATACCCAGTCAAAGTAGTAGGCACGACTATACAAATAAAAAATATATATATTTTTTAAAGTTTTATAAACAATAAATACAATTGTTTTCTGCTTTATACATACCAGTGCACGCACACATAGTCACTGAGTACACATATATTATATATATAGTGCAAATGACTAAAAAACGACCGAATGTAAAAAAAAGTGATTCTTGACTTATATCATGTAAAAGTACATAAAATAACCTACCTTTTTCCATAAAGCAAAATTCGATCCGTCTTTTAGGTCCGGAGATATTTCAATTTGAAAATTTCAGAAAATTTGACTGAAACTGCAATTTCAGCCAAACTATTCAATATTTTTGGCTGAAATCTGGTAAATAATTTTTGTGTGATAAAGACTACTTCCATCCCAAATTTCAACCAAATCGGTTGAGATCTGATCAAGACAGCCAAAATTTAATTGTTTCAATTTTTATATATATATATATATATATATATATATATATATATATATATATATATATATATATATATATATATATATATATCAAGAGGGGGGGGGGGGTGGTCTGATCTTCACCAAATTTAAACTGGAGGTTCCTTTAATATTAGGAATAAAAGGATACTATTTTAGTTCCTTAACTAATTGTTTAAGTGGTCAAAAAAATTAAAACTGCAAATTTGACCGTTAAAATGTCCAAAAAACCCCTTTTCGGCCAATAAGACACGGTTCCGCCCCTATTTAGAAATCAAGATTTTAGAGTTTTGTTATACTCGCCATGACAAACAATTTCCGCCGGGTCTGCATCCATCTTAAAAAATTTCCCAACTTTGCTATTTTATTGACTAAATCGACTCCACTATAATAACAATGCCTAATAATAATAAGAATGATAATAACTAGTAAACACATTTAGTTTTTAAAAGTTTATTGAACAAAAATACAAAAGTTTGTGTACTTAATAAAAAAACATAAATGTGCAGCGGACCACGGCAAAAACTTGAAAAACTTTTTGAACTTTTCAGATTCATTTTGAACTATGCAACTGTAAAATTCTGCTTTAATCTATTCTTGTTTGTTAAATCACATACGCATGATCTTAAAGAAATTGTAATTGGAAAAAGTAATTGTAATTGGAGAAAGTAATTGTAATTGGAGAAAGTAATTGTAATTGGAAAAGTAATTGTAATTGGAAAAAGTAATTGTAATTGTAAAAAGTAATTGTAATTAGATAGTTCAAATAATATAATTACAAATTACAATTCCTTTAACAATTTTCCTACAATTACAATTCCAAATTACTTTAATAAAAAAAAGTACTTAATTACAATTACAATTACACGGAATTGTAATTGTTAATTACTTTTTCACCAGGAATTACCCAGCTCTGTCAAATGACATGTTAATTGAATTTTTGGAAGAGTACAGAAATTTTCTATCATATTCAAATTTTCTGTTCTTTTTTGAATGTAAGTGTTTACCCAACACGAAGGCTTTTTTCGAAACTTTTTGGCTCGTTGGTGATCTTCAGCAATAGTTACAATGGCTGCAGCAATTGCAACACATGCACATACCTCGTCTCTCGCACTACATTCCATGATTGAATTGCACCAAGAAGTACGCAGAAATGGAAACAAGGTACGCGCAAGTCGCAAATTGCATGCACACAAGCATGCAACTTATGCATGCGTATTCTTACCTCTCTGCATGCACAGAGGCATGCGTAGAGGTACAAATGGAAACGCCGCTTTAGACTTACTCGTATGTATATGTGATTTTTATATAATTTATTTATATCTAGTTTTTAGATTTAATTTTGACTTGTGGATACATTTCTTGCATATACCTTAAAACCAATAAATCTATTCTGGTCTATTTTATTCTATATAGCTAGCGGCTAAACAAAGACATTATCTATCTATCTTTATATCTATCTAATATATTTGGAAAAATACACCCAGTATTTTTTTAGATTTTGAATTACCTGATAAATCAAAAATTACATTTAAAATATACTCTTCTAAGTATTTCACGCAGTAAATTATATACGTCTTTTATCAAGGTGTAGTTTCCAATAATTTAAGCAACATATCACATGGGATTTCAAGAATTTCAATATATGCTAATGTATATTGACAGTCAGGTAGAAATAATTGAGTTGAAGTGACATTTTATGTTTCCTATATATCCCGATCTGGTATCATATTTCTATACGAAATGTGTAATATCCTGATAGTAAAGGAAATCTAATATATATTCAAATAAAAAATCTCCAGAGACGTTGATATATCATATATCAATGATAAATATAAATTCGTACCAAGATATCAATAAACATATTTATTCACGCAGCAGATAATGACAAAATAAATGTGTAGCTTTCATATCATTTTAAATTTCCCCCTTGTTGGGTATATTTTGCCACTGTAAAAATTTTAAAAATTTTGATTTCTGCGCCAAAAGGATAAGACAGAAGCTGATTTTAATAATTCTATTACAAAATCACATCTAAAAATATATAAACTGAAACAAAAATGTCAAATGATAATTACAAAAATTAAATCAAAGGCAGTTAACGTTTCGGAAAATATTTCTTTTTCCGTTATCAAAACTTTCACTTTTAATCATGTCAAACATGCCAGTTTGTTGTTTATGTATTTGCATAGTCACTCGTCTCTGAGGATCGGCAACCAGCTGGTACAGAAATCTATAGAATAATTAGAAACACATTTATCCTCATTTAACAAAATAATGGCGGATTCCTTAAGTTTTCTTTTAGTCGAGTCGCTTTCTTTTTCCAAAATTTTTGCATAGTCCCACTGAATCCTATGATTGTTATCCCACGCGTGTTCACAAATTTTTTACTTCTGGTATTCTCCCTTTCTAGCATAATCTCTGTGTTCACCAAACCTTATGTTGAAAGGTCTAGATGACTCACCTACGTAATGCTTACCGCACTCACACGGAATACTATAAATACAAATTTTCGAATTTTGAACAATATTTACAGGCTTAGTTTTTGATAGAACAGATCTTAATGTGGCTCCTGTTTGAAAAACCGTTCGTACAGAAAATCTATTTCCGATTATAAAATATTATTTTGGGTTTCAGCATATAACTTTCAAAGAAATCATTCGTTGCTTTCATATATCATTGATCTAAATCTGACCAAGCTAGAACATCAACAAGGTTCCCCTTACGAACAAACTTGTCAATTTCATTATACATGTACCACATCTAACATTAAATATGAAATACAAGAAAATAACCATATTGAAGATCTAAGTCTGATCATGCCAATATATTCTAAGAAATCCTCCCTTACGAGGAAATCTTTCAAGCATCTCTAGCCCTACCTAGAGGATACTCCATCACAAACAAACATTTGTTACATTTCAAAGCCAAGAACTACTAAAAAACACAATCTGCTGAATACCCAAAATAATATTTTATAACAATGATGTAAGCAGAAATACAAGATTTTTATTTTTTAAAAAATCTATTTCCGATTTTTCATAATCTGTCTGATAAATATGTGTATATATGGAATTACCGCTAAAGACCTAATAGTTTGGGTGCAAGTGTTTAAAAATCAGGACCCGTGGGCTTCTTGATGATAGAAGTATGGGAGTGGTGTCAGTCGCTTCGTTTTGACTTGTAGAATAAGAATATCAATGGTGATAAGATGAAATATTGCTCATATCAAGATGGTGGCCAAAGTTGCTGCCAAAATATATAAATCATTTACAGTTGAACTATATTAAGAAAATTAGTGTCAAATTATATATATTTCAGTTCACAGAATGAAAGAGAAATATTGGGAAACCTACTTACACAAACATGCGGAGATATTCAACATGGCGTCCAAGATGGCCGCCTCTGCAAAGGACATTACCAATTCCTTCTACTTGGGTCTTATGACTATCAAATTGTATGTTTTTTGGGACGTACAATTAACAAAAGTGAACTGAATTGTTGAAAAGATCAAACCTCTAAAATGGCCTTGAAATTCCTAGCTAAATTTGATATTGGAACACTTGTACTCAGTATAAATTACACCGCTTATAACAAAAACAATATATAATTTTAATTTTTTTTCGGTTGTGATTAAAGAGAGTGCCTAAAAGATGGATTGTCTGAATCCTGAGTTTTCAGCAGAAGTGAAGAAAAGAAATCTGTCAGTTGAGGTTGTGTGTTTTCTTTGTGGTACTAAGTCTACAGAAGCACTTTTATTAAATCCAGCTGATAGTGGCTATGAAAAACTTACCGCATTACCGGGATTACATTCATTGTCTGGTTGAGACACCACTTCATGGTGCTTACGTTCTTTTGTAAACAAAGGCAAACTGACTTGGTGGAAAGCTTTCCAATGTGCTACTTCTCATGTTGTTGAATGTTTAGCTAATCTTGGTACGTCACCAGATATTTCAGCGGAAGCCAGGTCCATCTTAGAGAAATTCATTTGTCAAGTATATATACCTAACACTTTGATTGTGGATATTGCTGAGGCCAGATGGTGGCTTTTTACCAAAAAGCAATTTTATGATGAACGTTTACCACCAACAAGAGAAGCACTTCAACCGGCAATTGAAAGAGCAAATCTGCAGGCAATGATATGGCATCAAAATTTAACACAATACCCAGTATTACCATCTCCAGAAGAACATGGCTGGAAGAAAGTCGAGGATAAGTTCGAGCCCATTATACGTACAAAACGTTGTGCTCCATCATTTCTTCTGGAAGTCAGTAGGTGCGGATGTAAGCAGAGAAGATGTAACCAGTCATGTTGTGTTGTAAACCAATTGAGATGCACAGAAATGTGCCAATGCAGTGGTGATCCGGAATTATGTGACAATAATGGCTTCCCTTACTGATGACGAGCATGACGAGGAAACTTTTTTTCAAACTGATTCCGATGATCACAGTGTCGATCACAATGATGACTGTAGTTTTTGAAACCTATTTCTATGTGCTTGAGTGCTATTATTGAAACATATTTTTGTGTACTGTTTTTTGGATTTTGTAATACCCCCCCCCCCCCCCTCCACGTCCCAAAAAACATACAATTTGATATATCAAGTAGAAGGAATTCAAATTGCAGAGGCGGCCATCTTGAACGCCATGTTGAATATCTCCGCATGTTTGTGAAAGTAGGTTTTCCCAATATTTCACTTTCATTCTGTGAACTGAAATACATATAATTTGACACTAATTTTCTTAATATAGTCCAACTATAAATGATTCATATATATTGGTAGCTATTTTAGCCGCCATCTTTATTTTGGGTCTCTGAGCAATATTGCACCTTATTACCATTGATATTCTTATTCTATAAATTAAAACGAAGCGATTGACACCTCTTCCATACTTCTATCATTAAGTAGCCCACGGAAAGACACTTGCCCCCAAACTATAAATTCAGGCTATAAATGTTGAGTGGTTACTCCACTTTCAATGTTTGCCAGCTGGCTATCAAGAAAACTTGGGGTATTGATTATTCAATAGAACAGTTTTTATGAATTGTTTCTCGTTATTTAAACTTTCGTCATTTGAAGAAATTACTTTAGCCCTATCATACAAACATTTTACAACACCTTTCTTAACGCTAAAATGTTGATTTGAATTGAAATTCAAATATTAGTGGAGTTGCTTAATTCGAATTTTCTTAAGAATCGTTCAGATTGTGACACTAACGTGAAATTGGGTGAGCATAGACAGTTTTGTGAGATGAACAAAATGGGATATAGTGCCACTCAGAAAAACGGCCATTATAACCTCAAAATCGACAGAAAAATCAGTACTCCGACATCATCTCGGAAACGGCGAATTGTATCAATATTTTTGTGATTATACAAATTTAAATAAACTAAATTTTCTACAAAAATTATGTAATGAGTTTTTTTGTGACTCCATTAGTTTTCTCAGTGGCGGGGAAATTATATATTTAAGTATAGCTGTAATACAATTCTATTTTTAATAAAAAGTACTTAAATAAATTTTTTTGTAAGCTTTATTTTAACTAAATATTTCTACTCTAGTGATTTTTTATAAAATCGCAAATAAATGAATGCCTAAAAGTTAAAATTTTCAGCCACTGTCGGCTTCACAGCAGTCTCCATCACATAAACACAGTGCCGTACATTTTAACTCTGCACGAGCGCATGAACATTTTTTACTACGTATAACTCGACATTTACAAGAAACAAGCTCCTGACAAGCTGAAGTAGCTTCTGGAGATGTGGTCCAAAGAGGGTGGTAAACTCCACCTCACGAATCAGGATTTGGATGATTATTACACAGGCCCACAAAAAAAAAATTATTTGAACTGGACCTCTGAATATACTTTTCTTTAGTATTTTTTCCCGCTGATTACGAATCTGAAATCATAATGGGGGGTTCATGCACATATTACAGAGAAAAACCCGAAAAACTGTCATAAAATGCGTTTTTCATGGTTTTTTGGGTGGTAAAATATGCATGTGGCGTGTTCGGCTAGGCTGCATTTATTTTTTGCCCCACTGACCTCGAATCTATTGTTAAAACCCAGGGCTAATTGTCAAAATGTTGAGGAGAATTAAAAAAACCGTAAAAAATCGCGTTTTTCATGGATTCTATGTTTTTTTTATTGATATCACGTTTTTTTCATGAATACATAGCGTGTTACGATGGCCTGTGTACACCTTTTTTGAGTAATTTTTCCCGCTGATCACAAATGGTGAGTCAAATTTGAAGGTTAGTGATGAAAATACTGAGAAAGATCAAAAAAACTGTCAAAAATCGGGTTTTTTCATGGATGTCGCATTTCTTCATGAACGCATAGCGTGTTCCAATGATCTGCATATACCTTTATCAAGTAATTTTTTCCACTGATCACGAATCTGGAATCAAATTTTGGGGTCAGTGATGAAAACACTGAGAAAAATCAAAAAAACTGTCAAAAATCGTCTTTTTTTTCATGGATGTCGCGTTTTTTCATGAACGCATAGCGTGTTCCAATGGTCTGCATATACCTTTATCATGTAATTTTTTCCGCTGATCGCGAATCTGGAATCAAATTTTGGGGTCAGTGATGAAAACACTGAGAAAAATCAAAAAAACTGTCAAAAATCGTTTTTTTTTCATGGATGTCGCATTTCTTCATGAACGCATAGCGTGTTCCAATGGTCTGCATATACCTTTATCAGGTAATTTTTTCCACGGATCACGAATCTGGAATCAAATTTTGGGGTCAGTGATGAAAACACTGAGAAAAATCAAAAAAACTGTCAAAAATCGGTTTTTTTCATGGATGTCGCGTTTTTTCATGAACGCATAGTGTGTTCCAATGGTCTGCATATACCTTTATCAAGTAATTTTTTCCGCTGATTACGAATCTGGAGTCAAATTTTGGGGTCGGTGATGAAAACACTGAGAAAAATAAAAAAAAACTGTCAAAAATCTATTTTTTTCAGGAATCACTGTGCGTGATATATAGTATTTCAATTTTATATGGGTTTTCGTTTTCGAACGCGCTTATCTTCAAACGATCTGTATAAGGGGTTTCTTCGTCGTTTCGTTCCTTTTGGTTTCACTTCCCTTTGTAGCATCCAGCAGTAAACTGCTAACATATTGACATCCCATTTACCCTGAAATCGACGTTCAAAGTCTTTTAAATCTTGGTGGAATCTTTCTCCTTGCGATTCGCTGAAGTCGCCGTTATTTTCTGGAAATTCATCCAGGTGTGAATCGAGAAAGTGCAATTTCAAACTCATCATACAACCTAACTTTTCGTAATTTCTTTGTTTCTGTAGTCTGGATCTTTGGTATTACCGAGAAATTTTGTGGACACGCCTTTAAAAGTTAACCATGCCGCCTTTTCTGCTTCATTCATAGAATCTACGAATTCTTGGTCCCTAAATAAAGTTCGAATCTCAGGCCTAACGAAGATACCTTCCTTCAATTTAGCATCAAATTTGATGACTCAAATATATATTTGAGTCATTAATTTCAAAACGCAATTTTATACGTTTTTTTTTATTTTCCTCAACATTTTGACAATTAGCCCTGGGTTCTAACAATAGATTCGAGGTCAGTGGGGCAAAAAAACATAAGAAAGATATGTGCAGCCTAGCCGAACACGCCACATGCATATTTTACCACCCAAAAAACCATGAAAAACGCATTTGTTGACAGTTTTTCGGGTTTTTCTCTGTAATATGCGCATTAACCCCCAATTCTGACTTCAGATTCGTAATCAGCGGGAAAAAAATACTAAAGAAAAGTATATTCAGAGGTCCAGTTCAAATAACTTTTTTTTTTGTGGGCATGTGTTATTATTAATATTATTATTATTGTTACTGGTGTATTATTCTTATGTATGATATTACTCATAACAATAATACTGTCGGTAACGTACTAAACGATCTGCGCGACATCATATTAAATAATGCTTGACCATCGTACCGCTGCCGCTGATCATTTGGCCTAATTGTAGGACTATGACAAAAATGTATAATTGTTATTTTGTAGTGAATCTTGTGTTCTTCAATTTTACTTAGGAGTTTTTTTGTCATAAGTACATGGTTTTCCAGATAATCCCAAAAAACTGTCCGCAAACTTATTTTTTCCAAGATGGCCGCCGAAAAAAATTTTGTTCGCCAAGAAAAACTTTACCTCTGTGCCAAATTTCATGTTGGTATCACAAAGTAAACCATTGTTATGCTTAGCAACTCCACTATATCTATCTGTGTGTGTTTATTTTCGATAAACACTGGTTTATTATCTAACTTTTTAATTAAAACGTCTAAGAAAGGTAATTCATTATTATTCTTTACTTCTAACTTCTATTGTAAAATTAACTGAAGGTTCCTTTTCGTTAATCTGAATTAAAAAAGTACTTAAATGTTCTTTGTTATAAGGCCATAACGCAAAAATATCATCTACGTATCTCCACCACACTAGAGGTTTATAAATTAAATTATTAATATTATTTTTCTCAAAATTTTCCATACAAATATTACTTAATATAAGAGGTAAAGAAGAACCCATGGCCATACCAAAGTTTTGTTGAAAGAAGTCTATGCTAGAAAGGGAGAATTCCAGATGTCAAAAATTTGTGAACACGCGTGGGAGAACAGTCATAGAATCCAATGGGATTGTACAATTTTTGCATAGCAATTTAGCATATAAGTGTCGTTCCGTAACCCTTTTCGCAGATTTCAAATGGGTATATGGTTTCAAAGTTTTTTGTAAGTATAGTTTAAGGTGATACACCCTGTATATTGGGCATATCTAGGTATACTATTAAAAAATGCAAAGTAGAATGCTTAAAAAGTAAATATCAAACATGTATAACTATTAATAATCAGACCACAAGTATTTCCTAGCTCCAAGCAAACTATGACTAATGCAATATAGGTATACAATCAGCAATTAATATTTCCCGGCAGTCTTGCAAGTCACATTCATGTCTACAGTTAAACTATATTTAATTCTTATACCTATATATTCAGAGCATAATCTGTTTTTTATCCAAATTCTGAAAAAGAAATTTTCGATTTTTTTTTATATTTAGGAAAAAATTAAATTCTTAAAAAACTAAAAAAACACGCTTTTATAAATACTGCTCTAAAAAGCAAAAAATAATCATCGAACCTGTTCTCTTTGTCTACCCCGTAAGGGCCTTAGTGTAAACCGCGTTTGCAATTAAGTATAATTTTTGAGTATAAAAGCATAGTTACAGATCGACCTAATGAAAACGTGTTAAAAAATATTTGTTTTCGACGTTACCGAAACTAAAACAGTGTTTTAAGAAAATACAGTCCGTATGTACATTAAGAAAAATGTTTCAATATACTTAATGAAGTTTGATATACTGGGTGTCTCAATTAAAACTGTCGGATACTGAATAAATAGTGTTCAAAGTTCCTGAAGTAAATATCACTGAAGATGTACTTTGCAATCATAGATGAAACGTCGAAATGTATTTCTAACATGACTGCTGTCATGATTCACGAACAATGATTTCTTAGCAATATTTATTGGTTATATTTCCTAATAATATAAAAAAAAGGTACAGTTACTGCGTTCCAAAACCATATTTACCCAAATATTTTAAATACTGTTTACTTAAGAGAAAACATTGAAATTACCTTTTTTATATACATTTTAATTATCTTTAATATGAGCTATCACAAAAGAAAATCGGCTAATAAATAACTGAGATAATGTCAATTTTATAAATCTCAATGGCGGCCATCTTGTTGACGCCATTAATGCTACACGCCACACATCACGAAGTGACACCATAGAAATTATTCATGTGTGGATAGTTTATTATCAAAAAAGCAACCCCCCCACCCCTCCTTCATTAATACCGCCACGGAGGATAATTTTCCTACATATGCTTCTATACTAATATGGTTTTCAAGATAATTCCAAAAAACTGTTCGCAAACTTATTTTTTTCAAGATGGCAGCCGAAAAAAAAATTTTCCGCTTGGCACTATATCACATTTTGTTCGCCAAGAAAAACTTTACCTCTGTGCCAAATTTCATGTTAGTAGCACAAGGTAAACAATTGTTATGCTTAGCAACTCCACTATATCTGTTGTGTGTGTTTGTTTTCGATAAACACTGGTTTCATATTTACTATCTAACTTTTTAATTAAAATGTCTAAGAAAGGTAATTCATTATTATTCTCTACTTCTATTGTAAAATTAATTGAAGGTTCCTTTTCGTTAAACTGAATTAAAAAATTACTTAAATGTTCTTTGCTATAAGGCCATAACACAAAAATATCATCTACGTATCTTCACTACACTAGAGGTTTATAAATTAAATTATTAATCTTATTTTCCTCAAAATTTTCCATGAAAATATTATTTAATATAGGAGATAAAGAAGAGCCCATGGCCATACCAAGAAGATAGAAGTCTATGCTAGAAAAGGAGAATTCCAGATGTCAAAAATTTGTGAACACGCGTGGGATAACAGTCATAGGATCCGATGGGATTGTACAATTTTTGCATAGCAATTTAACATATATATATATATATACACCCTGTATATGGGTATATCTAAGTATACTATTAAAAAAGGCAAAGTAGAATGCTTAAAAAGTAAATATCAAATATGTATAACTATTAATAATCAGACCACAAGTATTTCCTAGCTCCAAGCGAAATATGACTAATGCAATATAGGTATACAATCAGCAATTAATATTTCCCGGTAGTCTTGCAAGTCACATTCATGTCTACAGTTAAACTAGATTTAATTCTTCATATTCAGAGCATAATCTGGTAGAGTTTTTCTATTCAAATTCTGAGAAAGAAATTTTCGATTTTTTTTTTAATTTAGGAAAACGTGAAATTCTTACAATCACGCGTTGATATTTAAAAAAATATTTGTTTTCGACGTTACTGAAACTAAAACAGTGTTTTAAGAAAATGTAGTCCAGATGTACATTAAATAGTATATTGTGTATCTAGGTGTGAAAGCGATACATTCCCGGACGACGATGCAATTGTTGACCGAGGTGCTAGCCGAGGCCAACAAGCATCGAAGTCTGGGAATGTGTTTTCACACCGAAGTACACATACTATTTTTTCTGAAATCACAATAAATACTATTTTAAACGTATAAAAATCAAAAATATAAACATTAAAAAAAAAATCTGAAATTACAATCAATACTATTTTAAACGTATAAAAATCAAAAGTATTACCATATTAAAATATATATAAAAAACCGTACGGGAATGTTGGTCGTTGCTTGGCAACGGATCTTTTCCGGTCTGTTTTCTGATAGTTTCCTAGCAACGGACTAAAATACTGGAATTGTGCATTTTTCGCTCTAAAATCGCGCCGAAAATGTAGACATTCCCGATCGATTTCAGAAAAAAAAAAGTTTTAATATACTTAATGAAGTTTGGTTGATATACTGGTTATCTCAGTTACTCAAAAATTGAGAGAAATATTTGAATACCGTAAAAGGATTTTCCACAAAGTGTAAACAACTTCAATTTTGCATTAATGCAATATTTCGCCACATTGAGGTATATGTGGGGATCCAAAGGAATTGTTCGATTGGAATGAAAAACTACAACTTTTATAAAGAGTTTTACTCTATTGTTAATACCTTACAGATTACAGATTACTGCAGTTTTCGCAATTATCTCTGTACTCGATGCTCCTACACAGTAATTAATTTATATTGATATTGTAGATTATAAAACTGAAATTAGTATTCTTCTATCCTTACCGACCGACTGCCGAAGACAGACATGCTTAGATGTAATTAGGGGAAGGAAATAATAAAGGTTACGGTAGGTTCTTGTAAAATTAGGAATAATCTTAAGCACCTGTAGAGTTGTACATAGTAGATTTTGATATTAATAAATATTATTATGCTCCGAATTGTACTTCTTGTTGCCATGTGTGTCTAATTTTCCTTTTGACTCACTGAATATCTTCGTTTCTTCATTGTAGCTACTGAAGCGCTGCTTCACTGGCTTTTGAGAGTAGTGGTGTTCCTCCTCTTGATTAGGAACTGGCGCCCGATAATTGTAGTCAGGGTGTCGAAGTGAAGGTATGTCACATAGTCGTGGTGCAGTGTTCAGTTGGATTCTCGAAAATTGGGAAACGAAGAAACTGCGACATTTATCCAGTTACCTTCACAGAAGATCCAGCTCCATCAATATTGCTGCGGCTCATATCATGTAAATATAAAGAAATGTGGCACAGCTTGCGGTTGCAGGAAAACTGTCTTAAAATGATCCATTCTACGTGAACACTGCAGTGGATAAACATGCGAAGATGTGCCAGGGATTCCAAACAATTCTTACGGAAAGGAGATAGAGAGAAACCAGTTTTAACCGCCATTTTTTCAATATGGCGGCTGTGGCGGTAACGATATTTTTATTAAAACTTTAATTAACGATTGTGGCAACCCCATTACATTATAAAAGAAAAAAAAACGTGTGGGAATTATTCACGGATCAAATCAACGATACTAAATATAATTTGTAATATAAACAAATGATTACATAGCCACACAAAAAAAAATATGTGCAGCGGACCCAATTATATGGATTTGGTGTATTTCTCGACGCTGAATCCGAATTCGTAGTCCAAAAAAGGATCTATCGTGTCAGTTTTGTTTTTAGTCAAAAACATCCCTTGAAATGGTGTAAAATTATAGAAACAATGTAATAACTCTTAATGAAGTGTGAAAAATAGTATATGTTTTGTAGTCGAGAGTAGAGAATGTAAATTCGACCCACAGTAAGCTATTTCTATAAATTAAACCGAAATCCGCCTTTATGGGGGGTGAAAACTATTGCTAAAACTCAAAAGACGTAGGTGAGTGTGAATATCATGTATAAAGGACAAATTTTTGTATCTCTTAGTGCAAAATATTTTACTCTGGTGCGACAACCAGCCATTACTCTCAAAGGGTGGAGACTCAACCCTACGGAGGGTTAAAACTACCCCCACTCCTCATCGGTTTCAAAACGAAAAAAAAAGGCTTTTGTAGTTTTAGGCGGGGTGAACAAATATGGAGTGAATTCGTTCCAACTACCGACATATGACTAGAGTCTACCCTTGGTAAGAGCTACCCCATGCTCAAATGATGCATATACAGGGTGTAATCAGTTTCATGTCATTAAAAGAAAACTGGTGGTGGGGAACGACTAAACGAACAAAAAAACCTTATATAATATGGGGTCAAAAACCCATAGTTGTAGAAAAAAAAAAAAAAAATTTCGAAAATTTTCAGTAAAATTGTTTGAGAACTGCTGAAATGTTGGGATAGGCTTTTATATTCGTGTATGTCGGCGCCTCTAACCATCAAATGCGCTAATACGGCTCTTTCAAAGTCTTCGCCCTCCTTTGTTAGAGGCCGCGCGTCGACGAGGACACGAGTTGATAGTCACACTTTTTTATGGCTTTATAAAATTAGGTAAGGTAAGGTCTTTAGTTGTGCGGTATTTTAGTTTCTGTGAACATTTCGTTAAGTACTCACGTGGAAGCCGTTCCTTATTTTGTATGTTACTTTGTTCTTTTGAATTTTGGACCACGTATTTACAGTTAAGATTTATTTTATCGACTTACCGTTCAAGTCGTTAAGTTCTTGATTACGTACAGACTCTACTTGTTCGTTCTTTTTGTGTTTGTTGTGGATTTTGGACCAAGCTTTTATTTTTATTTTCTTTATTGACAACGTTAGTTAATAGTTTAGTGTGGTATTTTAATGTGCATAGAAACCATAAAAAATGATCCTAATTTACCAAATATGTTGAACGGAGTGCGTATGTGTCGAAAAGTGTATTGATGCAGACGGAAGCCATTTCGAACAATTTAAGTAAATCAACAAATTTATTGGTAAGTTATACCTGATCGGCAATTCGTTAAATAAATCAGATTTTTTTCTAACTTACACATAATTGTTTTCTGTTATTGTGTATCTCATACGTCTAACTCTTTATTTCCCAATGTCATGCAATAATTTATTCATTTTTTAAGCTTTTAACCCAGAACACTCATTTAGGTTACAAATGTTAATAAACCACATTTAAATCTGATAAATTAAAAACAACAATAAAAGCTCCAATATTTTGTTCTAAATTAAAAAAACACACATGTTAAGAAATGCTGTATTTAACTTCTACGCCCACCATTTGCTTTTGCAGTTCTGCAAAAAGAGATAACGAATTATTTACATTTTTATTTGAGGCACTCATCAAAGCTACCGCCCTGCACTCCTTTGCTTTGAACCGCCGCGCCGTGCCGGCCGGCAGAACGAGTCGGTCGGTAAAGGGGTCTACACACGATCCAGCGGTAGGGACCCAGCCATGTCGGCATGTTTTGAACTCATTCGTAAAAGTGAACTGGTCCGCTGGAATTCCAATTATCTTCAAAGGGTACCGACAATGTCGGGTCCCTGCCGCTGGATCGTGTGTAGACCCCTTAATCTTTGCACTTTTTTATGACAATTTAAATGTTGTATAATTGGGAACTACTACACGTCCATTGACCCAGAAAGGCAGTGGTTCTCAAATGTTTCCTAACCTGATATTCAAATTGTTCACCTAGGTCAGTTTTTTAGAAGTGCCCCTAGGGGGAAAAGTCATAAAGTTTTTGTTTGTCTAGTCGGTCCCCATTACCAGTTTTTTTTTAATGACATGAAACTGATTACACCCTGTAGGTACCACTGAAAGGGTCAAATACTTGAAGCTCATCGTGCCAGATATACAAATCTGGTTCGACAACCACCGAATCTTAATAAGGTTGAAAATTACCACTATTAGGGGTAGGTAAAAACTACCCCCACAGACGGACTGATTTCATTACTTATAATATTCTGAAACAAAAATTCAGGCATTTGTAGTTTAGGCAGTGCAAACAAGTATGGAGTAAATTCATACATTAAGCATTAACCAGTTGGGTTTTATTTATTATACCATATCTGCTTATTCAACTGTCAATCTTAACATTTATCAACTTATTTATCTTTTAATCTTTTTTCTATTTATATCATACTTTCGACCATCAATCCAAATACTTTTTTTCTTATGATTTGTCTTTCTTTTCTCCAAAATATCTTTTCCGTTGTTTTCTTTTCCTTTTTTTTAGTCATAGATATAGGATATATCTCTTCAGTGACCATTTTTTTCTATCTATATAAGCTATACCTAAATTAACTAAATTTTCGTCTATCTATTTCCGTCTATCTATTTCCGTCCGTATGTGGGGATAGTTTTTACCCCCCCCCCCCCCCATAGTGGTGATTTTCAACCTTATTAAAAATTTGGTTGTCGAACAAGATTTATATATTTTGCACAATGAGCTACAAGTATTTGACCCTTTTCGAATTTTAATAGCACCCACATGTAACATTTGAGCAAAGAGTACCACCCTTTGAGGGTAGTTTCTAGTCATGTATCGGTGGTTGGAACGAATTTACTCCATATTTGTTCACTCGGCCTAAAAATACAAAAGCCTCAATTTTCTTTCCCGTTTTGAAACCTATGAGTTTTAACCCTCCACAGGGTTGAGTCTCTACCCTTTAAGAATAATGGCTGCTTGCCGCACCAGAGTCAAACATTTTGCACTAAGAGATACAAAAATTGGGCCTTTGTACATGTTATTTACACTCACTTCCGTCTTTTGAGCTTTAGCGGTAGTTCCCACTCCTCCAAAAGGACGGATTTCGATTTAATTTATAGAAGTAGCTTACTGTGACTCGATTTTATATTCTTTACTCTCGACTACAAAACATCTACCATTTTGACACTTCATTAAGAGTTATTACATTATTTATATGATTACACCATTTTAAGGGATGATTTTTACTTCCATATCAAGTGAAAGTATAGTAACGACAAAAAAATGTTTGAAAATTTGTATTCTTTAAATAGGCTTAGAATGCCATGAAACGTCGAGATTTTAAATTTGAGCGAAGAAAAAAATTTCTGTCTGTCGGTCTGTAACTTTTTTTGTGCGCACGTTTATTCTGGAACCGTTTAAGATATTGACTTGAAATTTGGTACACGTATGTACTTTAATGGGATCTGGAACTAGATTATATTTTCATCTTATTCCGTCTAAGGGTTAGGGGGTAAAATGGGGGTAAATCGGAGGTAAACAGGTAAATCAAGCAGAGCTGGGTAAAGTACTCTGAAAAAGTGCTTCAAGCACCAAGTACCAAGCACTTAGCTATAGTACTTCAAAGTATCAAGTATCAAGTACTTTTATTTACAAAAGTACTTCAATTACCAAGTACAGTACTTGAAAAAGTAAAGCACCAAGTACCAAGCCCTCAGAAATATAAGTGTCAAGCGATAATGTGAGATTAAAAAACAAAAGCAAGATTATTGTCACGCCAATCACACCTTAATGATGTGACGATCATGAAAAATTCAAATTTCTCTAAGAGAAAATTATTTATGTATTTATTAGTAAGTAGTGTAGGTACAGAATAATGTGAATAATATACATAGTACGTTTTAAAATTAAAATAAACATTTCATATAAAAACATATCTAAAAAGTTAAACCTATAGTATACTATTACAATAGTGGGTAAAAATAAACTTAAAAAGTGTTTGGGAGAAACTTTTTTTGTTGGAATCTGAAATTACAAAATAACGTTTTTCTCCCATTTTTATGAATATCTCCTGTCGGATTGGTCATTTTGCAAGAATATAAAATGGAGATTGTTCACAACAAAATTTCAAAACGGATATTAAATATGTACTAAACTCAAAAAAAATGAGCAAGCCAATATATAGCTTTTTTAAATTTAATATAGCTTCAATAATAATCTCTCTATTTACATAAAATTTTGAAAAACATTCTCTTTATGGATGTTAACAACCACAGAAAGTTTCACGACAAATTTCAAACAACCAAAAGCCATAAACTATTTAAAAGTTTGTGGGCTAATTATGCCATTAAGCCGTACAGAAACAATATTGTTATAAATTGTAGGTAGGTTTTTAAAGATACTTTTGAACTGTTTTAACAAAATAATTTTTTACGTTTACTTTAACAATTTTTTAGAAAATTATTTTTTTTTAAATTGAATGCAAAAAGTACGGTATCGGCGTCCAATTAGCATAAGAGGATATTTATTTTTTTAATTATTTTTTGTACGTACCTACTTTTTAAACACAAAGTTTTAACACTTTTCAGTTTTGTAAAAATAATTACAAAAATATAAACGCTAAACAAATTACAAAAAATTAAAATTATAAAACATGGTTAACACAAAATAATTATTTCCTTAAAACCAATTAAAAGTACCTTTGAAACTTACAGTTTAAAAAATATTCTTCAAATTCAATTATTATATTTAGTGAGGTGGCTTATTGAAATTACCGTTATCTGGCGGATAAAAGCACCAAATTTGGTATGATGGTACCTTATGATGGTATACTAATAAATATTAGCCTAGGAGCCCTCTGGAATTTCAAAAAATTTTCATGTACAGCACTAAAATCCAAAATGGCCGACAAATACGACAAAATATCACATGTAGCCCAGGAATTTTAGTTTTTGACCCGGAATTAATTACTGTAAAGCTGAAAATTTGCAGAATTGTAGTTTTGGCCCAGGATAACACGTACCAAAAAGTACTCTACTTTGCCCCGTCGGCTTCCCTATTTATGCGGAGCAACAAGGGTCTAAGTCGCAAAAATTGCAGAGCTGGCTATAAAGTGCAGCAGAAATGTTGTTACTGATCCGATTTGGGTCAAAATGATCATAAAAGCTTCGGAGAAGCATATCCGTTCATATTTCAAATGTTTCCATGCATATTTTGTTCATAATTTTCCGCTCTTTAACAGCCAAACTAGCAGCGAAAAAAAATTTTTTTTTATTGCATTTTTGAATACATATGTTCGTAGGTGATGATAATATCAACATTTTTACCTACAAATTATGACCAAAGAGCTAATAAGAAGGCTAGTAGCCTCAAATTCTCAAAATCATTTTGACGACCAACTCGTATTTTTCAGGTAAAACTCTCGTATTAAAAAAAATAGTAACCTGGACGTTTTAATTTGATTTTAATTGAAAGGTAGGTTCTTTAGCTTTAATTAAAAAAAAAAATTCCCAAGTACATCTAACATAGAAGTTAGCTGCGATACAGACGACAGCGTTTTCGCTGCTAGAGCGTAATTTCTCAAGTAATATGTTAATAAACAAAAATTGAATAGCCTGACCCATTTCAGACCACTTTTAATCAGAGGGTGGGTTCTTTAGCTTTAATTTTAAAAAAAATCAAGTCCATAGTATATCTAACATAAGATCTATTAACGTGGCCCTCTTCGGACTGATTTTAATCGAAAAGTTGGCTCTTTACCATTTAAAGAAGAGATGTCCCTAGTACATCTAATATAGAAGTTGACCGCGAAATAGTCGTTGACAGCGTTTCCGGTGCTAGCGCATTTTTTATGTTTTAAAATAAAATAAGATCTATTAACGTGGCCCTTTTCGGACCCATTTTAATCGAAAGGTGGGCTCCTTACCTTTAATTTAAAAAAAAAATTAAGTACATTTAACATGGAAGTTAATCGCGAAATAGACGTTCACACCGTTTTCGCTGCTAGCATATTTTTTAAGATACACTAAAATAAAATGAGAACTATTAATTAATCGATGTAATTGACACGAAAACCAAATTTTTGAATAGGACAACCTGTATTTTTTGCATATTTGGATCCTGCTGGTTAAAATGCATATGATCTGACCCTCAAATATTACTTTGATTTTCAAAAATTTAATTTTTAATTTTAATAATAGAAGGTCGCGATTTTACTAAAATTGTTAAAAATCGGTCTCTAAGCACCTTTAAAATATTGCCTCTTCAGATAGTAACATTAAACACGATTTATTCGTCATTAAGTTCAAAGATATAGGTTTTTCAACGAAAACTATTTTTTTTAAATGGAACCCCCGTTTTTTAATTAGATTTTTAAGTTTTGAAGAAAATGATATGCATAATGTCTACCTTATCTTTGTACTAAAATTATTAAAAGAAACAAATGTTTTGATATATATTTTTCAATATTTTAAATTTTAGTGTTGTACATGAAAATTTTTAGAAATTCCAGAGGGCTTGTAGGCTAACATTTATTAGTATACCCTAAGGTAGCTTCGTACCAAATTTGGCGCTTTTATCCGCCAAGTAATGGTAATCTTGAATCACAACTATAACTGACCGCACTAATTAAGGCGAAATAAATTAACTAGCTCATATTATCAGTCCTCAATTATTCTAAAACGAAGACTTAACCTTTTCTTTATTTCACAATACAAAACAGGAATGGTAATCACATACTTGCATCACCAATTATGGATAACTAAACACTGAACAGTGAACACAAGCGACCTTTGTTTTTCTATTAGTTCCTGACAATTCATGATGAGACTTGTCCAGAGTAGCCTTGCATGAATTTTAAAAAGAGCTTGTACGTATTTTAGAAATACTTCAAGCACTTCAAAAGGACTTCAATTACTTTCTAAAGTAATTGAAGTTCTAAAAAGGACTTCAATTACTTTAAAAGTAATTGAAGCACTTTCGAAAGTAATTGAAGCCCTCTGAAAGGACTTTAAAGCCCTAAGTACTTATGCAAAGTAATTCAAATGTCAAGTACTCTCTTTTAAAAGTAATTGAAGCACAGTGCTTGAAGCCCTAAAAGTGCTTCAAGTACTACTACAAAGCACTATACCAGAGTACTTTACCCAGCTCTGAAATCAAGCAGGTAAGAGTCCATAAAATTGGTATTTAGTGTATACAAGACAAGCTAAGGTTTTAAAATATTTTTTGCCATTAGCCACCCCCATTAGCACCCCTACCCCATTATTAAAGGGAATGAAAAAACAAATTGTGATTTAGTGTGTGTGCAAGAACCAAAAGCCTCAAAATATTTTTTTACTATATCCACCCCCACTATCACCGCCCCAACCCCACTACCGTGTGGGATATTGTTTTATGGGTTTTGGGATTTCAAATATTATATTATTAAAGCTCTATAAACAATTGTTTAAACATACAAACTTGTTTCGTTATGAGAGACTTGGATAGAAAATCTGGATGTGGATGTAGTAGGCAGCAGTTTTACTAAAAAACAAAGCTGATACGATAGATCCTTTTTTGGACTACGGATTCGGATTCAGCGTCGAAAAATACACTAAATCCATATAATTTGGTCCGCTGCACAGAACTTTTTTTTGTGTGGCTGTGTTATCTTTCTTAATTTTATTTAATTATGTTTCACCTGGAACTAACCTCTGAAAGTATCAATTCATTTTACATAAAATAACAATTCCATTTTCCGAAGTATTACCCAGGGCTTAGTTTCAAATATTTACCGCGTTCTACGCCACTGTATTAGTTAAATTGCTCTCATATCATTAACAATTCAATACCAAGATCTTTTGTACTCTAAGTTTTGCTCTAATTACTAGATAATATAATTATTTTGACATTGAAAAATGGGTGTGGTCGACACACCGACAAAAAAATATGCATATCTATATATAAATATCTAAGCGAAATCCTGTATTGGACCGACTGTGTCGCAGGAACGTTGCACACCTCCGACAACAACTGCCTCTGGTGTATAATGAATATGGATAGCGAATGGTTACAGTGCACATTGCGTTAATAAACGGTTTTAATATTCATAAACCATGATTAGAGAAATGTCTTTTGCATTTGCAATTAATTAGCTCTGTTTAACTCATTTATAAAGTTGCATTCAACACAATATTTGTTGATGTTCGTGTTTTTGAGTGAAAGATGAATTTCATCTAATATAATAATAATAATAACAATAATAATAAATACATTTATTCATAAACGAAATGTTCCAAATTCGACAATACTGCCGTCTTCCATTTGTCCAGTACTACTAACTAAACCTAAATTAAAACTAAATCTGAAAATATCTGTTTCATGTCAATGACGTACTATAAGCTAACAGAGGTGTGCGCGAGGTCTCCACACAAAAGTCTCTGATAAATATCCTACATAACTTACACACTTTTTATTTTTTATGATGAAAATACCTACTTTCTGTATATTGTTGCCCTAATCTGGGCACGCTAATATTCTAGTTAGGTAAATACTTTAAAACACTCATTATTGGAGAACCAATCAAAAAAACTACTCTTCTAGCTAATACTGACGAAGTATTGAACTACATGATAGGATTCTTAGCATTTTAAAGAAAAAAAATATATTGAAAATACTTAAATCATTTATTTACATTTAGTTATTTACGCTTTTACAAAAAAAATATATTGAAAATACTTAAATCATTTATTTACATTTAGTTATTTACGCTTTTACGCTTTTTATTTAATATGAAATTATCTACTTTCTGTATATTGGTACCTTAATCGGGTCACGCCAATATACTACTTAGGAAAAACACTCATTATTAGAAAACCAATCAAAACAACTACTCATCTAGCTAATACTGACGAAGTATTGAATTACATGATAGGATTCCTGGCATTTTAAGGCAAAAAAATCAATTGAAAATACTTAAATTATTTATTGAAATTCAGTCATTCACAACAACTATTGAAACTTACATTCTATTTCAACTCTAGAAAACTTGTACAAGTTTTTTCGAACTCGTTAGTTCTCATCAGTAAAGTATAGAAACATTCATTCATTATTTACAAGCCTATTCTTGATTTATTTTTTACAATTAATTATTTTTTATTTATTTGCTTTTATTATGATTAGAGAATATTATTGAAGTATTATGCAAATCACAACTTACACACTTTTTATTTATTATGAAAATACCTACTTTCTGTATATTGTTGCCCTAATTTGAGCACGCTAATATACCAGTTAGGTAAATAATTTAAAACACTCATTATTGGAGAACCAATCAATACAAGTGCACCTTCCATTGTCTATTTCTCTGATAACATCATCAACTATGTGTGTTAATGCTGTAGTTGTACTATGATTTCTTGTGAACCCTGATTGACAAGTCGACATAGTGAGGGATGTTTCCCGTGTAAAAGTAAAAAATTTATTATATGTGTTATTGCAGGAAGACAAAATGGCATGAACGGTTTAATATCAAAAATTGAGAGACCATCTGTATATCCTGCCGATTGGAAAATAGCACAAGTAGTACCACTTCCCAAAATCGATTTGCCTTTAAATTATAATGATTTAAGACCCATTAGTATTTTACCAGTACTGTCAAAAATCTTAGAATATATTATTAAATCGCAGCTTGTCGATCATTTAGAAACAAATAACATTTTACCAGATACCCAGTCTGGGTTTAGAAAAGGTCACAGTTGTACAACTGCTCTTTTAAATGTCACCGATAATATTTTAACTGCGACCGATGCTGGTAAATGTATAGTGTTGGTGTTGCTGGATTATTCCAAGGCATTTGATACTCTGGAACACAATGTATTATTAATTATATTAAAACACATTGGATTAGATGAAAAAACAGTATCCTTTTTTAAGAGTTATTTAAATGCTAGAAAACAAAAAGTGGTGCTGAATGGTCAGTCTTCTGATTTTTTAGATGTGTCACGGGGCGTACCACAAGGGTCAGTGTTAGGTCCCATTTTATATACAGTGTACACGTCATCTCTACCTAGATTCATACAAAGATGTAATGTGCAAATGTATGCAGATGATACGCAGGTATTATATTCCTTTTCTCCAGATGAAATACAAAATAGCTGTGACATTGTAAATTCGGATTTAGAAATTATTTACAAGGTATCATTAGAACATTCTTTACATCTAAATCCAAATAAGTGTATTGCTACGTTTTTTGGTAGAGCTGTTGACACAGAGAGATTATCTCAACATGTTCATCTAGCAATTAATGAAACTCACTTGCCGCTCAAAGGAGAAGCAAAAGA
This sequence comes from Rutpela maculata, assembly GCA_936432065.2. NCBI lineage: Eukaryota > Metazoa > Arthropoda > Insecta > Coleoptera > Cerambycidae > Rutpela > Rutpela maculata. The sequence continues at coordinate 38,796,952 of OW386292.2, forward strand.
TTTAGGTTTAATAATTGATACTACACTTAGATTTGAGAAACACATTTCACTTTCTATCAAAAGAGTTGTTTCTAGGTTAAAAATGTTGTACAGCTTCCGCCATGTTTTAAATATCGAAGTAAAAACTATGCTATGCGATACTCTTATTTTGTCGATTTTTAATTATTGTGATTCTGTGTATGGACCCTGCTTATCTGCTGCTACTACACAGCGAATACAAAAAATTCAAAATTATTGCCTTAGATTCATCTATGGGATCAGAAGACACCATTCTGTAAGTCAAAAGCTCTTGGTAACTAACTGGCTGAACATGAAACAGCGACGAATTTTACACTGTTGTACATTGTATCATAAAGTCAAAATTTCTAACAGTCCCTCTTATTTGTTTAGAAAGATTACATTTCGCACTGACGTGCACAATTTAAATTTAAGACATAAGGGTATACTGACACCTCCAATTCATAAAACGGCACTTTTTGAAAGGTCTTTTACATTTAGTATATATAAATTATATAACTCACTTTCCCCTCTACTGAAATCATGCACAGGTTTCACTTTTGCCAAACATTTTAAAAAACATCTTCTGATTCAGCCGTTTACATAAAAAAGTAGTAATTAATTTTTTTTCCCCTTTTCTTCCAAATAATTCAGTTTATATGGACAAAGGTATTTTTCTTTCTCATGTTAACCATTGTACAAATAATTCAAATATGTTTGATGTTGCCATCTATCTATTAGCAGATTGAGTGTAAGACCAGCTAATCTGACATTTCTGTTTTTTCAGCTGAACTCCGCCTTTTCAATAATTAAAATATTATCATTCATATGTACACTAATTTGATATGTGAATAAAGATTGTTATTATTATTATTATTATTATTATCTACCCCTGTGGCATAAGTTTTAATAGAATTTATTATCTTAGCCACATTATATTCTTCGATAGGTTTAAAACTAAGTTCATTTATGCTTGAATGAATATTACTGTTATAAAAATTTAAACTAATATCATTTACTGTTGATTGAGTATTTATTTCAAACACAAAGTAATCATTTAACGAATCAGAATCCTGTAAAGGTGACGGTAAATCTTCCTCAGATGTTTTAGTTAGATTTAATTTTTTTGCAGCTGACCAAAAAATTTTTGTATCGTTTTTTATTTGATTGAAGTAAGCCACTTTTTCGTGGCGAATGACTGATTTTGTATAATCGCATAATTCTTTATAATAATTGAAGACACAAGTGGATGAAGGGTTTTTGGACATTTTAGAAAAAAACGAGTTTTTTATTTGAATGAAGCTTTTAAGTACACGAAATTCCCCGAGGTACATTACATTTGATATTAATGCTAAAATATCTGATTTATCAATTTATAAAGGATCTATGTACTGTTGAAGTTGGTAGGTCGTTAAAAATTCTGAGATCAATTATCTCAAAATCATTTTGTTGTTACATAGACCCTTCATCCCCTTGTGTCTTCAATTATAATTGCTCTCTGTTTTGTTTTTTAGATATTTTTCACGAGCCTTGTCTCTAAGTTTCATCATAATTTTGATAGTATCTGTAATCCACGGGGTAATGGTCGATCAATAATTTTTTTACAAACAGTAGGTGCATGAATATTTAATAAATATAGTAAAATTCGATTAAAATGAAAAACGTTCTCATTTATATCCTATAATATAAATGATGGTCTATCTGTCTATTTGCATTCGTGTTTCAGACGTGGTGTAATTTTATTTGTTGCTTCCCCAGTGAACTCTTTAGAACCCTTCTTGAATTTGATACTTCATAAGAACACAGACACAGCCAGTGTTTAAATTTGAAGAAAAAAATAATGAATATTCATTAGATATTTTTAATTTGTTATACCTAAATACGTAAAGATTCTCTGTGATGAAAAACAGGTGTAGAAACTTTGCATTTACTACTAATTGAGCTATATAATTGAGATTTGTCACGCTCATTAAAATGCAAAAAAAAGAGTGACCTCCAAAAATAGACCAAAACTCGCTCATTTTCTCACCCACAAATTTTGTTTTAAACTAAATGCTAAATTATTGTTAATAATGAGAATATCCTGAATACAAAATTTCAAGATGAGCATATGTTTGAATTTTGAGATATGAGGGATTGAATTTGTGATATGCGTGATGCAATATAGGAGCATATAAAAAAATACACAGCCTCGCAAAAAATTAATACTCATCAGCTATGGCGCAGCAATCAAGATATTCTTAGAATTTTTTGACACAGAATTCAAATCTACAATCGCAAAATCCATATATTCATTGATTAATACAGAAAAGTCAAAAACATCCCCTACATAAGGATGAAAATAGGAAAAAATGATGCTATTGAGTTATAGAGCTTCCATGAACAGAAATATAATATAAGTCTATTGGCTGAATACATGAACGAAGGTGTTGACTAGGGCTCACACAAAAAAATCGAGACACGCCCTCAAGGGGGTCAAACTACCCTAATACAATATCAAACTGCACAAAAGCTCCTATAACTGGTAAAAAAGCTTGAACCCTCTAAGCTTTATTAATAGGAATGAACCATAAATCCGTTACGACCTAGTATACGAGAACAATCCGTTACAGGGTAAAAAAACTATCCCTTATCTTGAATTATGAACTTGAGTCAGGGAAAAAATAGTGCATGTACCAGATATCGCATTTTGATTGCAGTAGGTATGAATGTGGGACGATAACTAAAATTTTTGTAACTATTTCATGACACATATACGATGGGGTAAGAGAACGGGATGAAAACTTATTGTGGGTGGGTTTTTCACCCCCTGAACCTCGTCGGGATCATTTAGGGAATGAAAAGAAATAAAGAGGCCCTGACATAAGAGAAAAGTACTCTTGGAAACCGCAACATCTGTATTTTCTTTTATGCAATGCAGCGATTACGACTTTGCTCAGATATTCATCCCTTCGTACCCTTAGCCTCTCATAAAATCCACTTGAGAGTTAAAAAGGGACCTCTAGACTATGGCGTCCGGGATACTTACCTTTATGTCAGAATTTTTTTCGATACAATATAATGATTATAAAATTGCTCAGATTTCCACCCTCTAACCCCTGTGAATTTCTCTAGAGCGATGAGAAAGAATCACGAGGCCATAACATTCCTAAAGAGCACTCTTGAAAACCCTTGCTACAGGATTTTCGCTAATATGATACAGCGATTGCGTTGTCTCTGATAATCACCCCTCGCACCCCCACCTAAAATTCACTTGAAGTTTGAAAACAGACCATTAGAACATTAATTTTATGGAGACCTTGTGACCGAATTTACTCTAATGTAATATTCTCACAGCGAGATCGCTTATATAAATGTGCATTGTTTTCATATCACAACTTAAATCCCTCATATCTCAAAAAAAGAGCCTGTATTAGATCCCTTATCGTTGTTGTTGTATATCAATGACTTACCACAGTGTATACGTGGATATTTAATTATGTTGCACGTGGTTTCAAGAAACTAGATTAATTTTGGATGTTGCAAAAACGGTGTTTCTTGATTTTACTCTAAGATTAAGCGTACCTATCTCAAAGTTTTTTGATAATAAATTGAGCAGGTTACCATTTCTAAATCTATAAATAATGCTTTAAACTGAGGATCTCATACTGAATTTTTTACTTAAAACAAATAATTCCAGTCTGTTTTACATTAAGTATTCGCAATCGGCAACGCCCTACTGCAATTTTAATTCGATTATTAAACATATCTTAATAACATTTTAAAGTAAAATTGATATATCATCTAACCTACTAAGCTTCTCCATACGATATTTGAGTTCAGACTGTTATGTTTCTGTACAATTTCTTTTATTTCCAAGATGATAATTAAAAATTTTTGTCCATTCATAATCTACCTATTTGATTAAATTAAATAAGTATAATAATTATTATTATATCTATGCTGCTCGTTTTTGCTTTTTGTATATAAGCAATATACAATAATATACATAATACACCAAAATATCCAGCGGGACGACACTGCACCGTGCCCGGACGTACCACCTGTTAAGTGTTTTTTTCCAGTCGTCTAACAAAGTATAAGGTATCAAAGCGATAACTTCTTACACTCGTCACATTTGGATAATTGTCGGGTTTAAAGGAGTAAGAATCAATCTGTTTTAAGCGGCAAAGCCGTAGTAATCTTAAATACGCTGTGGTAGAACATGACGGTGCCGCTTCAGGCATATTTATCTAATATTTCCTTTGATTAAAATACCGCTCATTTTTGCTCTATTATCCACTCTTATTGCTCAGACTATATGGCGTATTATCGTAAATTACGTATATAAAAAAGCTTTTATCTCCATTATATCTATTCGGTTCACTAGCGATTATATAAAATGATGAATCGTCATATTGAAATGTAACAAAAACTGTAACACTTTTTGTTTCATATTGATTTTATAATTAATTAGGTTACCTTGCAACTTTTTGTGTATTTTTAATTAGGCCCAGAGTAACAAAGCAGCCACGGATCAGGCTACTTGATGCAGACATTATCCAAACATTAGTATTTAATAAATTAATAAAGTGTACGAGCAAAACGAATTTAGGTGTGGAACGATTCATTAGAGAAGGAAAAAAAGTGCAGAAAAACCGGTTTACTGGTTCTTGTATGGCTGAGATTCGTTTAATTAAGTCATTAAATTGGTTAAACCATTAAAACGATGTCCTTGGACTATAAGAGAATTGTGTTAGGAGAAACAATTCCACATTTTTACTTCTCTAAGTTCATTACTCCTCGGAAAAAAATCCATTAAGGATAGGTTAAAACTAAAAATTTTTTACTCAGTTAAAAACATTCTACGACAGCAATTCAAGCAGAGGAGTCAACTTGCCTGCTAAATTCAAGTAATCAGTCTACATTTTTGAAATTCTCTTACGTGGTTAAAATTATTCAAAATATTGTGTAAATATTGGTTGTGGCATTTTCTTAATTACTTCCACATCCAGTGGAAGTATAGTAACGACAAAAAAATTTTTAAAAATTTTTATTGTGCAAATAGGCTTAGAATGTCACGAAACATCGAGATTTTAAGTTTGAGCGAAAAAAAAATTTCTGTCTGTCGGTCTGTCCGTAGGACTGTCTGTAACTTTTTTGTGCGCACGTTTACTCTGGAACCGTTTGAGATATTGACTTGAAATTTGGTACACATATGTAATTTAACGAGATTATATTTTCGTCTTGTTCCATCGAAGGGTTGGGGGGTAAATTTGGGGAAAATAGGTAAATCAAGCAGGTAAGAGTCCATAAAATTGGCTTTTAGTATATACAAGAGAAGCTGAACATTAAAAAAAATTTTGGTCTTAGCCACCCTTATTACCACCCCCATTATTTAAGGGGATGAAAAAAAATGGTGATTTAGGGTGTGTACAAGAACCAGAAACCTCAAAATGTTTTTTTACTACCACCCTCAATCACCACCCCCACCCCGCTACCGATGTGGGGTATCGTTTTATGGGTTTTTGGGGTAGAGGATTTCAAATATTATATTATTTAAGTTCCATAAACAATTATTTCCACATACAAAATTTTTTCGTTGTGAGTGACTTAGATAAAAAATCTGGACGTGGAAGTAGTGATTCTTTGGGCAGCGGTTTTTACTTCCACGTCCAGTGGAAGTATAGTAACTACAAAAAAAAATTTAAAAATTTTTTATTGTTCAAATAAACGTAGAATGTGATGAAATGTCGAGATTTTAAATTTGAGTGAAAAAAATCTGTCTATCTGTCTGTCTGTCTGCCTGTAACCTGTGTTTTTTGTGCGCACGTTTACTCTGGAACCGTTTAAGATATTGAGTTGAAATTTGGTACACGTATGTGTTTTAATGAGATCTGGAAATAGATTATATTTTCATCTTGTTCCGTCGAAGGGTTGGGGGATAAATTGGAGTAAATGGGGGTAAATAGGTAAGTGAAACAGGTAAGAATCTATAAAATTGGTATTTAGTATATACAAGAGAAGCTAAGGTCTCAAACATTTTTTTGGCATTAGCCACCCCCACCCCATTATTAAAGGGGATGAGAAAAGATTATGATTTAGTGTGTGTACTGTGTACAAAAACCAAAAACCTCAAAATATTTTTTCTTCCTCCATCCCCCACTACCTCCTATCACCACCCCCACGCCACTACCGATGTGGGGTATCGTTTTATGGGTTTTTGGGGTAGCGGATTTCAAATATTATATTATTAAAGTTCTAAAAACAATTATTTCCACATACAAAATTTTTTCGTTTTGAGAGAGAGATAGAAAATCTGGATGTGGAAGTAGTGATTCCTTGGGCAGCGGTTTTTTGACATACATTGAATAAAAAAAAATATAAAAATAACGTATTTTGCTGACGTTTTGCAATAATGTGATAAGGGTGGAAGATGAAATTTGATGTGTATACACACATATACATATTCTCATACCTCATTTACAGTTTTAAAGTTGTATTTTTGATGAACTGAAAAATTCATGAAAGTATTTCTCGCTTGTTAAGAGATAATAAGTAGGGTAAATTGAAATGTGCTGGTATGTGTTTGTTTATTATGTTGTTATTGTTGTTGTATAGAATATTGCATTCGTTATTGTTTTTCTCACAACTAAAGAAAATATGTACAATATTACAGTTTTGCAAGGAAGGATGGATAACATGTCCAAATTTTATTCTTTTTATGATGGTTATGTACTTTCTTGGAATATGGAAATCTTCATGCCATGTTTTGGATGGAATGGTCGACTGCATAAGTGTGTATCTATTCGGATGAGTATCACAGTAGGATTGCCACAGTTCTGACCACTGATTTTTTAGACGTTTCTTACATGTGCTGCATTTTTTTTTTTTTTAATCGCCTTGTTTATATTAATGTCCTGGCTGAGTTTAGCCATAGGCTATTCTGCCACTCAACCAGGACGGACGGACACACATAGACACCATCACAACACCCATTCCCTGCGACATTGCCATCTGCCGCAGCTGAGACTCGAACTCAGGAGAGGAGAGCGACTAGACCGTGTTGTCTCTCACACAACCGCAGTCTAGCCCACTGCTACCATCTCGGCAACACGAGAAAAACGCCACTACACATCCACACCCAAGCCAGGATTCGAACCCGGGACCTCTGTGGTCGCAAGCCTAACACCTTAAGCTCTGCGCCACCGAGCCGGTAAATGCATTATGCACGTGATCTTCCAAACAAATTTCATTTAACCTTAGGATTCCGTCGTTAATGCTTTCCTTAACTAGTGTGTCAACACGTTAATTATACTCCCACCATGCGTGAGCTTTAACCTAAACGAAAACTATTTTTTTACTAGCTGATTTCAATTCAAATAATCTGTTTTTAATTTTGTGTATTTGGATTGTAACCGTGTTTTATTGATGTAAGCACTGGTCTAACATGATTATGAAATTATTAGAGTGACTGGTAGGTTGTTTAAGGCTAAGAGTATGGCATAGGCTTCAGCTGTGTGAATGGAAAAATGATCAGGGAAGTTTGTATTTGTTATAGCTGTTATTATATGGAATAAGTTAAACGGATCCTGTACCGATTTAGAGGTGCATATTAAAGTAAAATTCTTATAATTTTGCATAGCTGTATGTAGGACAATTTTATCAAGTGATTGATTAAAATTATACTATTATAATGGTTAGAGAATAACCTGGCAGATCAAAGTATTTATGCTTTGGTTTGCTTGGATATAAATTTGTCATCATGTCGGAAAAATTTTGCGTCTCACGAAAGACACTGCATATGTTACAGGGCCTAGGCCCACTTATAGAAGGGGGCCCCAAAGGCTGCTAAACCTCGAACGCAGGGTAGGGTAGTCACCCTGAGACCTGAACAAAATTTTAATATCTTACGTGTAGTACCCTCTCTGCAATACGCTAGTGAGGAGGAAGTCTCACACGGCCGACTAGTCAGGTCCTTGAGGGTGGCTTCGATAATTAGGGTGGTGTAGGTGGTCAGATATAAAAGACAACGTCGTTCTAATTAAACATTTACTAAAATATCAGGGTACGTGGTACAAAATATTTCACAATTATCACCGATACTTACTTAACTTACTTAAAATTATTGACATCTATTTGTAAAATAAGGCAAAACTATTCAGTTAGTGAAGTAATAATACACAAAATATACCAAATATTACTGAAATCTAAAATGTTACTGAGATTTACGTTACGAGCAAAATATTACCAATATTCCTTGAAAATTTATTTTACTGTCCCGGATCCCTCGTTAAGAGAATATGATTCCGCTTACCTTTGGTAGTGTCTAAATATCTTTTCCCGTCCTACCAGGGTAGCGTAATTCTAGGTGATAACAGCCGCAGGGGGTAGACCATCTACGTGGAGTCTAAAGTAACGTGCCGAGATCCCCAGTACCATACATACATAAGATGTCAGGCAATAATCCACCATCTAAACACCAAAATCTGGATTAGAAGTTGAAACCAGAGTCAGGCGGAAGTCCCTCGTAAAGTGTAGAATGTGACATAAAAGCTCAAGTAGAATACGAGTAACAGATCCAAGTAAAATCATAAGGTAACAATGCAAATAGCCATAAACTAACAAATAGATCCCAATACTTGTAACATATCCAACACTCAAACGACTAACAAACAAACAACCCTGCAATAAAATAAATAACCTAAATTACAAATCTATTTCAACCTTAAGTGGGTTTTCAGAGACGTACCTGAGATGTGATGTGGGCTGACAGAGGTCCTATGCCGTTAAAATGGTACTCCAAAGTCTTACATTAGACGACGCCACGTGCTGTTAGAAAATTGATTTTATCCGGACATATCCGTAGCTGTATTTCCCAAAACGATACTCAAAACGAAATGAAAATACGACTAATCTTGTCGTGATGAATACTAAATTCCATAAATGGAACAAAACTTACAATATTGATAAAACTCGTATTCAGACGACTCAATCTTCTAGCACGCCATGACCAAGATAAAAATGTCCCCCTATCAAAATCAAGTTCTTCTCACTTTCGACGGTACGTTCCGAATTTCCACTTTACGGTATATCCCACAACTAGCCAAAGGTTCTCCTAACTTCGTTTATATCCACAAATATTATCATAATATACTTCGAAGGCCGTCCTCTCATAAATCTACCCACCAAAATAAGGTTTAGTCAACAATACTGGCCATTGTAGAAGCTTTAAAAGGGCGTTTTTGGCAATGCACACTCTTAATGAATATCTGAACGCACTCACCCATACTTCCTGTATCAAACTTATCAAAGCGCATTTAATGGCCGACGAGAAAAATCCGGTAGCGCTATTATGCAGTCAGTTATACTCTATTAATATCTATTAGGCAAGAGACGGTACCAGTATGCTCAAATGCACAATAAAATGTGTGAAAATAACGAAGGTAGTACCTAAAATTCTAGCAATTACTAAATGGGAAAATATACTGTAACACATAAAGGAGGAGATTTTTTTTAAGCCAATATTTAGATGTTAGGTCAAACTAAGGTGTTTAATTTACATACTTCGTCGATAAGTGATGAATGTTTGCAATAAGACTTCAGTACGAATTTTTCTGCCTGAAGATGACGTCTAAGTGTGAGAGGAGGTTCTAGGGCTAGACAGACCCTAAGAGCTTTGTTTTGTACAATATCCAACCGTTTCATAAAAGTATTATTGGCAGAATCATAAAGGTGCCTAGTAAACCGCCCAGTAAAGTCACATTGTTTTGAGCCTTTCGACTCTCGGAAATCCAAGAGATATCTTTGCCACCTTCGACTAGAAAGGATACGACCTTAGAGGCGTTCAGGCATAATCCCAAGAATGGTAGCTTCGCACCACCACCCCCTCGAGCGAGTGCGTGAACCAAATGTCAGAATCTGCGGTTCCTCTCGTAATGAGCAGGATTACTATCGCAAAGACGAGTCATCAGTAGGTTAAAATTAACCTGTCTCACGAAGGTCTAAACCCAGCTCACGTTTCCTATTAATAAATCAAGGATCAAGATCTAATGAACAGGCGATAAAACAGAAGGCTCCTTTTCTGATCAGCACCCCACCAAGTTTTTGTCACTGTACGCAAAGAGTTAATCCCTTTATTGCACCTCATAATTATATGTTCAATAAAAGGTTTCCAAGTAAGTTTCTTGTCTAAAATAATGCCGAGGTATTTCACTTCCTTTTTAATTGGTAGATTGAGAGTTCTTATAGTGGAGTAGTCAGTTATGGTTGAAAAAAAAGGACAGAATAGAGTTGTCTTCAGAAATACTGAATCCGTTGTCATTAACCCAATTTTGGAATTTTGGAATTTTGAAATTTTGGAATTTTGAAATAACTTTATTGCAGCTTGACAATAATCAAACTATTTCTTTTCGATGTATATGCAAAAATCATCAGCATATTGAATAATTTGTACATCCTCTAAATCCTCGGCCTAGGTTCGATTAAGAGTGAACGTATCGATCGAGAGCGCGAATTATAGTGAATAAGTTAATCAACAGAATGAGTGGAAATGGAAAGGATCCTCCCGACAGAGGAAAATATGAAACAATGGAAACGGATAATATACAAAAAACTGCTAACGGTAATAGGACTTTGAATATTGGCATCGATCAGGTAACAAATAAGAAACTGGAAAATGTAAGTAAGAAATTTAATTTTAGTTTAAATCAAACAGCACAAATAGTTGACCAAACACAACAAAAAAACAGTGAACAAGAAATAAATATAAATAAAAGTCGCAAGGTTGTTTTATACGATAAGTATGATAAGGGTCCCTTTATTGTTTACGTTCAAAATAGTACGGGTAATATAGGCAAAGCGCATCCAATTACCATAGCTAAAACTATAAAAAGCTATATACCAGATGCATTTGAAAATATTGTAAATATTACTAGTATAGGGAGGAACAGAATAAAGGTTGAATTTAATAATTATGTTTGTGCCAATAAATTGGTTAATAACACTTTATTAAAAAATAATAAATATGAGGCATACGTCCCTTCATATCTTACCCGCAGGCAAGGAGTCATAAAATTTATAGACAGTGAAATAAGCGATGAAGAAATTTTAAAAAACACTAAACCAATTTTCGGGGAATACTTTGAGCTTCTAGAGGTTCGAAGAATTAACCGAAGAAAAACAGAAAATGACAGTATCACGTACGTTCCTACAGGAACGGTTATTTTAACTTTTAAGGGCCAAATGTTACCAACAAGGGTTGCTTTACATAAGGTTTCACTAGAAGTGGAACCTTATATTCCAAAAATAGTACAGTGTCTTAAGTGCCTGAGGTATGGCCACTTGAGTACTCAGTGTAAGGGAACAGAAAGGTGTAAAAAATGTGGAAAAGGAGAAAAAGACCATATATGCGAAACCCAAAAACCGCAATGTATTCTATGCACGGGGGAACACTTAGCTACAGATTTTAAAAACTGCCCTGAATTTAAAAAACAAAAAACAATAAAAACTATAATGAGTACAGAGAACATCAGTTTCAGAGATGCCAAGAATAAATATAATAACAGTTATTCCGCAATAACTACAAATAATATACCATATTCTCAAGCAGCACAGCCCTCACAATCTATTTCACATGTACCAAATGTAACACAAAGTCCCCCAAAACGTAAAAGAATCAAAGGCGGAAATCCATTAGCCCAGGCACATAAAGATATTATTTCAAGACCAAATATACAAAAACCAACTACGTCCTATACAACCGCCCCCCAATATCACAATTTAATAAGCGTAGATAGCGCTGTTCTACTAATATCCCAATATATAAGTAACTTGGTAAAAGATATTTCATTAAATAAAAATAGTCAGGAAACGATTCAAGATATAAGAGGAACTATACTCTCAATACTTACTAACAATGCTTAATATATTACAATGGAATGCACGTTCTCTTATATCTAATAAAGGTAATTTAGAAGTCTTCCTGTTTGAAAACAATATTAACTTAGCCTTAATATCAGAAACATGGCTAAAACCTTCTCAAAATTTGAATTTTCATGGATATAACATAGTTCGTACTGATAGGCAAGACCAACGAGGTGGCGGAGTAGCCATCCTCCTTAAAAATAATATTAGTTATGTACCTCTGAATGATTATCATAATATTGGTGGTATAATGGTTGTGGCTGTGAAAATATTTCAAAAACAAAACAAACATATTCATGTATATTCTGTTTATGTAAAACCACAATCAAATATTTCATTAAGAGACTGGTTGAAATTTTTAACAAGTCTGAAAAAGCCATTCATTGTTGGTGGTGACTACAACGCTCACCATTTGGCGTGGGGTTGTAGTCGGACCGACCAACAGGGAGAAAATCTACTCCAGGCAATAGAAGACTGTGGTCTAACATTACTAAACACAGGTGGCGAGACATTTGTTCGTCGTCCACACAGCGCTAATGTATCGGCAATAGACTTAACTATATGCTCTGCGGATATTGCTCCAGAGTACACCTGGAATATAATTGAGGATACTATAGGGTCGGATCATTACGCTATAAACATAGTTCATTATAATTTTGATAATGCAGTGAATGCATATAACCCTAATAAAAAATTTAACCTTTGTAAAGCAGATTGGGATTTGTTTTCTTGTCTGGTGGACGAGTTTGCCACAGATTTACTAAATTCAAATGACATTAATTACGACCAATTTTACACTCATTTAAAAAATTGTTGCGAATCATCAATCCCATACAAGAAAAAATTTTTCAATAAAAAATACCAAAAAAACTGGTGGAATGATGAATGTAGCCAGGCCATCCTCCGTCAAAAGGAGGCATTAAAAAAATACAAACAGAATTTTTCAGTAGAAAATTTTTTAAATTATCAGAAAATGAAGGCAATTACAAAAAAAATTATTCTGAAAAGTAAACGAACTGCCTGGAAAGAATATTGTCAAAAATTAAACAAAAATACACCAATACGAGAAATATGGACACAAATTAAAAAAATAAAAAACTCTTTTCATAACAATCATATTCTTTTGACCGAGGATGCCTGGATTTATGAGTACTTAAATAGACTTACTCCGTCAATGCCGAAAGAAAATATTATATATAACGCAGATAACTTAAACTGCCCTGAACTATTAAAGAAATTTGACCTATACGAATTAGAAAATTGCTTAAAAACCAACAATAACTCAGCACCTGGCATAGACTCCATACATTATTCCATGCTGGCAAATTTACACGTATCTGGGAAAAATTTACTCCTTAATATCTATAATAATATATGGACTTCCGGTGAAGTACCGACGGAATGGAAAACATATATTGTAATCCCAGTCCTAAAACCTAATAAAACGCCCAATACACCAAATTCATACCGAGCAATTGCACTAGCATCGTGCCTTTTAAAAACCTACGAAAGGTTAATTAAAAGTAGGTTAGAAATATTTTTGGAAATCAGGGGAAAAATACCAAGTTCTCAGTTTGGATTTCGCAAGGGACATTCAACCACGGACAGTCTTGCTCACATAATCACGGATATAAATATATCATTCACTAACCAAAAATCCATGGTAGCCATGTTCGTAGATATTGAAGGAGCATATGACAACATTAATCTAAAAATACTTTACTCTAAAATTATTAAAATAGGTATCCCCATGTTATTTGCTAAAAATATAATAGCTTTATATGAAGATCGGAAAATATTTATCAGAGTAAATAATAATCTCATTGGTCCACAAAACACTAACATTGGATTACCTCAGGGTGGAATATTAAGTCCCCTGCTATATATTATTTATACATATGATATAGAAACAATTATCACAAACAATAATATTAAGTTACTACAATATGCAGATGATATATGTATATATAGCGATAACTGCGAGTTAGAGCAGGGTGTAGCAAATATAAAAAAATCATTCTCGCAATTAAATAAATGGACGGACAGACATGGCTTAACAATTTCTATACAAAAAACCCAAATATGTATTTTCACTAGGAAAAGACAATTACTTCCAAATTCAATCACATTAAATAGTGCACAATTCGAGGTAAAGGACAGCATAAAGTTTCTGGGTCTGATAATAGACAAAAAATTACTATGGCATGAACACATAAAATACGTAGTAAAAAAATCAGAAAAAGCCATAAACATAATTAGAGCCGTATCACACGTCAAGTGGGGTGCAGATCCCTCTATTTTATTGCTGATATATAAGAGTTATATTAGATCCATTATCGATTACGGATCTATGTTTTACTCTCAAGCATCAAATACATTTTTAAATAAATTAAATGTCATCCAAAACAAGTGCTTAAGATTATGCCTGGGAGCACTAAGAAGCACGCCAATAGATGCCTTGTTAGCAGAATGTAATATCCTACCACTTAGCTATAGGAGAAAAATTCTCTGTTCTAGATTTATTATCAGGACATATTCCAAAAATAGCCCTCTAATACAAAAAGTACACTATCTATATATTCAAGATTTAACACATCGATATTGGATACAGAAAAAGTCACTTATATACATAAACTGCTATGAAGATATATTACATTATGAAAACCAACTATACATCACACAAACAAATTTGACGTATGAAATTAATATATCCCAAATCAAACAAGAAATAAATATCGCATATCTAAGAGATTACAGCAAATTTCCCGAAAAATTACGTAATAATATGTTTAATTTTGACGTATCGCAACTTTGGCCTAATTCATATCAAATTTTTACTGATGGCTCAAAAAATTTAGAAGATACTGGATGTGCAATTTTTGATCCCCAACAAAACATAGCAAAGCATATAAAACTTCCACCTGAATTCTGTATATATAATTCTGAGCTCGTTGCAATCCTAGAAGCAATGAAACATATACAAGAGCTGAATGAGAGCAGATATACAATTTTTACCGACAGCAAAAGCGCTTTGGACACATTTAACAACATACAAGGAAATTCGAAAATAAACTACATAATCCTGAACATCATCAAATTAATACACACGTTATATGAAGAAGGAAAAGTAATAGTTTTGGTATGGGTGAAAAGCCATTGTGGTATAAAAAATAATGAGATGGTGGACAATGCTGCAAAAGAAGCATCACATAATGGAGAAATTAAGGATTACCTTATTACCCCTGAAGACCTAATGACTACAATTAAAAATCGGCAGCTAGTAAAATGGAGAGAAGAGTATTTAAACAGTGGAAAAGGAAGATACTATAAATACATCAACCCTAGTCCAAACAATAAACCTTGGTTCGCGGCTATACCTGTCAATAAAAAACTTGTCTCCACACTGACTAGACTGCGTATAAATCATGGACTATTTCCCACCCACAAATACCGGATTAACTTGGCACAAAATGAAAACTGCGAATGCGGTGAAAGGGGCGATGCTGAACACATTATTTTAAATTGTAATTTAAGGCAGGACTCGGTACACGAATTTATGAAAAAAATAAGTAACAACCATATACCACAGCCATTTAATTTAGTCGATATATTAAGGTCAAATAATTTAGAAATATATTTAATTCTATTTGAATACATCGAAAAAAATAAAATAAAAATATAATGTAAGAAACACACAACTGTAATATTATAAATTTAAGTCTCCTCTGTTCTTATCCTATGTTTAAAATCCTTTTACTTTCCGTGGTCCAGTGTTGTGATGTAGAAGCCATGACGGGCCCCTTGGCAGATTTTTTGGTCCTCGTTAAAATCCCTAATACAAAAAAAAAATAAAAAAAAAACAAAAAAAAATCAAAAAAATCTACAGATAAAAGAGAAAAAAAAAGAAAAAAAAGACAAATAGATAAGAAAAAGAAAATGAATACAAAAGAAAAAAAAAACGAAAGAAAAAAATTGTTTCATGTTTATTCAAATGCATGTGTATATAATTATGTATAAGAAATTGTTTAATTTAGTTAACAGAATGTTAGTAGTTTTATAGTTATCATTATTGTTAATATTTGCCGACCTTATGGACTTCCTGTTCTGATACATTGGTGTTGTGCGGATGGCTTTGCAGCCACAGCCATATATTACGAGTATAGATAGACAGATACATCCTCTAAATAAGAAACGAGCATCGGCAGTATACAGGTTAAATAGAATTGGAATCGGAACAGATCCCTGGAGTAGGCCCAGAGAAACATTGCGTGGTCAGAGTTTATTATTATACGTTCTGATGTACACTAACCTATTGCAAAATAAATTGGTTATTATATTTGCGACTTTTATCGGTAGTTTGAGTTCTAATAGCTTATTCCTGAGTAGATAAAGGTCAACTGAATCGTAACCGCCCTTAATATCTAAAAAGACACCACCCAAATAATAATTATTATTTGAAAAATTTATTTCTGTCAGTAACAATATTTACCACCGCATCTCTGTACCATGTCCTGATCTGTAGCCGTATTGATTTTTTGGCAAAACGTTTTTTTTTTCTTTAGCCATCATTCTATCCTGACCTGATCATTCGTTTTGAACACACATGATAAAAGCGATGTTGTTCGATACGAACTTGCTAAATTAGGGTCTTTGTTAGATTTAAGTATAGGAACTGCTATTAATGTTTGCTCCCCTTGTCCAAACATCATTATAAATTTCTAATAGAAATACTTTGTCACCCAGTGGATAACTTATATCATCATAACCGGAAGCTGTGTTTGTTGTTTTTTTAAGCGCCCATTCCAGTTCAATTAATGTAAATGGTTTACTTATTTCACTATTATTGTTGTTTTCGTAATGTGAGAAAGTTGACACAGTTAAAGGGGCATTTTCAACGAACGAAGGAGTCATACTGTCAAAATATTATTCGCAACATCAGTGCTTTTGTCCTTGTAGACTGATATCCGCTGTATAGTTTTAGTTTGTTTCCACAATTCAGTTTTGCCAAGACATTTTTGCTTTATTTTTAAATGTTATTTTTCGCTTCAGCTTGGACTTCTTTGCATTTAATAAAGTTATCAATAGTGCTTAATTGTTTATATTCATCCATATCCATTTTTCTTTTATTTACACACTCATCGCACTTCCGATCCCACCAAGGTGGGGGAGGGCGGTTTTTAATTTTAAAAGGTTTCTTACCAGGAATCAAATCGTGGTGGAGTCAATCATTTATATTTATCTTTGGTGAGTTCAAATGCGGATATTGCTGAGAAGTTTTAACATATTGTTTGTTCCGATAGGTTCCAATCGGCTCTGTTCGTGGCCCATTTGGATTTGAAATAAATAATTTCACTAGAAGTGTGTGATGGCTGTTACTTTCATGAGAATAGGGAGACGGCCTGATCCTAGTGTATCGAGAATAATTTCTCAGGTGATTTTTGAGGCAATATCCGAAGAACACAAAGATATGTCTACCGTTGATTTATGAATATTGGGACTAGTTAATCTTGTGGCATCACCGTTGTTTAAAATTGCAGGGTCATATTTGTCTGTGGCTGTAAGAATTTGGTCGCCGCGTCGGTTTGATCATTTTTTTCAGATCCTCATATGCCATTGTAGGCATTAAAATCACCACCTATTAAGTACATGGGATGAATTTACATTTTTGAATATATTTAACCATCACTATTATTTGTGGCGACATTCGGTGGCCTATATATCGATAAAAATTCAAGGTATTATCTAAATTACAATGTGATTCTTCACATTTTTTTTAATAAAAACGTCGCAATTTTGTTAATGTTAGTAGTGAGTAATTAAAAAAATATATATTCTCGTATACTTTTTTTGATAACATATGGTATGACTTAGACGATCAAAAAAAAGGTCTTGTCCTGAGGTTCTGACGTAACCTTTTAGACGTATTTTGACTTCAGCGAGTCAAATTACTTCAGAAAAGTTAGATGAAAATCGCAAGATATTTTTGCCGTTTTTAGAGGATAAAAGAGATTGTAGAGAAAAACTGACACCATAGAATTTTTTTTTGTTCAAAATTGGCTTCAGCGCATCAAAATACTTCAGAGAAGTTAGATAAGAACTTAGGCCAAAACCTTTTTTTTTGTATAATGAATCTGAAAATATACGCAGAGATCTTGACCATTGTCGGAAAATGTCAACATGACGAAAATATTTGCATTCAATAGAATTAATAAATGCATTAATAGCGTATTCACCACCAATTAGCGTGACAGGTGTAACAATAAATCTGTAGTAGGTTGCTAGTGTCAACTCTGATACATAATAGATATCTTTGTGTACAATTATTGATACATTTTAAAAACCAAATTGGATATTGAAGCGGATTTATATCAGGAAACCACCCACTCATGCATTATTGTCGAGTACATATCTATAAATAATTTACAAATAGAATGACTATTGTATTTAATGATGTTTACTGCGAAAAATATGTCAATATGTGCATGAGAGTATAAAGCGAATGGATTTTCCCAGTTTTTCCAATATGCAAATTGGTATGTTTATTTTTTAACTAAATCATTGTTTTATGCAAATCAGGTAGATATTTGGTTAATTTGTTATGAGCTGTAGTGAAGAGTTAATATTATTACTTACTATTGTTTATTTTTTAACAATGCTTGTGTTTTATGTGTTAAGTTACATAATAATTTTATTTTTAGCAAGTAGTTGAAAAGTTTACAGAAAATATAATGTAAAACTTCAGTAGATAATGGATCGTTTGTGGGTTTTTAGTGCAATTCAGTGGAATATTAGTTCCACTTTTGTAATCGCAATATTTGTAAATAACAATTATTGTGCACCCCTTGGTGTGTGCTATATTCTCGCTCAGAGCGCCATCGCTCAATTTCCCAGATGAAACGTTTGCATCAGTTGGTCCGTACATACGTACGTGCGTATGTACGGAAACACTCTTCGCATTCCTTAGCGGATTCACTTGCATTTTTCAAATTGTTTTGTCTGCTATCAGAATATAATCTCAATGAATTTCATAAAACGAGCCAATATGACCATTCTGACTTCGGATTCGGATCAAAATACATAAGGACACACTGGTATGGTCCGCCGGACAGACCATGTTTTTTGTCTTGGAGGTGTTTTTTGGGGTTTCTAGGGACTTCTGTTTATTTTCTGTTTCTTTTGTCATATGCTTTTGACTTTCCATAAAAATACAATAATACGTTTTGGAGTTTATAAAAATAATTTCATTACTAACTGAAATACGATGAACTGAAATTTTGTAATTTACAATTTAACAAATTACAATATTCGTTGTATCTCAGTTAGTAATGAAAATATTTTCATAAACTCCAAAACGTATTGTTATATTTTTATGAAAAGTCAAATGCATATGACAAAAAAAAATAATAATAAACAGGAGTCCCCAGACCCAGGGGAAGCTACCAATTTTTCAAAATTTTTTTCGCAAACTGCTTTTTCAAAATTTTTTAGGGGTCATTAGAGAAGTGCTTCTCTAGATGTTATTTCCCATATTTCGTATCGGTCCCATGCGCCACAGACGAGAAAAAAAATATTGAAATTTCATCAGCCGCCACTGACTGGTCTGGTGTGCCGGACAGACCATTTTTTGGGGTTGGGGGTAAAAAGCGAGCTAATCTGACAATTCTGACTACGGATTCGGTTTCAGCGGGTCCAAATACATAAGAGTACACTGGTCTAAGTAGCAAAAATTGCAGAGCAGGCTTTATAGCGTAACAGAAAGGTCGTTACTGGTCGAATTTGGGTCGAAATGATCATAAAAGATTAGGAGAAGCATATCCGTTCATATTTCAGATATTGAATGCATATGTTTGTTCATAATTTTCCGTTCTAATTCTGTCAACATTTCAAAAATTTAAAATGTTTTTAAAAAAATTTTAATAATTCCGAAATGGTGCCATTGTGGATAAATGAAGACTCAGAGGGGAAAACATACCCCAATAAACATTTCTCTTCATACTTTGGGCTTTCCATTGGTATGTCTACCTTCTCTGTAGCGTCACCAGTTACAGAGTTACGCCATTCTAAGTGTCGCAGCGGCGACACTCGAACATTTAGGTGCGTTCATTGTTGCGTCTATCACGTCTAGTCTAAACAATCAAGAAGCCGCAAGATGAGCTATACCCTTGGTTCATTAACTGTAACAGTTCTCTAAGTGTATGCATTGGTTCATTAAATAAATTGCCAAAGTTCCACCGCACGAAAACGGGTCGGAGTTTCGCGTCACTTTGCAGATGCTGATAAGGTGACAGTCGAGATTTAAGAAAAAAGAACAGCAATTTTTGACTTGTAACTTTGATTAATAACTTCCTGAAACTTCAGAAATTTCTATTGAGAACGCTCAGGGATCGAACCTCGGACCTTCGGATTCAGACCAAATTTAATTTGGTCTAAATCCGAAGGTCCGAGCGTTCTCAGTTTTTTTTTCAAATATACGTATCAAGAAAAAAAGTTATGGCCAAAAATAATAAATATTTCCCTTTCGGTTGTCTCTTTCTTGGTAATCGCCACCTTAAGTTAATATTTGTTGAAAAAAAAAGCTGAGAACGCTCAGGATCGAACCTCGGACCTTCGGATTTGGAGGCTGACGCTTACACAATGTACTTAGCGTGTCACTTGTAAAATAATCCAGCTATCATAATTTAACGTACTGAGTAAAATTCTTATGTACCTTTTGTACCTGTTTTCTGCAAAAGGGCCCCACTTTCAAACTAGCAAATACGCATACGTTCTTAACTAGATATTACACTATTTGTTGTCAAAATATTAGCTTTGCTAAAATGACGTAGGTCTGGCAGCTCTGGGATCTTGGACTATAAGTAATGATTGATTTAGCTGATAAGTATTCCTTAAAAGTTAAGTTCTACTTTGTTATTCTCTTAACTTAACACAATGTCGATGCACATAGCTCTTAACCACAAGTTTAAAAAAACAATAATAATTTGACCAGTAACCTAATATTATGCGCATAGGTAACATTAATTGAATAAAACTTGTGGTGTGTGTGCACTTTTTACCAGCGATTTAACCAACACAGACCCATTAATTTTTCTCAGCGAACGCCAATGAAGATGAAATTTCGCAGACAATAATTAAGTTTCATTTTTGTTCAACCTTTCCATGTAATTATAGGAAAGAAACCTACTTTCCGTTAGTTCTGGGAATTCCCATTAGTTTGGTTGGGATGAATTTTGCTTTTTGTTCGAAGTGTATAGTTAGTTGGAAACAGAGTTGATACAAAGTTTAATGGATTTCGTTCAATGGAAGAGATGCGAGTGCCGTTTCAAGAATATTCTGTTAATAAAGTACACTTCGAACTTTTTCGTTCTCTGAATAAATATACAGGGTGTTTTGAATTAGGTTCACAAATTTTATCCACACATTCCCTAGGGGTTCTTCAGATATAATCCATTGCATTTAGGATTTTTCTTCAGACCAATTCATACAAAAGCAAATGTTGGTTTTCCAGGTAGGTTCGGGTGTCCTTAATAAGGTCTCAAAAGTCTCCAAAGTGGGAGTGTAAAGATAAAATTTGGCAACGCTGTAAAGGACTAAAATCGTGCTCGGAAACGAATTTTTCTCGGTTTTCATTGCCTCTACGACAAAAATACATTAGGCCAAAAAGAAAGCTATGGAAATTCTCTATAAAAAAGATAGAGGGTCTTTTTTTCGTATACGCAATAGTTTTCTTGAAAATCTTGCATTGAATTTGAACTTATGGAATATTATGGATAATTTAAGTACTCTATTCTACACTAACCTTGAGGTTGAGTACTAGGCGCGTTTTTTTTATGTGGTTTCCCCGGTAGGCCTAATCCACGACTGTCATACTTATTAAAATGTTGTCAAATTATGTCAGGAGAAGTACCAGTCTTGCTGAAAACTTCAGCTACAAGTTTCAAGTCCTGCCGTTTTTTCATAACTTTCAAAGCTGCAGTCTTGCCTTTATTAAACAGAGCAGATGTAGTGTCACACCCAGAGAATGCATGCAGAAACAATATGTGATCTTGAATATCTTTATGGTGATCAAAGCTTCGTGAAGAATAAATTTTTCGTTGGACCTTCCCTATGCCTGGTTTGAGGAGAAAAATTTCTTTATAAATAGGTGTACGAGGAGTTAAAATTATAAAAAGACCCACATCTTCCCCAACCACAACCGTAGTATTTTTACATTATTCCTCAAGCGCTGTTTCGACTATCAAAATGTCAGCATCATCTTCAGCACGTCTAACAATATAATTGTTTGCCTCAAACTTTTCTGTCAACATCGAAATCAATCTGGTTTTATTTTTATTATTGGAAAGGAGCTTCTCTTGGCTTACAGTTGCAACCATCTGCTCATTAAAGTAAATGTCAACAGATGAAGCTTTTGAGGACCGGCGAAGCTGCTCCATTACCTTCATACTGTTGCTAATATTTTCATAACCATCAAAAACAATAATGGAGTTCTAGCCAAAATGATTTTGCACATAATTAACATATGCTTGGCAAATAGGTTTCATGTTGATGCCATATAACTCGGTGCAAGAGAAATCCCCCATCAACGATATAAGTGGCATTTTGGAGATCTGGTTCAGATTCAGATGGCTGGAAATTGACTTGTTCGTCTTGCGCATACCAACTTCATCAAAGAGTGACACCGGATACGGAGCTAATTCATACTCCAAGTAGGTGCGATGGTCTTCATTTGTTCTCTTCATGACAGTAATCCTTTGAAACAACAATAATGGATCAATGGGCATTTTGGTATCATGGACTTTAACATTGCTATTGACAGTGAATAGTGGAATCACTCTATCTGCACGTGAGAATTTAATATCACAGAAATTGTTGCCAATTTTTTTCTCCATTGCAGCAGTTCCAATCCTATGAGCATCATGACATGTTATTTTTCCATAACCAGTAACCCCTGTTGCAATCGACACAATTTTTGGCACAATTGGGAAGGGATTATGAGGATTGAACCAATCTGACACTTTATAAACATCCTCGGTATCTCTCTTTATGCGAGATTCCCTTGCGTCAACATGCTGTTCCCCATAGTGAAAAGAAATCCCTCAAAAGTTGCCGAGTCCCTCGCTGATGCTACTTGCAGTCAATAGTCCAAAAACCCATTTATTCACGACACTTTCATATGTACTTCTTCCACAAGTAAAACCTTCTTTTGATTTCGACGATTTCATAAGAGATTGTTCAATTATCATATCAGTAGATGTTCCACAGAAATATTTATCTGAACGTTTAATCGAGAAAAAGTCGTTTCCGATTTTTTTTTTATGTTTTAACCCTCCGTGCAATAAAAACTGCCACAAATAAATTTTTTGATTTTAGGTATGACTTACTGGAATTTTTCAAGAAAACTATTGCGTATACGAAAAAAAGAGAGAATTTCCATAGCTTTCTTTTTGGCCTGATGTATTTTTGTCGTAGAGACAATGAAAACCGAGATATCTCGAAAAATTCGTTTCCGAGCACGATTGTAGCCCTTTACAGCATTGCCAAATTTTATCCTTACACTCCCAGTTCGGGGACTTTTGAGACCTTATTAAGGACACCAGAACCTACTTGGAAAACCAACATTTGCTTTTGTATGAATTGGTCTGAAGATGCGGCTCATTTTTCACTAAATGCAGTGGATTAATAATATTTTTTAAAATACACTTTCCCTATAAAATTACGGCAAACATTTTGGTTTAATTTGAAGTCGAGACTACCAAAATTATGTATAATTAATTTAGACGCAGCATCTGAATTAAACACATTTAAGGAAAATTTGCGTCGACGTGATGTGGAATCGATATCAACATAAGAATAAGATAACAACGAAACTGAATTGCACTGACAAAAACATTTAAAATTATTCATAAATTCTTACACATTGTACACGGTCGACCAAATTAGATGGGATTTGGGGTTTTCTCTAAAACTATGGCAGATAGACAAAAACGAATGAGCTCGATTTTCGACAAAAAAACAATAGCCCAAACCGCGATCGTCTACATTGGCGCAACTAGAGAATTTTTCTGATGGTGACCAGGCCCCTTGTGTTTAAAACGCAAAGTTATTACTATTATACCTAGATGGGAAATCCTATTTTAGCTATTTCATCGACACGGCCATACACATTATGCATAAAACTACTTTTCACTTTCAGTCAAATTATGAAAAAACTATACAAATATGTAAATATTATTGGTTTCGAATGGTTTTATCGTGATGTTGACACCATACGACGCTTAAAAGTAAGAGATTTAATATTAGGAACATATTGAAACACATACGCTTCAGATTTTCAATTTTTATTAAAAAAATTCACAAGAAACTGAAACCTAAATCCTAAATCAATAAACTAATGAACAAAAACATTAAAACAAAACGTTTAGATATTTAAATTTATGGATTCCGAATAATTTAGTGATACATTAGTCGATAAATTTAAATTTTTTTTGCTAATTTTTATTCTTTCCTCTGGGACGGGCCGTGGCTAGTTTGGGGTGGGCCCAGACCACCCTGCCCCCCCTATAGTTGCGCCAATGATCGTCTATCTTTTTCGACCAACAAGCTACATAGCGTTTTTGGAGAATTGGCATTTTTGGATGAACTCTATATCTCAGTTACCAAGTGTTGAATCGATAATCGAGTAGAGTAACACATTCTTAAAGCACTTTTTTGAGTAAAATCCGCTGCTGACAAGAAGAAAATTATGCATGCCTCAGTTTTGGAGATAAAAACATAACTTGTATTTTTTAAATGGAACATCTTGTTAGTTATTTCACTGTTCGATCGCAACTTAAATTAGCTATCCAACGATATATCATATGTTATATTTATGTCCCCGTTATTCCTCATGTGGAACATAGGGCCCCCACGAAATTTCTCCATCTGACCCGATTATGAGCCAGTTGCTTTACTGCTGCCCATGTCTTGCTCATCATCTTGGCTTCATCCAATAGTGACCTTTTCCACGTTGTCTTCGGTCTTCCGCTACCTCGGCTGCCTTGCGGGTTCCATTCGAGCGCCTTTGCCGCAATACTGTTTTGCCTGCGGATTGTGTGGCCTAGCCAACTCCACTTTCTGTGTCTGATCTCCAAGTCGATTTTAACTTGTTTAGCTTGTCTCCAGAGCTCTTCATTTGTAATTGTATTTGGCCAGAAAATACGCAGTATTTTGCGTAAGCATTTGTTTATAAATACTTGGAGTTTTTTGGTTATCGACTTGGTGACCTTCCACGTTTCACAACCGTACAGTAGTACAGATTTTATGTTCGTGTTAAATATCCGCAGTTTAGTAGAATCTCTGTATGTCCTCGAGCTCCATATTGGATTTAGTAATCCAAAAGATTTGCGTGCTTTTAGGATTCTCTCTGTCACATCTTTCTCTGTGCCACCCGTGTGGTCTATTACGCTGCCGAGGTAGACAAAATCATCCACTCTTTCTATGGATTGGTCGCCGATGTGCAATTTGTTTCTATGGCTGTATTTAGCCGCATTTCCTTGGTTCTGCCAATATTGGTTTTTAATCCCACTTTCTCTGCCTCACAGGCCAGCAGTTTTAGTTTTTCTCTCATGTCGTGGAAGGTGTGGGATAGAAGGCAGATATCATCTGTGAGAGTCCACCGTATTCCCCTTTCAGCTATGTTTGTTTTCGCTACGACTGAGTCTAGTACGATATTGAACAGTAGTGGGGATAGCACGCATCCCTGTTTTACTCCGTTCATGACTTCTATTTTCTCTCCCACGTTCCCTTTGTGCATGACGCGGTAGCTTGCCTGTTTATAGAGAGCTTTTATAATATTCACGATTTTGTCTGGTACACCTTTCTTAAGAAGTGTGTTCCGTATGGCTGAGTGTACCAGAGTATCAAAAGCTCTTTCGAAGTCCACGAAGGTTAGGTATAGCGGGGATCTGTATTCTTGTGACTGTTCGATAATAATTCGCAGTGTGTTGATCTGGTCCACGCATGACCTGCTAGGCCTAAATCCACCCTGTTCTCGTCTTAGGGTGGGTTCTACCGCTTCTGAGAGGCGCATATGGATGATGATGGCAATGAGTTTGTTAATCGTGTTTAAGAGCGTGATTCCACGCCAGTTGCGGTACTCTCTCAGATCGCCCTTCTTTGGCAACTTTATTATAATGCCCCCTTTCCATTCATCTGGGAACTGTTCTGTGTTCCAGACAGTTTGTAAAATTGGCTTTATCAAGTTGGTTATGATGTCCGGGCATGCCTTGAGAACCTCTGGAGGAATGTTGTCTTGTCCAGCCGCTTTACTTGTTTTTAGTTTGTTTGTTGCTTGTTTAATTTCAGTTGCAGTGGCAATTCTGACAGGGCGCCGCACTTCTATCTGTTCATCTTGTCTCCTATCAGGAGGCGGCTGTGGTGGTGGTGGTGGCGCGCTCAGGCTGTCAGCAAAATACTCTGTCCATCTGGCAAGTTGTTCATCAGCAGAGGTGAGTTTACCCCCATTTCTTGCTGTAACTGCGGATCCTTCTCGTGCAAACGGTTTATTTGCAAGTCTTTTTGTAATTCTATACAATTCCCTGGAGTTTTTCATGTCTGCTGCAGTTTGTGCTTTTTGGGCAAGATTCTCTGCCCATGCACGCTTATCCCGTCTAGCGGCCTTCAACATTTCTTATAATATAAAATAATTTTGCCAAAAATAGGAAAAACTAAACTACAATAAATATTCGAATTGCCTTCCATTGGCATCTATGCATATTTATCGCATTTCTAGTATTTATTGAGGCCATGGTAAAAAAAAACTAAATTGTGAATGAGCATTGTTAAAACTTAACTTATAACTTTAACTTAGGTAGTATGATGAATTTAGTTTGTAATTATATTACTTTGCATTATTTACAATTTGAAAAATACCAAATGAGGAATGAGGTGAGATTATAGCTTGAATAAGTGTTTATAACCACGAATACCCATCTTATGATTACACAGGCCCACAAAAAAAAAGTGGTCTGCGCGGGGGTACTGACCACATCTATCCCTTGTATTTTGAGCCGCTGAACACGAATATCACCTTAGTTTTTCCGGTTTTTTTTTAGCAGCAAGAAAGTCTGTTGAATCGTAATATTTATACCGGGTGCCACAGGCATTTCCTTTATTATTTTTATTTTTTAAATTATCCATTTGAAATTTGGGGTGCATGAACTACCAACATTTGTTCTACAGCAGGTAAAGTCCAAGGGAAAAATATAATTTTTCGTTTAATTTCATTAATAAACGAAGCCTCCAAAATTGAACAAACCAGTTTTTTATCGAATACTTTTTTTTTCAAATGGGAAGGTGGTGGCTCCTACTGTTCAATAAATTATAGATTTTTTTCTGAATTCATTGATGTCCATTTCAAATCTATGCTATTTGTTTTTCTATTTTATTAAATTTATTTAAAAATAAAAAATCACTTTCAAAATAACTTTTATTGATCCTTATAGTAGAGAGCTCAGAGGCTGAAAATGTTCATCCTGTAGGGCTTTAAATACTAAAAGCTGACAACTGGATAAATCGATAGCATATACAGGGTGTTTCAGCTAAAAGTCCCCGGGTCATTATCTCGTAAAGTAATAAAGATACTTAAAATTTGTAAATCGCGGATAATTGACACCAAAAAAGGTCTTAAATAACTGCAGTTAGAATTGTTCCTTCGCAGTGCACAGAGATGGCGCTGCGGTGAGAAATTATTTCTCGATGGCTGGAATCTTGAAACATGATTCATACGATTAATGAATAAATTGTGAATAATTTTGACTATGTAAAAAATTTTGTAAATACCAGCCGTTTTGGAGCTATATGAATTTTTTTCTCCCTTTTTTTGTCTCTGCAAATTTTGAAAACTTCTCTAACTTTTCTGTTTTATCATTTTATAACACCAATTATTTAGAACTTTCATTTCATATTTTAAAAATTAGTTGCATTTGAAAAATTCTGAAAAATTATAAAAATTTTCAAAATATGTAATAATATAATAAGATAAAAGTTTAAGTATCTTTATTATTTTACGAGATAATGACCCGGGGACTTTTGCTGAAACACTCTGTATATAGGTAAACTTCAAAAAAAAGTTGTCCAAAAATTATCCTGTGCAAAAGGGCGTTATTAAAAATGTTC
Source organism: Rutpela maculata (assembly GCA_936432065.2). NCBI lineage: Eukaryota > Metazoa > Arthropoda > Insecta > Coleoptera > Cerambycidae > Rutpela > Rutpela maculata. The sequence continues at coordinate 38,825,005 of OW386292.2, forward strand.
GAGTTAAGTAGTTCATCATCTAGCCGAAGTACATATCTCTCTTTGGTAAAAATTGTATAATATTCTCTATAGCTGTAAGGCTGTAAAAAAATTAACTATTTTCAAAAAAGCATTTTGCTTTATGGGAAACGCAAACTTTAAATGCCTGTATCTCTGTTCGACCTTCGCTAAAAATTAATTCATTTGCCGTTTTTTTTGTATTACACACTCAGTTACTCGAAAATTAAGCCTCAAATAAAGAAAAAATATTCTTTATAAAATGAAGGCCTTGTTTTCTGACTACGACGGTACTTTTTAAAATATTTTTAGTGAATTAATAACTGAGTTATGAATTTAAAACTAACGCGATTACAAAATCTCCAAGCGGTTAGAACTGCAAACCTCGATCGCCCTTATTACTCCCCACGGTCGAGCGGTGCCTACCATCTGTGATGTGATGTGTATGTATCAGTTATTTTACAACAGTAATTAATATTATCATAATAATTAAATGATGTTTGGAGTAACGTCTAAACTTATAGAAAATACTATTCTAATTACTACTATTACTACTATATAATTTCACAAAAATGTTATTCTAAATTTTCACACATATTTTCGTCAGTTATATTTTTTTGGAGGAAACATTTGGGGCCGTCCACAAATGATGTCACGCTTTTAGGGCGGTTCTGAATTTTGTGACACTTGGTGACAGGGGGGAGGGGGTTCAAGCAAATGTGAAGTCACAATGTCACAATATAAGAAAATTATTTTATGCCTAATATTTTATACAAATAAACTAAAACCTGAGAAAGAATTTTTCCTTATAAAATATGTCATGATTCAAATTAAAAATATACAATTTTTATTAATTTACGTAAAAGTTAGTGTGACGTGACAGACGGGGGTGTGGGGGGATCGGGCGAGCGTGACAATGTGTGACACGGAGGGGTCAAAAATTGTCAAAAGAAGGGTGACATCATTTATGGACGGCCCCTTTGAACAAGAAAATGGTTTATTTTTTTACAGCCTTACAGCTTTAGAGAATATTATACAATTTTTACCAAAGAGAGATATGTACTTCAGCTAGATGATGCACTGCTTAACTCTAAAATTTTGAATAACGCTCTTTTGCACAGGACAATTTTTGGACAACTTTTTTTTTGAAGTTTACCTATATATATGCTATCGATTTATCCAGTTGTCAGCTTTTAGTCATTTTCAGCCTCTGAGCTCTCTACTATAAGGATCATTAAAAGTTATTTTGAAAGTGATTTTTATTTTTAAATAAATTTAATAAAATGGAAAAACAAATAGCACAGATTTAAAATGATTATCAATGAATTCAGAAAAAAATCTATAATTTATCGAACAGTAGGAGCCACCCATTTGAAAAAAAAAGTTTTCAATAAAAAATTGATTTGTTGAATTTTGGAAGCTTGTAAATGGTTATTAATGAAATTAAACGAAAAATTATATTTTTCCCTTGGACTTTACCTGCCGTAGAACAAATTTTGGTATTCCAAAGCACTCTAGACGAATGTCTTAAAATGCTTAAAAAAACTGAACATCGACTCAAAAATTCGCGAAAATCTCAAGGTATACTCAGAATGCTGTCATGAATCCAAATAAGTAAAAATATAGAGGGTATTCCATTTAAGAATCGAATGTTGCGTTCATTTCAAGGTAAACCGGAAATGGTCTCATACCGTTTTTATGTCCAAAAATACATTTTCACATATAATTTATGCACCCCAAATTTCAAATGGATAAGTTAAGAAATAAATAAATATAGGGGGGGGGGGGAGCCACCCGATATATTTATTTGCTGTTAAAAAAAAATCTGACGTGCTGGGGAAAAACTAAGGTCAGATTTGTGTTCAGCGGCTCAAAATACAAGGGATAGGTGTGGTCAGTACCCCCGCGCAGACCACTATTTTTTTTGGGCCTGTGTTATTGATGTGTTGCAGTTACGGCGTTGCCATGCACGACAAAAAAAACATTTCATATATGTAATTTTTTTAAATTTTTTTATTTAACGTCGGCCTATTACCTCTACCAGGACCTATTCCGACGCCATAAGATGAGCTACCCCCAACCTGGAAATTTTGCCGAACCTCTAAGAAGAGTAAGGATCTTTTACCTGACTAACTTTTAATAGACACGGTGTAATGGTTTGTTGTCGGGTAGCTGGTTTGGAGATTAATCAGGGTCCAGATTAGTTAATAAGACAACCCAATAGAAATATAAACAATTTATTTTCTTCTTCAAACAGGTAGTATGTGGTAGTGTTACATAACATACAGGTTATACAGGTTATACAGGTCCGTATCTTTTACGGTTCTTAGGATAACATTTTCTATTATCAGAGAGAGAGAGAGAGAGCAAGAGCGATGCGAAGTTAGTTGCTGCTACTGGAGTGGCATCGGGTGTCGGGCGAATATCGTCGACTCAAGAAGTTTCTCAGCTCAACACGCTGTAGGAGGTCTCCAGGTCAGGCTCATCCGCTTTGGTTCTGGCGGCGAAACGGCGTCGGGGAATGACTAACGACTCGAGGGGTCCCAGCTCAACACGCTGAAGGATTCCCAGGGTCAGATTGCATTCGTTCCGTCATATATCCAGCTCACCACGCTGTAGACAGATTGAGAGAATTGCTCACACTCTAAATTAGTTGATTTGTGGCCGGCTTTTATATCCGAGAATCCTCGCTTACTGGTGACGTAGAACTGCGTATAGTTTAGTACCGTGTGCAAATCCGTGGCTCTAGATGGGAGCTGGGTAGATTTGCGGGCCGTGTGCACATTGGTAAATCTTTAACTTTAGCAATGGAACATGAATTTATGAATGCTTCATTACAAAGGGACCGCCTGCTTTAGATCCCCTCCGAAGGATGGTATATCCATGACGTACTCCTCATCTTGAAATTACATAGCTTCCGCGTATACGCTGATATACAAGCCGCTAGAAGGTGGGACGAGATCGCTGTGTTTCCCAACATGGATTTCACCTATCCAAATACTAACCGCGCTGAACGTTTCTTCACTGGAATATCGAAATATAATCACACTCAAGACCTCTCTACGCTGACTCCTCATATAAGTTAAAAAATCCAATAATTATTTTTCCTAATTGTGATATATTTCTTGTACGATGGACTCGCAAAATATCAAGCAAACTTTTATTATTTTCGAGTTAATGTTCTTTTTGACATTTACTTTTATGTTCGATTTTATTATTAAATAATAAACAATGTGAAAATAGAAGTATTAATTTTATTTTTTTATTAATTTTAATGTTAAAGTGTGACTTCTTTATACCCTGAAAATTATTGATCTTTTTAGGGCCATATGATCTGAATTACAGCCGTTGTCTACGAGATTAAATGAAACAAGTCCAATTCTGACAGAAATCTGTTTCACCTGTGCTTTATACAATTAATCGACACTGTGCTTTCTGAAAAAAATTCTTTACACACTCATCAATCATTACATACTCATCGACGACATTACACTATTACTGCAAAAACGGTCGGCGACCTTTACTATCATGCGTATTTAATTTATTATGTACACACAAACTTTTCGAGGCCGCCATCATATCTTGTTTCAGAGTAATGAGGTAAAAGTAGCTATAGAAAACTTTACGTTTATGCCCCTGGAAAGCTTCGTCATATAAATTCATCTGGCGTTGTTTGAATTTGGATAAAACTCAAATAAACTCGTAAAACTTTCAGAAACGTCTTTCGCTTCAAACTCTCGCCATTCCTCATTATAAAACATAAAGTCCAAATCACGCGTCGCTGGACCAGAATAATTTATTTGAAAGATGATTTGGTACCACCCATTCATCCATGTGTAATTTCATAACAAAAAAACTTCACTAAATTCATCCTCGATTGAGTCCGGAAGAGAATTTCGTAGCGGTAGCACAATGGGCCACAGGGCCTGAGTGCGGCGACTTTAGGTTGCCCCGCTAAAAGAAGAAGGAGTCCGGAAGAAGTTTAACGAAACACAGATGTTTAAATTGATTTCCTCTTAGTTGGAAAATTATTCCTGGTTATAGTTTGTACCACCGATAATCCAGCGATATAAAAAAGTTCGCAAAAAAACATAAAAGGTACCGAGCGTGTATCAATTTCAGTCTATTTACATAAAATGCCATAAAAGTGTTCGGCTTCTTTATTATCATCACAAAAAAATGGTCATATATTTCCGAACAAAAATGCAGGTCACTCCCACTGAATATAATTGGTTGAAATTTTCTCTACCGGAATTATGATAGGTTGGAATAAAATATAGGGTCAACGTTGACTAGCGTTGTCAAATTGGACTGACGGGCGGTACACTAACTAGAAGCGGTCGGCGTCCTTTATGCTTTTTTGCGAGCTTTTTTATATCGCTGAATTATTTGTGGAATACACTATAGCTGAAAATCATTTTGAGTTTACTTTCGGTTTTTAATATCACGCAGGCTTTAATAACACAGGCGCACACAAGAAAGCAGGTCATGTACTTTTCTTTACCGACTATCATATGTATTTTGGGGTGCTGAAACCGAATCCGAAGTCAGAATTGTCACATGGCGTCAATATTTTCATGTAAGCTCAAAAAACAGTTTATAACAAACCTGAAACCGTGTAAAAAGTAAACTGGGTGATTAAACGAGTTGACCTATGATTTTATACGTGTTTTTGGGCGCTGAAACCGAATCTGACGTCAGAATTTCCTTATTATGTCAGGATTTTGACATAATCTCAGAAAAATCTCAAAAAAACACCTCAAAAATGGTCAAAAATGCATGTACAAGTTAAATAAGAAAAAATGAAATGAGCAAACCATCATAACAGCACGTCATTAAAATCGAATATGTGTCAGAATGGAATTCACTCGTTAAAACCTTTATATTTTGACCCAGGCTCAAGAAACCTATGTAAACTAATAGTAGAACCGCAAGAATAGAATTATCGACACAAAACGGCTATTCGTGAAAGGATATTGCCGTTTGGCACACTAACCGGTATTACCGTAAGGAACGTACTTCGAAGGAGCGCCATCTTCAGTTACCATTTGGATCCAAGATGGCCGCCATTTTCAAGAAATCAATTGAGGTAATTTCCTGGCGAATCTATTAACTTCACAAAAAAAGTATAATTAAAAAGTGTTGCTTATTTTATTGCCAACAAAAAAGTATTTTATGTATTTTGCGAAATTTTTGAAAATAAGGCCACTATTTACCAAAATTAAACATGATACCTTTTATTTTTTGTGCGATTTATTTATTTATTTAAAATTATAATAAATAAAATTTACTTGTTATCCATAGCACACGATGTTGCTAAAATTTATTGCAAACGATGACGTGCCTGGCCTGTTGCTTTAATCGGACATGTTTAGCTATTTCAATTTCCCGCTACTATTCTAGTAGCAGGCAAGCGCGCAGACCTTATGACGTGTTAGAAGTTCGTGCTCTTCTTTTGTTAATATTTACATATAATCGTTGTTGCTAGTTGACATTGTTACGTAGGTGCATTTAGTGATATTAGGCTAGAGCTTTTCAAACAGGTACTGGGAAAGGTAAGTATGCTATTTACAAACTTAGATGAAGAAGTATCCATCGACAATTAATAGACACCATGAGGAATCGGCAGCTTTTCAAATGAAATTTAAAGAAAATATGCAACTTTTAAAAGAGGCTTACACTGAATTTGGAAATCCGTTTCTTGAAACCAAAAGAGACTTTTTCTGCATTGATACCAAAATAACAATGGATGACGAATGTTTAAATAATATTTTAGGTCGGTCTTCATACATGGTTATTTCCGCGACACATTATAATATATTTCTGTATCCATATATGATCCAATAAAAGCGAATAAAATTAGCTTATTTTGTAAACCTAAAAAGGTTGTAAAATCCGCAATGTTGATAAAGTCCCTGAAATCTGATGTGGATTTATTCTCTAGACTTTTCATAGTATGTTCAAATCGTGACATAGATTTGGATGATTTTTTTGCACATGAGAATCAACCATTTCCAACAGCTTTATCTTTAAACGGAGTCCAGAGATCATTAGATAAATCAATCCTTGTTAAGATTCTGGAAAATATGCTTAATGACGTACCTTTTATTTTAGAAGAAACCGATGCTATGCCGAATTTACTTCAGACAGAAGAAACATCAGAATTTCAGTATGATTGTGTGGTCTATGATGGGCCTGCATTGGTACACCGTTTACTGCCTAAGGGTGTTTTAAATTTTGCTGAATACTCTGCCAAAGTGTTTCAATCGCACATCAAACATAACGCTGATAAATTTAATTTAAAACGCGTGATATTATTTGGAACATATACAAGAACAATAGTTTGAAACATCACACTAGAGAAATTCGTGGAGGAGGAACGCGACGACAGGTTGGTGGTAATGTACTACTTCCAAAAAACTGGTCGGATTCTCTTAGGAACACAGACAATAAAACAGACCTGTTTCACTTTCCAATGAATGTACAACATCATCCATTCTTTATCCTATGGAAATACTATGCACAATTGACGATAAGATCATTTCAAACCGCAATTCCCAAAATTCACATCTATCGCTCTGCAGTCACGAAGAAGCAGATACACGTATTATATTACACGTACAGGATTGCATCCGCCAAGGTTGGAAAAATATTTGCATAAGAACAGTAGACACCGATGTTGTAGTGTTAGCTACTGCTTTTTTTCATCGGTTGTATGTGCAAGGATTGAAAACTCTATATATTCACTTTGGTGCCAATAAGCACTTTAGAATAATATGTGTTAATGGGATAGCTGTACATTTGGGTTAACAAAAATGTGAAGCTTTCTTAGGTGTTCATGCATTCACGGGATGTGATACCGTCTCATTTTTCTCAGGCAAGGAAAAGTCGACTGCTTGGAAGACCTGGCAAATTTTCCATGAGGTAACGGAAGCTTTTTATTTTATGTCTAAGCCGCAAAGATTTATTTCTGACCATGTTTTCAATTTGTTGCAAAGATTTGTTGTCTTAATGTACTGTTCAACATCCGAGTGCTTTGAAGTTAACGATGCCCGAAAGGAATTTTTCACGTCGTAGCGAAGAAATACTGCAAACCTTCCACCTTCTAAAGACGCTTTAGACCATCATACTCGAAGAGCCACATACCAAAGTGGCCATGTATGGGGACAATCATTGGAAACTAATCCTACTTTGCCAGATACTGAATCTTGGGGTTGGTGTAAAAAAGATGGTATTTATTCACCATACTGGTCAACTTTACCTGAGGTGTCCACAGTCTTGAGGCAACTGATACGGTGCGGCTGCAAAAAGAACCGTAAACAAAATATATGTGCTTGTAAAAAAGTAGGTTGTTATGTACTCCTTCTAAGGGAAAGTGTGATTTAAATTAATATTTCGTTAAAAACATACATATAAATAAATGATTCTGTAAAAAAAAGAACAAATTTTGAATTTTATTAAATAAAGGCTTTATTTCAATTCTAATCGCGAAATGTCTGAAATACTTTTTTGTTGGCTGTTCAAAGCTCAACAACTTTGTGTAAGACTATTTTTTTATAAAGTCAATGGATTTACCAAAAAATCATATTTATTAGATTATTAGAAATCAGCCGCCATTTTGGATCCAAATGGTACTTGAAGGTGGCGCTCCTTCGAAAATGATTCTTTAGGGCACTACTAATAAGTATATCAAGCGGCAACATTCTTTCACAAATAGCCGTTTTTTATTGGTTTGCTGCTCTACTATGACCCAAAATACGTTTATAAGACAAATAAAGGTCGAGAAAATCTCGACCTTGAGAATTCGTAAAAAATCGCTATTTATTTCTTGTGATATCGTACTGGTTTTGACTCAAAAGACCTATGCAGTGAATTTCTCTCCTTTGTAACCGGCCATCATATTTACGTCCCATTTTCCTTGGTAGCGACGCTTCATCTCTCTTATATCTTGGTGGAATTGTTCACCTTGCTCTTCGTTATAATGTCCGAGATTTTCTGGGAAGTGATGAACATGATAAGCTAGAAAATGTAATTATAAATTCATTAACCATCCCAATTTTTTTAAGTTCTTAACCATTTCTGCTACTACTCGATCATAGTCATCACTTTTTACCTTTTCCAAAAAATTCTCCACGACGTTTTTGAAACGAACCCAAAATACGTGTTCGTACGTGCGCACAGTGGGCCGAAAGTTTCAAAAAATGACCAAAAATCTAATTTTGTCATAGGCCGATTAACAATTACATATGTAACATGGGAAAAATAATTTAAAAAATAAATGTCAACCGGGGTGGCTTTTAGGGGTTGCTTTTCTGAAAAATTCTGTATTTCAGCTTTTTTCGGTTGGACTTTGTAGCAAGTTATTTGAATAAAACCGAAAAACTAATTAAAAATATATTTACCATCGGGGGTTGCTTTTAGGAGTTGTTAGTGTAGATATTCACATATTAATTAATTTTTTCAGTTTAACGTTATCGAAAACAGCTTAATTAACCCATACAAAAAAAGAAAAAATATTTACTGAATTTTTTTCAAAACATTCCTTGAACAGGTCAAATTTTAGTTAATTAATTAATTATAACTTCAAAGGATATTATAAAGATAAAATTTATTGAACAATTGATTCCACATCCCCTTGTATCAAGTGAGCGATGCTGCCGGTGCTTGCGGAATACGTATTGCACGTTGTAAAAAATTCAAAATTTCGAAAACGGGGTTGAATGGGTTTACGAATTTTTTGTATGTTATAAAGGAATGTCTAAGGTATTTTTTACACATTTTTTCAAGGTATGACAACGCAAGACTTTTTTTGTGGCCCTACACAAATCTGAATCTACTTGTAAAAGTTTCGGATAAACACTCTATAACAAAAGAACCTTCTTTCTGTTTTGAAATTCAAAACTTTCTTTAGGCAATATGCTAAAATAAAGTATATACCTCAAGTAAGCTATTCCTGTAAAAATTTCACTTTGAACTAAAACGTTTTAAACACACTCTCTCTTTAAAAGTTCGTGATTAAATAAGCCGCAATTCTGGTGAAGCGGTGCTGTGCAAAGGGTCAGGTTTGTGGGCCACTAGCAGGTAGAGAAATCGCCCAATCGCCTTTGTATTCTTGGAAAAGATACAGTGACCTTTCCTTTAACTACACCCAAAAATATCAAAGCGAAATTCAAAAGCTGAAAAAAATTATTTTTGGCCACTTTTTACAAAATTTGGCCCACTGCACAGTGGGCCAGAATCCGAAAAAGCTGGCCAAAAGTCGAAAAATGGAGTAATGGTTTTGAAAATTTTCACTTGGGGGTTTTTGAGGTCGCTGATTACGAATTTGGTAATAGTTTTTTCAAAAACAAAATGGCGGCTCCAATATGGTGACAAACGTTTAAGAAAAGTTAGTCATTTCAATTGGAAATTGGTATTCGGGGGTTTTCGAGGTCGCTGATTACGAATTTGATAATAGTTTCTCCAAGAACAAAATGGCGGCTCCAATATGGCGACAAACGTTTGAGAAAAGCAAGGCATTTTAATTGGAAATTGGTATTCGGGGGTTATTGAGGCCGCTGAATACGAATTTGGTAATAGTTTTTTCAAAAGCAAAATGGCGGCTCCAATATGGCGACAAACATTTGAGAAAAGTCAATCATTTTAATTGAAAATTGGTATTCGGGGGTTTTCGAGGTCGCTGATTACGAATTTCAATTCAAATTTAAAAAATTAAATTAGCTAATTAATTCAAATTCAATTTTACATACTTTTAGGCATTTTATAAATTCCAACCAAAAAATAAATAATTTTTCAATAATTATTTTTGACATAACAAAATGCTTTAATTTTTTCAAAAATTGTTTATAACACATAAATATTATAAATTGTTACGTTTAAATGGAATTTTTATGCTAAAACAACACTATAAACCAAAGTTAACCCGTTGCTGTATTTTGTACCGTGTCAGAAAAACGATCACAAAAACAATAGTGGCTCCTAGAGGCAGCCAATTTTTACATTTTTTTACATTTTAAAATTAAAATAGTAATTCGAAGCAGTTACCGAGCGAGGGCCCGTCGTCGTGTCGTACGTATATTTTCAATTTAAGACCAAATTATTACTCATTACTTCCAAACCGGGATGAACCGGGTTCTAAATTTTGTACTATAATTTGAAAAAACTATAAGAAATCGACCAGTAAAAGAATCATGCTTGGAACATGTTGCGCTTTTTTTGTAGCTCAAACAAAAGGTACCCGTTAATTTTTATTTCTTTATCTTTGTCGAACCCCGTTTAACACAATTTTATGACCGAATGTATCACATTTCACAAACAATAAATGTATGCAAAGTAAAATACTTACTTTATAGATTATCTTCCTAAAATTTTACTATGCTTTTGTTGAAATTACACAAATTACAGGAATATCGAATAGTACGTTCGAATGTGGCAAGCAACTATTCACAACTCCACGCTAACAGAACGTTGTGTTTCTTAGGGTGTATCAGGTAAAAATGGGCAACAATACGGTTGGAATTTGCGGTACGTAATGAACTGAACATTTCTGACTACAAAAATATTACTTTGAATACAATTAAACCTCTTTCGAATTTTGAATTTTGGCCTGCTTTTTCGGATTCTGGCCCACTGTGACTGTGCCTTGGTGACATCAACTGTTCTATATTGTCCTCTCTCCAGTTGGTGTGGGTAAAAAATGGGTGCATTTGGGAGAATACAGCGTTGGAGAGTCGCTTTGAGGGAGTATTTCCTGAGAAATGGAGGTGTAGAAAATTTAATTCTCTACAATTTTGCTTCTACATTTTCAAATCTCTTACGATTTTGGCAATGTTCTCATTTTAATGTGTGTAATAAGTGTAACATTTTTGTATGCAGTTTTTTACCTTATTTGCCTGATTTTCAAGTTTAAGTCAGCCATTTTGAATCTATCATTTTGAATGGAACTATAATATCAAAATCGTAAACAGTGGCCTGGAAAAGTCCAATATGAATTTTTGTGTAATTTAACCATATATACTATTTGAGTTTCAAAATATTTTTCGATAAAATATAGATTTTTTGGAATTTGTCCTAAAAAGGCTTATTTGCACACTTTTTTAATAGATCATCTTTTCAAGACGGCGCACAGTGAGAAAAATATGCCCTTTTTTGGACAAAAATTTGCCGACAGTAAATATTTCAATCAAATTAAATTAAAAAAATGGCAAATACCCTTGAGACATTGTACTTTAGAGTAGTGCTGCGGCAAAGTGACTTTGGGTTAACCTAACCTAAAAATTATTCCTCGTTTTCATCCTTGGTCGAGAGTCACAAACAAACGAAGTAGTGTTCATTTATATTGGGTACCAAATTCATTTTTATGGGATCATAAGTTAATTGACAATGCAACATAGGCCATATTACATCATCAAAAATTCCAAATGGCGGCTGTCGCCAAGATGGCGGACTATCTTTTTTCTTTATAACCTCCTTGATATGAGTATCAGATGAAAGGGCTTGGCGAGTAAAATACAATAAGCTATGTAGCGTTGCTATATATACTGGGTATTTCATCTAAAACATACATACTCACTGCTTGGTAAGTTAGAGGATTGAAATTTTGCATAAGTCAGGTGACAACGCACTACAGACTATACTACATCATTAAAAGTTCAAAATGGCGGACTACTTTTTTCTTTATAACCTACTTGATATGGGTAAAACTCTAAGTTTATTTAAGACTAAAAAGTTACAAAATAAAATTAATAGTTTAAAAAACTAAAAAAACACGCTTTTATTGTTGACATGATGGGCCAACTCTGGATCAGATTCGGATTCCGCGCGAAAAATTAGTTCGGAAATGACCCTCAGCTGCCCAGTAACATTCATTTATTTGCAGATAATGTTAGGGTTAAAACTTTCAGGTATATGACTGTTATTTAATACATACAATTTTTCACTTATAGGTTATATTAGGTTTAAAGCTGTTAATTAGGTCAGTCTGAATGTATAGGAATAAAATCATGTGGATAAAAAACTATCCTTATTTTACTTGTGTGAATGAAGTAAAAAAAAATCGAAGCCTTTGGTTCTTGTACACATACTAAATCACAATTTTTTTCACCTCCTTGTATAATGGAGTGGGGGTAGTAATGGGGGAGGCTAATGCCAAAATTTTTTTTAGCTTCTCTTGTGTATACTAAATACCAATTTTATGGACTCTTACCTGCTTGATTTACCTATTTACCCCAATTTACCCCAATTTACCCCAATTTACCCCCCAACCCTTCAACGGAATAACATGAAAATATAATCTAGTTCCAGATTTCGTTAAAATACATACGACAGACAGACATTTTTTTGCTCAAACAAATCTCGACGTTTCATGATATTCTAAGCCTATCTGAACAATAATTTTTTTTTTTAAATTTTGTCGTTTCTACACTTCCACTGGATGTGGAAGTAATATCTGCGATTTTTAGGTTAGGTTGACCCAAAGCCACTTTGCCGCAGCACTACTCTAAAGTACAATGTCTTAAGGATATTTGTCATTTTTTTAAATTTAATTTGAATGAAATCTCTACTGTCGGCAGATTTTTGTCCAAAATGGGCATATTTTTCCCACTGTGCGGCGCGGCGGTGCGAGCTTGAGGTCGTGAACATAGGGTCATACTAAGGGCCACCATTCATACAATTCTGCCAAATTTCGAAACTCCTCAACTTTTGCAACCCAAAAAGTATCTAATGACTGGACTATGTATGGTGCAAAAGGTTTCTTTCAAATCCCTCAAAGCATTTCTGAAATAACGCACTTTTTCCATCTGAATACCCTGGACTATTTTTATAATTTTTAACTTACTGTAAACTAATTGTGGATAATTGGTGTTACAAATCTATTAACAAAGGTGATCTAATTATTCATGAATATATGTATTTCCCGAGTGTAATAATTACGGTTTATATTTACACAAAACGGGGACTTTTCAACACATTTCCAGAAGCTGCCCGTAGTTAAGGCATAAATTACGGTTAACGTCTTCGACAAATTAGCAATTTAAATTGATTTTAATATTGAATCGAGCCTGTTCTTTCACAATACGTCAACAACACAAACAAAAAGCTTAAGCCATCTGGAAATTCCAAACATAAATGCAACTTTCAACAAGAATTTACTTAATGTAAAAGCAGGTTGCACAGGAAAGTTGATGAAGGTTGTGGATTAACAATAATTAAGAAAAATTTACATATATGAGGCAGACTTTGAAACTTACATTAATTAAAATGCAGTACTGATGTTTTCACTCCCATTTATATAAAGCATGTTTTCTAAATAATCCAAAATATTAAATGACGTAGTTACTCAAGTAACTTAATCAAAAGTAGTGGCAGCTGGTCTCGCAGCTGGTGAAATTTCAATATTTTTTTCTCGTCAGTGGCGCATGGAACCCATACGAAATATGGGAAATAACATCTAGAGAAGCAATTCTCTCAAAAATTTTGAAAAAGCAGTTTGCGAAAAATTTTTTGTTTATTTTATTTTTTTTTGTCATATACATTTGACTTTTCATAAAAATACAACAGGTTTTCGAATTTATGAAAATATTTTCATTATTAACTGAGATCCAACGAATTGAAATGTTGTAATTTGTTAAATTGTAAATTACAAAATTTCAGTTCATTGTATTTCGATTAGTAATGAAAATATTTTCATAAACTCCAAAACCTATTGTTGTATTTTTATGAAAAGTCAAATGTATATGACAAAAAAAAATAAATTAAACAGGACTCCCTAGGGCCAGGGAGGGCAACCGAATTTAAAAAAAAATTTCGCAAACTGCTTTTTCAAAATTATTGAGCAGTCCTTAGAGAAGTGCTTATCTAGATGTTATTTCCCATATTTCGTATGGGTCGCATGCGCCACAGACGAGAAAAAAATATTGAAATTTCACCAGCCGCCACTGATCAAAAGTAGCTTTATTTCTGAGGTACAGGATGTTAAATTTATGTTTCTGAATTTTTTGAAAAACATCGTTTATGTACTTCTGAAAAGGGAATGTTTTGGCCAGAAACAGATTTTGATAGTTCCGCCAAGGGCGTGTGGCCAATGGCGATAAAAGTTTTTTGGAGAAAAATACGAACGTCACCGACTTTTTACTTCTCAATGCAATTTTTTTAATCTTGGTTTCATGCTCAGCAAAAAATGCCCCTTGGCGTGTGTCCATTTAGGGACTTTTGTTGACGATGGGAATTTAAAAGAAGTAGTTTCAGACAGTTTTGAAAAAATCAATCAAATAATCGGTAAAAATTGAACACCCTCTATTTTTGGAAAATAATTTCTTTATGGTTTTTTATTCATAACACCACTTTAGAAATTACGTCCTTCAATATTTTAGGTTAGTTAGGGGACACTTATAAATAACCCACCAATAGCGAGAATATGAATGTTCTAGTACCTGTTTATGCAAATCAAAACTACATTATTTCGAAAATTATTAATTGTACGAGAAAAATACAAATAAACGATGTTTTAGAAAATGAAATTCCCATGCGATTAAAAATGGGGAAAATTTCGATATGATCAACCGGTAACGAGATACTTTTGAAAATAGGTGAAATTTGTGTATTTTAGTGACTTTTAATGGCCTTGAGGCACGGGTTAGCGTTATCTGATCGAGTTGAAATTTTGTATAGTTCATTTTTTAAATAATCGGAACTACTTTCAAAGGTGAGACCGAAAAAATCCAATGTCGCAAAATAAGGACCACCCTAGACTAGTCACTGCAACCTAGATGCGCTAAACACTGAGCTACCGACCCCATGAAACTGAAACGGGGCTAATTGAATTTTTTTTTATGAATTAAAGTCTCACAACTGTCGTAAACAAACAATCAAAACGAGTTAAACATTAAATGATGTATCGAATAAAGCTAACGCGATCCGCGAGGCTATCTTTACCAAATAAGTTATTACTTCGTCCATGAAGTGTCACAACTTTCGATTTAATGAAAAATGATCGACATATTTCTACCAGGCTCAATGGCCGATAAATCCAGTATGAATTATTATCGAACAATTCACAAAAAAAAAAAACAATCATATTACTGTACAAGTTTGAGAGGACTGGGAATACGCTTCTATTGCATTACTGTCTGTTGGTAGCTAACCAGATTCGACGCACTAATAAATATATTGACAGAACAAAACCGAGAACCCTTAAATATTGGCTCGGATGTGATGTCTAAATACACTCTTGCAGACGCTGAGCAGTCTGATGTTTGAACTCGGCTGAGGTCGATTGCCTTGAACTCACATTTCATACATTGTGGATTAATCTTCATCATCTCTAACTGGTTTGGGGTTCAGGGACTATCACCTAAATTCGTATAAAATTACATCCTTTATAAACAGAAAGCTTTAATTTCGCTTTTACGTCTCATCGTGGAAAAAACGTAGATGAGTAGCCCAGTCGATGAAGGTATTTACTTCCAAAAACTTGCAAAATGAATAATTTTTCTTTTAAATGAGTTCGTGAAAGTGTATAGAATAATATCCTGAAAAGTTTACATTTCGCTCGGATGCAGAACAGAAAGAAAAGTGAAAAAAATTTTTTTTCATCCATTTTTCAAAATTTTGAAATTAAGTCAAGGCAGAAAAAATAAAAAATACAGATGGATAGATCACGTGTTTATGAACAAAAACTGTCGTAACAAAATTTATGGCTAAAGCCCCGGTATTCCCAGAACAAAAGAGTCAAGTAACGTTATTACTCGAAGCGAGATTCATGCGTGCGCGCGTTTGAATTCGCATGATAGTACAGTGAAATTAAGATTTTAATTCGGACAAATTTACATAAAGCTGCTTTCGACGGCAATGTATTCCAGGGAACCGTATTGATACCATACTAAAAGTCCCCGAACACAGAGGTGCCGGGAACGCATAAAATTCAGTCGTCATCTTGGATTATATAGTTTTTAGAGGTTTTCTCGTAAACGGTCAGTTTTTTCAAAATTGTACAAGATAGAAAATTTACTTAAAATTGAAATATATATAAAACGACCCATAGTTTGCTATACTTTCTTTTAATAATAAATGAAACAACACAATTAAATTGACTACAGATTAAAAAAATAATTAGTTTAAATATGTTTAGTTAGATTGATTAAAAAATAAACCTCTTCTGTTCATATATGATTTTCAACAACTAAAAGATAAAAATTACATTAACAATATGCCATTATCTGTAGAGGAAAACTTTTACCACAAAACTTAAGGCAGTTCTAGTTCATCATCGTCTTGAAGTTTAAACAAAAATTTCCTTGGCAGATTTTACATAAAGCTGTACAACCAAAGCTGTTTTTCTTCAGTTACAAGAATTTCCACAACCAGACTTGCAGCTACGAAATAAATAAATAAATTTAAATTCATAATGAAATTTGGAGCTGGAGGCCTCACTATTGTAATAGGAACCAGATCTGTTACAATTTCTTTCTAGCCCCAATCTTTGGGATTTATTTGATTTCCGATCCAGTTCTGTATCTGATAATAAACCACGCATTATATGATATTTTCCAGCATTTTTGGTGGGTAGAAGACTTGCAAGTCTAAAATTTCTAGGAAGATTGGGACGTGTCGTAATGGTGTATGTATAGAATCTCAACTCATCAATAGTTTTAATTTTTTTTAGTATTACCATAGAGTCGCATTACACAATGTTCTCCAACTGTAATTAATTTATCTGCATCCTCATCAGGTCTGGTAAATATTTTAATATGCTCGATCAAAATCTCATTCCTTTGGACAAGTCTCATAGCAGCGTTTTTACCTTTTTTTTTTTTTTTTTTTTTTTTTTTTTTTTTTTTTTTTTTTTTATAAAAAGAAGATGTTGTATCACAACCGGATATGGCATGTAGAAATAGTAAAACCCCCTTTATTGGGCCTAGTAAACATTGCACATTCGAAATATTTTTGAATCGATCTGATTTAGATGAGCCTGGTCTTAGCATATAAAGGTTTTTATTACAATGGTGTATTAAAAGGACCATCAAATCAGCATCATCACCTACTACAATGACATTCTCATTAGTTTCTGTCAGTGTTATAACAGTAGATACAATTACTGTATCAGCATCATCTGGGGCCTGTATAAAGGAGATTCCAGATTTTCTTAAAACCATTGTCAGGACTTCAATAAACTTTTTCTTATTTTTCTTATTCGAGAAGAAATCAGTTTGATTAATTGAAGACATTATCTCATCAGTCACAGCAATTTCGATGTTATTTTGCTTTAACAGATCTGCTGCGCTGTTCTTGGTTCTTAATATTTAATATGCCACTATACCACGAGTATAATTTTTCCTATATGTTTTATGTACAGAAATTTGTTCAACACCCTCAAAATGTTTCAATCATTTCTCGTTTTGCTTCCATTAATTAGTGACACAAGTCTTTTCAGCTACAATATCCCAAGGACGTTGATAATACGAAATAATTTTATGACAGTTTCCGAAAGCACTTGCTTGGTAATATCCCGACGCCGTAGGCGGAGGGATATTACCTAAAAGCAACGTGCTTGAGGAAGTTGTGATAAAATTATGAGCTATTTATCAACGTTCGAGGTATTTGCATAGAAAATTTTTTGCAATTTATTTCATTTATTTGTTCAAAACTATTTATTAAAAATACAATTATTAAAAGAGCAATTTGTAAAATTAAATGTAGATTATGTATTATTTGGTGTGTTTTCCTCTATTATTATATTCATTAAATCGTTATTTGCAGTTCCAAATCGACATTGTCAAAAAATTAATTTTAAATTATTGAACTGTCAAACTGGATGACATACGTGTAATTTTGTTGTGATTGGTTGTTTCAGTACACGTGATTAGAAATGTGCGAATTTAATAGGATTGCTATTTGAGCTAAAAATTTTCGAAGGAATTTCAACTTGGCAACACCACACTGTTTTGTATAAAACCATTCTATCAACAAATCCATACAGTCTAACTACGTCATCGGCCAAACTACCTACGTCACCATGTCACCAATTTAAAACACCTGTTGCTCCATTTATTTTAACTTCTGTTTTCTCAAAAAATTGAAAATTATTTTCGCGAGAATCTGTATTGGAAGGCTTGTTTGTACATATTCTATGATATTATTCAATAAAAAAAAATAGGAAAATACCCCATTGTATGATTTTTAAGTACCTGACTGCAAGACGCCAGCTTCCTAGGTCTTATGATTTTCGAGATATTTTTGGCCAGACTTTGGGCAAGTGGCTGTCGCGGACTCGATTTGAAAATGATTAGCGAGTGACGTCATTGGTTCACCAGGTCCAAGCTGGTACTCGTAAGCGTATCTCCTCTTGCATACGAAAATGGGTTTTCTTTGCATTTTCAGGTGTATTTTGTTGTAAGTAAGTGAGCAAGTAAGTAATTGAAAATAATATCCAGGGAAATTAGATCAAATTTGCTCTTAATAACTAAATTTTGAACCACAGCTCGGATCGAGATGAGGTTTTCGGCATCGTTTTCAGAAAAATATTAGGAAAAAAGTCTACATATAGTGAGTAAGCTGTTCGAAGAAAATTGCATAGGGGGTGCATAAAGTGCATAATTTTTTGAAAAATTCTAGAAATTGATAGAAAGCCTTAAAAATCTCGTAAAAATCGCTTCCCGGGGGCTTTCGAGGCCGCTGAGTCCAAATCTGACATCAAAACTTATCAGGGATGCTCAAGGGTTACTCTTCGAGGGTGGGAGGGGGTGAAATCGAGTGAAAAATTCAAAGTGCCCAAGAATATTTAACTCAATCAATCGTTATATCGTCATTTTCGTCATGTTCTTCTTCACTATCGTCACTTAGATCGGGACTGGCTGTTTGATTGGAACAATACAGTTTTTGCAAGCAACTGTACAGCTTAGTCCGTGTCGGCGGCACCCGCACATTTTGCCACAGTGCTTCTTGCAGCTGCAAGAAATCATTTTCATGATACTGGGAGGACCTGCCTCCTGCGTCATTGGAACTGGAGTTAGCTCTCCATTCTCAAGTTCCCAGCCCTACTTCAATGGATCCATCTTCTCTCCGTACCAAGTCTGCACTTGCAAATAGGTATATGCGTTTGATGTGCTGGATTAAATCATCGACAGTTGGAATAATCTCTGCAAGGTCCAATTTCTTTGAATTCATTGCAGCTAGTTTGTACATTCTTAGTCGGTACCGTTCGATTAACTCTATATATGGATTATCGGTATTCGCATAAACGGTGCGGAAGGAATAAGGTGCACCGTATAACGCTAAGGCTAGCTGCAACCCAAATTCCACTAAATCGTCGATGGTTAAATTTTTTGTTCACTACACAATAGATACTTTTCAAAAAAATCAAAATAAAATTAATACTTGTCCACTGGTTACAAACAACAATTTACTACATGTGGAAAAATAAAAACAATTTTTAACTGCCAATGTTCCAAGGCAAGATTTTTTCGAAAAAATTACAAGAATGACTCAATACATATTCAACGTGGTCGACAACGTGACTAACGCACTGCTGGGGACGCTCTTTTTAGGTATAGAAATACGTTACACAGCTGCTCCCACTTACACTGCGCAGCTGCCGCTACCTGAATATATAGTAATACTATTTATATATTGAGCCCGATCGGTATCGAGGCTCTCTGATTTGTCGACGGTAATCTTCGCGCCTTTTCCGAAACGAAAGGAATTTTTCAATGTATATCTATACTAGTGCACGGGTGCATGATGATCGAATACGTGCGAGACTATTTTCTTTGCGACGACCCCGTAGCATCCCTGGTAAGTTTCGATGTCAGATTTGGATTCAGCGACCTCGAAAGCCTCGGGAAGCGATTTACCCGTGATTTTTGAGCACTTTGAATTTTTCACTCGATTTCACCCCCTCCCACCCCCGAAGAGCCACCACTGAGCATCCCTGGTAAATTTCGATGTCAGATTTGGACTCAGCGATCTCGAAAGCCTCTGGGAAGCGATTTCCCCGTGATTTTTGGGCACTTTGAAATTTTCACTCGATTTCAAGTACGAAATTTGTAAGCCGAATTCTGTCCTTACAATTACATTTTCAGTCGGGGTTTTAAAATTGTATTTCAATTTAAAATGTTCATCTACCTCCTTTTAATCAGCAATACACCCACATAACAAGGAGATGAGAAATAAAACATTTATTTGGATTGAAATAGTCACGTAAATACTTAAAAAATAATAAATATTGCTGCGGAAATTAAATTGGGTTCTCTTAGAAACTGACTCATAAAAATATTAGTCCTCTCTCTTTATCTGCATTACACGAGAACGTAAACATTTTTCTCTGAAATATGTCATCTTCACACGGAAAATAGAAGCAATATTTTAGATTAAAACTTGGATTCATTCCACTGAGTCGGTGCTTATTGAAACGGCATTGCTATTTATACAGCTTCACGTTTGCATAACTCGATAAAAAGCGCGTTATGTAATATCCTGTAACCGACACAAAGATTTGCATGAAAGATTTCCCACGAAAAAATTAAAAGCTTGAAAAACGCTGAGCTGAGGAAACGGTGAAGAGCCGCTTATTAAAGATGAAAAAGTATGCGAATTGCCGCGCTGGCAAATTCTGCTAAATATTCAACATACTTCAAGATTGCCGCATTCAAGTGGAAGAAGTGCGATGAGAAACTATTGCTGAAAACGGTATTAATCGGAAATAAAAGATGTGTAGCGATTTAGTAATTCTCTTCGATGACGGAGTCGTGTGTTGAGCCGAAAATAATTAATTAGAAAACACTAGATTAGTACAGTAAGCGAAGCAGTAATACATTATAATTAAATAAAACTTTTCAAAAACAAGCTTTTAAAAAATAACTGGTCCGCCATCTTTGGGAGTCCGCCATATTGGATTTAGAATGATGTCACTTAGCTAACCATGCATTGTCATCCAAACTAAACGTGTATGCAAAATTTCAGCTCAATCGGTTGGGGATAACTGTTTTAAAATTCAGTTGCAAGATTTGACCCATACTAATAAGGCAAGTTAAATAAAAGCTTGTAAAAATGGTAGAATTCCCGGCCCGAAAACGATGAAAGAAATTTCCTTAATTTTTTTTGCAATATGCTTTATAAAATACGTACATCAAAATCTATTTTGTCGCTTACCTGATTTTTATTTTTAAGGGTGGAAATCACTCCTAAAAACTGAAAAATTAATATCTCTTCTAATTTTACGAATAAATTAACGAAAAACCATATACTTGTGTTTTTGAGGTCGCTGAATATGACTGTGAGGTCAAAACGTATGAGACGAAAATATTAAGGGTTGAAATGACCCGTAAATAGTGAAAAATTAATGTCTTCTAATTTTACGAATAAAATCACGAAAATCCATATACTTATGTTTTTTAGGTCGCTGAATATGATTATGAGGTCTAAATTTATTTAAAAAATGGTGGAATAAAAATGGTCACAAAAGAGTATATAATCCAGTCAATGAGTGCTCAAAAGAGGGGTGTCGAGTACATGGAATATGCGAGACTTTTTGACTTCAGGACTTCGTTGGGAGTAGTTGTTAGTAGGTAATAGTATATTACGTAATGAGTGTTGTAAGAAGCATATTACGCACGAATGGAAAAGTTACGCACGATGCCGCGTAGCGGCGAGTGCGTATTTCCATGAGTGCGTAATTGCTTTACAACTCGAATTATGTACTATACTTTACCTACGGTCATATTTATTTATTTATTTAGTAAAATCTGAATTTAGTTTACTTGTCAACAATATTATTCAACAAATATTATGTCAGTTTTGACAGCGTTTGAAAATTACGTAGGAGCATTTGTCTTTTTAAACCCCGCGTCAGCGAACTAAGCCACCTATATTTGCGTGTCCCGTGCGTTTTGTTTACCGTGCGTTTTGTTTACAATATGTAAAATCCAACTTACATAGATGGCAGGTAGTGTGTTTTTTACTATTTACAGTAGTGATCGTAGGTAAACATACCAAAAGTCCCCGCCCCCGGGAGGAGAGCTTAAGTTGGCTTTTTAGATTATATCTCGGAAACGGTGGATTCTAGAATAGTATATTGTGTATTTAGGTGTGAAAGCAATACATTCCCGGACGACGATGCAAATTTTTCCGGTCTGTTTTCTGATAGTTTCCTAGCAACGGACTAAAATACTGGAATTGTGCATTTTTCGCTCTAAAATCGCGCCGAATCGATTTCAGAAAAAGTAACATTCCCGTACGGTTTTTTTATGTATATTTTAGACAGTAAATAAATACACACAGACAAACCAACTCACATTAAAATTGAATTTATTAGTAAGCAGTTAGATTGTAATGAAGAAATGTTATGCATTAATACAAATTCTTTAATTTATAATAATATTCATTGTGATTTCAGAAAAAATAGTATGTGTACTTCGGTGTGAAAGCACATTCCCAGACTTCGATGCTTGTTGGCCTCGGTTAGCGCCTCGGCCAACAATTGCATCGTCGTCCAGGAATGTATCGCTTTCACACCTAGATACACAATATACTATTCCCGGCCTAGGCCTGGAAAGTACGGTTTTGTTGATCATTGCTTGGCAATGAATCTTATCCGGTCTGTCTTCTGATAGTTTCTTAGCAACGGACTAAAATACTGGAATTGTGCATTTTTCGATCTGAAATCGTGCCGATCGATTTCAGAAAAAAATATGTTCTAAATAAAAATGGAGGCTAATTAAATTTCCTATAAAATTGTTTGTATACATATTTGTCGAATTTCCAACGGTTTTCGAGATATGCGTTATTGAAAATCGATAATTTTCGAAAAAATCATTTTTACCTAACTCTATTTGTCAAACATTTGCTTCTAGTACCTCCCACGAACGTTTCTCAGAAAAATTATCACAGACGAATTTGTAGAGCATTAAATTTCCTTCAATTTGATATACACTTAAAAAATATTTTTTTCGAAAATTATCGATTTTCAATAACGTATATCTCGAAAACCGTTGGAAATTCGACAAATATGTATGGAAATAATTTTATAGGAAATTTAATTAGCTTTCATTTTTATTTAAAACATATTTTTCCTAGAGTCCACCGTTTCCGATATAATCGAAAAACCCAAAAATGGGACCTTCCCCCCTCCCGCCCGCCGTAAGCTCACCTCCCAGGGTGGGGACTTTTAGTATGTTTACCTAACTACTCCTAACAAAGTCCCGAAGTCAAAAAGTCTCGCATATTCCATGCATTCTACAATATATTCATTGACTGGACTAATAGTAATATGTCTAATTTTATTAAAAATACAGATTTTTATAAATAAATCAAATAATACAATTAAATAACATTTTTAATCTGCACTCTAAAACAAGTGCAATGCAACTCGATTTTTCTACGTATTCTTCGAAAAATAGACGGCTATTGCTCGTTTCTCTACCTACTATAGACACTTAAAATGCGCATACAATTGAAAAATTTCAACATTATTTCAAACTGTCATATCTCTGGAACAGTTTGTCATAGGAAAATTAAAAAAAAACAAACTATTCGTTTTTTTATAACCTTCATTTTTTTATAAAAAAAATATTTTCTGAGTCATTTCAAAAAATTTTGAAAATTTTCATTATTGAAAATGGGTTCAGAATGAAAAATAATTATTTTAATAATTCTAAAAAATTTGAACATGTTAGTAATAATATGTGTTAACAATATCTAGAAGGATAGAAAAAAAAAATAAGAAGAAATTAGTGCAATAAGACTCAAAAAAATGGTGCCTAAATTTTTAAATGCGTTACTTTATTGTTTCCATTATAAAAGGTCATAATATTTCCATATTTTCATATTTCCAAAACTAAACATTGGAGAAAAAAAAGAAGAAACCATTCGATTTGTTATCGTAAAAGCTCTAATTTTGTACCCTCGCATTTTTTTAAAGTAAAGTCCCCATTTTTCGAACAATTAAAAAAAACATCTAGGAATACTGATTTTTAGTTCACAATATCTCGCAAATTTTTTTTTTTTTTTTAACTATTTAACGTCGACCTATTTCCGCTACCAGGGCCTATCACCGACGCCAGGAGACGAGCTACCCCCAACCTGGAAATTTTGCCGAACCTCTTCCCTTAAAAAATAATTAATTGTAAAAAAAAAAAAAAAAAAAAAGGATCTTTTACTTGCCTAACATTTAATAGACAAGGGACCGCCTGCTTTACATCCCCTCCGAAGGATGGTATATCCACTACGTAATCCTCGTCTGAAATTACGTAACTTCCGAGTATACACTGATATACAAGCCTCTAGAAGGTGGGATGAGAACGCTGTATTTCCCAAGATGGGAGAGTCCATCCAAGTACTAACCGCGCTCGACGTTGCTTCAACGGAATATCGACTGATATTCACATTGAAGTCGCCTCTACGCTCGCCCCCTCGCAAAATATACATTTAGCAAAAAAGTGTATAAGACCTTTCTTTCTTTCTTATAATTTGATTCTCTATCAGATTATGTGTATTCTTTGTTTTTTTTTGCGACAACCCTGAGAAGGGGTGGGAACCACTCCTAACCAAAAAGCAGGAAAAATGACAATCTAGATTCTTATGTACATACTTTATGAAGCATGTCGAAGAAAATAATTAGAAATTCATTACATCGTTTTCTGGCTGGGATTTAAAAGCTTCACTTCACTATAACTATATTTAATAATTTAAACCTAACAATTTACTTTTTTGCTGCACATGCCGCTGAGTGTGTGCACACTATTCTCTATCAACGCGTTAGCGCGTAGTTTTGCTGATAACAGTTATTTTTGATTCGTTAATTCTTTAAGGAATCGATTTTAATTATAGCTTTTTGAAAAAGGAATATTCTACTATAAAAATGGTACCATTCTTAATTTTATCTTAACTTTTATTAAGTTCTAAAATTGCTATTAAAAATTGATCTGTCTCCGTCAGTTGGTCTGTACCGAGGATGCTAGCAGCAGTTCATCCTGCTATCATCCTTGGTATGGGTGATCATATTAAAATACAGTTTTGTTTTACAAATTGATGGCTTCGATGCATTCACTGAAACTGCGTAGCATCCTCGGCATGTTCATACAATAAGAAATTATGAATATGCCACAAATAATATTATATTATACAATGATGCTATAATGAAGGCTATTATTATTGAGGATGGAGATTACAACTCGAGCGAGCGCAGCAAGCGAGTGTTGGAACCATCCGAGGTACACACTAAAAAAAAAATTGTTAGGAGCAAACAAAAATTTTGTTTCGTATATACAAAGCAATTTTTTGGTTGATGTTAATAAATTTTTGTTGCTTCGAACAATTTTGTTTGGAGCAACAAAAATTTATTAACGTCAACCAAGAAATTGCTTTGTATATACGTAACAAAATTTTTGTTTGCTCCTAACAATTTTTTTTAGTGTGTAATAATAGCTATTATAGTCGGGGATAATATAACTAGTGTTATGATTATTATCGGTGATAGCCCGAGGTAAAACCGATGAAAATTGACCGAGTGCGAAGCACGAGTTCAATTTTCTATAGGTTTTAACGAATGGTATCGCCTATTATTAATCATAACACGTGTTATATTTGGTGAGAGAATATAATGAACGTTAACAGAACATAAATTTTTTAAAAAGTCAAGCGCAAAATTCCATCAAAATTCCATGAACTGGTTCCACTGAGATTCTTTATTAATTTTGGTATTTTTTGGTGTTTTTTCTCAATTAACTTTCGAATCTCTTCCTCGCTAGCATCTCCCCATCGAAGGTGATCTGCTGGTTGAAACATTTTTCTGCTTAAGAGCATATTTTCTGATTTCGAAACGTCTATTGAAACTTTCTGTCACTTTGACAGTAAAATATTTTATTCATTAAAACAAGTGACAGTCAATATGCGGTGATAAAATTATCACCGATTTGATAGCCTATTATACTCTTTTGTTTTTGTATTTTAACCAATGAAATTAATCAAAAATGTACCATGTGACACGTGAATTATATTCTATACTTTATATACGACTAACCTGTATATAAAATATAGTGACATACATAATAGATAAACGCATAAAAAATGTTAATTTTTAAATTATTTATTTCTTTTTAACAAAATGTAAGTTAATGTTACTACGGTTAATAAACTGAACTGATGGGGGCATATTCTGTGTTATAGTAGCACTATTTTCAACGGTAGTAATACTATCAGCATTAACCACTCTAGCAGCTGTAGAAGTAGAAGTCGTAGCATTGTTCACTTGCTTTGAAATAGTTTCGGCTGTTATCATTTTATTTTTAACAGATTGGTCGATGTATCCTTCAACTACGAGTGAGGACTTCCAGCCTCCGTGACGCTTCCACCTCGTAATATCGCCATATCCATCCACGTCTAGTGTAGCCGAATCACCGGTGTAAAGTTCAGGATTTGGCAAATTCAAATAAGTTGCTATTTCTTGGTGCTAAAGTTTTCACGGAGCTGGTGAACTGGCTGCTGGTTTCCGCGTAGACTTGATTGAGTGCTTGACGTTTCGACCATTTTGTCGTGGCCTTCTTTTTTGCTTCGGAAGAAGACCACGACAAGATGATCGAAACGTCAAGCATTCAACAAAGTCTACGCGGAAGAAGGTCCGGAGACCAGCAGCCAGAAGTTGCTATTTGTTTTCCAAGTACAGTTAACTTATTTTTTCTAATTCGTTGAATAGTGCATTTAACTCTGTGCTAAATTAAAAAAAATGAGCTTATTGTCAAAATGGGCAAGTAATGACAAAACTTCGGTAAACGGAAAAAAAGCCGCCGAAAAAAAATCCGCGGAAATAAAATCCTGGAAAAAAAAGCCGAAGGAAATAAAAGCCGCGGAAAAAAAAGCCGAGGAAAATAAAGCCGCGGAAGAAAAGGCTGCTTTACAGAAAACAAGGTTTCTTTCACTTCGACGAATCTAGGAAAAAAAGCCACGGAAAAAAAAGCCGAGGAAAAAAAACCTAAACTCTGCGACAAAACGGAGTAGCGAGTTTTCTAACTACATCTCGTCTGCAAGTTTGTGATAGAGCATTGTGATTGGCGTATGTTCGGTATACTGTACAGAATGTGAGAAGTGATGAGATCCGCGACTGGTGGGGAGTGGGTTAACATTTCGAATTGTTAATTATTTAAAAAAAAATACAAATAAACTAAATAAAAAAAACAAGTTAAAAACAAATTATTTTCGAATATACAGGGCGAGCCAAAACGAAATTACAGGATCAAGTGCCTTCTTTTTAAATGCAATGAGCTGCGCTCCGGCAAGGTTTTAGAAGAACACACTATTAAGAAAAGATATGAAAACAAGTACATATCTTACAGCAGCAGTGACCGATTTTGGTTGGAAAGTTACTGAAATTGGATGTTATCGGCCTGGCGATATTCCTTGTGATCCTGGGGAGGTGCTCACCAGAGTGAGGTGTTCATAACAGTACATCGAAATTTTTACCACCATGCAAATGTTTTTAGCAGACAATGAGAAGTCTGAAAATATTAGAGATTCTTATAGTGATATAGATAGATAGATAGATAGATATTTATTGTCCCATTATTTAAATACATTCTTGTACATATGGTAAGTCAAGCAACATTAAAAAATATTAAAATATATCCAAAAACATTAACACGTATAGATTAAAAACAGACACACACAACATCATTTATATACAAACAGATACGCATAAAAATAAAAACAATAGATATTAGAACAGATAGATTATAAGGTATTTATAGAGTAATAAATTATATTTATAATACATATTTATGTAGATAGAAACTCTTGTACAGAATAAAATGCCTTATCCAGGAAATATGATTTTGTTTGCTTTTTGAAACTGGAGAAACTTTTTATATCTTTTAACTTTTGAGGCAGCGTATCAAATATTTTTATGAAGTTGTAGGCAGGGGATTTTTTATAAGCACTTGTCTTATGAGTAGGTATCATTAAGTTGCTACCATGTCTTGTACTGTAACAGTGGCATTTTCCAACTTCTACGAAATTATGTTTATGTTTAAAAACATAAAGCACACATTTCCACATAAATACAGAAGGTACCGTTAATATATTTTCTTTTTTGAAATAATCTTTACAACTGGTTGTAGGTTGTAGATTAAAAATTAGCCTAATCAATCTTTTCTGGGATATCAGTACTCTGCTTATGCCACTACCAACTCCCCAGGATACAATATTGTTAGCCATATGACTATAAGCCAGAGAGTAATATATACTTAGCAATCCTTTGTTGTGGAGGGTGGATTTCATTTGTAATATCGCATAAAAGGCCGAATTTAGTTTGCCACAAACAAAGTCAACATGGTTATCCCACCTTAATCGACAGTCTAGATGTGTACCCAGAAATTTTGCAGTCGCAGACAGCGTCATTTTGTTTTCTGTCTCAAAGTTCTGAGGAAGAGGTTTTTGAAGATAAAAATTTAAATACACTGTCTTGCTTTCATTTAGAATTAATTTATTACGTTGTGTCCATGCGGTCAATTCATCACACGCGCGATTTACCTTTGAAGCAAGTTCTTCTGGTGTCGACGCTGAAACTAATATCGAGGTATCATCCGCGAACATTGTAATTTGACCAGTGGACATATGTTGTGGAAGATCATTTATATATATCATAAAAAGAAACAACACTGAACCCTGCGGCACGCCTAAATCTACATTTTTTATGGAAGAAACTACATTATTACTTTTTACTATCATTTTTCTATTTTCCATATACGACCGTATCCACATTAATATATTCCCCCTTATTCCTATAGAATATAACTTATTAGCTAAAAATTCCATATCCACAGTGTCGAAGGCTCGGGACAGATCGAACATTGAAAGCATGACATATTTACCTTCATCAAGTTCTTTGTAAATGCAGTTTAACAAGTGATATGAAGCTGTTTCTGTTGACATATGTTGTCTGAAACCATGTTGGCAAGGTGTTATAATATTCAGTTTATTTAAATAATTTACGATTATATTATATACTAGTTTTTCAAAAAGCTTTGATAAGGTACTAAGTAATGAAATTTGTCGATAGTTTTCTATTTTATGAGGATCTTCTTTTTTAAATAATGGTATAACACATGCTAATTTGAGAATGTCTGGAAATACTCCACAACTCAATGAATTATTTATTAAGCAAGCTAGAGGTTCACAAATAATATCGCTAATTGATTTTAATAGTTTGACACTAATTTCATCTACCCCGGTAGATTTTTTATTTTTCATTTTATTAATTTCTCTTTTTATATCCGATGCGTTTATATAAGCAACGAAGAGTGAAGAATTACTTTGTATGTTTGTTATTGTATTTGGTAAAGAAATATTTTCTCCAAAATGTTGTTGTACGCTTGATTTTGCTACATTGCTAAAGTATTCTGCAAAAGTATTTGTAATTTCTTCAGGTTTAGTAACAAGTTTATTTTCATGAATGACATTAGTTATTATATTTGTGTTTTCTTTCCCTCTTCCTAATGTGTTGTTTACTATTTTCCAAGTTTCTTTCGCTTTGTTTTCGGATTCTTCGATTTTTTTTGTAAAATAAGCTAACTTCGATTTTCTAATATTTCTTTTATATTCTTTTCTTTTATTTTGATAAATTACTCTACTTCTGTCACATTTGAGATTTTGTGTTAACCAATACATCTTTTCTAGTTCATTTCTTTCTTTCTCTAGTTCTTTAGTAAACCAAGTATTATTTTTCATTTTATTTAGATTTAAATTTCTACTTACATAAGGACAACTAGATTCAATACACCAAGTTATTTCGCTTAGTAATTTATCAAAGGCTAAATTTACATCATCAATATAGATAAATGACCAGTCTATCATACTTACGAGTTGTGTAAAATGTGTAATATTATCACTAGATGTATTTCTAAAACAATAATTGCTATTTTTAGTCTTTACAGGGTCTGCGTATAAATCACGTGTAACTTTAATTATTTGAGCAAAATGATCCGCTATTAGAGGATTTACAGTTTTGCATTCATACATACTGTTTGGTAAGTTAGTTGATATATAATCAATCGAGCTAGAGCTGGTTTGACCATTACTGTTTGTGTACAATCTTGTGGGGCCGTTTGATATAATTTTCATTTCGAACGAATGAAATATGTCAATTAAAATTTTTTTATTATTTGAGTCCTTATTATAGTCGATGTTTAGGTCACCACAGAGAATAACAAATTTATATTTTTTTACAGCTACGCTCAATGCACTAGTTATAGTATTAAAGAAAATAGTATAGTCACCGGTAGGAGGACGATAAGTACAAATTACTGCTAGGTTGGAATATGACATACTACATATTTCGACATGACACTCGACTGACATTTTTTTAATAGCTTTTACTTCTTGAATATTTTTTTCCTGATTATTGTAATAGATTAATGATCCACCATGCCTACAACTTTCCCTGCAAAAATAAGAGACTAATTTATAACCGGGCAAATTTATATTTTTTATGTTATTTTCTGTGAGCCAGTGTTCTGTCATGCAAACAATATCAATGCTTTCGAGACGACAAAAAATTTCAACATCTTCAATTTTATTTAGTAAACTTTGCACATTTACATTACAAACCCTTAAATTATTGTTGTTTTTTACGTTGATAAATCTATTTGTGATAGTCGGGGATATAAAAAATGTTGATCTCTTTTACTAATAACGTTTGGCCTTGTATTTATAGCTGAATTATTTAATGCACCTTGATTTAAATTTTTATTTGGGGATAGATTATTTATAGTCACATCTGTTATCTTAGATTCAACCATATTACAAGTTACATTATTTGCAGAAAAATTCAGGATGTTTGAGTGTTTCACAGTTTTAGATGGATTAATTTTTGAGTTTATATTTGCATTATTAAACATTATAAATCTTTTAATTTTATAACAAGCATTTATTTTAGAGTTTCTATAGTTTCCAATTTTCAATTGGTTTTTATATTCAACAGAAACATTTTTGTTTAGGGTCTTATATGCAGTAATTGCATTATTTATGACATAACTAAAATCATTAGTGTATCTACATTCAGTAAGAATTAGTAAGTTTGTAAACTTGCTTACTGGTAATATATTTCTCATAAATGATTTAAGAACTGTTGTATTGGGAATACAGAAGTCATTAGACATTAATATAACATAGTCATAAAAATTATATTTTTTGGTTAACTCAAGTATATTTGAGGTTAGTTCAATTATACCTGCATTTGATTTAATTAAACCTTCTACAAAATATGCTGAATGATCTAATAGATTATGTAATATTAAGGAACAATTTTTGCCAAATTGATTACCTACAATAAGTATTTTTTTCTTCTCAGCTGATTTTTCCGTAACAATATTTTCTAACGGGTTTACTGCTGTCATGGTTGCTGGTTTATTCTTTTCCATTTTCTTCTCAGGTGATTTTTCCATAACATTAGAATTTTCTAACGAATTCATTGCTGAACTTGTCATGGTTGCTTGTTTATTCTTTTCCGGTTCAGAGACTTTTTTAAATTCTATTGCGTTTCTGCTGTTGCGCTGTGTAGAGGCTACACTTGTATTGGAATGTATATTAGTATTTGACGTGGTTCTATCTATTGGCTCTATGTGATATATGTTATTAACTTTTGTATCATATTTTTTAGACGTATTGGCATAACTTTGTATCCTATTTTTGTTTTCACTGTGTACATTCGTAGCAGTTTCTGTTGGTTCAGTATTTGTAGATATGTTTTTGTTGTTTTTTGTATCTGTTTGTGTACTGATTGATGTTAGTTGTCTTTTTGTTAAATGCTCTGTGGTTTTTTTCAGTTCATTCACATATACCTTTAGTTCAGAAATAGTTTTTTCTTGTTCCCTTATAAAATCGGTCAACTCATCTTCCCTTTTCATCGCTTCCTCTAGAAATAATTTATGTTCATGTTTTAATTTTTTTATGTGACTGTTTTTCAATTCACTATCTTCAGATAATTCGTTAATTGTTTTTTCCAGAATTTCTTTCTCCTCTTCATGTGTAGACACATTTGAGGTCTCATCACAACAATTTATTTTATTTCCCTTGATGAATCTGATTTCACTTTTAAACCTGGATACGCAGGTTTTATGATATATAGCACTACAATTTACGCATATGTAATGTAAAAACTGTTTTGATTTACAACATTTAAAGGTAGTGGCACTAGAGCACTTGACACTAACGTTGTTTAGGGGCGACATACTATATTACTGTAGAGTAATCTAGACGATATAGAATATGATATTGATGATGAAGATGAATATTAGCTAATAATTTGAACTGAATCTTCAAGTCTGAAAGTGTTTCCATCAAAGATATTTATTCTAAAATGAAAGAAATATGTTATGTTACCGATAAAGAAATAAAACAAATATGTTAGTTGTTTCTCATACATAATTAGCTTTTACTTGTTGCCCATGTCTAATTTGTAATGTATAATACAGTTTTTCGCCATTCTGGATTCAATATGGCACTCATTTCACCTGATTTTATTGAATGAACACTGTGAAATGTTATTTGTTATAGCAAGTGTGGAAACTAACTAAACTTTCTAAAAACGACGACTTTTTTTCATATAATTACCAATTATAAATATTAATCTCTAACCTATGACTTAAAAATCACTCTCTTAGAAGCTCCTTGTACGAGTCTTTACCGTTGCCATAATTCTATTTTTGCATATCTTGTCTCATCGTTCATAAGTTTTTAACGTAGCTTTGCTATCAGCAGTTTTCTACGCGGCTTTTTTTTCCGCGGCTTTTTTTTCCTCGGATTTTATTTCCGCGGCTTTTTTTCCGTTCCCAGAGTCGCATCTGTTTACATATTTGATGTTTTTTTTTATGTCAATGTGTTTTGTGTAAAGTGGCTTTTTTTCCGCGAATTTTTTTTCCCCGGCTTTTTTTTCCTTCGGCTTTTTTTTCCAGGATTTTTTTTCTGAGGATTTTTTTCCACGGCTTTTTTTCCACGGCTTTTTTCCTAGATTTCAAAACTTCTTACCACTTTGGTTTTAGGTACAGTTATTAATAATGTTGTACTTAGATCTTTCACGTCTTCAATTTTCATTTAGTAGAGCGACATTCACCTATAATTCCCGCGATTAATACGACCTTAAATACATGAATATGCTAGATTTGAGACATTTAGTATCTGGCAATCTTACCTTATGTAAAAGATAAACTCTATCAGGTGCTTCCTTTAAAAATTTATTAACTTCTTCTGTTGTTAAAGTTTTCCCTTTTTCGCTTCATATCCTTCAGATTTTCTTTTCAGAAAAGAAAGTAGTTTTCCATACTTTTCCAAATCTATGTCGTGTTTTATTTTCAAATCTGCTTTTAGCATGGAATAAAATGACCATAATGAAGAAGATTTGTATATGTCAGCAAAGTCAGCAAAATAGGCTAATAATACATAATACGAGTTAGTACTTTTTGATTTTGTGGTAGTAAATTAGATGCTGTTGCTTCTATTCTTTCAGTTGTTTCTGGTAGAGTACAAAGGATAGTATCTTCTGAATCACTTTCCATTCTTTCAATCACAAAACTAACACAATCAAACACAATTCCACAAAACTTTGATTGTTTACGGCGTCTGTTTATTTTTTTTTATACTGGTCTCTATGGCATTTTTAATGTGCACAGATAGACTGATTCATGCATAATTTTCTGATTGGTACACGAAGGGGTATAATGACCAGAATTCCCTCATCATAATTCCCTGTGGGATTAATTGATGGCATTATATACCAGAAATCACCCATTTAATGTTTATATTATTTGTTGGTCGTATATAAATAATTATAGAAAATATTATATTTCAACCTGATCCGGCATCATCATACGTTTGTCGTTGGATATTTTTGACGTATTGCTTCTTCAATCAATTTATAAATAATATAGATTTATGTGGTGTACTTAATCTTAAATATGTCCAGTAAGTGACTTGTGCTATATCCGTTGTGCGGTCATTATAACGGATCATTAAATTCTAGTTTGCCCTTTATATGTATTTATTAACTTCATTGTCTTTTCTAGGTTGTTATTGATCTATCCGAATGCTTTAATTCTAATGTTTTTATGGAAAACAAGTAACTGTATCCGCTCTTAGATGCCTTATATTTCCTGTGATTCATCAAGATAATTAACTCTATTTTATAGCAAAAATTATCAACATCCTTTATCTGTTTATAATTTACTATGTTCTTATCCTAGTCTAGTCTAATTCTGAAAAGATGCAATCATACATTCATTTCAAATAAATTATAAAAGGAGAAATGTCTAGTAATATAGAAAATTATCGTTGATTTAAGTCAAATAGAGTTGAATTACCTAACAAAATTGTTCGTACATTTGTTAAAGAATGAAATGAATCTTATTATATTCAGTAACCACGTGTCATTACTATGTAATTTTGTCACGAAATTGATATACATTGTGATCTATATCTAGCTAAATTCATTTTCAACATTATTAATAATGTTTGTACGAAATCTTGAAATAGATCCATTTGTACTTTAAAATTACGCATTGAGGTGCATAATTTTTACCCTCCATTTCAATCCCCTTCGAGTATGACAGTTAAATTGGAAGGGGGTGCCTGTGGTGCTTCATTTGAAAGCTATTTTAATTCTCATTCACTAGTTATCGAGAAAATTAATATATCACCAAGTATATTTTGGAGGCTATCTTAGAGTATCAATTTGTAACAATTAGTTGTCAAAACACTACAATAAGGTTAAGGAGGCATTTTTGTAGTAACCTCATAAGAAAATCTTCAGTTGATGATGGAAGTCCACAGTAAATATTCCAGAAAAGAGAATATTTGGACTAGGATTATTGATTGATTGTTTGATTTACTTACTAGCGTACGGTAGGCATTGCTGGCACTCCCATGCTGGACCTGCTACGTCCACGCTGGATTGGATTAGGGTCAGCTTGTTGCCAGCAGCGAGAGCCACATGGCGCATGGTACACACTAAAACATTTTCAACTGAATTTCGTTTAAAAATGAACTAGTGTGGAACTCCTGGAATTTACAGTTAGAATTCTAGTTAATTTCTTTAAACTGGGCATCTAGTGAAAAGAATTAAAAGGACGTCTAATTATTTAAACTGGATATAAGTAGAGTTTGGCTAGGAAATCTTGTTTGTTTGTATACAAGTAGTTACTTTAACTGTTTTCAAGTCAGAACAACTAGTGGATCTTAGTAATGCTCAGCTAAACTATATTTCTGGTTATTTTAGATATAAGTAGACTTTGGCTAGAAACTCTCGTTTCTTATATAAACAGAATTTGTGGTTACATTAACTGTTTTCTAGTCAGAACCACTATTGACCTTAGTAATGTTCAGATAAAATATATTTCTAGTTATTTTAAATGTATATAAGTAGACTTTGGCTAGAAACTCTCGTTTCTTTATACAAACACAATTTGTGGTTGCAT
The DNA here is from genome assembly GCA_936432065.2 of Rutpela maculata. NCBI lineage: Eukaryota > Metazoa > Arthropoda > Insecta > Coleoptera > Cerambycidae > Rutpela > Rutpela maculata. Next base: position 38,860,452 of record OW386292.2, read on the forward strand.
TAATTGTTTTCTAGTAAATACAACTAGCAATCTTAATAATCTTCAGCTAAAATATATATTTCTAGTTAATTTAAATGGAATCTAGTAAAATGTCGGTCAGGTTATCTAATAACTGTGGCTCTGGAGTTTCTAGTTGAACTTTAAGAGATCTGAAGAGGAGAAAATAGAAGAATTTCTTTAAAAAAATACATACATTTTTAATAAAGATAAATACAAAAGTAAACTGATATTGTACTCAAAAAGGACAAAAATACTACAATTTTCGATGAAATGTTAAAACAGCTCCAGCTCCAGTTTCCCATAACTGATACGCGTATACTTCAAAAAAGTTAAAAAGTTTAAGGAGGTAACTATGATATTTTAAACGTAAAACATGAAAAACTGTAAAAACTATATCAAAAGCCTTCATTAGGATACAGGGCACTGGAACAGCAAAATTCTATACGCTATTTACTCGTCATCTATCTTTTTACAAACGATAAATGGATGAGTCAGTTTCTTCTTTTACTGTTTTTGAATAAGCTCATGTAAACCATCATCATGCTAAAAGCAAAATTATTTTGAAACAAATGCGTCTATAAAATTAAAATAAGAAATGTGAACTTACCGAAATCCATTGAATAAGTGGAGAAAAAAATTGCCTTAACCTAATATTGTCATCAGCGGCGTCATCTTCCAATGATTTTAAACTGATTGAAGTTTCTTTTCTTATTTAAAGTCATGACCAGTTTTTCCAAAATCGAGCATTTCATCCAAAATGTAAAGAAAATTATTAACTCATAAATGAGCTTACTAATTGTTTGATTTCCGTGGGCTCTAAGTAGTTGTTCTAAATGGCACGTACCTATAGTCCAAGATCCCAAAGCTGCCAGACCTACGTCATTTCAGCATAGCTAATATTTTGACAACGAATAGTGTAATATCTAGTTAAGAACGTATGCGTATTTGCTAGCTTGAAAGCGGGGCGCTTTTGCAGAAAACAGGTACAAAAGTACATAAAAAGTTTTCTCTCCGACGTTAAAGTATGATAGCTGATTTATTTTACAAGTGATGGGCTAACGACATGGTGTAAGCGTCAACCTCCGAATCTTAAGGCAACCTCTCTAGCCACACTTTTCTTTACGACAACTTCTTATTTCCCCACTTTTAACCTTTACTAAAAACTATAATCAACTTTCTCCATTCCCTTTATATGTTCTATTTGTTTTTATCCTTTTTGTTATTTTGTCCTTTTTGTTTCTAAATTCTATCTTTACCAATAAATTTTCAAAACCAAAATATTTCTTACCATATCTTTTAAATTTCCACGACATTTTCCTGGCGGTAGGAAGACCACCAGGGTGCAATTGCTTCGAACGGGTTTTTTCGTTGTGTTCTGTTTTCCCGTGCCAGCAACCAAAATTAAATAAGTGCTTCGTCTAGTAAGTGATAGTTTTATAGTGTTTTTCTCTTAATTAGTTTTAGGTCCTTGTGGACACATTTTTAATGTCTAATTTAGTTTTTAAGTCTGCCTGCGGCAGACAGGAGCACTAACCTACATATCATCTATCGTTAAGCCAAACCGGACCGGCTCCGCCCAGCCCTACAATCACCACGACGCTGTGCGACGTAGTTGTCTGGATGGCTCCGGACCAAGTTCCGGCGAGGCGCATACATGTATAAAAATTATTAATAAATTGTTATTCATTCATTCCGAATCTTAAGGTCCGAAGTTCGATCCCTGAGCGTTGCAGCTTTTTTTTTTTCAACGAATATTAACTTAAGGTGGCGATTACCAAGAAAGAGACAACCGATATGGAAATATTTATTATTTTTGGCCCTAACTTTTTTCTTAGTAAGTATATTTGAAAAAAAGACTGAGAACGCTCAGGGATCGAACCTAGGACCTTAAGATTCGGAGATTGACGCTTACACCATGTCGTTAGCGTGTCACTTGAAAAATAAATCAGCTATCATATTTTAACGTAGGTGAGAATATTTTTATGTACCTTTTGTACCTGTTTTCTGCAAAAACGCTCCACTTTCAAGCTAGCAAATACGCATACGTTCTTAACTAGATATTACACTATTCGTTGTCAAAATATTAGCTTTGCTAAAATGACGTAGGTCTGGCAGCTCTGGTATCTCACACTACTACACTTATTATCACTGGAACCACCGTTTAATAATGAATGCTTGTCATCGATATGTTTAGCACTTTTCTTACAATAAAAGATAAGTAACAAATGCCCCAATATGCTTGCTCCTATACAAAATATCATAGCATCAGTACAGTGAACGCATAAAAACAATGAAGTCCGATGATTTTAACGTGACTAGATCAGAGCGCAGATGCAATATCAACGGTAATTCCCCTACGCCGAACTACAATTCCGTCGAAATAGCTAGAAATTTAGTCGCAGTAAATGTAATTACACGATCCATTCGATTTCACTAGATATCCAGTAGTTTAATACTTTAACTAGAACAATATAGTTAGGTCCAGCTTTGCCTTCGGCCAACTCCCTTGATTTCAACTACAAATCAGTCATATTACCCAGAAAACTAGATAAAATCGCTACAATTAGAAATATCTAGTTAACGTTAACTAGAAAATTTTTTAGTGTGTAAAGGAACGGGGGATGGGAGGTGTAGGTATTTGTGAAATGCGTTACCGCATTGTATTGTAAGGGAACGTTTAAGCTCCCTGTTTGTGTTTTTGGTTCTGGACTTCTGCCTCTTCTGGGTCTTCTTGTGAAATATGTTGCCGCGCTGTGTCGGGATATGGAGTATTTATGCTCCTCTTTCTGTGTTTCTGCTTCTTCGAATCTTCTGATTCCTAGGTTTCCGATGCTGGGTTGGATTTGGGTCATGCTTGTTGTCAGCAGCGAGAGCCACATAACGCACGGTACAGGATTGGGGGATGAGCAGTGTAGGTATTTGTGGAATGCGTTGCCGCATTGTGTTCGTGATATATAATGTTTATGCTCCTTTTTTATGTTTCTGATGTGCTCCTCTTTTTATATTTCTGCTTCTGCAAATTTTCTTCTTCTTTTGATTCCTCCATTTCAGATGCTGGTAGACTGTATATTGCTGCGATTTTTTTGTGGAATTCATTTTTCCCCTCGCCTTTCTTTCCCAGTATGTTTGGTCCTTTCCCAGTTTGTTCATGATCTTCTCAATTGTTGTTTTCCACGTGTAACATGATCTCCCTATTTTTAGTTTGCTGCTATTGAGTGTTAACGCTTTCTTCAGTAGATGTGTTTGGACAAGGCCCCAGTACTTCATTGCGTACATTTCTATCCTTTTTGTGATTGTCTTCGCTTCTAGTACTGTTGTTTTGTGAGTAATTAGATAATGTCTCTCAGCTCTTCTCAAATTTCTTCTGTTGGCTTTTGTTGTTGCCGCGTTTTTAACTCCATATGTCATTGTTGGCAGTATGACAGCTTTGTACAGTCATTTGGTCAAGCGCCATGGTAGTTTGTTTTTCTCGATGAACGGTATAATTGCCCTTGTAACTCTGTATGCTGTTTTAGCTGTTTTAGCTTTTCGTACTTGTTATTTTCTTTTCCTCCTGTTGGGCTCATAGGTGACCTGTCCCTTTTTAACGTTTTTCTTGTCGCAATTTTTGTTTTTGATTACTCAGTTTGATATCCAGTCTAATTCTTCTTCTTTCAGTTGTTTTCCTATTTCTTAGTAGTATTTCTTCGGGGAGTCTTCGTGCTGTAGTAGAGAGCTATTTCAGGTACTCTGTGGTGTATTGTTGTTTCCTTTACGCCTTTTCTCTTCTTTTATTTCCAATCTTCCGCATAGGATTTTGAGGTTTGTATTGACTTCTGCTGTCCCTTTTCCTTTAATGTTTTTGATCCTTTTCCTTATCTCTCTTCCTACTAGGATATTATCTGTAAGATTGAGCTTCCATTACTTCAAGTTATTATTGTTAAGTCAGACGTGTGCTTGATTTTTCGCGCGTTTCCATTTTCGTAAACCATGTGTGGAGTTTTTCCAATGAGCTTTCATCTTCCTCCGTCTGGTCGTCTTTCCATATATATGCGTTGAGGTGTCCTAATATTATAATGGACATTTTTTTTTCGTTTGAGAGGAAATTGTAAGACTTGAATTTCCATTATCCGTTTATGCGATGTAAGGAATTCAGTATTGGTACGGTATACTAATAAACTAATAGTACGCCACTGACCAGTTGGGCCTCAGTTCAGATTCAATATTTACAGCCAGCTAGTAAGTAAAGTAAAGTAAAAATTAAAAATTATTAGAAAATTATTGACCGATAAGAAAATGTGATTATCTGATCCATTGGTTCTTGCTCGAGTTTCTGCAGGTATACGATGTTGAACCCACTTGAGTGTCAACAATAAATTATTTTAAATAAATTCATTATGCATATGTGCATTTTTATCTTTGTACGCCACTGGCGGCTTTATATAAACAAATAACATATACAAATAATATACCAATCGATAGAAAAAATAATGGTCTTTATTTTTTATATCATGTAGAATTTTGATTTATTGGCGTTTTAGAGGTATAGCTAAACATGTGTCGTTGATGAAAGGCTCCTCACCCTTTTTTTGCTGTGGGGCCTTAAAAAAAAAAGAAAATAGCAAAAAGCAAATGCAAAATTTTATACTCTATCGAATGACGCCAAGATCATTCCTCTAGCTCCTACCGTTTTTGAGAAAAAAAATATGTATAGGCAGATACAGGCAGCCCCTTTGAGGGGGGCAGGGGGAGCAGGCATGATTTCTCGAAAATCTACTTATTTTGACTAGTTCATGGTTAAAAGGATTTGCTATTTCTCAAAAGTAGAAATATCAAAACACCCAATTCACTAAGAAATAACTCGTTTTTTGATTATAATGACCTTTTGAGTAGGACATTTTTTGACGGCTTTGAGATTTTGAAATATCAGTATATCATCATTAATTTTATATCAATTTCAGCTTGTAACAACGAAACCCCCACGGAAGTCACAATAAGCGTATTAATGCACTCTACTACAATGAATTAACTAGGTCACGAAAATACATTATCAAATACAATTTATCATTATTTTTTGTTTGTTTTTGTATTAAATATAATTTAATCTTGCGTCATCAATTTTGTGTGATCATGTTTTATTACTATAATAATACGACCTTAGAAGCGTTCAGGCATAATCCCACGGATGGTAGTTTCGCACCTCCGCGCGCTCGAGCGAGTGCGTGAACCAAATGGCCGAACCTGCGGTTCCTCTCGTACTGAGCAGGATTAATATCGCAACAAAGAGTCACGACTATCTAAATCCAGCTCACGTTCCCTATTATTGTTGCCTGACTGCCCAAGGTTTCAATTTTCAAGCAATTTAATAGAAAATCAGAGCTTTAAGTGATTCTGTTAATTTTTATTACGCCTTAAATGTGCCGAATGTTAACAGAACTACATTATGAAGATGAAATCCAGAACCCGCAAGATTTCTATTGAAGTACAAGCGACAAAAATCAAGAAAATATATTTTTTTTATTAAATGATTAATAACTTTTTTATTTAGTGATTGATTTTCTTCAAAAACTATTGTGTTCTTCCTCTAGCTAACACTAACTTACTTTCCAAATTTCGATACAACCGGACTTTTCTTTCTCAAGTTATCGTGCTTACAAGAAACGTGACGGACGGACAGATGGAGGGACATTTTGAAAGTTGTTCAGAATTCGTTCACTAACGCAATGATATGAAAATTTTTTCTCTACGAGCGATATTTCCGGTTTTAGAAATGTACCGATCAAATACAATACAGGGTGATTCTTTTAAGGCGGTCATTAGAATATTTCCCACTTGCAGATGAGATAGATATTTGAGATTTGGTGCCCTACCATAGTCGACCATTGCGAGTTCGAAAATAATAATTTCAAAATGGCGGCACTTCGATACCAACTTGTTTATTTTAAATGGAACACCCTACATATTTTCGACTTTTCGAAATGACCATAAAATTCTGAGTCAAAACATGTAAACCGAGCAGTTTCAGAGATATTTGACATTTTATAAAAAATTTGACAGGTGCAGCGGTTTGCAAGAACCGTTATAACTTTCTTCGTGTAGGAGGTCCTTATTTGCTCTTTGGTACGTAGAAAGAACACAAGATGAGCTACTCTCTATAAAAAAAATAGATTCCATAATAGTATACCAAGTGTTTTATTCTGGGTTTTATTTTTCACGTTAGATTTTATCAAATTCAAACCTCAAAAACTTTTTTATTTTATTTTTTTACATCAAATTATGTTAAATTGAATTCCCTTTTTTCTAGTATAGCATTGTAGGGGCTAAAGTTACAACTTTTCGAAATATTGGCGATTTTCTTAAATGTCCAAACATTTTTAATAAAAATTGCCAACAACTTACCCATGATTAGAAACAATCATTAATGTCAGTCATTCTTTTATGTTAAAAAACGTCAGCACGTTTAAATTATACCATGAAGATTTTTGGGTTTGTTTATTATTTATGGAAAGTGTGATAAAGTAATACCAAGAACATGTGACAGATTTGCTACTCGATACCCACAAGAACAGAAACCATCCACCATACATTCTAAAATTCATATTGGATAATTTTAGAATATTGGCTCTGTTAAATGGCACGTGCCAAATTTTATTATGGCAATTGATGTAAAATTAAATTTGAGGTGGACTTATATCAGCATGTCATATATCTAATACATGTACTTTTTGAATTATTCGCAAGTTCTTGTTGAAAATTATAATTTATCCAAAAAAACGTAGAAGCCTATGAAACAATTGAAACAATAAAGTGGGTGTCGAGTAGCAAATGTATTACATGTTCTTGGTATTATTACTTTATCACATTCTCCATAAATAATAAACAAATCTAAAAGTCTTCGTGGGTGTAATTTAAACGTGCTGGCATTTTTTAACAAAATAGAATGACTGACATTAATGATTGTTTCTAATCATGGGTAAGTTGATGGAAATTTTTACTAAAAATTCTTGGACATTTAAGAAAATCGCCAATATTTCGAAAAGTTGTAACTTTAACCCTTACAATGCTTATACTAAAAAAAGGGGAATTAAATACACGGTGTTCCATTTGAAATAAAAAAGTTTTTGAGGTTTGAATTTGACAAAATGTAACGTGAAAAATAAAACATTTGGTACACTATTTTGGAATCAATTTTTTTTGTAGAGAGTAGCTCATCTTGTGTTCTCTTTCAACGTAGCAAAGAGCAAATAAGGATCTCCTACACGAAGAAAGTTATAACTGTTCTTGCAAACCGCTGCACCTGTCAAATTTTTTATAAAATGTCAAATATCTCCGAAACTGCTCTGTTTAGGTATAGGGTGTGCTACATGTTTTGACTCAGAATTTTATAGTCATTTCGAAAAGTTGAAAATATATAGGGTGTTCCATTTAAAATAAGCAAGTTGGTATCGACTTCCGGTATTTCCGGAAGTGCCGCCATTTTGAAATTATTATTTTTGGACTCGCAATGATTGCGTAGGGTAGAGTACCAAATTTCAAATGGCTATCTCATCTGCAAGTGGGAAATATTCTAATGGCTGCCTTAAAAGAATCACCCTGTATACTCTTCGTTTTTTGCGAAGAGTATAATAAAAGAAACGGTTTTGTGGTCTGCTAAAAATAATAGGTCACTACTTGTGCTCATATCTGGCGGCTAAGGGCAATGCTTGTAGAGGAGTCGATTTCTGCTGCGCAGGCAAAATTTATTCCATTGGTGAAAGCTGCAGGAATCCCGAGACAATGGTGAATTTTGAACTTCCGATTGTCAAGGTCATTGGCGACTTCTGCACATATTAGAGTTTCAGTCATAATCCATACATCCGTATATGTACTATGTACACTCAGAGAAATTTGGCGTTTTAAAAAGCACAAGAAATTACTTGAATATAAATATATTGATGTATTGAATTCAAGTCGTCAAAACTCAACATATCAAGTTTGTATATTTTTACTTTTATATTGATTATTGAACAAATTATTGCTATATACCCTTCAAAATATAGGGAATTTCCTTTCCTTTAATATTTAAAATGACTGTTTTACTTGCCTGACTATATTAATAACTCATCCATATAAACAAAAGTTGAACATATACATTTTAAAGAAACTCATTGGTTTTGTATATACGATAGTTAACATTTTTAAAGAACAGCACAGTTGAAACAAAGTTATATTATTTTTTCTGATAAATTCAATTGAACATTATGCAGAGTTATTTTAAAAGGGTCAAATATTTAAATCATCATTAGGCACTTTTGTTTTGAAAACGCTTCACAAAACCATATTAGGCCAGGCAACATAGGCCAAAAAAGGTGGTGTAGACGAAATAATTGTCGGAAAGCTGGAAATCATTTTAATCTCTTTATTTGCATGTAAAAGGAGTTCTTTGAAGTTTGCACCAATTTTCGGGTTGTGCTGTATAAGGGGTGTCCCAAAAACCTCTACATTTTTCTGACCTTTTTCAGTTTTTCACTAATAACTCCTAAAGGATGCACTTCTAAAAAAATTTTACTCTTTTATAAAGTAAAGCACATAAAATTCTACATCCAATCAGCACATATTAGAAATTAAGTCAAGTGGTATGGACGATATACATGTTCAAAAAACAACCATTTTTTAATTTTTAAAGGAAAAATCATATATTGGACTTTTAAACCTTATTTCCATTACGTAATAGTTATTTACGTAACCAGTTATGAAAAGAGTAATTTTACATGACGAATGTAATATTTGCAAAAATGAGCGAGCGAAGTGAGCGAGTTTTGCAAATTACATTGGCTCCCCGCCATCTTTATTTGATGAAAAAGGAATGATGAGGAAATCACGTAAATCTATTTTCTATGATTTGTTTCATCCAGTGGATACTCCGTCAAACATCGAAAGTGCTCTCTTTGTGATTGTCGGTGGATTCCTACTTCATCGAGTGCCCTGGGAGTTGAGAGAAAGGTTCTCTTCAGTTCTCAACAAATTCGTAGATTATGTCAAAAAATACTTTGGCGCGTGATCAATCATAGTATTTGATGGCTATCCAGACGACCCTACAAAGAAAAGCACAAAATCTGCAGAGCGCCTTAGAAGGAACAAGTTTATTGCAGCCAACGTTGAATTTGACGAAACAATGTTTTTGAAAATTTCAAAAGATAATTTCTCTCGAATGAAGGGAACAAAAAACGATTCATCTCAATGCTGATTCAGCAATTTGCAGATGAAAACATCGCTGTCGAACAAGCTGCAGAGGATGCCGACACAACCATTGCCAGAAGGGCTACAGAAAATTTTACACACTCCGAATGTGTGATTGTGGTAAGAGAAGATATAGATCTTTTAGTACTTATTACTACGTTAGCTACTAATAGTGATCGGTTGTTTGTCATGAATCCTGGAAAAGGAAAGTCAGAGACCGCTTCCTATTCTCCGACACACTTTAAAATGTCAAATAAAGTGAAGGAAAATATATTATTTCTTCACGCGTTCAGCGCATGCGATTCAACATCGGCCGTTTTCAAACAGGGGAAGATGAAATGTGTAAAGCTACTCGACAAAGATGCGGAGGTACAAAGGACGGTCGAGATATTCAAAAACCTTGACGCGACTACAGATGAAATTGGTGGCTGCTGGCGAAAAAGTAATTGCTGGTTTGTATACCGGATCGCTTCTTCAACCTTGTTCTCTGAATGAAACATGCTTTAAACTGTTCACCAAATCCTTAGTACAGAATTGTGGAAGGGTCATTTGATGGACCCAGTTCACTGGGGTTGGAAGATCACTAAGCATGGGCTACTCCCAGTGCCATCAACAGTCGAACAAGCCCCGCAGGAACTACTCAATAACACTGCGTGCAAATGCTTAAAGGTGCCGAAATGCTTGTGGTTGCAGGAAGCAAGGAACTAAATGTTCTCCAATATGCTATAATTGCAGAGGTGCGTCCTGTATCAATACACCAGATGATATTGATGACGAACCAAACTTCAATGAGGACGAAGTAATACTACCTGACGATGATGACGAATTAGAAGACTTGGATGATGAGGACCATAAATTGGACCAATTGCTTCACTCAGCTTCTACTTCCAAACGCAGCAAACTTAATTGATGTCGTATTTACATAATTTTGTATACTCTTCTTTTTTTGTTGATTACCCACACATCAAAATTTACCATAAGCATTTTGTACTTTCAGTCGATTTTTAACGTTTTAATTACATATTTATAATCACAATGTGCGCTTTTATTTTAAAATCAAGGAATTCACCAAGTATTGACCACGATAAGTATTGACCAGTTAACTTTGATACACGATATAATATTATAGGATATTCACGTATTACATTATATATTTCATATATTACATTTTACGTTGCGAAAATATGTAAAAAACACATTTTTTTCTTAAATGAAAACTATCGTCGTTTTTTGACTTCGCATATCTTCCTAACGACTATTCATATTCAAGTGTATGGTACTCATACGATGTAGAATGTACTTTAATTTATAAAAGAAAAAAATTCCCGAGAAATGCATAATTTAGCAGTTATTGGTAAAAAACTGAAAAAAGTCCTAAAATACCGAGGTTTTTGGGACGCCCGTTATACAGCACAATCAGAAATTTGGTGCAAACTTTAAAAAAACCCTTTTTACACGCAAATGAAAAGATCAAAACCATTTCCAGCTTTCTGACAATGAATTCGCCTACAAACCCTATGTTGCCTGGCCTATATGTTGTCTTTTTGAATTAACTATAAACACTAATGAGGAAAAAATATATTTGATTTATTTTCAATCATTAGTGATTTTTTAAATTTTACAATGTTTTTTCTCTGAGTGTATAGAATATACCCTCATGTATTTTTCTTAGAAGTTAGTAATGGTTCCTAATTATCGTAAAATTATTTGTTGAGTTTAATAGACTTTTGAGTGAAAAACATTTTCCATAAATACGATTTTACTTGAAAGAGATAATTTAATTTAAAATTATGATTAGTCACTGTCGACTTTGATAAACATTATTTATTTTCAAAGTCAATTTCTTATTTTGTTGATCTGTGATGAAACTGTGAATTACTAACTAGTTTGACGAGATTTCGAATAATTATGTATATTACTAGCGTGAGTATGTAATTTATTATACACATTTAAATAGTTTTTAATGTATTACGTAAAAGATTATTACTTAGAATGATAAAACATAGACGTCATTGCATTGATAATTATTATGAAATAAATTTTGGAGCTTTTTGGTAGTTGCATCATCCCTTTAAGCCTAAGAAGTACAGTGGACAAGACTATTTTACCAGCATTTTAAATATTACTGCTAAAAATATTGGCATGTTTAAAGATACAGTAAAAAAACACTGGAGAAATCTGATGTACACGATGCAGGAAATCAAGCAAATATCAAAGGGAAATCAGAGGAAATTCGAGAAACTTAAGAGGAAATCAAGGAGAAATCAAAGAAAATTTTCATTGAAATAAAATATCGCCTTCTCGACTTAGAGCTAAGAACATTTGACGCATCGCTTAAAAATTATTATATTTCCTTCAGCTTTATTATTAATTTATTTTCAAAACTTTTGCAAGAGGGAATGAGAAAAATTCCACGCATAGCCCCTGGTTCTCTTTCCTACCTTAAAAGAGCTTGCTCCACAAGAGCTAAGTTAATTACTGTATTTAGAAAATAGGCAGCAGTATGTAGAATACCATAGTTTCAGGTCATTCGTCGCCTTGGTTAGTTTAGAGGTTCCCCAGTGATATGTACTGGGGCCGCTTCTCTTTAACATTTTTATTAATGAAATTGTCACAAAACTTATTATACACGCAGGCTTTAAATTATCTATTATGCAATTGAAACTGATGAAGATTAAGCAAAGTTCAGATAATCTGAATAAGATAAATTATTTATTGGTGCCTACTAATGTAGTTTTTCATTTTATAACGCCCGCAGTCAGATCAATTATAATTACTATTGAAATAACCAAAAGTTACGAAGACCTGATACAATTAGTAATCTTAGTGTTATTATTTATAGAAACTTTAGTTTAAATGAACATTAAGGAGACCGGGTTTGGAATGAACGAATTATTTGCAAGGGTTTTAATATTCCAGACACTATGAAGTTGTACGTTGTGCGGTCATAATCAGAATAGTGCTCACTTGTGTTTTATTGAAGAAGGACTTATCCACCAATTGGTAATTCGCAAAACATCATGCTTTAATAGATTTATTAAATAAAGTTTATATACAGTGTGTTTCACTTCTCATGAAGTGACCGAATTCATTTCAAATTTTTATCAGCCATACAACTCCATAAGACGACTTTATTCAACATACAAATTCCGCTTAGATCTAAAACGCCGGCCTACTGCGATAAAAAGAATATCGCTATTTTCGAGAAATCATAGTAGGCTTAGAGATAGACAAAAATTTTGTTAATAAAAGTTGTTCAGAATCACTTGATATGCCCTCCTGTAAAATTTTGTAAAAATCGGAATATTTAAAAAAAAATTTTTTTTGTTTCACTTCTCGTGAAGACACCCCTGTATCTTTTTTATTTGTGACCGAATTCATTTAAAATTTTTATCAGCCATACAACTCCATAAGATGACTTTATTCAACACACAAATTCCGCTTAGATCTAAAACGCCGGCCTACTGCGATAAAAAGAATATCGCTATTTTCGAGAAATCATAGTAGGCTTAGAGATAGACAAAAATTTTGTTAATTAAAGTTGTTCGGAATCACTTGTTATACCCCTCTGTAAAATTTTGTGAAAATCGGAATATTTAAAAAAAAAAATTTTTTGTTTCACTTTTCGTGAAGACACCCCTATATCTTTTTTATTTGTGACCGAATTCATTTCAAATTTTTGTCAGCCATACAACTCCATAAGATGACTTTATTCAACACACAAATGCCGCCTAGATCTAAAACGCCGGCCTACTGCGATAAAAAGAATATCGCTATTTTCGAGAAATCATAGTAGGCTTAGAGATAGACAATTTTGTTAATAAAAGTTGTTCGGAATCACTTGATATGCCCCCCTGTAAAATTTTGTGAAAATCGGAATATTAAAAAAAAAGAAAGAATTGTTGTTCCACTTCTCGTGAATCTGTTTTATTTGTGGCCGAATTCATTTCAAATTTTCATCAGCCATACAACTCTATAGGGCGATTTTATCTAACATCTAAAGAGAACTTTTTCCAACAAATGAAAGTTGTGAACAAAAATCAGCATTTAATAAAACGCTAAAAGGGACACTTTTTATTATTACACTATTACACATCAACTTAAATGTAATATTGTTTTTTTTTTTTCAATGGTTTTATAATACTTGGAAATCTGTATGTATGTATGATGTATGAATGAATCAAATTTACCCACCTCCCGTTATCCAATCGAGCTGAAATTTTGCATACACGTGTAATTAAATAATAAATAATTTCAATAATAGTGTATGACTTTCATTTGCTGTAAAAAGTTCTCTTTATGTGTTAGATAGAATCGTCTCATGGAGTTCTATAACTGATGAAAATTTGAATTTGAAGAATGAATTCGACTACAAATAAAAAAGATACAAGGGTGTCTTCACGAGAAGTGAAACAAAAAATTTTTTTTTTAAATATTCCGATTTTCACAAAATTTTACAGGGGGCATATCAAGTGATTCCGAACAACTTTTATTAACAACATTTTTGTCTATCTCTAAGCCTACTATGATTTCTCGAAAATTGCTATTTGCTTTTTATCGCAGTAGGCCGGAGTTTTAGATCTAGGCGGCATTTGCGTGTTGAATAAAGACGTCTTATGGACTTGTATGGCTGATAAAAATTTGAAATGAATTCGGCCACAAATAAAAAAGATACAGATGTCTTCATGAGAAGTGAAACACACTGTATATTATATTTTGGATATGACTTACTATTTTCAATATTTCCTTGTTTTCCATTTGCTATACTAACAAAAAACCCAAATCTAGGACTATGAAAAGAAATATATATATATATATATATATATATATATATATATATATATATATATATATATATATATATATATATATATATATATATATATATATATATATATATATATATATATATATATATATATATATAAATCTAAAATTACAAGAAAGGTACAAATTGTATTTTTTAAAACATTCAACATGAAGTTTTATACTAATAAGTATCACATTTTATAATAATAGTAAGAATAATAATAACAATAATAGCAGTATCTAGACACACGAACACACAAGGGGAACATGTTGACCTCGCGAAACAAAAACAAAAAGTCTAAAAGTGAGTGAAGGTTATGACCGAAAAATAAAAAAAAATGTGCATCCGTAATGCAACATCAGCTAGCCAACCTCTGATCTATTAAGATGTAGATTCAGATTTTTATTGATGTTTATATTGTCTGCACTGAGTTGGAAGTTTATTCGAGAGATGAAATATAAAATAGGTAAATGATCTCTGTAAAATCGTAGTTTTATTCCGAGGCACCAAAAAATTCCGTAAATATATCTTGTTTTATACAAGTGATCTCGTGAAGTCAATTTGCATCTTAAGTGTTAAGGTTCTTCGTCGTGAATTATTCGCCATATTATTGTAAACATGTGTAAAGTGTGAAATTTTCCATATTAATATGCCATGTTCATTTATATATGGTGATATATGTTGTCTAGACGGGATTCTGTAGAATAACATAATTAGGTACTAGGAAATCACTCCTATACATAATAACCTATACAATCATGAGGTTTCGAATCTAAGTTATCTTTACATAGATCGTTTAGATTTAGTAACAGTAAATTCAAGAGGAAATTAGGAGCAAATCTAAGGCAAATCATTGCAAAATGAGAAACTTTGTGTACAAATTCGGGCTGGGGTTTGCCCTTCAGTAAAAAAAAGAATACACATTTGGCATTATAGTCTGTTGGCAAGTGTTAAAAGAACAAGCTCATTAGGCTCCTCGATGATGTAAGTGTGTGAAGATGTATCAATCTCCCTTTTATTGCAAAGTATAAGAATTACGATAATGATAAGCTACATAGTTGCGAGCAAACCCAAAATCAAGATCTTAATCTTGTAAAAAATAATTCAGTTTTTAATTTAATGAAATTAGAGTGAAATAATGTTTTTAAGGTCAGGGATTACAAAAGAATCCATATAATTACTGACAGCCTGGTAGCTCTCAAAGCTCTAGGTGCAATAGAGATACGTAAATAATGACAAAAAACTGTCTTGATTCCCTGGCGAATCTGGCGGAGCACAACCATAGAAGGCATAAAAACAACCTTGATGGGATTCGAGCCAACCTGCGAGGTATCATGTATTACCATAAGAAGATTGGTAAAGGAATTATTAAGTCAGAAACATAATTTGTCTTAGACTGGGGCGACAAGGATGAGATAGTCACGTATGTACACCTTTGATGGAGCATTTAAAACTGAGACCAACGAGTTGCTAAAGCTGAGCAGAAAACTGATATGTGCAGTGGGCATTCTAAAACGACATTGCATACTAAACAAACACTTAATAAACATGAGGGTGAGGGACAATCCACAGAAATCCACAAAGCAGGATGTGTGGTGGGGATAAGGAAATTAACTCCTCACCACATATTATGTGAATGCCCAGCCTCGGTGGCTGGAAGGCGTTCGTACTTCGAGGGACCATTTGTGACACCGGAATAGGTAGCCAGAGCTCCCATCGACCTTACACTCGCCTTTTTGTAGAAGAACGGGACTAATGAGATAACGAGACTATGAGGTACAATAAGCTTAGCTTCCGTACAACGGGGTTTTTGGCACCACAACTCGTAATAGTCTGGGTGCCAAATACAGACTTTTACCCTAAACTGGAAATGGTATAGTAAAAGTTCTTTGGCTGTTTCTGGTTCTTCAAAGGGTCAACATTACGATTCCGATTGATGCCACTTTGGCACCCTTGGGCATTTTGAGATATTCAAGATGGCGACTAACTTAGAGTGAAAAAACAAGTTTTTCCAAATATTTCACTATATGGATGTGTGACGCGTCGTTTTATATGGTTTTAAGGTCTGTGAATTAGTATTTGAGGTTAAAAATCGTGTAGAATGTAATCTTTAAGTGATGCTGATTTACCTTATTACGAGCCCACATAGCACAGGATGGCCATGGGATATCCTAAAATGATCCCGTATATCCGATAAATGGATTGTTCATTTGGGATGTCAATAGGAAGTCCACTGGTTATCCTATGGTCCCAATAACAGCCAAAATGGGGATATCCATTGGATAACCTACATGACTATCTATAGGATAGCCTTTAGGGTTATTGATGTCCTATTTAAAACCTATATAGGGATAACCAAAGGCTATCCCTGGGGCCATCCATGGGTCAACTTGTTGGGCTAATGTAGGTTCCAAATTCATGATAATTGATAAATTCACCTAAGGTACAAATGATAATTTTTTTATTTAGTTTTTATTTGCATTATATTTTAATTGTGACGAATGCATTTTATTGACGGAAGACATTACTTAAAAAATATGGTCCTAATAACAGCCAGAATAGGATGACCTATATAGGGATAACCAAAGGCTATCTCTAGGGCCATCCATAGATCAACTTGTTGGGCTAATGTAGGTCCCAAATTTATGATAATTGATAAATTCATCTAAAGTACAAATGAGAATTTTTTTTATTTAGTTTATATTTGCATTATACTTTCATTGTGACGAATGAATTTTATTGACGGAAGACATTACTTATAAAATATGGCCCTAATACAGCCAAAATGGGGATATTGGCTAGCTCGTTCTTAGCGCTAGTTTCAATAATTCATGTTAGATGGCTCTCCTTGCAAGGTGCAAATTCCTTCTGTTGCGATACTCACCTAGTAAGCCTGAAACTACAGGTTGTGTAATCTATCCATTACACAGGAAATGCACATATCTTCCAAATGCCTCTTTTATGAGAGTTAATTTTTTTGCAATAAGAGATTTATTTATTACGCAAGGCGGGTGAGTATACCCCAAATTTTAAATTGTCTACAGTAATCACGATTTTACACAAGATCAATTTTGATCCTGTGTAAATACTATGGGTAACCAGATGCAACCATGTGTGGATGTCTGTGGGTGTCCAGATTTTAACCTAAATTGGTCCCTTTTTCTTCCTATGGACAACCACGGGCTAACCTATTGTGGATATCTGTAGGTTATCCCGTTTTTAACCCAAATTGGTCCCTTTTTCTCCCTATGGACGACCATGGGCTATCCCATTGAAGACATTCATGGGCAAACCTGATTTGCACCAAAAGGATATCCACAGGAGATCCGAAATCGGGATTAACCCAGTTTAGGACGTTCCTAGGACATCCCGCTTATCCTCCAAGTATGGCCAGTCTAACACTTCTTGAAAATTGTCCGCGATATCAGTGCCTGAAATTTTATAATGCGCTTCCCCAACACATTAAAGAGTGTACAAATTTTAAAAAGTTTAAAAATTATACATTTGATTATATATGTGTAATCTTGAACCGTACAATCTACAGGATTTTCTGTAAGTAAATTATTGATGCTTACTTTTAAACATTTTAATTGATTATCGTAATGTCCAATTTTTACAATTTTTATGTTTTTATATACACGTACGATTTTCTGTAAGTAAATTGTTGATATTTACTTTTAAACATTTTAATTAATTTATCGTAATGTCCAATTTTTACAATTTTTATATTTCTATATATACGTAATTACTGTTTTAAACTACCTCTATTGACTTGTCTTATCTACTAATTTTGTAGCTTATGAGACCAATAAATGTATTTGTATTTGTATTCGTATTTGTATTTGTAATCTTCTTCGAAATCTTCAGTACGAAGTTATATTTTCAGAAATTCTCGTATGAGGATTCTGGCAAGAATGTTCTGTGGTTAGATGCATACAATTGCACATTAAACTGCATGACAAGCCATTAGCCACGTAGCTGCATCGTGTTGCATTACATGGATTTATTGATTTGCATGAGCATTTTCCTAATGCTAAAATGTAATCTGGAGCAATTTGAATCTTTTTGGCAAGGCGGATGTAATTCCATTTTATCCTCATCAGCCCGACACCCGTGTTGAGTGGCATCAATATTTGGCCAAGAGAAATCCATTACAGACAACTACAAAAATGTTTGCAAATGTGCTCTTTTTACGTTTTCTTGAAAAAATTCAGTAGTTGGTGGAAGAGCAGAAAATGGCGGAGCTTTTAGTTGGGCTTATCCGACTTTCTTAGCCCATAGAGAAGCTCTAGCATCAGTCATTTTGCTAGCATTGTTAACTCCATAACATGAAGATACAAAAATTGTACATTCTTAAAAAACATCTTCAATATTGCTGTTTAATCGACCCAAATGCGTTAAAACTCGACTATCCGTTAAACATTTAATGACCGCTTTTTTTACAGTCCTATGGTACTGAGCCACCGTGTCGCAACCAGATAAAGAATGTGCGGCTGGTAAAGATGGTATGATTTGTTTGTGTTTTAAAACCATGGCCCTAATATTTGTGGAGGCTCGCAGTAACTTAAAAGAAACCATAGAAACCTCGTTTTTCAAATCTAGTAAATTATAATAATATACTAAAAACATCGGTGTCATCACTTATTACATTTACGATGATGTCTGGATTTCCTTTAATCTCGTGAAAAATTTGCTGCACCATAATGGTATCCCCTTCTTAATATTGCGTCGCTAGATCAGCCCTCTCAGATATCACACCGCTTTGTAGCTAAAAGGGACTAGTTTGTAGTCCCGTAACGATTAAACGATTTTTAAAAGTTAAAAAATACTAATGTAGCTAAACGTCTATTTTTAAACTTTGTTAGCTTAACAAGATTAAGACGTAATCTGAAAAAAAAAATCAGCTCATACTATTCAAGATCCATCGCATCCATAATTTGAATGAGGGTCATTCTCAAAAAACAAACCTAAATTATGTCTAACTTTCTTCCATAAGAATTTAAAAATAACTTTCTAATTCCTTACGGAAGAAAGTTTAATGTTAAGTTATTAAATAAAGGGAGAAGTATTTGTTGTTTTTAAGGTATGTTTCTTTTTATATCGAATTTGTTTTTAACACCCGCAATCGACAACTATTTTATATTTTGATAGGGCAACACAGAAGGAATTGCCCCTAAGTCATTTTAGACCTCAGATTTGTGTTCTAGAAAATGAAAAACATAGAAAATGATGTATCGCATGGCCACATTTGGTAAATTAAAATTTTTTAAAAATTACTTTGATAAGCCGCCGCCATATTGAATATCTCAAAATGCACAAGGCTGCCAGAATGATCAACCAGATTCTAAACTAAACTAAACTAAACTGACTAAAGTGCCGATAAGCGTAAAAAATCTTACTTCCACCTTTTTTTGATTGACACCCTGACTGACTATAAGGAAAAAAGTCAGGTATTTCAAATAAATTGTCAAAAAAATTATCTGATATTCACAGATACTTAAAATGGCATCCAACATGGCCGTCTTAGGAATCAAAATCGTAAAATTGTGTACGTAGTTGAGTGTTAAAGTATTTGCACAGGGTAAATCAACGACGTGACAAAGTTCACTGCCGAAGAAGGGCCGTCATTGGAAACTGCTACTAGAGACCACCAAAAATAAAGGTAAGATATAATACAAGATACTACCAGCAACAAACATTAGTAGCAATTCAATGAAAATATATTTCTTACCTTGAATGAAATATTAAATATAGTAAATCCCCTACTGAATAAAATCTTGCGAACGTTTATGATTAATGATGTAAGAGTAAATTGATATAAATTTCATATATTATAGATAACAATCAACGCAGAAACTGATTAATGCTCTGTTCATAATTGATTATTAAAGTGTGCACGATTGATAGTATATAACAAACAACTTCACACGTTTGAAATTAATTATTTCCTTTCTTTTACAGGCGACGATAGCGCATTGTGTAGTAGGGTGGTCCTTATTTTGCGACATTGGATTTTTTTCGGTCTCACCCCCGAAAGTGGTTCCAATTATTTAAAAAATGATCTATACAAAATTTCAACTCGATCGGATAACGCTAACCTATGTTCCAAGGTCATTAAAAGTCACTAAAATACGCAATTTTCACCTATTTTCAAAAGTATTTCATTACCGGTTGATCGTTTCCAAATTTTCTACATTTTTAATTGAATGGAAATTTCATTTTCTAAAACTTCGTTAATTTGTATTTTTCTCGTACAATTAATAATTTTCGAAATAATGGAGTTCTGAATGGCGTACCAGAACATTCATATTCTCGCTATTGACGTCTTAGCAGATGTTTTAAATCTCCGAATTATTCAAATTGGCTTCTCAATAATACCTTACAATCGAAATTTTGTACACTACTGGCCTTATAAAATGGGCTTCTCAAATGTTCCTAGTGTAATTTTGACTTTAAACATTATTTGCTCATTTTCTACGTCGTTTCCAAATGACCTCAAACTGATCTTATCAAATTTGTATTGCTTGAAATAAAAAAAATCTGTTTTCAAATCTAACTCTCAAGTAACACGCACAAACACGCACACCATATAACTAGACAACCCCCAAATCCAAAACCAAGGCTATCCGCAGACATACATCCAAATTCATCAGCATTGTTAGTGCCGCACAACCTTTCCAAAGCCTTTTCCATCCTTACAGATATCAGCACAACGTTCAGCAGATCGGCCTCTTCGCTTTTTTCTATCTAGTTTTCCTTCTTTTTCTTTAACTATTTAACTTCGGCCTATTTCCGCTACCAGGGCCTATCACCGACGCCAGGAGACGAGCTAACCCCAACCTGAAAATTTTGCCGAACCTCTTCCCTTAAGAAGAGTAGGGATCTTTTACTTGCCTAACATTTAATAGACAAGGGACCGCCTACTTTACATCCCCTCCGAAGGATGGTATATCCACTACGTAATCCTCGTCTGAAATTACGTTGCTTCCGCGTATACACTGATAGACAAGCCGCTAGAAGGTGGGACGAGAACGCTGTATTTCCCAAGATGGGTCACCCTCCAAGTACTAACCGCGCTCGGCGTTGCTTCAACGGAATATCGACTGATATTCACATTGAAGCCGCCTCTACGCTCGCCCCTATCTAGTTTTCCTGAAATCAACTATTTTATATTGTCCACTCCTCGGTTGATGTAATCAGAAAATGAAAGTATATCTAATTTTCCTCAAAAGTTCTCTTCTTTTTTAGCTGTCTTTCAACCTTCTTCAAATGTTTTTTATAGACATCTTTATCTCGAATAACCTCTGGACAATGTTGTTTATTACATGTTAATATCCAGACTTTTTGCCAAAATATTAATATTTCGCCAATAATATGCTAAACGTTTTTACAAATTGTCATTTTAACTTCTCTGAAATTAAAATAAACTCACTTAGAACTTGTCTGTTAAATGGCAATTTTCTGCCTATAATTTGATTAGTAAAATCTCTAAATAGAAAGATTTTAGCAGCGTAGTGAAGACTCGTGACCGGTGAATTCAGTAATATGTGACCATAATTGCGAACAATTGAAGCCGATCGGAGGGTCCGCTATATATTCTTACTGACGAGAACTTTCCATCATATTAATGGTTAATGGTTCATGGAAAATCAGATGGAAAATGGTGAAAGAAACTTAACCGAGTCAGTGATTCAGTGCTTACGTGTTAGCATTGAGACCAAGGGTTTCTTGGTTCGAGGGTCCTGGCTAGAGTATGAATGTTTAGAGCCGTTCTTAGCGAGCTAACGAAACTGTAGCAATAGCGATTGAGTGAAACAACGTGGTTAGGCGCTGTTATCTCTACTGAGTTCGAGCCTCATCTGCAGCAGATGGCAATATCGCAGGGAATCGTTGTTGTTAAAAAGCGACCCATGAAAAAGAGTTTGTTGAAGTCGTACGCCTAGCAGACAACCGCGGCAGATACCGTGTTGCTATTACAATAAAGGGAAGCTAATTCGATTAACTCATTGGACACAAAACGTGTATCCTGGCATTTCATCAAGAACATGAATGTTGTGGTGCCTGTTAATACCAATCAAAGCTTCATTATTCCTATTCAATGTTAAATGCGTGAGAAAAATGCAAAAAGTGACGTTTTATAAAAATACATTTTCTTCCAATTACACAGCCCCACAAAAAAAAGTGTTCTGTTCACCAGACTAGACCAACATATCTATACATTTTTGGGGTCGCTGAATCCGAATCCGGGGTCTGTTTGACCCCATCAGGTCAGGGTCAAGGTCAATCAAAGATTAAATTGGGAAAAAAACGATTAAGCAAAGGAAACCACGATTTCTGTACGTATTTGGGGTCACTGAATCCGAATTCGGCATCTGCTTGACCCGATCAAGTCAAGGTGATGGTCAATCCAAGGTCAAATTGGAAAAAACCTTTTAAGCGCAGAAAACCATCGTTTCTATACGTTTTTGGGGTAACTAAAATCAAATTGGGAAAAACATTTAAGCCACGATTCTTATACGTTTTTGGGGTTGCTGAATCCGAATCCGAGGTCTGTTCAACCCCTTCAGGTCAAGGTCAAGGTCATTCCAAGGTCAACTTTTGTTTATCAAAGGGAAACACGTTTTTGACAACGGATTCTGAAAGAGCGGGATGTTTTACATTCGCATATGGTTTGACCTATGATCAAAGTGACGTTTGGTCATTAGAAGGTCGAATCAATCTCTCAAATTAATTTATCTAAGATCAGAGATGATTCGTATCGAGAAATCTCAGTTACAAATCTTTATCGAGCATGGTTTAACCTCGTGATATTTCTCCGAGGGGGATTGAAGAACCAAGAGAGCAGACACCTATATCCACACGCAACCAACGAGTGGCGTCTTCCAATTATTAATTAACTTAATTAATACCCAAACATCTCGGTGATAGGGACTGATGAAGATACTGGAGCATCACTGATGAGGCCAACATCAGTATCCGAGCGATACGTTTCATTTCTGTGGGAATCCTCTGATCCTGTTATTAAAATTAACAATCCTGCTTCTCAGAGGATACTGGAAATGGTGACAACTACCTTAATCGAGGATGTGTAGATTTCTCGATCCTCCGAGGTAATGAAGCCAGTAAAGGCGTACTGCCCTGCAGTGGGGCGTTAGGGTATGAGGATCAAGCCATTGTGCGTCCGACGATGAGTTGACTTTGTCCTCGTCAAAGTCGGAAAGACCTGGATAAAGTCAACTCGTCGTCGGACACAATATGGCTTCATCCTCACACCCTAACGCCCCTGCAGGGCAGTACGCCATTACTGGCTTCATTACCTGGAAGGATCGGAAAATGGATCATTCTACACATCTTCGATTAAGGAAGTTGTCACCATTTCCAGCATCCTCTGAGAAGCAGGATTTTTAATTTTAATAACAGGATCAGAGGATTCCCACAGAAATTAAACGTATCGCTCGGATATTGATGTTGGTCTCATCAGTGAAGCTCCAGCAACTTCATCAGTCCCTATCACCGAGATGTTTGAGCAGTCAGTATATGACAGACGTTTCGTTTTTCCCAGAGGATTGGAAGACGCTACACGTTGGTTGTGTGTGGATATAGGTGTCTGTTGTCTTGGTTCTCCAATCTCCCTCGGAGAAATATCACGAGGCTAAACCATGCTCAATAAAGATTTGTAACTGAGATTTCTCAATGCGAATCATCTTTGATCTTAGATAAATTAATTTGAGAGAGTGATTCGACCTTCTGATGACCAAACGTCACTTTGATCATAGGTCAAACCATATGTGAACGTAAAATATCCCGCTCTTTCAGAATCCGTAGTCAAAAACGCGTTTCCATTTGATAAACAAAAGTTGACCTTGGAATGACCTTGACCTTGACCTTGACCTGGTGGGGTTGAGGAGGCCTCGGATTTGGATTCAGCAACCCAAAAACGTATAAGAATCGTGGTTTTCTAGCTTAAATGTTTTTCCCAATTTGACCTTGGAATGGCCTTGACCCTGACCTGGAGTTGGGATTTAGTTACCCCAAAAACGTATAAAAATGGTGGTTTTCTGCGCTTAATAGATTTTTCCAATTTGACCTTAGATTGACCATCACCCTGACCTGATGGGGTCAAGTAGATCCCGAATTCAGATTCAGTGACCCCAAAAACGTACAGAAATCGTGGTTTCCTTCGCTTAATCATTTTTTCCCCAATTTAACCTTGGATTGACCTTGACACTGACCAGATGAGGTCAAACAGACCCCGGATTCGGATTCAGCGACCCCAAAAACGTATTGATCAATAGAAGAAACGACTGATTCTTTAGGTCGGAATATTGCGCATTTTTTATTAATACATTGTGTGACATTGTGCCAAAAAAATCTCATTTAATAGCATCTAAAGTGTTGGAAAAAGTAAACAGTCAATTTTATGAAGATACATTAAATTGGTTCTGGGGCTATTTTGCAGAAATTAATAAACAAAAAATATTACTCTTTACTTCTGATTCGGTAGTATATATGCTAAAAGCGGGTCGGCAAGTAAAGTCTAAATATACACAGTTACTTCACATAACTTGTTTCACACACGGCTTACATGACTAAGTGAAAAAATAAGATGTAATTTTAAAAACGTTGATAAACTTATTGCAAACGTAAAAAAAGTATTTTTAAAAGCACTTTCAAGAATTAAATATTTTCAACAAAAATATCCTGGCTTACAACAACCACCGCAGCCAAGAATAACCCGATGGAGAACATGGATCGATGCTGCATGTTACTACGCAGATCAGTTTGAAAATATTCAAGAAGTTATTAACACCTTACCAGAAGAATCTAGTGCCACAAAGAAAGCTAAAGACTTGTCGTTGCTTAATCTAAAAAAGGATTGTAACTTCATTAAAAATAATTTTAAAAAGGTTGCCGAAACAATAATGTAGCTTGAGAATCCTAAACTACCTATCAATGAATCATATCAAAAAATTGAAAATGTGCAAGAAGTAATAAACAATATATCGGGTGATTTAGAAGAAACGCTGAAAACAAAATGTTCATCAATTTTAAAGAGAAATCCCGCTTTTGAAATTGTAAAAGAAATAAAAGAAAAAATTACTACTAACGTACAAGCATTATGGGTAACTGATATACCGTTGTAAAAAATAAAATATGCTCCCATGACGACAGTTGACTGCGAAAGGGAATATTGAGTCCTCGTCGAAATAGGTTAAACAAGAAAAATTTGGAAAAAATAGTTACAGTATTTTTCGACTCAATACATACCTACTTAATTTTCAAGACATACTTGACTGAAAAAGTCTAGTGTATTTGTCTTTTAAATAATTGTTTAATTCATTTGTATTTTCGCTTATTTCAACCCATTATTATTATTGTATGTTCTAAAATGTAACATAGGCATATTGTATTGTGGCTGTTTGAAATAAAGTAATATTATTTTTATTATTGTTAGTATAATTATTATCACTATTTTATTATTATTGTAAGAATAATGAACACATAATTTTTGACAATAAATATTCATAATAAATATTTTCCATTTTGCGTATTTTTTTACACTATTACCTTAGTACGGACCTGGCATGATGCCCAAATTTCCGATCTTTGGTTATTATAGATATATTTTCGCCAAGCATATAGTTAAAATTGATAGGTTGTGACTACCTGGCCTCCTCAGTTACTTTTGTTCCTCAATTTGCTTGTACGCAATTTTTACACCGAGCACACCCTAGCACAGCCATTCTTAAAGCTATCACACCTTTAATAATAAATATCTTGTATTTCCTCTTAAATCATTATTAAAAAACATTATTTTGGGTATTTAGCAGAATTTCAAAGAAATTATTCGCTCTTTTTATACAGTGTGTCCCAGGATAGATGTAACAAGAGGTGTAATGGACCAAAAATTTTAAAATTTTGGAATGGTCAGGGGCGGCTCAAGGTAAATTTTCCACCCGGGCAAGATCGCTTTTTGGCGCCCCCTTGAGATAACCACGGGAATTTCACGGACGAACTACATAATGAAGTGCAAGGATATCCTTTTGGACACTGCGGTCAATACTTTTTAACTTAACACATGAAGTAAGAGAAATGTGTATATAATAAACTCTTCTGCTAAATAGCCTGAACTTTTACTGTCGGTAAGTTGTCAAAGCTAAAATTTATTAAAAGCAGTTTATTCTTCTCCTGAGCGTATTTAAAATATAACGAAGCAGGTGTGGATGTTAATCCGAAAAATAGCACGATTAAATAATTAGTTAACTGTGTATTATTTGACCTGTATCTAAAACTGATCAACTAAGTACCTACTACAAAACTTATATTATAAAAACATTAGTTATTAGTTTATGAAAAGTGCACTTTGCGGGCCTTCTTTTCTGCATAGTCTTAATGATCAACTCTGTGTCAATCTCTTAAAGGACATCATATTCGATTGCCATCATTGCTAGTCCCACTAAACCCTCCTCTGTGACACTGTTGATTTCAACTAGGCTTATACTAAGTTTTAGATTTGAGAAGCTTCTTTCTCCCACACAGGAAAGTATAGTAGTATTCGTAGCTCCACTGTTACGTTTGAAATGTTTTCATTGAGGCTGTTGAGTGATGTACTTTAATACATCTAATGGTCATTTATACCTGTATCGGGAAATAAAGAAAATAGCACTAAATGTTCTTGATGTAGTTGCATACCATCAATGTCCGAATGGCTTCCGTCACTTAGTGCTGACAGACAGTCTGAACATTTTTTTACGAGTTCATCCTTTTCCCTACTTTCAATATTTTACATAAAACCAAACATATCATTATAAATGTGGTTGGACAAATCATTCATCCAATAACATAATGACACAGTCTAATACGTGGAAGAAAGTTGTTTTGAATGCTTTTTTTAAGATCCACAGCAGGTTCGCCATCTCATAGTCAAGTTGAAGCTTTATTTTTCGATGGCGCACTCATGTTAAATTAAAAAGGGTACAATTAATAAAATTAAGACAAACTTTCGCCTCAGTTTGGCGCCCCCCAGAGCCGGCGCCCCGGGCTTCCGCCCGGGTTGCCTGGCCCTTAAGCCGCCCCTGGGAATGGTATTTGGGGATTGAGTCCTGCTTGTTGTAAAACTAAAGTATACCAAAAATGACTTGATTTGGTGTTCTACAGGGTGTTTTATAAGCAAAGTTGTAAAAATCACCACTTTATTTTTCAAAATATGAAAAAATTCCACTAAGAAAAGTTATTTAGAATGCAATTTTATATATATAAAATTATTTTTTTGAAACTTCCCATTTTTTGCGAATTAAGAGTTAAATTCATATTTAAAGTTGTGTAGAAGCAAATGTTAATCATCTCAAAAAGTAGGCTATTGATAAATAAAAAATTGAATATACGAGATGTAAGAAGGTATAATGTTAATGGAACTAATTGTAAAACAAGAGACAATTACTAACAGAAGATTAATGAGGTTTAAAAATTATAACAAGTAATAAATGTCAAAAACATAACAGATTCACAAACAAATTAATTATTGACCAATACAAAACAATGTTTACAATTTTTTTATTATTCGACGTAGCTACCACCCACATCCACACACATTTCGATCCTTCGCCTGAAGTCCTTAAAACTGTTTCGAATATGATCTAACGGTATGGAGTTTACGGCATTTGTAATTCTCTGCTTCAATACTGCTACATCGTTAGGAAGTGGTTCAGCGTAAACCAACTGCTTGAGGCGACAACATAAAAAGAAATCCAATATTGATAGTTCTGGGGATCTCACCGGCCACTTGATCGGTCCATTTCAGACAATACAATTTTCTCCAAAATTTAAATTCAACCACCGATTAACCATTTTTGTGGAGTGGACAGGGCAACCATCATGTTGAAAATGAACTAAAGGCATATCTCTTAAAATATTTAAATCTTTCAAGAAGCTGTAAATAAGTGTGCTGGTTTAACCTTCCCTCAATGAAATAAGGGCCAATAACTCCAACGTGATAAGAAACGGCACACATTCACTTTTTTATAATATTGTTTTCTACAATGAATTATAATATTTAGATTTTCAAACAACACCATTGGTTGTGAATATGGATTCATCTGAGAAAATTATGAAATGATGAAAAAATCTCTCTTCCATGATTTTTTCTCCAGTGGTCAAACAAAAATCCAACCTACAGCCGTCATCTCCCTCTTCAAGCGTATGTTTATAATTTGCTTTATATGCCCTAATTTTCTTTGCCTTGTAAATTCTTTGGAGTTCAGACTTGCTAATATTAATAAGAGCTGTTCTCTTTCTTAGTGGCATCCTAGGATTTTCTATAACAGAGGCATGAGCTATAATAGCCCCAACATTGTCTTCATCATATGCTTTTATTTTTCTTTTCATGTTAAGAACACTACCAGTAGCCAGAAACTTTTTAATTATTCTCATAGCCTGAGTACGTGACAAAACAGGGTTTGGAAATTTCAAATTAAATTGGCTTACCACTTCTCTTAGCGAGTTTTCACCGCCAATTCCGTAGCATTGCACAATATAAATTTTTTCACGCTCTGTGAGTACCATTTTCACTTAATTTTTTATGCTTGGTTCGTTAATTTGAAACAGAAATTAAGGATAATATTGACTACGTTTGACAGATAATGTCAATAATAAATGATAAATGTGTATCCACTGCTTTTCTCATAGCCTACTTTTAGCTTCTACATAACTTTAAATATTAATTCACAAAAAATAATTTCTATGCAGTTTTAATTGAATGGTTCAAAATAAAATACTAATTTATTGAAAAAATGGGAAGTTTCAAAAAAATAATTTTATATTCCTGAAATTTAGTACGAAAGTATAAAATTGCATTCTAAATAACTTTTCTTAGTGGAATTTTTTCATATTTTGAAAAATAAAGGTACTTTATTAGTGGTGATTTTTACAACTTTGCTTGTAAAACACCCTGTAGAACACCAAATCAAGTCATTTTTGGTATACTTTAGTTTTACAACAAGCAGGACTCAATCCCCAAATACCATTCCAAAATTCCAAAATTTTTGGTCCATTACATCTCTTGTTACATCTATCCTGGGATACACTGTTTACTATTGATCCAAATCTGAACAAGTTATATATTAACAAGAAGTTCTCAGCAAAGTGCCTTAAGAATGTGTTACTCGATTTTCGATTCGACACTTGGTAATTGAGATATAAGTCATCCAAAATTGCCAATTTTCCAAAAACGCTCTGTAGCTCAGTAGTTGAAAAAGATCACGGTTTGCGCCATTACTTGTTTCTCGAAAATCGACACCTGAGGTTTTTGTCTATCTGCCATAGTTTTAGAGAAAACCCCAAATCCAATCTAATTTGGTCCACCCTGTACATCCGAACCACTTGCTAGCTATAAGCCTTCATCAGCATAGAAGAGGGAAACGCTCACCACGTTACTTCTTACTTCCACTTTTGAAAGTAAGTATGTCATATCTTAGGCTAGAAGATACAGAACGTCATAGTATGTATTACTATTCTTTCTAAATATGTTTATATTTACCTCTATTTTGGATTTTTATGTTTCAATATTTTTCAAATATTCATTATCGTTTAAATTTAATTCATTTTGAGAATTGTAATTGGTACATTCCAATCAAATTAAACCTTAAAGGGACTTGTTTCAGATACAGGATCTGAAACAATTCAGAGATGCAAGACTTGTAATATCTCACTTTAAGGTCAATATCCGTAGACAAGCCAATGTCACAATGTAAGAGGGCGAAATTGAAAGGAAACTTCCTGCGTTAATGCCCCTGTGATCAAATGATATTGTATTTCCATGTAGGTAATTGGCAATTAATATCAATCGATGGATAAACATTGAAATTATGACGAAGCTGGGACTGGCATAGTTTAATATTCAAACGTATCTTGCTCTGCATATCAAGCCAGTTTCACGAAGTAGGTCAACACTTAGCTTCCGACTATACGACAGACATCAACCAAAACAACTAGCGTTTCTCACTAACCTATTCCTTATCTAATTGTTTTGTCACTGTTATAATTAAAATAAACTCTGTATCAGATACACCTTTCAAACTTTCAAACTTGTTGAAAAACTAGTTATTTTACCTTATTTGGTCAAATAGGTATATTATAACCGAACAAAAATTTTTTAATGGTCACCATGGAAAAAGTCCACTTCATAACAAACTGAATTAAAATATCAAACAAAAAATGTCTGTGTGTATGTGTACATGTGCGTGTGTAAACCATTTCTTGTAAACATGATAACTTCTTTTAAACCCAAAATTTTAATTTCATTTCAGTTGTCAGGTATGTAGAATAGCACGGTAGAATATTTCCTATTGAAATTAAGCCATATCCGTAACACAGGGAGATCGCCAGAGATGCGTAAATTATCATGTTTTATACAAACTGTGATATATTACAATTTTAGAGCGAAATGCTACTAAGGTTATTGATTAAACACCCAAAAATACGAAGACGTAGAAGATATTGAAATTATATAATATACAGTGTGCCTTTTAGGTTCGAAGGGATTTTACGCTGCAAAATATTATTGAGATGTTTTAATAAGGCTATTAGTAATCAAATGAAAGTTGCATTTAGGCGGCACCGAAAGTGAATACCTATTAAACACAATTATTTCTGTTAAAATTTTTATTTCAAATTTGGGACATTTGTAAAATAGCATATCTACTATGCTATTTTACAAGTATGACTCAACTTCAAGATAGTATTCTACATACTACCTTTTGAAGTTGGGTCATACTTGTCATTCAGAGCGATCTCCAAAGGCATGTAAATTGTCATTTTTATATAAAATATGTTCTATTATACTTTTAGAGCAAACCTGTTTCTAAGGCTTTTGATTAAGCACACAAATCTACGAGCATGCATTTTGGGATGTATGTTAGCAAGGGCAAGGGAACTTTGACTAGATGGTACAATAAATGTTCCGAAATACCAAGAAATTTTACAGAAATTATTGTTATCTAGCGTCATTAAACTGTACATAAAAAAATTACGTTTTTCAACAGGATGCTGCATGACGCCACATGGCAAAATTAACAAAAGAACCGGTTGGAACAAATCATATTAACGTCTTATACCATCCGGCCGCTAGCCCGGATCTGAACATTATCGAAACTGTGTGGCATAAGATGAAACAGCATCTGCGGAATCATCCACAATAAACTATTCCCGAATTAAGAGTCAAATTGCAAGAAATATGGGGTAACTTTACACCACACATGAGCTAACCATTGGTAAATACCATGCGTGCTAGAGTACAAGCTGTCATTAAGGCTAAAGGCGATATTACACCATATTAAGAGAAAGGAAAATTGTTTGTCCTAACTTCTTATCAGCATTGCGTTAGAAAATAACAGTTAAGAAATTTATATGAAAATCGAAAGCCTTTTTTATTCCGAAAATGAATAATGAATAATTTCTTTTATGGATTCCTTTATGTTTTCACATATAAACGGGTATAGGGAGTGATTTATCGACGGGTTATACTTGAAATAACATGGAAGGGGGTTATGGAGTAAGTGGAATCCAGACAGCAGGTTGATATAACCCTCCCGAGGGGTGGAAAATCATTTTTTTTCAAATGATTCTATTGAAACGCGTATTTTCGGAGTCGCTGATCACGGGAAAAATATTCATTCTTAGCTCCAACCCCTCCTCAAACGGGCAGAAACCGCCCCTCACTCACCAGAAATCATGCTATCCATGCAATTTACAAGTTTTTCGAAACATGATCGTTATTCCTGTGCAATCTCTTCATTTTTCATGGAGAAGAATGTGATAGCGACGTCGGGGGTTACTTCAACCCTTCCAAGGGGTGTAAAATTCATGAATTACACTTGGGATCATCAATACGCCCTGCCCCCTTTCCGCAGGCGCTGATCACGATAAACATATTCACCTTCATCTCCGACTCTCCTCAACCCCTATAATAGACAGAAACTTACCCTCATCAACCAGTCATCGCTGGGCCGATAATTGTGTAGGTTGGTGAGTAAGGTATCATGATTTCTTCATCGGGGAGTAATGGATAATAAATTTTGTCGTCAATGGCAATGTTGTTTATTCAAAGAATTATATGAAAATATTTTTATGGCAAAATAAATTATTTGCTTACGATTAAAAAGACCTAGGTCGTTTACAAATAGCATAACAATCCTCATATTCCTCAAAATTCACATTGCACGCGATCTCTTCTTCTTCTTCAGCCGCCGTTTCAGTGAGCGAATCTGAATCGGAATCGCTTAAACCAATTTCAGGGATTAGATTAAAGGGTGGATGATGGTAAGTTTCCGTCCATTATAGGGGTTGAGGAGAGTCGGAGATGAAGGTGAATATTTTTATCGTGATCAGCGCCTGTGGAAACGGGGGAGGGCGTATTGACGATCCAAAGGTAATTCATGAATTTTACACTCCTTGGAAGGGTTGAAGTAACCCCCGAAGTCGCTACCACATTCTCTTCCATGAAAAATGAAGGGATATGCACAGGAATGTTATATTATGTTAAACAGTCTTTATTAAGTTTTGTCCAGGTTACATTATATACACATATAAACATTGCATTCTGTAATAATAATAATAATTATTATTATTTTCTTTAGCAATAAAGAAAAGAACAAATGTAATGAGTACACATAAAACCCTGTACGACAATATTATATTCAATGACACTCATTTGCCACGTAAGCTCAGAAAGAGTTTGCCTGTGGCAAATATACACACATTTTTAAATTATTAATATAAATATAAATTGTGTGTGTGCTACATTTAAAATTTATTTTATACGTAATTGTGTACTTTAAATTTACTGCAATATTTATTCAAACTAATAATTAATTACAAAATAAAGAGTTTTTTTGTTTTCAAATACTTAACAAAAATACACAAAGACTATAGAAAAAAAGAATGATCAGAAAAAAAAAAGAATCATCAGAATCGCCAGAACCTTCTGCAAATCATTAAATATTAATAAATAGTCTGTCTATTCTATTTCTGTCCGCATTCGTGGAATATTACAAACCCCTTTATGTGGTTGCCCTTGTTCTGTAGCCATGATCTGGTAATAGTAATGGTCGCTTTTTAAATAAATATTTTAAATTTTCAATTACATACAGATCTTGAAAATCTTTTAACATACATTCTCTATAAAGAAGTTCTGTTGGACAACGAACTGGTTTTTTATCATAATAATTCTTGTAAGAAATTGTTGACTCCTACATTTTTTAAATGTACGATCATGTGTCGAAGAACCTGTAACTCCTGGATTGTATGATTTCTGGTGAGCGAGGGGTGGTTTCTGCCCGTTTGAGGGATGAGGAGCATTGTCTGAATATGAATTTAATAAAATGGAGCTAAAAATGAATATTTTTCCGTGATCAGCGACCCCGAAAACAGGGGATACACGTTTGAACCGAATCATTTGAAAAAAAAAATGATTTTCCACACCTCGGGAGGGTTTAATGTCTGATTCAACCTACTCTATAACTCCCTTTCATGTTATTTCAACTAGGTATAACCCGTCAATAAATCACTCCCCAGACCCGTTTATATATGAAAATATAAAGGGATCCATAAAAGGCCGTTTCAGGGGCTGTCAAAAACTTCTCCCATCACTTGCATCGTGTTCAGCACCCTCAAAAAGTGAGGGGGGGGGGTAATCTCGTCTTTTCGTCTCGTCTTATAATGCTTCATTACATAGATTAATATAGTTGTTAGGGCTTTCGATTTCTGATATCGAGACCATGGCTACATAATTTGGATTCCACATTACTCTATGTAGTAGATTTACTCATCATCTGGCTGGTCGAAGAGCGCACAAGAGTTTTTTGCAGTAAAGACTTCACAGTGGCTTTGGACCAGTTTTATGTACTACAATATCTCTGGTTTTATGGTTTCAACTTGTTATTTGTTTTTTTAATAGTCATAGAAAAAGCCGTTACTATATTACGTTAAAACTATGACGAATTGCGTGGACTTTTAAGCTTCTGTAGCTGCGTTTATTAAATATTTATGCCTACATCGTTTTCTACTAGACGAGTAATCGCTTTAGAAATACATCTTTATATGACATAAGTAAATGATTAAAATAAAAAAAGCTCAATAAAACAAAAAAATGCCAAGGAAGCATCTGGAGGCAATTAACGATAACGATTAACGATTAACCACTTTAATTCAGAAAATTACTGTTTGTTATTTTACACTACGAACAACAAAGGTTTATCATCACATCCTCTCTGATTTGTCCTACTAATTCGTCTCATACTTTTAAAACCAGAATAAATTGGTCAATCCTTTCGGATTGCAGCACCTTATAGAAATTTCATTAAATTCATATTCAGGCAACCTACACATATTTATGCATAACATATTTGATGGTATTCAAAAAATAATTAATCAAAAACTCTTAGCATTGAGAGCGGATAAGTAGTTTTAATAACGATTCTAAAACTACGTAGAATAATGGTTTTATATTTAAAAAACAAGACAAGTCTAGAAACAGGTTTCAACGAAACAAAAATATTGAAAACTCACTTGTAATGTGCCTTGTGCGACATTGCTTATGTGAATAAGCCATTCATTTTACTTTGCAGGCATTCGCGAGCATTGACATTGACTTTCATTTTCCCAGGCGAGGCTAACAGTATAGCGGGTGTAAAAGACATTGGAACACACGTGTCACCAAAACCTACTTTCAACATACTCGCTGCTGAAAGATTTAATGCATTTTGACTGACTCCCAAAGATAGTGGGTATTACCTAACGTGCTACTTTCAGATACATTAGAAAGACCTAGCATTCACGTCTGAGATATTATATTCAAATTAAATAGACGCGCTTGTTAATTATAAACAAATACAATAAATAAAAAACTTAATAAACAATTTCTTCATTAATAGAAGTGATGTAGTATTCCAGAATTATTATTAGATATGATGTAGGCATACTTGCAAAATTATTTCGAAAAAAAAAAAAACTGCTTGCAGAAAGAATAATATACATGGAACAATTAAATTGCTGGTATTAATATCAAGGCCTTTATTATCATATCTATCTTGAAAAATGTTTTCACAACAGGTAGGCTTTGCTAAAGGAAGCCGTTCTAGAAAGCAAATACTGAATTTACGTCAACTTATTATGTCTATGTCTACGTATCTTTGTATTGTAGACTACCATAGGACTTTTGACAATGTGGAATTGGACAAACTGTGGACTGCATTATTGAAATGGGAATACATACATTAAATCCGTAAGAGGAGGAGGTACAGTGATGAACTGTTAGTAGCGTTAAGCGAGCATGTAACAGACCGACGCTAATATTATTGGCTAGAGATGTCTGGGGCCGGGCAGGACTGTTGCCCAGTACATCGCTGTAGACCTGCACCGGCCTCGTGCTGGGCAGGCGAGCTTACTTTACATCGGCCCCACTAATAAATATGAGCGGTGTAGATGATTTCGGCCCGCCTCCCGGGGTCTTAGCTTGTTAGACCTTGCTGGTTAAGGCCTTTGTCTTCTGGCGCTCTTCTGTATTCGTGTTCTTTCACCCCGGGTAGTCATTGGTCTGTTAAGAGGGTCTGTTAAGAAACTTTGGGATTTTTTGTCAGGGAGTGACTGCCGGTACATAGGATGTACTGTGACAACCTGTCATCCGGATCATCGGTAATGTAAGGATGAGCCATGTAGCTCGAGGAAGGGCAGACCTAACTGCTTTGGTAGCAGTTTTGGTCCGCACCGGTACTGGACGGTGTTTTGCCCGGTACCCGCAGGGTAGTGGGTTGTGGTTGGGTGATTGTCATGTCTCTTCTGTGGGTTGGCTTCATCGGCGGTAGTATGGTTCGCATACTCACCCGTTATCCAGGATTTGCATCTTCGGCCTCTTGTGCCTCGGAGCGTCTGCTGGGTCGTAGTTAGTAGCCTCCCTGCACAACGGATTTCCGTACTCCTCGGCAAGGGGGTAGATCTTTTTGGCTCTTTCTTTGATGATTTCGGTGACTGGGGTGTACTCCAGGTACCTGAATATGTCTTCGTTGTGTACGAACCAGGGTGCGTCCACCGCCATTCGGAGGACGTCGTTCTTCACCTTCTAGATTTGTTGGAGGTAGGTGTCGGCTTGGTAGCCTCAGGCTATGGAGGCGTACGTCAGTTGGGGCCGGATGAGTGACCTGATGAGTGTGAGTTTGTTCCTCAGGTTGAGTCTGCTCTGTCTGCCCACCATAGGGTCGATTAGAGCTCTTGTCCTCCTGGCCTTCTTGACGATGGTTTCTGTGTTCAGTCTCCACGTTAGGCCATTGTCCATGATCACGCCAAGGTAGTTGGCGGTATCGTTCCGTTGGATGTCTTCGCCGAACATGGAAACGTGACCAGTGGGTGTTTGTTTTCTTACCTTCTTGAAGAGAACCGCCTTGCTTTTCTCAGCGCTAAAAGACCGACGTTGATTGGTTAAGCTTTTATAAATCTTATTTTAAATTACATCCCCTCTAAGTTCAAATGCCAATAGGTATGTTTGCGTACGTTGATCACGTATATTGAATTCGCTAACAAGTCATTATCGAGTTTTTAATTAATGGTGAATTTTCAAAAAAACTGAAGGTAGCTGTAGTTATATCTGTGTATAAGAAGGGGTCCATTCAGTTGAAAAGTTATTGACCAGTTAACTTATTATCTAGCTTTGCAAAAGTCTTTGAAATCATTATATGTAGACGACTCTCAAATTTGACTAAAGACAATGCATTAATAAATACACAACATGATTTTCGAACTGGAAGGTCAACTATTTGACTTATCAAAAGCCTATATTATTATTAAAATTAGAATATTATAGAATATTCGCAATACCGCATAACTGGTTCCAATCATATAGAGAAGAAAACGTGGCCAATAAAAATAGGGGATTAAATATAAATCGTCATCAAAATCTAATATGGTGAGAGTACCACAAGGCAGTATATTAGGGCCGTTACTTTTTATTTTCTATATAAATGAACTACCAAATATCATAGATAGTGAAACAGTCCATACCTAGGTCGCGTAGTTTATAATTAATTTCCTAATTTATTGGTCATAGTGGAGTGCTCGCGTTGACAAAAGTCGCTTAGTTTTTGTTCCCGTTGGCACTTCTAGAGAAAAATGTATGACCTTGCCAGATATGTAGCTGACACCCTGTAGATTAGGAATCCACTTGTCGTAAAAAAATCGTATTGAATATAAGGTCACAAATCAAAATTTTCTAACTAATCATACCACGTGATAGAGCCAATCATGAAGCATATTCTATCCAAAAATCATTAAATTCTCTGTAGAATTTCTATTTTTAAAATAAATAAATAAATGATCTTTTACATTGGCTTATATGGCAGTAAAAAACAAAAATCCTCATTTTCTCCGTTCGACTACAGCAGAAAATTAATTATTTTTCGAACACTTTTTCTTTCCCACGACGATATTTCCCAAACTATTATATTTATCAAAAAAAATTATTCTTTATAAAATATTCGCTATATTTTTCAGATTACTAAGGTTCTTAAATAAGATTTTTTGAGGATCTAATAACCGAGATATTTAATAATATGTAGTGTGATGTCAATTTTCGAAGCATATCGGCAGCGTCACGTTCGCTGGAGATATTCGCTGTCCCACTACTTTAAAGCTGTTTCAACAACCCGCGCTGCTTCCCGCAAAGGCCCGACTTTAAATAGACACGCGTATTGTAACTTGTGGTTTGTGATATTTTTAAATTTTTTGTCTTGAAAATGATTAATATGGAATAAATATAAGTATTTGTTGATTATATTAATTCAGTGTTATATTGACCTACATAAAATTTGTATGTAATAGATTAACACGTTATAAGAAACTCCTTAGTTTACTGTTTGCAAGATATTTTCAGCTGGTATGTATTTTTTCAGTAAAATTTTCGACCTTATGATGTATGTGCTTTTCAGAAGAAATTAAAATGGAAAGTACTACTGACGTCACAAGTTCTAAAAGTGAGGTAGACAAAAATAAAGTTTAGTGTAGTAAGAAATTTTGTAGGAAACCGGCCCCTGTAATCAAAGGTTTTGAGAAATCATTTGCAACATTTATTGATTGTTAAAAATTCCAAAAAAAAAAAAAATAAATAAATAAAATAAGCAACCAAAGAGAAGACGAGATATATTCTCGAACTATATCATTTCGAAAAACAAACAGTTTTGACGATTTGGTTTGGCACCGAAATTGCTATTCTAGTTTTACTAGCAAAAAAATATAGAACATTTAAGGAAAAAAAATAGTAAAAGAGAAAGAAATTGAAAACAGTTCAGATGGATCCAGTGCCTGTCCATCAACTTCTTCAGGTGTGCCCTTGCGTAAAACTATTTTTTTTTATAGAGAAATGTATTTTTTGTCAAAAGGCATCAACAGTAAATAAGGTCTTTCAAGTAATAACCACGAATACAGAAAGAAAAATAAGACTAAATAACAGCTCAATAAAATCCAATAATTTTCGAAAGAATTGGTGCTAACGATTTAATAGCTATGGAAACTAAATATCATGTTTCATGTTTCTTAAGTCGTAATAGAAAATGCTATCTAACAATAAAAATAAAAATGGAAAACGTAAAATCAGAAGAGATCTGGCATTTACCAAAATATGTAAAATTCTTGAGAAAGGTTTTTTAAAGCATAAAGGGTATGGTATGAGAAGTATGAGAGGTATTTAGAATTGGGCCGATGTAAGTCCAGATCAGTAGACTACTTAAAAATACATTTACTGACAAAGGAAAGGAAATGAGAGGAAAGGAAAGGAAAATATACATATAAGTACATAAAAGAACGCTACTCACACACTTAATTCAGTATTACGAACTTATACAAGTCGTTAGATATTTGATGTTTTAAAAATTCTATTCTTTTAGAATGAGGCAGTAAGGTTTGTTCTTGTAAAAAAAGAACATGCTATGCATCTATTTATGCTCCTGCATGGGGAAAAAGTCCTGCAAGAACTCCTCGTTCAGAAGAAATAAAAAACTACTTAAAGTTGACTACACAATTATTCCTATACGTGTAAAAAATGTCTGTTTCTCTGGCGGTGCGGTAAAGATCAAAGACGCCGATATTTTTTACACGCATAAGAATTGTGTAGTCAACTACATCAATAAAAATATATTTGAATTAGATGAAGAAAGTGTATAGTGTATATTTTTAATTGAGATTTAAAGTTTGTTATATTATCTTTCATTTTTCATAACTTTTTTTATTTTGATATGGATTCTGTTATCTGCCAACATTGTATTTTAAAATTAATAAAATTTGAAAATGAAACTGAAATATGTACACATTTATATTAAACACATTATTATATAAATTAATAATTGGTACAAGATAAGTACAAATCAGGTTCGGTTAGATTCACCTCGACATTATTTCCTCATCACATACGACTATAAATTCCTTTCCGAGTGCACTAAGATACGCTTTTAAGTGATTCTTCTCATTCTAAACAGTTTTTATTTGAAATATTTTTAGATCCGACAATTGTTTTTAGGCTCTCCCTGGAGCCGCCCTGGTGCACCGATTGCAATAATATTCAACAACGTTTTACCTTAAACCTCCCAGATCTCATGTCAAAAATTTCAGAAAGTCCATTTCGTCGTAATCTGAAATTTGGATTTGTACACGTCAATTTACCTATAGATGAAAAAGTAAAATAAATTAACTGAAAAGTTCACGGTCCTGTGTAGGTATTCATTCACCCAAGTGGAACTTGGGTGCTCCCGGAGTTAGAGGGGGTTGTTAAAACAGAATAACAATGAGTGGGGGCTCGAAGCCGTAAACAATTTCAATTCGCCGATAAGCTTCGAAAATTGACATCACGCTACAAATTATTAAATATCTTGGTTATTAGATACTCAAAAAATCTGATTAATATAACAAACATTTGTAAAGAATTATTTTTTTAAATAAATATAATAGTTTGGGAGATATCGTCGTGGGAAAGAAAAATCGTTCGAAAAATAATTAATTTTCAGCTGTAGTCGAACGGAGAAAATGAGGATTTTTGTTTTTTACTGCCATATAAGCCAATGTAAAAGTTCGTTTCTTTATTTATTTTAAAAATAAAAATTCTACAGAGAATTTAATGATTTTTGAATAAGATATGCTTCATGATTGGCTCTATCACGTGGTTTGGTTAGTTAAAAAATTTTGATTTGTGCCCTTATATTCATTACGATTTTTTTACAAGTGGATTCCTAATCTACAGGGTGTCAGGTACATATCTGGCAAGGTAATACATTTTTCTCTAAAGTGCCAACGGGCTGAAAGATCGAAATTAAATTGCACTCCACTATCAAAATTTACTTATTTGGGGACTTTAAAATAATTCGATACTAAATTAAATGTCAGCCGCTAACAATTAAAAAAATTTCATTCGTTTTTGAACTTAAAATATCAATATCAAATATTAAGTTCATTGTGTAGGGAATAATATTTCATATAATATATGAATAATATATGTATAATATACAAAGCCGTAAACGATGTAGAGCAATATTGTAATATATTGAAATGTAAACAAACAAAGGGTAACGCAAACGATAAAGAACTTTGTGATATAGTAACCGTATGACTTAAATCTATTGGCAAAGAAAATCATATTGTAGCTCAAGAAATTTTAGTAGCATATGCAAATGTAGCAGCAAACGTGAGCAAGTGGGTGACGTGATCATTCCTTAAAGCAGGGTGTCCTAAGGCCTCGTTAGGTACCATGGAGGCATAAAGCCGTGTATTTTTGAATTCGTGGTCAGTAATTTGGCCAAACTTGGATGTTGTAATGCTTTGGTAACTTGATCCATTTGTGAGACATAGCATTCAGTGGTTGTTACTGTTCACTTTTGAGAGTTTGGCTAGTGTAATAAAGTAATTCCTTTGGTGATCAGTAGCTCGCCAAACGGTCGTTTCTCTCATCATGGGAATTAATTATATTATATAGGTCACTCACCGAACTAGATAAGGAGAAAAGGGTAATATAGCCATGTGCCAAATACTATTTACTTAAACTCATATTTCCTAAATTTATTCAAAAATTTGGCATGGCAAAGCTTAATTATATTGCCAAAAGTAAATGACTATAAATTTTCGGTTGAAAACGCGATTGCGATCATTTGTGGTACCTTATTGGAATGTACGACATTTTTGTCACTCTGGTTTTTCCACTAGCCATTTTTTCCCATAGTTTTTTTTCCCACAGGTCATTTTATTCCACAGTTGTCTTCCACTATGTGTTTGTCATTTTTTTTCTAGAAGTACCCAATGTAGTTATTGACTTGGTTAGGCATTTGTTTTCTGTCAAATTCAACGAAGTAAACAGTTTGGTATCTGTCATTTGGTATCTCATTCCGTACAAATTTCATTTCAAATTTAATTTCATTTCATTGAAAATTAAAAATGGTTGTGGAATTGGTGCAGTCTGTGAAAAATTACATATTGAACATCGACGGATTTTTGTATTACAAGCACACGGAAAGAAATGGACGTGTCTTCTGGAAATGTAAATTGCATCCAGAATGTGGGGCTCGTGCAGTCACCCGGTCTATGATGACACACGGTCAAGTACGTTATTGTGAATTGCAATAAAAAGTTTCTAAGTATTAATAATATTTTATCCCGCTAGGTGATTGAAGTCATAAAAGGCATAGAACAATCGCCGCATAACAACCATGCCCCGAACGTTGAGGAAGTGGAAGCTGCAAAAATCAAATCGAGATTGAAAAAACGCGCCGAAGAACACCCGGAGGCCCCTCCCGCACAACTGTTGAGGACCGTTCCATCGGGCGTGCTCTCGAAACTCCCGGAAAGGCCAAATTTGACGAAGGCGATCCAAAGGAAGCGGTTAAGAAATGTTCCTACGAACCCGCGAACAATTGAGGAACTGCAGGAGTTACCACTCCAATTTAAAAAAACTCTCGCCGGCGAAAATTTTTTGGTGTACGATTCGCTGGAAGAGCAGAGGCGGACGAAACAAGTGGCCGCATTTTAATTTTCACATCTAAGGAAAATTTAAGGCGCCTCGCGAGAAGTCATACATGGTACACAGACGTGGTTCAAAGTCGTACCTCAGATTTTTTTCCAGCTTTTCGCCATATTAGCTGCAAACGACGAATGGTGTGGAAAAGAGAGTCGCCCTCCCTGTAGTATATGCTTTGCTGCAGAACAAGACCGAAGGAGCATATGGAAAGGTGTTCGAAATTATACGCACGATGTGTTCGCAACATGGTTTCCCGACCGCCCCGCAAAGTGTATTGACCGATTTTGAAATCGCTACCATAAATGCAGCCAGAACAGTCGGGCACATCGTAAGGGTATGCTTTTTCCATCTAAAGCAGTCCATCTTCCGCCGGATCCATAAGCGAAAACTTGCAAGCGGCGTACATGGACCCTATGAGAAATTCTCTCATTAAGTTATACAGCAGTTTGACAAAAAGAACTTTATTCAGGATACTACACACACACAGTAGGATTTAACAGATAAAAAATACTTTAGTTGAAAAACGTTAAAGACAAAATAATACAATTCTCGATCTGAACTTTATAAACAACAGGGTCAACTGACATTACTACATTAACTGTCATTTTGGTAACTTGACGGACGGACGAGCAAAAGTCACTAAGTAAACAGTGGCGTACGCAGAGTTCACAACTTATTATTCACAACAGACCCAAACGACAGATCAATCAAAGTGTGCAGGCGATGTGTGCAACCGCATTTGTGCCGGTCGAGGACGTCGAAGAAGCTTTCGATGTCTTCATGGGAGACGTTCCTGCTGAATTCTTGGACGTCGCAGAATATTTTGAGGTAAGGCGTGCCCGAGGTAGGCGACGCGCAGTGTCACCCCGCTTTCCTGCAGAGCTGTGGAACCAGGACGACGCTGTTCTACAAAATCTGTCTCGGACCAACAACATGTCCGAGGGTGGCATAACAGGTTCCACGTTGTGGTCGGTAAGGATCACCCAAGTATGTACAGTTTCATCGTGGAGCTACAAAAAGAGCAGGCAGACACGGAAACAATGTTTCGCGAACTCGATCTCGGACGAGCAGTGCGGAGGCCCCAAAATCAGAGCAGGGTGAAAGCAGAATCATGAATAGCGACTATCGTCCGCTCATATGAAGAAAAAAAAAGAAGATGGAGAGATTGCAGGGTATCTTCGAGACGTGGGCAGCAGCATCCAGTTTTGATTGGAAAAATTTTGTAAAATACGGGTTCTATAATTTTTTTTTGTATGATTGTTAAAATGTTTTGCATGCTCCCACATTTTTTGACAGGTTTGTAGAATTTAAGGATGTACAATGTATTTTGCCGAATATACATGTATTTGTTGGGTAAAAATGGCTTTTGAAATTTTTGTGGGAAAAAAGGGGCAGTGGCAAAAAGAAGCAGTGGAAGAAAAGTTCAGTGGGGAAAATGGAGTGACAAAAGCGGCTGGGAAAAAATGGAGTGACAAAAATGTCTCACTGCGACCAGCTAATTTATTTGAAATTTTACTATATTGGTTTATTTCATTATCTCAACTAATCGCATTCAAAATTAACTCACTCACTCACTTCATTTTTCAACCATTTTATTTTGTTTAATAAATGGCAAGTTCCTTTTGAGCCTTCAGATATTATTACAGTGATTGTTGTTATAATCTAACTACTATTCAGCTTAGTTATACAAATGATATTAGACAGCCGTGACTATGTGGCTTCAGATTTTACAGTTCTTTATCTTTTACAGGAATCTGCATTAAAAGATTCTTAATTACCATCCCTGTAGTTGCAATTATATTTATTATTTATATACGATAAGATTTGAACACAGTTCTTTTTGCCATTTTCGAGATTTTAGAAAAGCAAACAAAATCTTGTTACTTGTCACTTCATCTGTACAAATGAGATATTCAATATGTGTTTAATTAGGATCAGTTGATTTCTGCTAAGTTGTAATTGTAACTAGCAATACAACGAATCATCGAGACACCGAGGTCAGTTTGGCTCCCAATCTGGAGACTGATTGTGCTTAAAAAAAATCCAACAAAATCTACTACAGTTGTTTTGACAGTCATATAGACTTTTGTGATTGCCTTTGTAATCGAATTACTATTGGAAAATTTCCCACAGCTTGTGTCATATTTTACGTATGTCGACGTCAACTATCAATATTTCAGGATAAACGATTATTATCGTTTGTAAATAATTAATTTTGTTGTTTGCATAGCTGATCTGAGCCCCACAAAAAAAAAAGTTCAAAGCAGCGAACCAGACTCATGTATCCCTATGTATTTTCGGTCGCTGAATCCGAATCCGGGGTCAAAAAAAATCGTATACCCCAAAATCATTAGCTAGAGCCAAAAAACACCCCTGA
Organism: Rutpela maculata; assembly: GCA_936432065.2. NCBI lineage: Eukaryota > Metazoa > Arthropoda > Insecta > Coleoptera > Cerambycidae > Rutpela > Rutpela maculata. The sequence goes on from OW386292.2 coordinate 38,904,870, forward strand.
AATGAGGTAAAAAGAATATTAAGCTACGAGAATAGTTGTTACATCTTAATCAATCGAATTATACAAATTAAGGATAAACAGCAGCGTACATACAATCGATATGAAACACACCCCCAGGGAGGGGCGAAAACTAGCCCCCATATATAAAAAAAAACGATCCAAAACAGCAATAACGCTGAAAAAGCTCAAAGTCTCAAAAGCTCATGTCTAAGTTTTGTTAAAGTGATAAGAAACTGCAGCAGGTCCGACGTAATCTTCATAAACTGTCCCTATAGAGTTGAGAACAACCACCCCCCAAGTTTAAAGGACACGAGAAAAACAAGAAAAAACGTAAAATGCAACAGGATTTCTATTTTCATGGATGCTATGATTGGCTGAAATTGCGTAGTACTCTAAAATATAATTATAAACTTACGTACCATCAACATTCTACAGTGATTTCTGTAAAAGTGATTTCTATAAAAATTCGAAACACCTGCGTTGTGTGGAAGGGAGAAGAAACTAGACTATGTTCGACGCTGTGCTTGAAAACCACCCCCACGCTGTTGAGAGACGCCTAAAAAAAAACTATGGAAATGAAACGAATAAGCAACAGCATAGCTTTTTCGTTATATCTTAAATTATAGTAGTTTACATCCTTTCTGGGGTGTTACTTAATAACATTTATAGGACATGAGTTTCAAACTCCAAGTGTGCAACACGATTTTTGCAAATCATATTATCCATAAAAATGTAAATCCGGTTGGTTTCTCTGTTTTTCCAGCATCCTACAGATATAAGGGTAGTATCTCGCAACCTCGTGGGGGTGGTTTTCAAGCACAACGTCGAACATAGTCTAGTTTCTTCTCTCTTCCACACAACGCAGGTGTTTCGAATTTTTATAGAAGTCACTGTAACTTTTTATAGTTAAATCTTATATAAGGAGTAGTTTTCAGATCCTCTGAGGGTTGACAGTGTAGGATGTTGATGGTACGTAAATTTCTGGTTCTATTTTAGAGTACTACGCAATTTCAGCCAATCATAGCATCCATGAAAAAAGAAATCCTGTTGGATTTTACGTTTTTTCTTGTTTTTCTCGTATCCATTGAACTTAAAGGTGGTTGTTCTCAACCCTATAGGGGCAGTTTATGAAGATTACGTCGGACCTGATGTAGTTTCTTAACACTTTAACAAAACTTAGACATTTCGAGCTTTTTCAGCAGTCATTGCTGTTTTGGATCGATTTTTTTATATATGGGAGCTAGTTTTCGCCCCTCCCTGGGGGTGTGTTTCATATCTATTGTATGTACGCTGCTGTTTAACCTTAATTTGTATAATTCGATTGATTAAGATGTAACAACTGTTCTCGTAGATTAATATTCCATTTCAGGGGTGTTTTTTGGCTCTAGCTAATGATTTTGGGGGTATACGATTTTTTTGACCCCGGATTCGGATTCAGCGACCGAAAATACATGGGGGTACATGGTTCGCTGCTTTGAACTTTTTTTTCTTTTGTGGGGCTGTGTTATTCTACAGAAGTAAAAATTTGTCCCAGTGAATGCTTTCCATTATTCTTCTATGTGGCAATTGACCGAACGAATTTTTAATTTACACTTATAATAAATTATTGTGACTATTATCCCAATGAATATTTTTATTACTTTTATGCAAAATGTGGCAGGTTTCCCAACGTATATTTAATTGGTACAAATGAATATGACAATTGTCATGAAATAAACGTATTAAAACGTTTTCTGTTTTCTTCCAAATTTTACTTTTTCAGGAATAAATATAGTCCAATCAATGAATGCCCAAAAGGGGATTGAAGAGGACATTGAGGGGGGGTTTCTTTTCAGGAATGTGTTGGGGGTAGTTAGGAAGTAAACATACCAAAAGTTAAATGAAGATATAATTCTTTGGACAAAATAAATCAAATACAAAATGTAGATTAACTATTACGTGTGTTTTTGAAACTGATGGCAAATGTGTTTTTGTATTTAAAGAGGATCAACACTTATTGTGTAATAACGATTTATGTCATGTGTTCTCCAGTCTCCTTTCTCACATTTTTTTTGCGGCCTTATGGTTCATAGTAGGGCAGAAAGCAATGTATACCTGAACAGGACACATATTAGGGTGTTAAAATGGATCTCTTGTTAAAATGCGATAGGACGTACCGTTTTCGAGTACAACGCACTTGTTTGCAAAAAATTATTTCAGATCACACTTTTCATCGACTGACTAGTAAATACTCACCGCTGACTACGAAAAAATATAACTATGTGTCGCTTCTTGCTTTTTCTATTTATGAGGGACATTGCTAATGAAAAAATGAAGGGACTCGGACGGAATAGGGGGTTCTCACTCCCTTATTTGAAGGTTCACGCTTGTCTCGAATCATCATTGCAACTTATTTTATGTCTATAACAAAATCCACAGTAATTTTACCTTCCTCGAGAAACAGCTATTATATGTCCATTTCATCGGAAAATGATTAAAAAAAACAAACTCCTAAGAAAGAAAACACCAAGATGTAGAATTTATTTATCAGATGACAATTCAGAACACAATGAAAACTCAAAGCAAACATAACCAAACAAGTGCGTTTTACTCGAAAACGTGTGCCGCATTTTAACAAAAGACCCATTTTAACACCCTATTATGTGCCCGATCCACGTGTATAATGCTTTCTGCCCTATTATGAACCATAAGGCCGCAAAAAAAATGTGAGAAAGGAGACTGGAGAACACATGACATAAAGTAAAAAAATATTTTGAGGTTTCTGGTTCTCGTACACACACTAAATCATATTTTTTTTCATCCCCTTTAATAATGGGGGGAGGTGGTAATGGGGGTGGCTAATGCCAAAATTTTTTTTGAGACCTTAGCTTCTCTTGTCTATACAAAAAATCACTTTTATGAACTCTTACCTGCTTGATTTACCTATTTACTCCAAATTTACCCCAATTTACCCCCCCCACTCCTTCGACGGAACAAGATAAAAATATAATCTAGTTCTAGATCTCGTTAAAGTACATATGTGTACCAAATTTCAAGTCAATATCTCAAACGGTTCCAGAGTAAACGTGCGCACAAAAAAGTTACAGACCGCCAGACAGAAATTTTATTTTCGCTCAAACTTGAAATCTCGACGTTTTATGACATTCTAAGCCTATTTGAACAATACAAATTTTTTAAAATTTTTTTGTCGTTACTATACTTCCACTGGATGTGGAAGTAAAAATGTTGTTGTTGGTCCCCCCTGACCACTTCCACAAAAGGACCCTTAAAGAGTGGGAAAAAAAAACTACAATTTATTTTTCATCTTCTATCGATCTCTGAAATATTATCCCATATGTATTTACGAATCACGGTGTATAAAGTCCAATAAACTTGTTTTTACACGCTAGAAAATTTTTATTTGTTTAAACCTGCCTACTTTATTTTCATTGAACTTTGATTTAAGTGCCTTTATTTGTAATTATTGCTCATTTACTATTCCTGAACAAATGTTTACGGGTTTATAAATAAAATGAAATAATATTACTATTGTCATTAAAACATTTTCCTCATGACATCTTCTTATCAGGTATTTCTGTAATACCTGTTTAAAATGTAGCAAAACCATATTCAGTATGTTTGCATATAAAGCTACTATCTAGGGATTGTCATTCCAACATTCTAAAAGATATTGCGTCTTAAGAAAGTTAATGTTATTGCCGTAATAATGAATTAAAATATGTATCTGTAACACAGCTATGCGAATAATATGCATTTTTTATAGTGGTTGACGTCAGTCACAATATTACAGGTACCCGCTGTGGTCTACGGATATGATTTACCTTTTAGATAACGAAACTAGTTCTTACATCCTATTTTTACTGAAGTCAGAAGACAATGTGTAATAGTACTAGTGCTTTGGTATAGTACCATCTGAAACAATTTATCAAACAATATAAATTGTAAATAAAGCTGAGGATGCTGTAAGTATGATGTACCGAAAGAGAAATTCCAGCTGTTTCATTGTAGTGTTAGGTATAAGTAATAAAACACAAATCTGTCAAAGGCGAGGAAATATAGCAGTCAACCTTCAATTTTTTTGCAGTAAGTCGGATTGAGATGTGGTTTTTTGCATTTGCTTCGTTAACTCGTCTAGAAACTTTGTGCCATATTTTGGTCTTGTACTTTTTTGAAATTGCATTCCTGCATCGAAAAGTGCATTGTTATAAGTGCATCTTTTCAAGTGATGAAGAAAAAATTCATATCTTCCAGAAAAATCTCCCGAATCACACGAAATTACTTATCAAATCGATCGAAACTCGTTACCCGGGGGTTTTTCGGAACGCTCGTCCCGAATCTGATATCAGCAATCTCCTCCGGAGGACCTGGTGCACGCAACCTGGCTAATAACGTCATCTCCTGGAGTTTTACTGAAATTACTTATCAAATCGATCGAAACTCGTTACCCGGGGGGTTTTCGGGGCGCCCGTCCCGATTCTGACATCGGTAACCTCCTCCGGACGACATGGTGCGCGCGACCTGGAGTTTTACTGAAATTTTGTCGTCAAACTTTCTAACATTGCTTTAATGAATGCTAGTTAATATATTATTATGGTAGAACAAGTCTTCCACTGCAACCTTCTTCATCATTTCGACGTAAATATCTATGACGCAACAAATTATAAATAATTGTTAATTAAAAATAAAAATAATTATTTTTATTACAAAAATTTATTATTTGATAGAAGTAAAACAAGTTAAAATTTCAAATTGGCGCCTTCTTTATACGAGATTCCAAAATTCCGCTGGTTTAATTAACTTTGTTGCGTCATAGATATTTTCGTTAAGTATATCGGTATATAATTTATCAGTTTTTTTTTTATTAATGGCAGTTGCCAGCAAGAAAAAGATGGATATCGGAAAAATCATTCATACGGTAGATGCTCTCACTCAACATCTTAAACAGGTTTACTTACAAGTACAAAATTGGTTGTTTGGAGAAGAGTATTACCTAGATCCAACAAATTGGGGTTGGAAAAACGAGAACGATAAGCTGATCCCCATAAGAATGACTCAACCACCTGGCCCACCGAATATAATGAAGTTGATATTCTGTGGATGTAAACCGACTGCGGTTATTCCTGTGGGTGTAGGAAGAACGGCCTGATTTGCAATATCGCTTGCAAAAATTGTGCCAGCTCATATTGCACCAACGTCGAGAAATATTCCACAGAACAATTAATTGCCGCCGAAAATGACACTCTCGATGAAGAAAGTACTAACTTATCAGTTGATGAGGCGGACGATATTTAGAATAAACTGTAAAATTAAGAAAAGTTTTTTTGATAACTTAATGTATTTGTAAAAAGAAATATAAAGTTCAGATATTTTTGAAATTGTGCCTGCATATATTTGTACCCATACCTTTCATTTACCCCTCGAACAGTTTCAATTGAATCAACTATTCCAACTCTGGTGATAAAGTAAGTTTATTGAAAAAGAGAGGACATGTCCATTTTGTATAATTTAAGAGGTTGTCGAGCGACCCGAAAAACCCCCGGGTAACGAGTTTCGATCGATTTGATAAGTAATTTCAGTAAAACTCCAGGAGATGACGTTATTAGCTAGGTCGCGTGCACCAGGTCCTCCGGAGGAGGTTGCCGATGTCAAATTCGGGACGAGCGACCCGAAAAACCCCCGGGTAACGAGTTTTGATCGATTTGAGAAGTAATTTCAGTAAAACTCCAGGAGATGATGTTATTAGCTAGGTCGCGTGCACCAGGTCCTCCGAAGGAGGTTGCCGATGTCAAATTCGGGATGAGCGATCCGAAAACCCCCCGGGTAACGAGTTTCGATTGATTTGATAAGTAATTTCAGTAAAACTCCAGGAAATGACGTTATTAGCCAGGTCGCGTGCACCAGGTCCTCCGGAGGAAGTTGCCGATGTCAGATTCGGGACGACCGACCCAAAAAACCCCCGGGTAACGAGTTTTGATCGATTTTCCATGAGTTTACAGAGAACTCCAGGTGATGACGTTCCTGGTGTCGTCCTGACCTCCAGTTGCACAGGGGGCTCATTTAGACATCGCATTCAGGTCCAGTGACTCAAAAAAGTGACTCAAAAAACCCCGGTACTGAAATTCGTATAATTCGGGAGTTTTTTCTGAAAGATATGAATTTTTTCTTCATCACTTGAAAAGATGCACTTATAAGAATGCACTTTTCGATGCAGCAATGCAATTTCAAAAAAGTACAAGACCAAAATATGGCACAAAGTTTCTAGACGAGTTAACGAAGCGAATGCAAAAAACCCCATCTCAATCCGACTTACTGCAAAAAAAATTGAGGGTTGGGGATATTTTTGTGTTATATTTCCTCGACTATAATCAATTGTTTTATAAACATTAGACGATATGTCTAACAGAAGATTATGCTGATGATTCTTTCTCTTTTTTATCTCTGCCAAAACAAGTAATAGTGGAAGATGGAGTCATCATTACAATCAAGAATTACACAGCCACACAAAGAAAAGTTCAGACCTAGAAACTAGACCTACCAATCTTTATGTATTTTGACTTCCTGAATTCGATGCCGCCATCAGAATTTAATTTTATCGTTTGGTTTTTGTTTATCTTAGATTTTATCTTTAAAATTGCATTTTTATCGCAAAAAACGACCAATCGATGTCAGATAAACTCAAAACTAATATAAATTATATTCATATTTTGACGCACTAAATCCGATTTTTTTTAACGTCCTGGCGAAGTTTAGCTAATGCTACTTCACCACTTAATCAGGACGACGAGATGAGATACGGTCATCCATCTAAGTGCCGGATTCGCCCGGCGTACCTTAACTTCACCGATCAAGGTCTCGACACCGAAACCGTTACCGTAGCTCACCTCAATTTGACTGCTCTACAAGACAAATTCTGACAAGTATTTGTTAAAAACTCACAAATTCAGCCATTTTATCGACAAAGACGACCACTATGGGCAACTTAACTGGAAACTAATAAAATTTTTAACCAGGCATATTTTTTTCAATATATTTTGACGCGCTGTATGTGAATTTGATGTTAAAAATGGTCTACAAGACAAATTCTGAGGAGTATTTGCCAATAACTCACAAATTCAGCCATTTTATCTCCAAAACGATTACCAGGTGGCAGATAAAATGTAAACTAATGCCAGTTGAATCTAGATTTATGTTTTTCCATGTATTTTGACGCGCTGAATCCGAATTTGATGTTGAAAAAGCTCTGCGATACGAATTATAAATAAATATATAAATAAACACCTTTATTGCCCAACAGATCACAATGAATCCAATTACACGACAAAATTAATAATTAATATTAAACTAAGCTAAAGTAACCTAAGTTAAAAAATTATAAAATAGAATTACTAAATGGATTAAATAATTAAGTTATATAAGCAAGTTAGTTAAATAAGATACAGTAGTTAAATGAAATTTCCATGATTTACAACCATTTCGAAGAGCTGTTTTAATTTGTTGTGATGTATATCGCAGATCATAGAAACGTCATTCACACAATTGCACATTGTGTATATAGGTGACCGTAACAATACATTGGTTCTGGCTACAGGTAAGTGAAAAGTAGTCGAAACTCTTGTATGAAATGGTGGAATTCGAAATGAAATTTGATTGACAAGACTAATGCAATCAATTTTATTATGTAGGAGCTTGTAGATGAAACTTATTGAAGATAACACCCTTCTCAGATGTAGCGATTGAAAATTCAAGGAATTTAACAACAGATGTTGATCATACCCTCTTACAGGATATACTCCTGAGACTTTGTATTATAAGAACTTAAGAAATTTCCTCTGAACATTTTCTACAGCCAATTCTTGTGCATTATATAATGGATACCAAATCAACGAACTATATTCTAATTTAGATCTCACATAAGAAAAATAAAGTGTTTTTAATGCAGTGTGGTCGTGAAAATTACGACAGTTTCGAATTATAAAGCCTAACATTTTTAGTGCAGAGGTTGTACATTGAGTGATATGTTCATTAAATGACATTTTTGGATCAAATACTATACCAAGATCTTTTATGGATTCACACCGGCTTAGGTGTGTGGACTTAAATTGATAAGTGAATTCTGTGTAGTGTTTCTTTAGTGTGAAAGTTAGGCTTTTGCATTTTTGAATGTTTAATTGAAGATTATTTTCTTCACATCAATCTTCAATATTTATTAACTGGCTTTGAATAAATATACAATCTTCAATATTCTTTACAGCATGGTAAATTTTGAGATCATCAGCAAATAGCACTTTTTCACAATCAATAATCTGTGCCAAATCATTAATGAAAAGCAGGAATAGTAGAGGGCCAAGATTTGATCCTTGGGGTACACCAGAGGTAGCAATGAATTTTTTAGAATCAAACCCGTTGTAAGATACATACTGAATTCTGTTGGTTAAGTAGGACTTAATGAGTGCTATAAGAGATTCATCAAATCCAAAGTTATTTAACTTAATCAAAATTATTCCGTGGTCTATGCTATCGAAAGCTTTGGCGAAGTCGGTATATATAACGTCAACCTGTCCACGATTATCAAGTTTGGAAGCCACGTATTGGGAGAAAATTGCTAAATTTGTTACGGTGGAGCGACTCTCCATAAATCCATGCTGGTGCGGTGGGATGAGGTTTTTTACCGCATGATAAATATAGCGAGTGATATTTCCAAAAGTTTTGCAAAGTTACAAAGAATAGAAATGGGCCTATAATTAATCATTTGAGAAGGATCACCGGATTTAAGTACCGGACATACTCTCGCAATTTTCCACGTATCAGGAAAGACAGAAGTTTTAAGAATGAGATTGAAAATAATTAATAGAGGAGTTACAAAGGCATATCTATAATCTTTTACTAAGAAACTAGGGATTTGGTCATGACCTGATGTCATTTTGTTTTTTAGCTTATTGGCAGAATTCAGTAAGTCCCTTTCAGTAAATTCACTAATATTAAGTGTAGCTAAATAGTTAAAACAATTGAGTTCGGTATCAGTATCTAGGCTAGTTGAAGATGAGTAGACACTGCTAAAATAATCACTAAATCCATCAAAAATGGATTCAGGAGCTTCAAAAAGTTCATCGTTCTTAACAACTTTACCTGGTATTCTGGTTTGTTGTTTTTTTGAGTGAATGTAGGTCCAAAAGTATTTGGAATCGTTTTTTATATTATTTTCTACGTTTTCAAGGTATAATTTATAAGCTATTTTGATTCCCGATTTAACTGATGACCTTAATCTTTTAAATTGATCTAAATACTTAGCTAATTCGGTTTGTTTGTATTTTTTGTGATAATAGCTTTTTAGTTTGATATTATTGATTATATCAGGGGTATACCAAGATGGATATTTACGCTTAAAGTTAACAAAAGTTGGCACATGTTCTTCAAATATAATTGTTAGTTTGCTATAGAACATTTCACATGCTAGATTAACGTCGGTACATGAATTAAGGAAATTCCAGTCAGTTGTTAGAAGTTCTGTATATAAGTTAGGATAATTTGCTTTACGGTAATTAAATTTTTTAATACTATCATTATTATTGGAGAAGTTAATGTGATTATCAGTAATTGAGGCATTGAATTATAACGGGTATTCATCAAAAGTTCGTAAAATCAGCCACTCCTTTATCAAAAACAAACGATCACCAGATGGCTGTAAAGTCAGGTGAAAAGCTTTCATAGCGATATCACGAATTTCTTCTCGCCTTTTTGCTGTACCGTTAATCTCCCATTGTTCCACATTTTTTGCTATGGTATTTTGCTCTCTTATCTTCAAATGATCTACGTAAAGAAACTCTATTTTTTTAGCCAATGAAGGGATATCCCTCTTCAATGACCAGCAATAGTCTGCCATCATGTGGGCGTTCCACCTCCTTTGATATCTGTCCTCCATCTCCCTTATATCCTGGTGAAATTGCTCACCATACCCCTCACTGAAATTTACTAGATTTGCCGGGAAGTCATATCAAGTGAGGTGGAACGCCTACATGATGGCCATAAAAAAAATCGGATTTAGCGCGGCAAAATACATGGAAGAACATATATCTGAATAAAATTTATATTAGTATTGGATTTATCTCTGACATCGATTGGTCGTTTTTTGCGATAAAATTGCGATTTTAAAGATAAAATCTAAGATAAAAAAAAACCAACGATAAAATTAAATTCTGATGGCGGAATTGAATTCAATACATAAAGATTGGTGGGTCTAGTTTCTGGGTCTGAACTTTTTTTTGTGTGGCTGTGTTATTCTGGCAGAGACTCTAAAATTGACAGCTTCTCTGAGGATGTAGCCCAATTTTAGCAACTCAGATCTCAATGTTCTAGCACGCCATTTTGAGTTGTGCCGGAGAATAAAACTGCAGCTCAGAGAGTAAAATGAAACTAATGGAGCGCCACTCTTTATTATCTCGATGATCAATTTAATATTGATATGAGGTACTAAATGAATGAGCCAGTGTAGGAAGTGAAAGGGAACTTGTGAACACTATTTAGGAAAAGAGCTGCTTGTGAATCTAGAGACTAAGAAATGTTCATCGTATATCGTTAATAGTCCACTTCAATATGGTTTTCACTTGCTATAGACTTTAAAATTTGTTTCCTCGTTTGTAGAATATTTGGGAAGATTTTTAAAGAGGAGCACGATTAACTTTCTGACATTGTATAATAACATATCACAACTGGTCCTCTATCCCCAAAAGCCCGAAGTGACTTAATATGGGAGGGAGCTACACCTTTCGAGACAGAGGATTAATTTCTTCTTCTGAAAACAACTCAGTGCCACTGCCAAGACTTTTGGGTGAGAGTCAAATGTGCTTGCTTCTAGACCACACAGTCATATAAATAAAATAATTTTTTTAAATTTTTTTCGAAATAATTTGAAAAAAATTAAACTCTAAACAATTCATAATAAACAAGCATTTCTATGAACCTATAATAAAAAAAAGAATACCCAGAATATATAATAATAGGCGGAATGGAACATAAAAAAAGAATAACAAATAAATATATATGCCCTACATACCAAAAATATCAAAAAATATTTCAAACGTTTTTAAAAACACAAAATAACAATAGCACATAAACCATACAACACGTTAAAAAAACTTTTCACAAAACTGAAACCTAAATTGCAACCAAAAGATGAGACAAACATGAAATACAAAATAGATTGAAATAACTGTAATAGCACATATATCGGCCAAACAAAACAATATCTACATATTAGAATATATAGACATAAATATAATATAAAAACACATAACCAAAATTCGACAGCACTTGCAAAACACGCCTTAGCAACTTAACAATATTAAAATTTTAGAAAAAGAACCAAACCTTTGTAGGTATACTGGTCTTTCTGTTAATTTTACGGAAAAATTCTAGTTGAATAAAATATTTGGCATTGAAAGTTAGAGCCATATCCCAACTTCCATTGCATTTGAACAAATAATAATAATAATAATAAGTGGCCGTGCCACTTCCAACTAACATCAGTAAAACGTACACGGAAAAAATAAGCAAATACCAACCGCTGCGCGACGAAATCCTCCAGATGTGGCATATGGATACAGTCATGATCATTCCTGTTATAATCGGAACTACAGGAGAAATACCTAAACATCTGAAAAACAGCCTGAATCAGTTAGATCTGGAGCATGAACTGTACCTACCAATACAGAAGTCCGTTCTGCTGGACACATGTAGTATTGTACGAAGGGTAATTGGCGACAACCATAAGTATTTTTAATACACCCACCAAGCAGACCATCTTGTCCCAGAACCGATGAGTCATAGCTTTTAATAACCACTCCCCGGCGAGGAAGTGTGATGGAAGAGGAAATAATAATAATAATACTTCTAGAAGAAATTGTCTAACATAAAGTAACTGAATCGAGGAAAGTGCAAAAGGCTCGTAAGCTCCAAATAGATTTTTAGACAAAGTGAGCAAAAATTACCAGGGCCGGTTTCTCCCATAAAAGTAAATTAAGTCCATCCAGCGGCTTGACTTTGGGACGGAAGCAACGGATAGCTATCAGAAAGATACACTCTCACGGTCGAAGACAATTTTTGAATTTTGAAGAAGTTATTAGAAAAAGTCGCTTAGCACATGAAAATCCGTTTACGGATATTTACCTAGAGGTGGATCGAAAGCACACCCTTGGCACTTTACCCTCATCGAATTTTATGCCATTGATATGTCTTCATGAGGAGGCAGAAACATCTCATACAACTCATATAAAGCTGCAACAAGCGCAATTATCAAATACTTAGTTCTGAAATCGCGATTTTTCCACCCTCTATATTTCGTATTGATCCTATATAAAAAATGAATAGGAACTTATTTGTAGAAAATTGTATCCAGTTTAATTTTGTATACGGATACTTTCTTGCTAGAGGTCGGAGTTTTCGAGTTATTCAAGAAATACGTGAAAGGGTGACCTGTAAACAACCCCCCACAACCCCGCTCATACCCCAACGGTTAGGTGTACAAAAATTGGCCACTACACGAATTATTTCCCCTAATCGTCCTTTTCTGAATTTCTTTGACTGGATTAATTTTGAAGCTAGCCACAAGTGAATCAAAATTTAAGTGAATATATTGATGCCGTTAATCAAATAGCGATAACATAAATTTCTAAAAAATTATAAATCTTTTTGTGCAAATTGATTGATAGATACTATTATTCTTCATTGCATGTAGTTGTGATAACGCCCTTTGATGGTGGCATCTGTCCTTGTCGTGTTTGGAAGGCAGATAGACACCGATGAATTAATTTATTAGGCAGATATCCTCTTTACCGCTTTTATGTGTATATATTTTTGAACTTTATTTGCAATATCGTGAATTTTCTTGGTTGAATGTTGAATGAACTTTAAGTTTAATCTCTCAGGTGTCTGAATGTAAAGGCATTCTCAGTAGATCCTCAAGTCTGTTATTCAGGACGTCTATCAGATCACGAAGATTAATGGAAGAAATTCTAAAAGAGTGACTAAGAAATTAAAAAGTGATTAGAGTGTAAGAAGTGTTTAGAGACAATACAAGTGCATCAACATAATCGTAATTAGAAGGCAGTTTGGAGAGAAGCAGTAAGCAAACTATGGTAGGCAAAACTTTCACCTTATCTCATCCCTTATAGGATTTCGGTCTTTGGTGTCTCACATAAACTTAACCGCACCCCACTGAGAGTAGATAAGCCATCCTACGTTGAAGAAGAAGCGAGTTGGCGCCCTTAATATAAAATAAATTCAGTCACCTTCTTCAGGCGAGTGGCGGTGGGATCATCTACATGACCACACTATATCCCAAAGAAGATTGTTTAATCGTTTTATTTTAATTCAAAACAATATTCCTTTTGTGTTTCACTATTATGAAACTTCTATATCTGGTTAACTAATAGGGAAGCGAGAACAGAAAACTGGAAACGAAACTCCACCATGCTTAAATATGACTCACCATAAATTTATTTCACAAAAACAATTTTTTACACTAAATTGTTACACCTTGTACGTCTATAAACGGAGTAAATATCACTTCTTGCTTAACTTAACAATCAACAAAGACAAAAATCTGAGCTCAGTTATATTATACAGGATACGGGAATAATTAGAGCACAACTGCCTTGACGTTGATAAATGTATTACATTCCATAACAGTGTGCTTTACCTGTTTGTGTTTACCCTTCTAAACATGTTTGCTCCAATTCATTACAGCCTCACATTATATTAACGTACTAGGCCTCCTTTGTTGCGTACATGATGCGACAGGGGGAGGCGAGTAAATAGCTTTTTTTTATGGCACACACCGCCACGCAAAATTAACCTTGTGTAGGATTGATAATTAAGGCGTGTTTTGGAGTCAGCTCTGAATGAAAGATGTTTCTTTATAATAAAGTATATTATACAAAAATGTTAAAAACATTCATTATTTTATATAAAAGAAAATTTTTCGTAAAATAAATTAAGGGTAATTCGTTGGATCTATTCATCAAATTAACTGAATATGAAAATATCACAAAACTCACTTTACACGAATTATATAAGCTAATATTGGGAGTTTGGTAAGAAATATCCAATTTTCAAGAAAGTATCTGGATAATATATTTACTCTATGATACGTCTAACAGCTTAATACTAGAAAAGTGTTCAGAAGGTGTGTCACAAATAGTGGTATTACAAATTACGCGCTTCTCTTTCTGGTCTCAACTGAAACATTTTTTTCAATAATGGTTATAGACTTTTTGTCGAATTTTCTAGTTGACAAATATAAATCCCTAGTCAATCAATATTTTCCATTACATTATTATACATTAATAACAAACCACCAGTAAATTGGTCCTTACATAAAATGCAGGATACGTTGTTTGGTGTCAAGACAATTTGCAATGTAACTAAAGATCCTAATCGTTTCCACATTTACAAAAACTTAAAAATTATAAGTACGAGATAAATATAACAAAACAAGCTGCTTATGATCAACATATCGCAAACTCTGACAAAAAACCTAGAGACGCCTGGAAATTAATAAACTATGAACGTAACAATATTCATTCATCGAAAACCCAAATAGATCCTGCTTTGACACAGGATGATTTCAATAAATATTTTAGCACAGTAGCAGAAGATATTCTTATAGTCGTCTATTTAAGCAACATATTTTACAAAAAAACTGCACTTTTTGCAGAAGTCACCAACCAAACTTACCGTGCATCATTGTCAACGTTTAGGAAAGGGAGCCACCTGAAACCTATCCCTCTAACAAAATGGCGGTGATGTTTCCCAAAATGGCCCCCATAAAATTTAAATTACTTTAATATAATGAACTTAGGCGTCTAGTTATATGTTTCTAGGGATGCTGAATTTAAAAAATGGCTCTAAAACGTTGTCAGAAGTCCATAGAACGAAATACTCAACAGGGCGACCAAAATGGCCACCACAAAATTTAAGTTTTATATTTCATTAACAATTAATTTTTTAAAACTTATTTTTTTAATCTATTTTCATGGAGTGTATCAAGGCAATGTTGCCATGGTTTTTTCTACTAGACCATGTTCACTATGCAAGATGGCTGTCCGTCCTTGTAAAGAACTTGGATGAACTTCCATTACGTTCATCAGCAGTGCATGTCGAGTTTAAGGCAGGAAATTTTGTTATACGGAAGTCGTCCAACCTCTTTTCTGCTATTGCAGTAGATCAGTGAATAACATAACAAGAATGTAAAAGATGACGGTGGTACTGTCGGCATTCTTCAGGATCCAGCTGCATTGCGGGAGTGGGCTATGGCAGGTCCCGAAATACATATTAGTTAATAAATTCACAAGTCAAACGAAATCACGACTTTACCAACACACCAGATATAGAAGAAATTAAAGAGGAACATGCCTTAAAAATGCAAAAAGGAATTGAAATGACATTGAAAATAAAAAAGAATCCTTGAAACGAGTTATATTTCAAGAAGTTCATTTGAGAATGAATTCTCTGAATTTGGATTCCAACGTTGAAGATAATATTTCAAATGAAGGAATCTCAAATGACGACATAATGAATATTGTTGCAGAAGTCTGATGTCATTGTGTATGATGGAGCTGCTCTTATTCATTCAATTCAGCTATGTGTGCCGCCTACCTAGGGAGTACTGCGTTCGGAAATTCCTTGGTTTGATATGGTATGGGACATGTACAGACCGGAGAGCCTAAAGAGCAGCCTACGTAATACTAGAGGTGAAGGGAATCGACGTCAAGTTTTGCCGAACTCACCAATTCCTCGAAATTGTCGTGAATTTCTTAGAAACAATAAAAATAAGGAAGATCTTTTTTCTCTCCTAGGAAGACATCTAATTGTTAATGTGCGAACTACCAAGGTCGTCACTAACATTGGAGATAAATATGTCAGTTGTGATAATGCCTCAACATTTCTTGTTGGACTTGCTTGCACTCCTTTTGAGGATGCATATGGGCGGATTACAAGAGATACAGTCATCCATGTTTAGCCACATGGATATCATAATCATAATCATAATCATAATCATCTTTATTGGTCTTGTGCACTATTTACATAGATAAGACAAGTCAAACATAAATATGTATAACTACAATATACAATACTTAGTATATATAACACATATATTCACAAACTTGTAACAAAACGCAGTATGCGAGCACAAATTAAGTTGTCAAGGTATTTCTTTATACTGTGTCATCATTAACTTAATATATGCATAACACATTTAGGCTTACATATAATAATATGTCACAGAGTACAAGCACAAATTATATTTTAAATATTATCGTCAAAATATTCCTTTACACTGTAATAGCACTTACTTAATAATATACTTTTTACCGCCGATTTAAATGCAGTGTAACTTTGTTTACCACGAATTTCTTTCGGTAATTTATTAAATAATTTAATGCCTATATAGTTTGGGCTCTTTTCGAATAAAGATGTTTTATGGTTGTAAATCTTAAGTAGAGTGCCATTACGTGTAGAATAATCATGCATGTCGTTAATTCTTTCAAATTGATGTATATTCTTTTTGACATACATAAGAACCGTGGATACGCATGTTCTGGTTCCTACCATATCTTTCTTCTTTGTATTAAGAATTTTGGGCCTAGAAGAACTATGAATTTCATTGAACTTTGGACAGAAACAGAGATACATTCCTGCTCACACCATTGCCATGGTGCTTGGTTCAGAATGTGTACCTCTCAATTGCACAAATTGCACCAACACGAGTAGGTAGATTCTTTGTTTTCAGTGTGAAACAAAATTAATTGATTTTACAAACGATAGCGGTACATGCTAAATATTTTTTTGATAACAATGATGCAATGTGTTATGGTTTTACTTCTTATTTTCAGCCAAGGACAGACAGAAGAAGATACTCCGCATGATATGGTTATAGATGACATGCATGATGTAGAATTGTAGAAGAATCTGGGTTTTAATTGGATTTGCATACCAACCAATATTTTACAATTCACTCTATTTTTCAAATTTTTGTGGCGTTTCTTTAAAAATATTTCTTTCATTTACTACACCCTCTAATTAGAAGTCAACTATTACCAACATCATACAACTTAAAATGTATAGAAAAACATTAAATAGTATTTACCAGCCGAAAACGAAAAAAAATCACGTTACGATTTATTACACTGTGGTCATTTTGGTCGCCATGTTGTATATTTCATCCTATGGACTTCTGACAACATCTTAGAGCCTTTTTTTGAATTCAGCATCCATAAAAACATATAATTAGGCACCTAAGTTAATTATATTAAAATAATTTAAAGAATTTTAATTTTATGGGGGCCATTTTGGGAAACATGACCGCCATTTTCTTAGAGGGATAGGTTTCAGGTGGCTCCCCTTCCTAAACGCTGACAATGGGTCTGGACAGGATGCATGACATGGTGACTTCTGAAAAAAGTGTAGTTTTTTGCTTACTCGACCGACTATTACAGCACTTTCAAAGAGTGATATAAGCGTAAACGATATATTAAGAGAAATTCCTGAGGTTGCTGATTCCTTTTTTCTCAGACCAGTTACTACACATGACGTACTTGATGCAGTAAATGCTCTAAAAAATTCCCCATGTACTGATGCCTATGATTTAAATAGAAAGATAATTATAAACACCGTTAATATAACTTTAGGCCCCCTTACAGCTTTAATAAATAGATGCTTCAGCGAAGGAGTTTTCCCAGATGCATTTAAAATAATAAAAGCGCTTCCGCTTTATAAAAAGGGTGACATGAAGTTTTTAGACAACTACCGTGCAATCTCGATTATTCCCATTTTTGGGTAGCTAATTGAAATTCTTTTAAAATGGGCTCTGTCTGTGCATCTTGAGCATAATTCTGTAATTTCAGCAAATCAATTTGGTTTCTTTCTGAAGTTATCGACAACGCAAGCAGTGCGGAGAGTGGTGGATGACATAGTTCGTGGCTTTGAGGAGTGAAAGCGCACAGGAATCGCTTTGTGTGATCTCCACAAAGCATTTTACTGTGTTCCTCATGATCCGCTACTGGAGAAATTAACGCGTTATAGTGCAAGAGGTTTACCCGATCTCTTTTCACATCCTATTTAACAAATAGAAAGCTATTTGTCTGTGTTAATAATGTTAATTCAGATTTAAGTGATGTTAAACACGGCGTGCCTCAAGAATCTGTACTGGGGCCTATCCTATTCATATTATTTATCAACGATATTTGTCAATTTCTTCAGCCTTATAATTGTGTTCTCTTCGCAGACGATACAACATTGATTGCTTCAAATAAAGATTGTAAATCTCTTAGTAATAACTTAGAGCAAGTTGAGGAAATTGCTGACAAATGGTTTATTACAAACAAACTTAAATTAAACAGTAATACATCACAGAAACTTGTTATATCGTCTAATCACAGCATCACAAATGGAGAAAGCGTTAAGCTGTTAGGCGTTACAATAGATGATAAACTGAATTAGTGCCGTCATGCTGACGTTCTAGGAAAATCACTTTCAAGTATAATTTTTTTATTACGCCAGCTGAGGTTAGTACACACTACTTTCAACATATTTTGCACTGTTTCATTCTCGCATTTCATATGCAGTAATCTTATGGGGAAATGACATAAAAATATTTCGGCTCCAAAAAAGAGCGGTTAGAACAATTGCTGGAATTAATAGCGAACACTGTCAGCCACAATTCTTAAAATTTGGCATAATGCCTCTTCCATCTTTATGTATATTTTTTTCTCTTATCCAAATACATAAACATATTAGTAGTTTTGACACTTCTGATATCCACAGTTACAGAACAAGATCTGCAAATTTATTAGGCTAAGAAAACAGTTCACTAAACCTTAATCTGTATAATAAACTACCACCTGAAGTTAAATTACTAAATTACTAAATTTAAACGCTGTTAAAAGAATTATACTATAACAGTGTTTTTATTCAGTTGATGATTATTTAAACTCATCACTTCAATAAATATTAATTTATAAGTATCTATATATAAACGCATTTTATATTGATGTGGAACAGACTTACAGACTTTTATTTTTTCTTTTTTACTACTTATTACTTTTTTCCTATTTATTACTATATGATTATTGTCAATGTACTGTAAGATTACATTCGTTTTATACAACGCACTGATTACAAAATCTGTGATATATTACCCTTTTTTCTTTTTTTTTGTTATTATTGTTTTTTGTTTAGTTGACTTGTACAAACATGTATATATTGTGGTTAAATAAACGCTATCTATCTATCTGGCGTGGTTGCTGTTAGGCGTATGACCTCAACAAAGCTCTTTTCCATCAGTCCTTGCTAACATCAGCCCAACATTTTGAAGAGTGTCCTTTTCACCGATTACCATGAACAATTATATTCGCCATTCTGTATTGTTTTCTATCTGGTTAAAAAATGATGTTAATGTACATCTTCAAGAATCCAGCTGTTAGTGCGACTGTCTATCCAAGGAATTCGTACTAAAGATCTCTGGATCTACATAACAAAACATGAATACACCATCTGTCTGCCTCCCATACAGTCTATGTCTTAAAGGAATAAGGATGCTGCCGAGCATGTGCTGTGTCACTGCCCTGCTCTCTCAATGAAAATAGGATCCAAGCTGGGGGATTGCTGGCCCAGTATGGCCAGAATAGGTGGCGCCCCGCCAGCGCCAAGCCTTCTGCTAAAATCTCCGATTAAAGAACTTATATCTAGATACATAATGGCATTGATTTATTGGTCGCTGAAAGATTCACAATCTAAGGCACTTCTTCCCATAAGTTCTTGATTGGCTAGTCGATCTGTTCGCGCCGATTCGGGCACGATCAGTTCAGTTTGATTATCATAATCTCAGTT
Organism: Rutpela maculata; assembly: GCA_936432065.2. Taxonomy (NCBI): domain Eukaryota; kingdom Metazoa; phylum Arthropoda; class Insecta; order Coleoptera; family Cerambycidae; genus Rutpela; species Rutpela maculata. Next base: position 38,924,754 of record OW386292.2, read on the forward strand.
TGACAGTTCCGCCATTAATGTCAATAAATGTTTTTCGTGTTCTCCGACCAAAAACTGGTGAAAAAGTAATTTTATTTTAAGTTATGATTTGCTTAATACCTAAATAATATTCTCTATTCATATTTACACAATTTAGTGACAATATATTTAGTGCAAATAAATAGTGAAGTGCTGTGCCGTTTGCAGAAAGCAGTTTAGAAAAGCAGAAAATCGATCGTTCCATAGTCGTAACATGATGAAGTTCAGTTTACAGTTATAAAGTAAATAGCAATTAAATTTTAATATTCTTTCAATACATATTTATCTTACTGTTTTATCTTACTGTAATATCGTATACCTACATAACGTTATATAAAGAGCCGGTAATGCAGGAATTGCAATAATTCATTTTAATGAAAATATTTACCATTCTACACATTTTCTACACACACAACACCACTGTTGCCTATGGGATGTGATGTTCATCTATCCATTTTAATGGGTATATAATGTGACTATGTAGGAGCAAACAAGGTATATAGTGTTATGTATCTAGATATAAGTTCTTTAATCGGAGGCTAAAATACATCAAAAGTATTGGTTGGCTTAAGGAATGAGGGCTTGGTGGTCATGCCACCTACGGAGATAATACAATGGGCCCACCCGTGAGGGCAAGTTCACCCCCTTCAAACAACCCAGAGCCAGACAACAATAACGAAAGGGTAGTAATAATTGTAGACCTAGCAAATGAAAACCATCGAAACGTTATGGATTAGAGAGTGTGAAGTCGTAAACAAGTCGTATACTTTGGTGCTCTGTTGACAATAAGGGCAACTGCGGTATGTGAGATTCGACGAAGATATAGATCGGCAACTTGCCAGAGGAGGAAAATATTTCGTAAGACGTACAAAGATCAGATTCGCTAACTCCCTAGTTTTCTGTATGTACTTTCATTATAACATAATCTTCCCCTCATATAAGTTTCAGCATTCGCAGGATAGTTTTTTTTCTGTGATGCTTAGTAGGTGAAAGATCATTTATCTCTTTGACACTCGCATCTAAAAAAAATTATTTATAAAAAATGATTAAGATTATAATAGGATGAAAAGTGAAAAGCACAAATGATTTCGCATTAGCCACCCCCATTACTATCCCCACCCTATTATAAAAGGGGGAGAAAAAAAATGTGATTTAGGCCCACTGTTGCCAACTCTGTTAGACGAGGAAACTGTAGATAAGCAAAAAAAAAAGCTGTAGAAAACTGGGAATTTATTTTAGTGAAACTGTTAATCTACTGTTTTTTTTACTATACAGCCACTTAAAACTCCCCAGACTCGTAACTTCCTTATTTTTAAGCTACGACCATGTTCGGTACATCAAATTGTAGATATTTTTAAGGCCATTAAATATGCACATAGAGTGATTTAAAAATTTCTTTGAAAATATTATTACGAAAAAAAAAATGTACTTAAATAATTTTTCCCTCACCCTGTACATGAACTGTGTTAATGTTTTCTTATAGAGGTTTTAATTAGCTTCAATTTATGTTATTAAAAAAAATAATAATAAAAATTTTGCAATTTCCTATTATTTAAGTAGTACATTTTAATAAAGTTTGTTTTTAAAAATATTTATTTCTTTTGTTTCTTGTTGCTGTTTTGTTACGTTGAGTATTGTTTGTGATATGTCTTTTACAAATAAAGCATAAAATTATTATTTACATTTTTCAGTTATTTAAAAAAAACCAGTTTGGAATCGGTAGGAGTGTTTTTAATTTTTTTTCTATAAAACGAAAGAGAATATCGAATATGACGTGATAATATAAATTGAAGCTAATTAAAACCTTTATAAGAAAACATTAACACAGTTCATGTACAGGGTGAGGGAAAAAATTATATTCAAGGAAATTATTTTTTTTCATAATATTTTTTTCAAAATTTTTTTTTTTAAATTACTCTGTATGCATATTTAAAGGCCTTAAAAATATCTACAATTTGATGTGCCGAACATGGTCGTGGCTTAAAAAATAAGGAAGTTACGAGTCTGTACCTTTCCCTCTCTTTTTTTACCATCCACTAAATCTTTCGTCATTTAGCCACGAATCAATAAATTTTTGTTCATATTTCGTATATATTTTTTTTAAGGTGTACTATGACTAGTAGACGCTATATTATCGGAATTAGAATCACTGCTCAAAATGAACAATATTTTATAAGAACTAAACGATAAAAAAATATTCGAATTAAAACAGTATATCGGCCTGGGTTTCACTGGTCATAAACAACGAGTTCGAACAAGACTGCGTAATCATCGTAATGGGTTTCCAGTGTGGATTTTACAAGTAGCTATAGCGCTAGCGGCATCTAGCGACTATTACAAAACCTACTTATTAGAAATCGTCAGGGATGTATCTACAATTATTTCAGTGGGTGCGGCATTTTTCCTTTTTGGTGGACTTTAAATAAACTAATTGATCCATATCCAAAAAAACTGTAGATTTAGCAGGTCGGACTAAAAACTGGGAAGGAAACCAAAAAACGGTAGATCTACTGAAAAAACAGTGGGGTTGGCAACTATGTTTAGGCCTCAACATTTTTTTTTTTACTTCAATCACTCCCACTACCACCACCCTACCAGCACCACCCTCCACACTATCGATGTATCATATCGTTTTATGGATTCTTGGGTCGACGATTTCAAATATTATTGATAGATTAGATAAATAGATAGCATTTATTTAACCACATTATATACGTATTTTTACATTTGTAGCAAGTTAACAAAACAAAAAACAATAATAATAACAATAATAAATAAATATTATTGAAGTTTCATAAACAATTATTTCCATATAGTGGAGTGTATAGTATCAATATTTTTTCGTTGCGAGAGAGTTAGATAGAAAATCTAGATGTGGAAGTAGGAAGTAGTGATTACCTCGGCCGAAGAATTTTATACTCATTCATTTTTTTGACCGATTAACAAGCTAATATTTAAGTGATTTTTTGTGCAAAGGGGACATTGCCTATTGTATAAAGCAACCTGCAGGGTACGAAATTTTGATTTATCAACGATTTTCTTATGATTACAGTTATATTTTGTATGGTTACAGAATAAATCGGAAAGTATATTTCCAGCCAACTGTGTAATATTTTCTTAATTTTATAAAAGAGTATGTAAATAATTAGTATTTATCTGCATTAAGGAGGTCATATTCATAATTTATTAATTATATTACATGTATTGGTGTTACAATAATATATAATCTATAAAATTATAGATACATTTTTTTGTTTACCTTGACATATATAAAATATTCAAAAAATTATGAAAATATTTCTGCAACGGCTTCCTGGTTAGGAATATTCTATCTATAAATCAGGGTTGCCACCTTTTGGTTTATCAAAATCGTATCGTATTTTATATATAGAATATGATAAAAAAAAGTTTGCGCCTTTAATTTATGTACAAGGTGGACCAAATTAGATGGGATTTGGGGTTTTCTCTAAAACTATGGCAAATAGGTAAAAACCAACATGGGTGTCCTGAGCTCGATTTTCGAGAAAGAACGAGAAAGAAGTAATGGCGCAAACCGCTATCGCGTATCTTTTTCGACTACCAAGCTACAGAGCGTTTTTGGAAAATTGGCATTTTTGGATGACCTCTATATCTCAATTACCAAGTGCCGAATCGAAAATCGAGTAACACGTTCTTAAGGTACTTTTTAGAGTAGAATCGGTTGCTGAAAATTACGCATGTTTCTCTAAAATCGAGCTCAGGGCACCTATATTGTTTTTTGTCTATCTGCTATAGTTTTAGAGAAAACCCCAAATCCCATCTAATTTGGTCCAGCATGTACTCAACGCCATTTTTTAGCTATATTTCAGTAAGTTTTAAGTAGTTCGTATGACTCGTGTAATAAATAATTTAAAATCTCTAGGAAAGTAAAAGTACATGTACAAACTTTCAGTATTGTATAATAGCGTTTTGTACCTAATTCTTTCGACATAAAAGAATGATTTTGGAGCAAAAATGTTAGGCCTGCTCCGATCTTGCTGTTTGTGGCGATGCGCGTGTCTCATGTGCTTGTTATTGTTTTGCTTGTGTGCATAAGTGTCAGGCTCTTGGTTTTCTTCATATCGGAGTTTTTCAATTTCGACCTTTTCTAATTTTATTTCTATTATTATTATTATTAATTAAATAATTGTATAAAATTGAGTATAGGATGTATCTCTTACCTAAATAATTGTGTATAATAAGTTAGTGTTTGAAAATTGATTCAATAAAAACTGTGCATTGTACGTGTATGTTGAAGGTTATATTACTATTACTTCCACATCAACTTAGTGAAAAAATTTGTTTGATCACATATGTCTAAAATATAACGAAACCTCGAAATGTTAAGTTTGAACAAAAGGAATATTCGGTCTGTCCTTCTATCTGTCTGTAACTATTTTCCGTGCGCCGTATTACTCTGGAATGGTTTATGATATTGACTTGAAATTAGGCACACGTAAATGGTGGTAAATGGTGGTAAATAGATAAAGCAAGCAAGTAAGAGGCCATAAAATTGAGATATAGTGTATGTACGAGAAGCCTAGGTATACAAATTTTTTGATATCAGCCACCCCCATTATCGCCTTCGTTTACCACCCCCACCTCATTATTAAAGGGGATAAAAAATAAAATTGTGATTTAGTGTGTGTACAAGAACCAAAAGCCTTAATTTTTTTAGCATCAGCCACCACCCTCTACCACTCACATCCCATTATTACAAGGAGAAAAAAATAAAATTATGATTTAGTGTGTACAAAAACCAAGGGCCTCGAAAAATTGTTTGACATCTGCCTCCCATTTGGACATTTATTATTATAATTATTACTACTAACCAACGTTATGACTATTTTTCACACTATAAACTTAATTATGTATTCTTAACGCGTATAATATGTATGCATACCTATAATAAATATTTCCGCATATTTAACCCTTGCAAAAATTACAAAAGAAATTCCTGAGAATACTGACAATGTTGAGAAATGGGTATTTTATAATTTATCGCATGTACTAAGGAAACTATCATTACTATCATTTCTCAGTACACTAGAAACGGCTTCCTTAAATTATATTAGAAATACCAAATTCGGGCTGTATAAGTTTATGAGTTAAAACCGCAATAAAAACTTTAATGGAAAATTTAAGTATAATTTGCTTCTTTCCCAACATAGTCTCACATTATAGTAGTAAAGTCTAACTACATTTTTAAAGCAAATAAACTTAGAGTTACTGTTATGAAAGTTAATAGCTTATGCAGAATTCTCTATACAGGGTGCCCCAAATTGAGTGCCAAGTTGAAAGAAGATATAAGAAATTCTTTCTTGATCATATTTTTTTATATGAACATGTATCAGCTTTTCACTCGTTTATTAGTTATACTCATTTAAAGTATTACATATCCGAAATGGATTATTTACGTTGACCTTTGGCCTTTGGACTCATTTAATTAAAAAATGGTAAGCATGCTATTTGTTAACCTGATATTTCCAGTTTCACAGTTTTAGTTTCATGGTTTTCCATGCATCATCAAGAATCCAATAATCTGTAATTAAAAGAACACTATATATTATACAAAACTTAAATTGTCTATTCAAAAAAAAAACTAAGAAAGAATACATTTCAAATCTAATAAAAAATAATTTAAATAATCCTAAAAAAATCTGGGAAATCACAAACGAAGTAATACATAATAAAAATAATAACAAGCTAAAAACGTACTATTCGCCAATTGGCTGAGCTTTTTATATATAATTGTTAAACATTCTATAGGATATGATTCGCAGTTTTCTTGTAAACAATGTTAGTTTTTGGACATCCTAAATTTCGTGATACCATCTTTGTTGTGAAAAAAGTTATATGAAAAAAAAATGAAAAAGAAATATCCCACCTGTGTGGGATTCGAACACGGGACCTTTGGATTGCAACACAAAGCTTTAGCCGCTCCGCCACAACCTATTGCTACGAAAATTGATTGTCTCTGATATATATCTTTCGACAAACGTACATATGTCAACTCGTACTTCTATGAAATATATATATTAGTAAAATTCATAGACAAAAAAAAATATATTATGGAAATAATATTTCGCAAGATTTCCATTTTAGTACAAGCGACAAAAATTAAGAGAATATTTTTTTTTTAATTAAATAATTAATAACTTTTTTATTTACTGATCGATTTTCTTCAAAAACAATAGAGTTCTTCCTCTAGCTAACACTAACTTACTTTCTAAATTTCAATACAATCGGACTTTTCTTTCTTAAGTTATCGTGCTTACAAGAAACGTGACGGACGGACGGACAAACTGACATTTTGAAAGTTGTTCAGAATTCGTTCAGTCTACGAGCGATATTTACGATTTTAGAAATGCGGCGATCAAATACAATATACTCTTCGTTTTTGCGAAGAGTATAATAATAACAAAATTGAAGAAATTATAAAAGAGAATCGTACTATAACAAAAAATTGCCAAGCATGATGTACTGGACATATATCATGGTGGTTAGACCCATGATCACATACGCATCTTTGGTATGGTGGCCAAAGATGTTGCAGCGCACTGCTGCCGCTGAACTAAGCAAGGTACAAAGACTTGCCTGTCTGGCGGTAACAGGAGCGATGAAAACCACACCAACAGCAGCCATGGAGGTCCTTCTGGACCTCCCCACCTCCACCTGATGGTAATGGAGGAGGGGGCGATGAGACACTTCAGACTGCAATGCAAACCCAGTGACAAGTACGCCGCGCTGGGGCACAATCGAATTAGGAATCTTGTGGGAGTGACAACATCTCTGATGAGGACAGACCACATGATCCCTAAATATACCTTTAAGAGAAACTTCGAAATAAAAATAGAAGATCGAAGTGAATGGTCTGCAACCGGTAACAGCATCAGACCGCGGGACTTGATCTGGTATACAGATGGATCAAGGACAGCGGAAGGTACTGGTGCCGGCATATATAGCGACATGAGGAACTCTCAGTTCAGCACATCGCTAGGAAAATACACTTCTGTCTTTCTGGCAGAATTATACGCAATACTAGATTGCGTAATAGAAAACAACAGGAGAGCCTATAAAAATAGGCAGATCAGTATTTTAACAGACAGCCAGGCAGCTTTAGGGGCACTGTCAAACCCTAAAGTGACGTCCAAGCTGGTATGGGAATGCCAAGAAGAACTAAGAGCCGTAGCGGACCACAACAAGGTAACCCTTCAGTGGGTGCAGGGACATGTCGGAATCAGTGTCAACGAAAAGCTGACGAGCTAGCTCCATTTATTGGCCCAGAACCGGCCCTGGGAGTACCTAAAACCACAGTACGGGGCCAAATAAGGGATTGGATCAAGAACCAACACAAAGAATACTGGGACAAAATAACCGGACAACAACATGGTAAAACCTTCATTAAGGAACCATCCATAAAGAAGACTGAAGAACTGCTGGAATCAATTCCGCATAATCACTGGCTTCCTAACTGGGCACTGCACCCTGAAAGGACACCTTCACAAAATGGGATTATTCAACGGGGACCTAAAATGCAGACAATGCAATAGGGCAACGGAGACATCCTTCCACATCCTGTGCAACTGTGAGGCTTTGGCTCACAGAAGACAGGCAATATACGGACAACCAAGACTGAGTCCAGAAGAATATGAAGCCAAACCAGCGATGGGGTTGTACAAACTAGTGCAAGGGACCAGAGTACTGGATTGGTTATCATAATACAAATGGGAGAATATCACAATAAGCCCAAGAGGCTGCAGTGATTCCGGAAACGTAAGCTAGATGGCTCCCGAACAAAAAAAAAATAACAAAAAACTAAAGAAATTGCCCCGAATGTTTCAACAACCATTTTCTAAGTGTTGGCTGAAATATCACAAAAAGTATACCAAAAATTATTAGTAATATCTCATATTAAGAGAGAACACCTAGCCGGAAGGATCGTTATGTTTTTATATTACGGCCGTTGATCCTACAACAAAATCCACATTAATTTGCATTAGCATGTAACAACTTACCACTAATAAAGTGTTGGAAAGCCCCTAAGATATTTTCTTTTAGTTGATTAGGATCTTTTAAGGGTGGCGGTGCCCTACTTAAGAAAATGATTTCGTAATTCGACAATTTCTCCTACATCCATAAACCTATTGAAAAAATATTTTGATAGGCTTTTAAAGAAAACCTGATAGAATGATACCAGACTATTAAAGTCAAAAACATATTCTTTTTCAGATTTTCGCACAAGAAAATTTTTTTTCTCTCTTTAGTTTTCAATAGCCTAGTACTATTCTATAAATTTGTCTCTAAAAGCCCATCAAAAAATTTTTTGAATAGATTCAGGATGTAGGAGAAATTGTCGAATTACGTTCCCGGTACCGCCCACATAAACCCTAACCTCTTCTGATTCATTGATTGATTTACCAGCGTGCGGTAGACATTGCTGCCACTCCCAAAGGTATACAGTTGGTCCACGCTGGGTTGGACTAAGGTTATGCTTGTTGCCAGCAGCGAGTGCCACATGGCGCATGGTAAAGGAAAATGGGATGGGAGGTGTAGGTATTTGTGAGATGCGTTACCGCATTGTGTCGTGAGGAAGCGTTTAAGCTCCCTTTTTTGTGTTTTTGGTTCTGGGTATCTGCCTCTTCTGAATCTTCGTGTGAAATATGTGTTGTGTCTTGATATGGAGTGTTTATTACTGTTTATGCTCCTCTTTTTGTGTTTCTGCTTCTTCGAATCTTCTTTTTCTGAGTTTTCTGATTCCTCGATTTCCGATGCTAAGTTGGGTTTGGGTCATGCTTGTTGCCAGCAGCCCGAGCCATATGACGCATGTTTTTTTTTTTTTTTTTTTTTTTCATTTTTCCCATCGCTTTTCCTTCCCAGTTTGTTTATGATTCTCTCGATTGTTGTTATCCACCTGTAACATGGTCTCCCTATTTTTAGTTTGCTGCTGTTCAATGTTAGCGTTTTCTTCAGTAGGTTTTCTGCTGTCATTTTTGCTTTAACCTTCTTGATCCTTTCCTTTATCTCTTTGCTTACCAGGATATGATCTATTTGTGTGATTGAGCTTCCATTACTTTAGGTGTCAATGCGTGTTTGACTTTTGCTCCATGTATTTATTATTGTTAAGTCAAATATGTGTGCTAGGTTTTTCAGCGCGTTTCCATTTTCGTTAGGCCATATGTGGAGTATATGTGCATTGAAATCTCCAGGTATGCGATTTCACTGCACTATATATACGTATATAAACTATGATTTATTGCGTTAGAGGGAAGCACTGTGGAAAGTTTTGGTTTGTGTACCTAATTAAACACTAACTAAAATTTCTTATCAAGCTGACAATATTCCGAGGTATAAATTATTTTACAAACACTTTCACTTATACAAACTTAAATATAACTTCTATACGTTGTCACTTTGTATTTAACTTTTACAAGCTTTTATGGGTATCCATGGTGACAGAACACTATAAGTCATCTCCCTGCCTACCACGATATGATCTATTTATTGAGTTGAGTTTCCGCTGCTCTAGGTATCAAGATTGCTCTTTTTTGTATGTATTTTCTTGGAAACCATTTTCCTGAGAGAAACTTGTATCACGCATACCTACATTGAGGTGCCATAAGGATTCAGTTTGGACGCTACACACCGACGGTGCCCCATTGATTATTTCTGGTCTAATCCAAAATTAAACTCGTTTGAATATTTTTAGCAATTATGAGAACCTCACCTGAAAGATAGGTATACTTTAAGAGTATTGCGCCACTGATTATTACGTGTTTAATTTTGATTAAATTTGTTTGAATATTTTTGGTAATTATGAAAAACACACAGGAAATCTGTATAATCACACTTTAATAGCGATGCATTACTGATTTTTCGGTTTATTATTATCACCATTTTTATCATGCGTAATTCTCTTGATTGGCTAAAAGAAATTCGGTTTTGGCTATTAATTATTATTTGTATTATTGACCTAATAGTATGCCTCTGGTTTACTCAATACTATTTAAAATATTAGGTTTTGAGTTAATAAATTAGGTTAATAGAGATTAAGTTGATAAAGTTATTAACGTAATTAAATTTAATAAAATAAAATAAATTAGTTTATAGCTTAGCTTTCTGTGGCTTCTGGCGTGGTGATTGTTGTTTTTTATTCCCTCTTCTTTTTGGTCTTAGTACACTCAAAAAACTTTCCACTGCACACACAAATTTATTATTTATTTATTTACACTTTTACGTTTAATATGTCTGTCTTGCTTTGCTTTATAAACACTTTTGACACTGAATGTTTATTGCTTTCTTTAACGCAATAAAGCACTTGAAAGGGTCTTTTAGGTACCTATATAGATAGGTCTATTTATGTCGACCGTCAACTAAGGCACAGCTTTACAGTTTATTTTTTGGTACTATTTAAAAAACACTAATAGTAATTTTCAATTTATTAATTGTATATGAACTTTTTTTCCTATTATGACATGTCACGTTAAGCAAAATTTCTTGGCTCACCATGGTTTTAACTGATTTTTAGCACTTATTTCGGGAGCGTCTTACGATGCTTCTATACACGCCGTTTGTCAACTTTCGAATCTCACATAAACCCTAACCTCTTCTGGCTATAAACTGACCTTATTTTATAAAAACTGATGTTGTGTCGGACACTTCCACAATTAATAATGCAAGAAAAACTTTTGGATTTGGGGGTTGTCTACTATCTGTGGTGTGTTTATGTTTATGTTATCGTTTATAAAAACTCTAATATTACGAAAAGTTCAGTCAATCGTCATTTGACAGCTAGAGACAAGGGTCTGTTTTCCTACGGTCTCAGATCTGTGATGTCACGCGCACACATGGAAAATAATCTCCTTCCACGTTCATTGTAGACCAATATGCTTCTGTCATTAACATAAATAAGTTATCGTTATCGACATGTAATGCCATGTCCTTCGCAAGGAAAACTAATTCAATAACTTTTTCGTATAATATAGGTAGTGAAGCCATTACCAGATGTTCCGAATTCAAGGACTTGGGTGTTATCTTTGATTCTACACTAACTTTTCCCTCCTCATATTAATTACATTATAGCTAATTCTAATAAGAATCTGGGTTTTATTGTGAGAAACTCAAGGTACTTTAAAGATATTTCAACAATTACTTTGCTGTTTAATGCCTTTGTTAGGTCTAAACTAGAATACGCTTCAGTTGTCTGGCGCCAAAACTATGAAACTCATATTTCTAACTTAGAGAAGTTCAGAGCTAAATACCTTTCTTACAAGTCTGACGGTGTTTATCTAGCTGTTGGTACACTGTAATCTGAATTGTTGACTAGATTCAACTTAAATGAACTAGCGCTACGACGAGCATACTTTGCTGTACTCTCTTTATATAAACTTTAAACCAACAAAATTGACTTGTCCTGAGCTATTAAATAAAATTTACTTCAATATCTTTTCGTTTCAAACTCGATCATATTCTATATTTTATTTACCGATTCCTCGTACGTTTATTAAAATTCTCAACTATTTACTCTATGTGCTCACAGTTTACCCAATATCAGGCGAACTTAGATCTATTTAATTATAGTATTTGTAATATTAAGAAATGCATTTTAGGTAATTAAGTTATATAATAAGATTGTATTTGAGATTGTCTTTATACAGAGATATATTTTTGTTTTTATCATTGTATCTTCCTGCCCTTTATTTGGATTTTTTCTGTCTGGACAGTTGTACTTTTAAATAAATAAATAAATACATAAATAGAATAAATAAATAAATATGTAATTAAAATTAAAGCCAATTGATAGAAGTATTTATAGCTAAATTTTTTCGAGTAGTTTATTACTTGTAATTGTTAAAAAACTTATGCTGCCGGCAAAAAAAATGTTCTGCCAGGTGTTGGTCCGCTGGTGCGCCTGCAGAAGTTGATTTTATAAAAACCCAGCCACATATAACGCGAAAAATAAGAAATTAATTCTAAGCAGTTCTTTCAAAAAATAGCGTCGCTGGCTTCCTTACTATAAAGGTCACACCAGATGCTGCTTTAGTGACAATACAATTTCTATTTTATGCTTACAGACATACTCTCAATCTATCGAATGCTCACGGCTAGAAATGGTTTCACATCCCGTTTCCTTGTGTTTTGTACTGATACTCCGGTCAAAATAGACATTCACTCTTACATAAATTCCCAAGAAGCTGAAAATTTACATGAACATTAGGGATACCATTATAATAAAGTTGTGAAAAGTACCCATTGATCCCGTGTGTGCAAAAAATTTTATGCAAGGTCAAATTTCGCAAAAAAGAAACCCAGTCCCTAATTTTATGTGACCACGTGGCCTTGAGCAACATCTGTCTGCTGTTCAATTGTGAACGTGGCAGTGTCCGTCTACCTGCTTTTTCTAAGGTCCCAACGAAATACCGTTAGTCTTAAACGTTCCCTCGTAGTGAAAACACGTGGTTATTGCAAATATTCTTAACTAAAGTTTGTGCTGTATTCAGTTTTTAAAAAATGTCGCAAACTTGCTTCGTTTGTAATCAACCCCTGCATGCAAGTGAATTTGTTACTGTTGATCGTGGCATGAAGACGTTGATTGACCTAAGTGTTGAAAGAGGTGATGAATTTACTGACTACCTAAAAGACCAAAAATTAGTGAAAATTCATGTGCAGTGTCGTTAAAACTACACTCGGAAGAATACTATTGCTGCAGTGAAGAGACAACATGAAGAGGAACAAGCCAGTACTTCTAAAATAAGTCCTCCTCGTACTAGAGCATGCGTAAGTGAATCAGCTTTCTGCCTTAAAAATTGTTGTTTCTTTTGCGGCGGTGAATTGAATGAAGAATATGAAAAAAAAGCGAGCACTGAAATTTCGGCGTAGAATTTGTAAGGTTACTACATTTTCATTCAAAGAATCAGTTCCTCAAGTAGCTCAGTCTCGTTCTGATGACACAGCAAAAACTATTGTTTCTCGCATCGGGTTCGAGCATGATTTAGTTGTTGCTGAGGTCAGGTATCATAATGACTGTTATGTTTCCTTTTTAAAACCGACCACTGGAAGTAAAGCCGGCCGTCCTCGAGATGAAGCATTAAATCTCGCCATGAAAGAAATTTTTACATACATCGAAAATAGTGATGACTGTCAATTTACATTGGAAGAATTGAAAAATGTATGTTAAATTTAAATGTAGATAACAGAACTATGAAACTACGATTGAAATTAAATTATGGTGATAAAGTTATAATCACTGAAAAACCGGGACAATTGACATTTATATGTTTCATTGATAATCATTATATCTTGATTCAAGCTTGGGGTGAAAAAAAAATGTATTGACAAAGAAGAGCGATTCAAGATCCTGGAAGCTGTGGCAGCAATCATTCGGGAAGATATTCAATCAGTAGTCATCGATAATTCTTATTACCCCCCACCAGGTCGTATGTTTGAAGATATTAACAGTGATATTCCAGAGTCATCGACTTATTTTTTGGAACACATTATTTTAAAAAATAAACAACTGATGTCAATGTTGTTGTTGGTGAAGATGTTGATCTGTTGGAATTACGTACAGCTCGAACTCCAATTGAAAATACCATTTATTTTTTAAAACCAGGCAAGGCTCAACAACCATCGGAAATATTTTCAAACATGAGTTTATCGGCTTATCCTAAATGTAAAAATCATATTCTATTTTTACATGCTATGACTGGCTGTGATACATCAGCAATGTTCCGGAGGAACAGTTTTCAAATTGTTTGAAAAACAAGATTTAATTACATGTGCAAAAGCTTTTGAAGATATGAACTCTGCTCCAGAAACTCTAATCACTTACGGAATTCGCTTTCTTCTTTCTGTATATGGAGCTCCAAAAAAATTACTTCCATAGATAAGTTACGTTACGTATCTTTTGCAAAACATACACGTAATAAGCTTGTCTTCTCCAACCTCGGCTTCTGCTCATCAACATTTTTATCGAGTATATTACCAGGTTCAAGTGTGGCTTGGTAATCAACTAGACCCAGAAGAATGGGGTTGGAAGCTAATTAATAATGTATTAGAACCAATCCACACTCTACTTCCACCGGCACCAGAGAAGCTCCTTAATACTATTTTTTGCAACTGCAAAAAAAAAATGCGGCTGCAAAAAAGTAGGCTTACTTTGTTCACCAGCATGCACCAGCTGTCACGGCCAGTCGTATTCAAATACTGAATCTCCAACAGAAGATGATCCTTACATCAACGATGAAACAACTGATGTATCGCTGTTTAAACAATTTACGTCAACTCAGGAAGATGAAGATGAAGAAGAAGAAGAAGTTGAATAAGAAGACCTAATATTATATTAAACTTCAATAAAAAGACCGTGGAGTAGGCCTTCCGGGGAAACCACATTAAAAAAACGCGCCAAGTACACTACCTCATAGGTGGCGTGGAAACGTGTGCATATTATGGAGAATATAACTTTAGAATGGCTTTTTCTCAAAAAAGGTGAATTTTAGGGGAAAAGTGTAAGGACCATTTTTGTAGAGAATTGAAAGATCTACAATTTTTGTCTAAGCTATTTTTATCATAAAACTAACCGTTTCGCTAAAAAATCCAAAAAACCCATTTTTGCGAACTTTGACCTTGCATAAAATTTTTTGCACACACGGGATCAATGGGAACTTTTCACAACTTCGTTATAATGGCATCCCTAACGTTCATGTAAATTTTCAGCTTCTTGGGAATTTATGCAAGGGTACCCCCATTTTTAGGGCTAACTTGACCGGACTATGAGGATTTGATGAGATGATATATTTTTTTTCAATTCAATGATTTATTTAAATATTATTACAATTTGATATACATGCCACATAAACAAATGGCAGATATGATTCTTTATATTCATTTGTGACGACGTTTAAATTGTTCTAATCTTTTGTTTTCATAAGATTGTAATCCTAAAACTAAAGCTTTAAGAAAACGTAAATTGAGCGTTAAAGAGGAAGGTTAAACTTCTGGGAGTTGGGCCTCGAAAATCAATAAAGGCAATTAATTTTAGAAGGAGGGAAACTTAAATCAAGATGAAAGGAAAGAGAGTTATTGAAAAAATGTAACATAATAAAAGAAAATTTTCCATTTTCTACTTGCGGAAGATGAGTATAACTGGTTAATTAAAAGCGTATCGGACGGTAAAGGCATCCTTTTATTGCCAAATTTTTCACTCTGAAATAAAGTAACTCTACAGGATGGTATGTACTTAAATACACTTTTGTTGCAGTAGATTCAAAGGTAATGTTACTCCCTAGGCCAATCTAGGGAAGTGACATAGAAAAAAATTAGTTTCAAGCTGATCTCACTGGGAATATTTAGAAAATAACGTCCTTTTTAACTTGCTAAAAGTCCAATTCGCTCCCAGTGGGGACGTTCGAAAAATATGGCCGCCATCTTGATTTTTGTTTGTTTTTGGGATATCTTAGGTACTATGGACTTTATGAAAAAATTCAAGACATCTTTTTTGTGGAGAATTAAGAACCACTGTTTTTGTTGGATTTGTCTTTTGTTTTTTCCTAAAAATAAAAAAATATATATAATGAGAAAAATATGACCGTCATCTTGATTTTTTGTTTTTTTCAAATAACTCGTTAAATACTATTTTTACGAAAAAAATAAAATATACCTTTATACACACAATTCTATGTTTTGCTGCTAGATTCATATATCTAGCTTTAGAACTAAAAGAGATATACAAAGAATCTCAAAATCATCATTAAAGTGCTAGAAAGCAATTCAATATTGTACGACTTCTTTTAATTGCCTGAGGTGACAGATAAACGTCAACATTTTTTCTTTGAATTAAATTATAGGTCGCGCACGAGTGACGTCACAGATTAGTTATTAACGCGCAAAGACTGTCTATTTCTATTTTTGCGGCGGAACGAGATGGAAGATGGACACTCTTCTAACACAAATTCGCGATCGAGAAACGTCAAACGAAAAATTGCACTTTTGATTCGTTCGTGCCGAGCTGAATTTTCGAATTTCGACATGCAATTTACGACGCGGATCAACTACAAGTCTTTCTCTTTCCATCGCTACGTAGTACGGCCGTCGCGGATTCGTATTTTTTAAAATACGAGTAAATTTAGATGTCTTGTTTTCGACCAAAATTTACCCTCGGATGCAGCAACTCTGAAAACGGTTTTTCATCTGTAACTCGGAAAGTGTGAGAGATAGCTCGTAAATAAAAACTCCCTAAGGAAAACTACATAATGTCAGGAACGTTTTGCCGCACTCGAAATTTTAATGGGACTTTTCGTTTGGGTCCGGCGGGCCTTTCAAGATGACGGTGTCATGCACTTTTTTCATTAAATCGTACGTAACTTCTAAACGGCGACTCCTACGGCAAAAAACTTTAATCTAACGAAATTGTAGAGAATCGAATTACCTAAAAGTCTTTTTTTGGATTTTTATGCTGCTCCAAAAATTTCCGAGATACGGTCGGCCAAAGTGGAGAGTTTTTTGAAATTCGACTAAAATCTCGAATTTTTCTCTTTAAACCTCCATAACTCTTAAACGGCGGTCCCTAGGCCAAAATACTTTGCCCTAATGAATGTGTAGAGAATTTAATGCTACAAAAAATTATTTTTTATTTTTTGACATAAGACAAAAAATAAGGACGTTAGGAACGAAACAAGTGGAAATTTACATTTTCCAAGGCAACGTGTTTTTTTCTCTTCTCTTGCGAATATCTAGATAAATATTGATTTTGGCAAAAAATAGTAGGGATCTATTAGAAAGACAATAAAATGATGATGAATTTGCTTTGTCAAAAAATGTCTGTAGGATTAATGGTTTCGCTGCTATATACGTTTCAACACAAAATTTCGATTTTCCCATATGCCCAAATTATATTTGATACTGATTTTTAAAATCTCCGCCAAGTGAAATTTATAGTTTTTTGTCCTCAAAGCAGTGCAATGTACAGGGTGATATTCTAATAATGACAGAGGTGTTCAGTGATTTCGGCTGATAACTCGGGAACGGTTGAAGATATCGAACTGAAATTTGAAACGTAGGTATAAATATTGTTGACGGACGAATTACGAGTGAATTAATAATACACCTACGTCACATGATGTCACAAAAATGAAAAATTATTACAACAGACGAACTGGTAACAGATATCGACTTAACGGTTGGAGTTATTGAATTGAAATTTGAAACACAGGTGGAAATATTGTAAATGGACGGAATAAAAGTGAATTAATAATACACCTACATCTACATGACGTCACAAATAAGACAAATTCTTACAACAGGCGAACTGGTAAAGATATTGACTTAACGATTGGAAACATCCAATTCAAATTTGAAATGTGAGTGGAAATATTGCAGACGGACGGAATACAAGTGAATTAATAATACTCCTACGTCATATGACATCACAAATAAGAAAAATTCTTACAAAGGGCGAACTGATGTAGATATCGATTTAACAATTGGAAACATCCAATTAAAGTTTGAAACGTAGGTGGAAATATTGTAGATGGATGGAGTACGAGTGAATTAAAAATACACCTACGTCCTGATGACGTCATAAAAACATAAAATACTTATAACAGGCGAACTGATGATGATATCAAAAAAATATTTCTACAAGACGACTCACGAAATTTTTTTTTTAATTTCCAAGAAATATCAAATTTTCGGAGAAATGTCACTTTTCAGAAAAATGTCAAATTTTCGTAAAAATGTAAAATTTTCAGGGAAATGTCACTTTTCAGAAAAACGTCAAATTTTCGAAAAAATGTCAAATTTTGGGGAAATGTCACTTTTCAGAAAAATGTCAAATTTTCGAAAAAACGTCAAATTTTCGAAGAAATGTCACCTTTCAGAAAAATGTCGAATGTTTGAAAATGTCAAATTTTCGGAGTAATGTCACTTCAGAAAAATGTCAAATTTTTGAAAAAATGTCAAATTTTCGGAGAAATGTCACTTTTCAGAAAAATGTCAGAAATTCAAGAAAATGTCAAATTTTCGGGAAAATGTCACTTCAGAAAAATGTCAAATTTTCAGAAAAATGTCAAATTTTATTAAATGGACTCAAAGGAAAATTCCCAAAATATACTACGGGTCCATCTGTGGTATAAGTTCTCTGCTAGTGTGTTAAAGCGTGCAGACTGTATGCTGAGTATTTTTGACGTGTCAAGTGCATCGAGAGATTACAAGTTTTTTCGACGCTTATAAAGCCCACGGATAGTGTGAGAGGCCATCCTGAACCGCTTATAAGCCCTACAAGTGTAAGCAACCCCACCGGAACCCTTTCGGTGAGTTTTTTCCAATAAAACTCTAAAAGTGAGTGACATTATATTTTAAAAACTATTTCCGCTACTTCCGGCATCCCGCCGGAAATTCTTCCGACAACATAACCCAAAAATAGTACTACATAACCTAAAAACAATTTAAGACATTGGTACCAACCTAAACATTTCTCAAAAACCAAATTCCCCAGAGATACATTGAAACCAAAAATTTGACAGCTATCACTTCCCTGACCGATTTAGTGAAAAATCGGTCGAGGCCAAAAGATAAAACAAAATATACCAATTCAAACTTAAACGATCCACCATGAACACTACCCTGGCTACATCTGGCAGGGAAGCTATCCACCAAGAGTTATATGTTTTTTTCCAAAGATGGCCATTCATCCCATTACCAACGAACAGGTTTTTTCGTTTAATTGTTTCCCGTATCAATAATCAAAATTATTAGGTGCTCTTGCCTACGAACGTTTTTATAGTATTGTGTTTATTTTTATATTAATTTTAGGTCCATGTGAACACATTATAATTTTAACCTAGTTTTTAAACCTGCCTACAGAAGACAGGAGCTACTTTTCTATTTTTCTCCAAGCCAAACCGGACCTACCCCGTCCAGCCTCACACTCGCCTCGGCGGTGTTCACCGTGGTTATCTGGCTGGCCCCGGGCTAGGATCCGATGAAGCATATATTTGTATTAAAACATTGAATCAAATATTAATGTTGTGCAGACTATAAATTTAACACTCAAGTTCTTAGGTCCAAATCCCACCGAACGCAAGACTTTTTTTCTGATTTAATATGAAAAAAATATTTCAACTTAATAAATATAATTAAGTGAGATTGTTCATATTGTTTAGTGCTCTTTTCGGCTTCAAAGATTTACCGGGTGGGGAGGTTCCAGCCGCTTCCAGTAGCTGCCGATTTTTTATAATATGTTAACAATTGGCAAATATATATTCAGAAAAATCGGGAAAAAATCAATTTTTACTAACACGACCTTAAAAACCCTAGAAATCTATTTACTTTTATAATTCTCTATGGTGAAAAATTGAAAGTTATAAAAATAGCTTTCATTTGTTTCCTGATTTTCTTAGATATGTCGACAATTGCCGAAAATATTAACGATAACGATTATATAACGGATTTTCTATGGCATGTACAAAAAAATTACAGAAGGATATTAGTCAAGCTTTCTTTTTTATAATGAACAATCTTTTTATATCTGCAACAGTTAACGAGTTATCAGTAGAATAAGGCTTTTTTCACCGAAGGAGTGGTTTTTTGGGGTGGTTGCCCAGAACTGATTTTTGTGGCTTTGTGATGTATAACCCCTCCATTAACAATTACTAAAGGAAAATTTTAGAAATAATTTTTTAGGAGCTTCTGATGTATTTTTTACTTTACCGACTGTACTATTAAGATAGTTTAATTCATTCAGGGCCAATCGGTTTGCTAATAAGTTACTTTTTTCATCTAAGTGCACTACACTATTACACGAAATGAAATATTTCGAGTATACTATTTAATCTTTAAGAGACCACTCCTCTATAAAGCATTTATCAAAGTCTCTTGTTTGTTATACGTAAGAATTAAATACTCTATGATTATCAAATAGGAAGGAATCCTAAAAAACTGACGGTAATTCTTTGATTTTGATTAGAGACTTAAAAATAAGAAGTAAAACGCCATAGCTAAAGTCTTCTCCCTTTTGTATTACATTTTGTTTATGATATTGCAACACATGCGGAAAGCGAAAATGATGATGGGGTCCTACTAATCAAGATACAACGGCGTAGTAAAAGGTGCATGTGGCATAAAGATCAATAGAAGGCAAGCAAAGGTAATGGTTTGTGAAAATACTAAAGATAAGGGCTAATATTGAAGTTGAGGGGAGAAACTTTTAGGTCAGTCCGACGTAACTGAGGGTACCTTAACTTTTCATTTTATTTATGAGCGAACTTCTACGCGTCCAATATAAATTTTCCATAGTATTAGCGTAAGCTCATTGACTACTTAATTCAATTTTCTGCCTACGGTCCACGTTAATACAACGTGTTTCGAACTACTTTAACATCGCTGCGGTTCACTGGATCGAAAGTTTGCAAACACTATATTGATGTGGTAACACAGTTTTATAATCGGCGTAAATAGAAGCGTACCGGGAACAAGGGTTTAGATAAAAACGAGGGGTATTGTTTTAGTTGAATTCTGGTTTAACACAACCGCTCGATTTACTATTAACTATTCATGTTCCATAGCTGCAACGGTTGGTTCGATTTATACTCTCATTAGGCATGTACTTTACAGGGTGCGGATGATAAATATGGTAATTAGTTTCTAACTAATTTAATAACAAAATTTATTTCATTATTAGGAACGCGGGCAGATCGGAAGATACATAGTACTGAGATCTGTCGGCCCATTGCACATTCGCGACATGTTAGGTTAGGTTAGGTTGATATATGAGTGGGCTAGTAACAGACTCTCCACTGCGACCATCTGGTCTATTGTGGCTCACTCACTAATTATATTTCACCCAATAGGTTCAGCTTTTTAATAAAGCCGACTACCTTATTGGGTGAGAGGTTGTCCAAGTCCTCTTGCAATAGTTGTCCTTTGCCAAAAAGTGAGTTTCGTGGTTCTTTCTGCAACAGAACAGGTACATAGAATGTGCGCTGCCGTTTCATCCTCCTTCAAACACAGTCGGCATTCAGCGTTGTCTGCTATTTCGAGTCTGTGTAGGTGGTGATTTAGTCTGCAGTGCCCAGTATATAGGCCAACTAAAGTTCTTAGGATTAACCTATTTAATTCTAGTAGTTTTCTTAATTCTTGATTTCAGAGAGTATGTAATAAACTCCTTTGAATGAACTAATCCTGGTAGCTCTTGCCAGTACTGGAGGATTTTCCTCTCGGTCCAGGTTAAGATGGTTGTTTTCGCAGTGCTATGCCAAGCGCTGGTTACGGAATCGGTTATTTCGTTGCCCTTCATGCTAGAGTGGCTCGGTATCCAGACCAGACCTAATTTGTTATATCTGCCCAATCGGGTTAGAGCCTTTTGGCAGTTCCAGACCAATTTAGAATTGCACCGATGTGAGCCAAGAGCTTTGAGAGCTGCTTGGCTGTCTGAAAAGATTCTTATTGATCTGTGTCTAGGATGCATCTGTTCAAGCCTACTTGTACACAGTTCAATGGCATGAACTTCTGCCTGAAAGACAGTCGCATAATTGCCAAGGCTGGAAGTAATTCTTACCTTTGGGTTGCGACTGTATGCTCCAGCTCCAACTCTCTCAGGGATTTTGGAGCCGTATGTAAACCAACAGACGTCTGCTCTTTGTAGGTTGGTTTTGTTCCGATCCCATTCGTCTCTTCAAGGAAACAGGATGTCAAAGGGTAGTTCATAGTTGGTTACGATAGACATCACATCTGAAAGCATTCCCAGGATGTCATGACACTCCATGTCATCTGACAGCCCGTTGCGTTCCATGATGCTAGTCTGCCGGTTAGCCGTATTAATTACCGCTTGTTGAAGTCTGTATGTTGTCCACCCTCCAAATAGATATGGAGAGGGAGTAGATCCGGGAGGCTTTCCAAAGCAGCTGACGGTGTGGTACTTATTGCACCAGTTATTGCGAGCTTCGCGACATGTAGGATTTCTTAGAAAAGACCAGCACTCTCCATGAAGAATATCAGGCAATTCCAGGTTAGATCCGAAGTACCACCGATCTAGAAATTGCCTTTAGAGACACCTAGATGGCTTGACGCTCTGAGTGATGTGCAATTGCATAGAATGTGAGTGATGGCTTCATCCTTCGCTCCCCATATCAGACAAACAGGATAATTCTCCAATCTCATGGTATATCGGTATTTGTGTCGAGAACAGTGTTATCAGGCCTTCAATCCATCTTACTCGTTCTCTACCAAGACCAAGCAACTACTTTACGGTGGAGTTAGCTAAAGGCCCCTTTGCTTAGAG
The DNA here is from genome assembly GCA_936432065.2 of Rutpela maculata. Lineage (NCBI taxonomy): Eukaryota > Metazoa > Arthropoda > Insecta > Coleoptera > Cerambycidae > Rutpela > Rutpela maculata. The sequence goes on from OW386292.2 coordinate 38,947,066, forward strand.
CATTGAGTGCCTCATTCCGGGGGGCTTGAGCCCAGTAGTTGTTGAACTGTGCTCACTACTGTAGCTCTGACTGAATCAGACTTCTTGTTCAGGCAGCTGAGTCAAAATATTCCGACGGTGCAGCATCAGATTAGAGTTCACTTTATATGATGCATATATAAATATGCTTGTCAATAAAACCTCTTCTGAGATTTTTGCTTTCACACAGTAGTATGACATATACTTCGTCTTGGAAGTGGCGGTGATATACGAGCCCTTGGCTTGCATCCGTGCAGCCAGCACTGATTCCCTCTTGAGTCTTTCATCCCTCTGTGTATCATTGCAGTTCGTCTCATCTCCACTAGGAAACATAAGTATGTATGGAATGATGGGCCTTCAGACTCTGACTAAGTCTTTTGCGAGTGGAGCTAGAGTATGCCTTAGCCTTTAGCCCATTTCATTCCACATTCCATTCTTGAACAGTCTGTTTGCTGCTTCTCTGGCTTCCAGTTCTACTTCGACGTGTATGGGACTGAATCCATCGCAATAGCTTTGAGTGCTCCTGTTAAACAAGCTAGACTTTAAGCTTGACATAGGCGAGTCCTACTTGTGTAGCGCTTCTGAAAGAGCCACCATATAAAGACCAGTAGTGGTTTTACCATAACTATACGTCCAGAGAGTAGTGGTCTGATGTATTCCCAGCTTATGGCCGAAGATGCCCTTGCATATTCATAGACATGAGCACTTTCCTTATTTCCACTTGGTCCTTCCACAATAGTTTGTAGTCAAAGGTTACCCCCAGATATCTCACTGAGCGGGAAGTCCGAAGTCACAAACGTGATAAGGAAGCTGAAAATCGCTTATTTTTCTCTAATAATAATATTACTAATTTCGTGGGTATAGAAACAAAATCAAGATGACTACGAATTAGAGAATTGTATAATAATATAATAAATATAGGATTAGTAAACGATTTAGTGATTCTTATAAAAATCCTTAGTTTCTGTAACTGTTGGTTAAAAATTTTAGATTAAAAGTTCGGTTTTCTTATCTCGATGACGTCAATATGGTTAGCGAAACGTGTTTCGAGTGCCCCTTGAGAGTTTCGTGCATCCGAATGGCTTTGATGTTTAATGCTGTAATGTCCTACTTTACTGTTTTGAAACTTTTTTTTATCGTTTATTTTTTCTCCCAGATTTTGATTTTTTTTATTTATTTGATTGTAATTAATTTATATAACAATGATATTGAAGAAAAATAAAAAAGACCTTTTGAATATATGCAAGTTTATTCTATGTTATTACAACTCTCTATGCGTTACCTTGTGAATACTCTAACTTTATTATCAATAAATATAATAATGTAGTTAATATCAAGAAATTTAGGGAATTGAATATTAAAAGAAATAAAAACAATATACCTATTAATTAAATCATTAAATTTTTATGAATGCTTAATTACAAAATGTTATTATTAGCCTAATTTAATTATTTTACAGGATAATTAATTGTCAGATTAATTAAAAGAGAAAAAGTCAACGGGAAAAAATAAACAATTAAGAAAGAATTTTGATGCGATAAAAAAACCGCTGCCTAGGGAATCACTACTCCCACATCCAAATTTCCGGAGGGGGTGGCAATTAAACTGGCTGATGCCAAAAAAAAAACTTGAGGCCTTTGGTTCTTGTGCACACACAAAATTGCAATTTAATTTTTTTACCCAATTAATAACAGGGTGGGGCTGGTAATGTAGGTGGTAGTGGGAATGGTTGAAACCAAAAAGCATTTTGTGGCTTTTGCTTCTTGTACATATACGATATCACAGTTTTATTTTTTACCTCTTTTGGCAATGGGGTGGGGAAGGTAGTGGGTGTTTCTGATGTAAAACAAATTTTGCGGTCTTTGGTTCTTGTACACACACTAAATAACAATATTATTTTTTAACCCCCTTTAATAATGAAGTAAGATTGGTAATGGGGATGATACTGAACTAAAAAATTTTGACACTTTGATTTCTCGCACAGCCACTAAATCCCAACCCTTCAACTGATCAAAATATATCTAGTTCCAGATCTCGCTATAATACATAGGTGTACTGCATCCGCCACGGATCTTGGCGAGCGGCAGGGACTGTAGGGGAATGTAATGGTCTATCGGAGGACAACTGCCCCGTCCACTTCCTATAATAATTTATCAGTGTCCAACACTAAACATAATAGCGGTGCGTGCGCTGGACCTATACCACTCTCTTCACTCACAAACACTCGTGGCAATTGCAGCACCAAATTTCAAAACGATATCTTAGACCTTTTCAGAATAATCGGGCTTACAAATAAAAGTTAGACAAAACTTGTTTTTGCTCAGATTTAAAACCTCGGCGTTTCATGATACTTTAAGCAGAATTTTTTTTCCTCCTCCAGTAGAAACCTGCACTAATATGTAAGCGAATAAATTGATAGTTTGTCAATAATCCGAGAGATGGCGCTGCTGTTCTTATCCTACTAGAATAATACAGAATATTTGGGAATATTCTACAGCTCTCATCTCTAGGAATATAAAGGAATGGAGAAGCCGAGTGACATAGTTCAATTCAGATAGAGTCACTGAATTATTGAATTATAGTTCACAGTGTTACATTAGTGAAGTAATTATTGTTGTAATTAGTACGTAATTTAATAAATTAGTGTTAAGTTTTACCCTGGCGTTATAATTTCCGAACCCACTGTACAGGGTGATTACTAAGGGGCGTAAACATGTAATAATTGGTATCAGAAGTGGAATTAAAACAGGAGGTTTCTGGATGGTCCGAGAAGGTTCTACAAATGTTCTTCTCGGAAATTAGTGGTAATACGGAGAACTGACTACGGGACGTTGTGTAAGGACTAATTTTGAACTAAAAACTTTGAAAAGTGCGTTTTATGGAGAAGTTCCAGAACATTTTATTCGATAACTAGTGGAGATAATCAAATTCTTTCAACTGAAAAGTGATATAGACACTGAAAAATACTCATTTGTGTTAGTTCTCGAAAATTTCTAGAACATTCTATTCGGAAACTAGTGGAGATAATCAAATGTTTTCAATGGAAAGTGATATAGACACTGAAAAAGACGTGTTTGTGTCAGTTCGCCAAAATTTTAAGAACATTCTATTTGGAAATTAGTAGAGATAATTACATTATTTCAACAACAACAAATAATAATAATAATAATAATAATAATAAATTGCCTTTATTTCAGTATTATACATTAATACAATACCTAGGGCGAAGTCTAGCCGAAGCTACTCTACTTAACCCTAGGTAGTAAGATTATTTCGTGCTATTTCAAATTTTTTCAAGAAAGGTCCATTGGAGATATCGACGAGATATTTGTATTTTATTAACGCTATTGTGCAATAAATTTGGCTGACATCATCGTATGCCCATAACAACAAAAAGCATGGTAGCATAAAAACAAATGTAGAATCTACTTGCGGAGTTTAGGAAGATGATGGAGCAGCAACGCCAGGAAGAAAAAGAAGAACAGCAAAAGCGGCGTCAAGAAGAAAAATAAGAGCAAGAAAGAAGACGTCAAGAAGAAAGAGACGAATTGAAGAAAATAATGGAAGATCTGGAAATAGAAGAAAAGGACGATTGAGCAAAGAAAGTTCTAAGGCAAGAGCAACTGAGCGATACGCAAATTGAGTCCTATATTACCAGCAAAAGAAAAAGGCACCCTACCAGATTGGAAAGATGTTTCAAATAAAGGAGTAGAATTGAAAGCTTTATGGTGGCAATGGTCACTTAGAGTCATAGATGGGCTATTAGGGATAGCATGGGAAAGTCCGGATGGAAAGGAAGTTACCATGCGTCTAGCCATTCCCAGGTGTCGTGCACCAGAAGTACTTCAGAAAGTGCATAATGGAACGTATGGCGGACACTTTGGCGTTAACAATAGTCCGGGGTCCAAGCACTCCAAAATCAATATGACCTGTTCCGACATGACGTACAAATGTTGATATAAGTAATGAAGAGAGCATTACCTGGGGTACTAGAAAACACTTGTCGGATTAATTTTTGCTCTTGCGCAACTTCAGAAATCGCAAAAAGATGGCGGATTGATAATTACAAAATTATGTTTTACAATGGTTATTCTCCGTTAAAACAAAAACTATGTAACCTACCGATCTGATTTTTGGTATGTATACTCAAAAGATATACGTGATTCTAACTAAGCTATTGGTATTTTTGAAAAGAATATTTTTTTTGGAAAAAAATAATTAAAATCAAAAGGTTGATATTTACGTTCTAAAAATTTCGATATGCGGACAACTATGTTAAATTTATGAAATTCTTATATACAATTGCTTACCAAATATAGTCCATATATTGAAAAAGTTTTTTTTAAAAAGATCCTGTCGATAACGTATACAGTTTTTTGTTTATGATTTTTTTATGAGGCGCGTAATTATGCAGTATTAAAATAAAAATAGTCTAGACGATAATTGGTACAGAGTAACAGTAAAAAGCACTATATTGTTCAATATAATTGCAAATTTGAATTACTTTATGTTAATAATACAACAAAACGAATGAAAGTAGTAGTCGCGTGTTGCCGATTGCGGCCACTCATTTAAAAAAATAATAATCCATACAAAGTGAATTGTGTGTTCGAGCAAAATGTTAATCAAATTCGCAATTGGCCATGCCCGAGTACAACTTCTACTCGTTTTTATATTGTTTAAGAAATAAAACATTAGTGAGAAATATTATTTTAGGTATTTAGCATATTTAATAGAAAGCAGAGAAGGGAGATATTTTAAATAGAACATTAATGTTGTATATTATGTAATTTTTGTGTATAACTATTCTAACATTTTAGTCAGAATCACTATCATTATAAAATGATGCATATTGCTTTTTCCCTTAAAACAATTTTCAGGAAAAGCAGCATACGAGCACGCAACTGAATACCACTCACAAGAACATTTTGTGTCGCGTTTTATTTTACCGTTGCACTTTTTAATTTAAGTTCAGATAAACATTTTTTTGTCGACATTATTGGTACCAGCTCCTGATTTCCAATTCTGCATCCAAAATTTTGTGCAAGAGGTAATTTGAATGACGGTTCACAACACTGTTTAAAAAAAAATAATATTTGTAACATGTTGTTAAAAAGCGTCTTCCGTCGGTGGGAGGGAGCGTAAATCACTTTTATTAAATTATTTTACGTTTTAATAATTTTCAAACGTATACATATAATACATTTGTAAAGTTGACGTGTATGTACATTGAAAATATTTGCAAAAAACTGATGTGGAGGATGTAAGATGAGTAATGGAATACATTAAGACAGATTTTGGAATTTTTCTCTGTTTGTCTGCTTGTCTGTTTGAACGCGCATCACGCAAAAACTACTGAACCAATGAGGTTCATCTAAGCTTGGAGTAACATTTAGTTCTTATTTCATCGAAATCGGCCTAGACTAAGCCAAGTTTTATGAAAATCGGTCTAGTAGAACAGGAGATACAGCTTGATCTCTATAATAAGCGTATTTGCACGGCATAAACTTTTAAGATTAAACTTCTGTAATATTCCAGAAAATTTGTGAGTTTTCTGAAATATTCCAGAATGGTGATTCTACCTCAAACGTCGTTTATAAAGAAGCTTTTTAGTCAATTTCAAAATTCCACGCGAACGTAACCGCGGGCATAGCTAGTAATAAATATGAACCGCAAACAATAATCAATCGATTTAAACAATCAAACACAAATAGTTTTTATAATGTTAAAATGTTAAGACAAATAACTTCACACTATATACATAAGTACATACGCCTAGTAAACATAAACATACCAGCTAATTCCACTGTAAACTGTTTTCATGCGCTTTATGAATTTTAGGAGAGCTGTCGCATTTATTACATGCGCCGCATCATGCACCCATTTTAAAAATTCACAACTCCAATACTATATGCAATATCAACTTAGTTCTTGTCTTAAAAACATGTTCAATATATTGGGTATGTTTGTTAGCATAGTTTATACACAAAAAATTTAAAATTGAAGTACTTGCTCGTAGGTTGAAATTCTTACTACAATATTTTATAGTTACAGATTTCATATTTTTTTCCCAAGAAACTAAACATATTTAAACAGTGCCATCGAGCCTCATCCAAGCGCTTATGTCTTTAGTGTATACTATAAAAAAATTAGATGGATAGCACTCATAGTTTCTTTTACAGGACGTGTTATGTATTAAAAAACATTTTTTTAGGAATTATCATTTCGTCTCTTTTCTTATCATTTAAGAAGTTATGCAAGAGCTGATAAGAATCCGACAAGTCATTTCTGGTGTCCTATATAACCCTTTTTGCAAATCTGAAGTTGAAAAATGTACGTCATGTCGGAACAGGTTACTTGGAATTTAGAGCGATTTCGTACTGTTGGACCCCAGACTACAAGGTACGGGAACAATATTACTGGATGAATAGTCGACACGATGTGGAATTGTTGTTTTTTTTTTTTCATGAACTTTGTAGTTATGTTCAAATAGTTATTTAAAAAAAAAACGCAAAATACAAACATTTAAACATAGAAATAGGATATTAAACAAATACAAGAAACTGGTTAAAACAAACAACAAGTATTTTTCAAATATTATTGCTCTACGACTTAATGGCATAATTTTATGAAGCTTCAAAATTTTAGACAATTTATGCTTTTTTGTGTAAACAAATATTTTGACATGGAATTTTCTTTGGTAGTTAACGTCCATAAAGGATGTTTTATCTAAATCGATACATTGTTATTAAAATCATATTAAATTGTTTAAAAAAGCTTTTTTTGGAGATTAAGTACATATTCAATAGAGATCTTATACAGTATTTAGATATATCTGAAATTTCAGTGTGAATAATCACCATTTTTTTCAATACAATGGGAGATGGTTGCAAAAAAAGAAACAAATGTTTTTAATTTAATTTGTTTAAATAAATTTATTTCTGACTTCGCCCGAAGTTCAAAACTGACTTCTTTTTATGTGCAACTTAGATTCCAGCAAAAGAGTTCCCCACCCCACACACTTTTTTTTAAATATATTTGTACCCCACTAATGGCACTCGACAAAGTAGTCGGTCATAAACTAGAGACTCATGTATGTGTGTTTGGAAATGATATTTTTAGATAGTCATTTCATAGAGATTATCGTGTGACGAGCTGAAAGAGATCAGCAAATTGACTAATTATTGTTTGCATAATTAATAACTCAAGTACACGTCGCTTATGGTTGTCTTGCAACACGCACTTGTGTTTGACAGTGACATTATTCCTCAATTATCTTTGTTGACTATAACCCGCAATGAGCAGGGGCGCGTCACATACAATTTGCTTATTTTTCTAACAGATCGCTCAACAAATATAAACTGCTGATGGCTTGAAATTAATAATATAGATTTCAAAATTAAAGGAAGTATTGAAGTTTGGTTTTCGATATTTTGTATTATTCTCCTTTCGCTAATAGCCCGTCGGGCAGAGCGCGAAAAGCCTTCTCTTTCTTGACCCACCCAATACTGAAGTATAACCAGATGGGACCTTCACTACTTATTAAAGCATGTTATTTTACATAGGAAATCAAACTTGAAGACACTCTCCATTGGTCGAGACCGAAGATATAAGATAAAAACTAAAAAAAAAAAGAAATTTAGAAATTTAATTTTCAATCAAATATAACTCTAAAACTAAAGCAGATAAAAATAAAATTGTTGTTTGGTTTTGACAAGTAAACCTTGCTTTTTAATTTGAAGTATAATTTATTGCAATAATAAAAAAATGAACATAAAAAACTGGAAAAATTCAAAAGGATACACAAATCAGCAGCATTTTTCTAATTCTTAACTCGTCATAACTCACTTATATAATGAGCTATTCAATTTTTTCTTTCATCAAAAACTGCCAAATTTAATAGGCTTCATTTTGTCTCGATTAATGCTAGATCTAATTTTTTAACTAAAAGCGCTACAGCCCTTTAAACACAACGAAGCACACTACGGTGACGAAGACGGGAGGCTTCCTCTCTCGCCCCCGCTACTCTCTCGGTCCATTAAGAAACGTATCGGCTGCTCTCCTCATTATTGTCTGGATAAGTATGAGTAAGTGTATATATTATTTTATTTACATTTAGGCTATTACAGTTTATGTATAGGGTAGATTCATTTTTATCAGTGGAGAAAAACTACATGTTTGTTTTGCGAAACTGCTGAAGAAAGCGAAAAAAAAAACTAATAATAAAAAACTAACTGTTACTGGCATCAAGTCTATTATAAATTGTGCAAATGAAAGAAAATATGCAATTTCATTAAAAACATTTTTTTATTTATTTTTATTTGCACACCCTTCGATACCGATTTCATTATTCTTGTAGGACATCTTTTTGTAATAATAATAATATTAGCAGAGGCAATATGTATTGTCTGTGATATTTGTAACGCGATGAAAAATGCAAGTAAGCCTTCATGTAGTTATTTATAATAAAGAAGAAAAAAATTAGTTTAAAATAAAATGTTATTTGTGGAAAATCTAGAAAAATTAAGGACAAATTAAGAACATTTTTAAGTAGCAATTTATACACGAACGGGTGCGGAAACTAGAAAGCTGCAGTGTCGCATTGTGATACAGAAATACAAGGCAGGTTACACATTTATTCGCCTTAATGATATATTTGAAGAAATGACGGAAGAAAAATTAGATTATTATAGCAGCGGAAATATAAGAAAGAGATTAGAAAAACATCTAAGCAAACAAAGTGTTTTGAGAACACAAAGAAAATACAACAACAGTTCATTCAAGCGATAATAAAGCTAAAAGGATTTTTGTTGTCAGTCACAGCTGAATCAGGCGAAGAAAACTTGGTTCATGAGAATGAATTGACAATTCTTGATAAAACTGCCGGTATCTGAAGTGAAGCTGCAGCAGGATATTTTAAACGTATAACAAGTAAAATTGAAAATTTTTAAAAACCCCCGATCAATGTGCAATGTATCTAATCGTACCAGTTTCATATGACCGAATCAAAATGAGGCCCTAAATTATGTTCGGCTACCATAATTGTCTGCATATTTTCAATTTTACTTCAAACGGACAATTTCTAGAGAAGTTCAACATGGCGAATTCAAGATGGCGACCAAACATCAAAATCTAATATGACCTATAACCATTTCGACAAAATACTCTTTCAAATAAAAAAAACTACATAAAAATCGGGTCACCCGTTGAAGAGATATAAAGCCAGAGACAGACAGACAGACACACAAACATACAAACATATGCGTCAAACTTATAACACCTCTTTTGAGGTCGGGATTAAAAAAAACGCGACTACTAATCTCAATGAACATAAATGTAAATAAGAAGTTTCAGATTTGTTATAAACATTTATGTTGTGGATACTAAATATGTCAGGACAGACAAATTTGATTTAAACGTTTTTCCTATAGTAATGCAATTTATATTAATAATCGGTATGAAAAAAAAACAATCAATCCATTTCATCATAGGCCATTTTTTTAATCCTATACATATTACTATATGTGTATTGTGCCGTCAGAAGAAAAAAAAATTAATGATATGCTTTATTCTTTTGGCTATGGTTATTCCTACGATGAAATACGGACATTTTTAACGTCTTTAGCTAGTCACATATTAGTAAAAACTAGTGACGACATTTTTATACCACCTGGAGTTCCTCCAGTAAGTTCTGAAGAAAACAGTTACATTCATAGCATCGATAATTTTAATCAAAACGAAGACATGCTAGATGGAAAAAATCCCACTTGGAATAGTATTATTTAAAAAAGAGAACAGCCTATCTACACAAGCATATTCAGATCGTCTATCCAATTTTAACCCTTCCAGTTTACATGAAAACAAAATTATAGTTATGTACAAAAATCCAACTAATCGTTCAGAGCCTCTACGAGTTAGTGAAAGCATGGCAAATAATTGTTTTGATTATATGGTTACCTCCGACACTCAATGGAAAATATTAAAATATACGAGGCAAAGTAAAAACTTTACTAGCTGGCATAAGTTTAACAATGACATCTGAAAATCAGTTAATCTCTGTCTGATACCTATTATTTTCCATTTATTAACGCACCACCCGCGTTGTACGACAATATATATAGTGGATTATTACAACTAATATCATATTCAATTTGATTTGTTAATTTTATCATCTTACAATAAAGGAAAAGTATTCTAAAGCTTTTGTTACGGCCACTGATGGAAGCATTGCGCGATTTATGGCGAACGCGGGATGTACCGGGAACGAGAGGGGAAGCCTCACGACTCCGCCGCCGCAGTGCGCTTCGTTGCGTTTAAAAGGCTGAACCGCTTTTATTTACAGAGCTAGACCCAGCAATAATTGACACAAAATGAAGTCTATGAAATTTGGCAGTTTTTGGTGAGAAAAACATTCGAATAGCACAATACATAAGCGATTTACAACGAGTTAGAGCTTTCAAAAAAATTGACAATTTATGTACCATCTAAATTAACGTCAATTTTCTAATGTTAAAGTTATTATTTTTGTAACAAATTATACATCAAATTAAAGAGAATCGTTTGTACTATAAAACTAAAAAAAAATATATAATTTTATCTTCTTTCGTTTAAAAGTTATTAGTGGTTGAATTTGAATTTTGTTATTTTCATTTTTTTGTGTGCTTTTCTTGTAACTTCAGTCTCGACCAATGGAGAGTGTCGTCAAACGTGATTTCCTATGTAAAAAAACCTGCTGAATAAAATGAAATAGGTTTTATTTGGTTATACATCGGTATTGGGTTAGTGAACGCTAGAGCCAGCCATCCGACGTACTATAACAACATTTATGCTTTTTCTTTAAAGACGAGTGGTATAATGACATAAAGGTGGCAACTTTAATATACAAATCTGCTGCTAAATATGAAAAAGATGATTTAAAAAGAGTAGTTACCTACTTAGGAATCTGCAAGGTATTTGTTATGAATTTCAGATGAACATTGTGATGTTGAATTTGGAAAAGAAGTCTATTTCTGAGGTAAACGGGTAGTATAGACTAAACAAAACAAATGAGACGGACATCACAACTCTGACTCATATGAAGCAAATCATTCGTCTTCAAATAAGACGAGTTTTCGATTTTTTGTAATCGGTAAGCCTCGATTTCTGTTAAACAAGGGCCATACATGACATTAACAAGTTCAATTTTGTACAAAATTAACAAAGAAAGCCTTAACTTTGCTGCAGTAGATAATACGTGTTTAAATTGGTAAATAGTTTTAAGTTTAGCGAGAGAGGATTGCACAACCTTCGCTAGTATTCTCTCTTCTTCGAAAGTTAAATGGCGATCGAAAGTAACTCCAAGACTTCACATGGTATTTATAGTATTCATTTGCTATAGATAATTGCACAAGATTATCTTCAGAATTATTCCTGGTAGATCTGAAAGCCACAGCAACGGTTTTACTGCAGTTAAGTTTTAAACTCTGTCTATCTAGCCATAAGAATATATTCAAAAGATCTTCATTAATTTATTCTTCAACGGATATATTTGTACGTCATTCATTTAGGGATGTACTTTAGAGTATTTGTAACTTTTAGCAAATCTGACAAGAAAAACACAATTGGGTTCAAATATTGAGCTCTGGGGCATTCCAAATTAACAACAGTCAGGCATTTGCCAGTTGCATACTTCAATTTTTTGCATTCTGCGTGACAACGCTGTCAAAACTGACATAATATTTGTTGAATAATATTGTTGACTAGTAAACTAAATTCAGATTTTATTAAATAAATAAATAAATATGATCGCAGGTAAAGTATAGAACATAACTCGAATTGTAAAGCAATTACGCACTCGTGGAAATACGAACTAGCCGCTACGCGGCATCGTGAATAATTTTTCGATTCGTGCGTAATATGCGTCTTACAACACCCATTACGTAATATACTATTAATGACAAGCTTAAATGGTACAGTTTTGTAGTTCATGGTTAAGACAACCAAACGTCTTTGTAAGATCAAGAATAACAGGTGTAGTTACTGTAGATTTACCTGTAGCTTCTAAGTAGTGGTCATTTATATTTAACATAGTTTATTTATTTTTTTAATGTCGGCCTCTTTCCGCTACCAATGCCTATCGCCGATGCCAGGAGACGAGCTACCCTGCAACCTAAAAATTTTGCCAAACCTCATCTCAATCGAAGAGTAGAGATCTTTTACTGGTCTAACATTAGGTAAGGGAGCAGTCGGTCCCTTGCCTATTAAATGTTAGACAAGTAAAAGATCCCTACTCTTCGATTGAGATGTGGTTGCTGCCGACTGCTTTACATCCTCTCCGAAGGATGGTATATCCACCACGTAATCCTTGTCTCAAATTACATGGCTTTTACGTATGAATGATATACGAGCCGCTAGAAGGTGAGAAGGTCAGATCTACCATCCAAGTACTAACCGCTATGACTGTGATCAAAACTAGATTGGGTATAAAGAAGCAGATCATTAACTTGTACAGGTTGTTCTAATACATCATAAATTATTCTCTCTAATATTTTAGAAAAAACTGACAGAATACCGATAAGCCTGAAATTACTTAAAGTTTCAGGTTTGCCTTTTCCTGGTTGAGGTATAACACACGCCGTTCTCGATTGAGAGGGAACTGTTCTAGATTGAAGTGAGAAAGTATGCGTTTTTTCACGTCTTATTCATATTGTTATTAAATTTCTTAGCTGCTTATGATATGTTTATTATTTGTAACATTGGCGTCAAAATTCTCATATTGTATATATTTGTTATAATCAGAAAAAGTGCGGTTACGAAGTATCATTATTTTAATATTACCCATGAAGAGGGCTTTTTACTTATTTTAATTTTTTGGCATGGTGTGTAAACATCAAAAACATACGTTATCAGTTCATTTAGACAGTCAATTTTTATGTCTATATTATCAAAATGTTCTACCATTCTCCAATCCAGTCACGCGGCAACGGGGTGCGGTCATATTGCTGATATTTCTACACTATAAGCTGGGGTGTCTTTATAGGGGGTAGGCATCTAACGTAAAAATAAGCAAGTAAAGGGTCAAATCCGGAAGGAAGAGTAACAACACCATTTTGCAAATTTGAATTCGATCGATTACTGCTACTATGTCTATGAGCGATCTACTATTTTCACAGTGTAAAAAAATGACCCATTCATATCAAAGGAGTGGTGGCCATAAGGCCCTTATTTGGCGTCCACAACAACACTCTTTTTTTAAATACGAGGCAAGATTAAAAAAAATAATATTTTTTCAAACTTCAACATTTGAAGATACGACGAACAACATACATTTTACGTAGTTCGAATTTTTACCATCGATAAAGATCCAATATACGTGAAAATCACTATTCTTTTGTGCTTTTGGTTGGTTGTTTTACACCAAGCACAAGAGAGCACAGCGAAGATTGTTAAATATGTAGTGTGAGGGAATATTATTTAGGTATTATGCAAATCACAACTTACACACTTTTTATTTATTATGAAAATACCTACTTTCTGTATATTGTTGCCCTAATCTGGGCACGCTAATATACTAGTCAGGTAAATACTTTAAAACACTCATTATTGGAGAATCAATCAAAACAATTACTCTTCTAGCTAATACTGACGAAGTATTGAATTACATGATAGGATTCTTAGCATTTTAAAGAAAAAAATATACTTAAATCATTTTTTCAAATTTAATCATTCACACTTTTTTATTTAATATGAAATTATCTACTTTCTGTATATTGGTGCCTTAATCGGGTCACGCTAATATACTACTTAGGAAAACACTTTAAAACACTCATTATTGGAAAACCAATCAAAACAACTACTCTTCTAGCTAATACTGACGAAGTATTGAATTACATGACAGGATTCCTGGCATTTTAAGGCAAAAAAATGTATTAAAAATACTTAAATTATTTATTGAAATTAAGTCATTAACAACAATTACTAAACCATACATTCTATTTCAACTCTAGAAAAGTTGTACAAGTTTTTTCGAACTCGTTAGTTCTCATCAGTAGAGTATAGAAACATTCATTCATTATTTACAAGCCTATTCTTGATTTATTTTTACAATTAATTATTTTTTATTTATTTGCTTTTATCATGATTAGAGAATATTATTTAGGTATTATGCAAATCACAACTTACACACTTTTTATTTATTATGAAAATACCTACTTTCTGTATATTGTTGCCCTAATCTGGGCACGCTAATATACTAGTCAGGTAAATACTTTAAAACACTCATTATTGGATTAAAGTATTTACCTGACTAGTATATTAGCGTGCCCAGATTAGGGCAACAATATACAGAAAGTAGGTATTTTCATAATAAATAAAAAGTGTGTAAGTTGGGATTTGCATAATACCTAAATAATATTCTCTAATCATGATAAAAGCAAATAAATAAAAAATAATTAATTGTAAAAATGTAGTGTGAGAACGTAAAATATTTGACACATGCAAGAATCAAAGTGCTTCTCGCTTGTTCTCAACTGGGGCCAAAAAAGGGCCTTATCGCCACCCCTCCTTTAATATACAAAACTATATTGACAATAGATTTGGTTACCAAAACCAACATGCTACTAATTATTTAAACATTGCTTGCATTGCTAAAATCAATTAGTTACAGCTTCATCTGAGCCCTTATAATTCTACAATATCGCCACCCATGCACTAAATGGATAAACGACCATCGAGGACAATAGCCACAAAATGTAATTTTATCTGTCAGAGAAAGATACAGAATCCACTCGACCATAAAGCACATCGAAAACATAAAGGAATTAAAGGATAATAATTTCCCTGCTTTTCAGCACATTTCTCGAATGTAGGTTTTTAGATTTTATAGCTTACTATCAATTGTTGTATAGGGGAATGAGAAAGAACATTTTATTATTTTATGTGTCGCTATATTTGCCAACAACGGAATTATTGATGCGGATAATAATAGAATAGTAGAACTAATAGTAGAAGTTGCAGTCAGATATGGCCGACTGCAAATACCTATTTGAATATTTTGCTCGAACACGGTTTGGACTTTCTTTCGATTGTTTGTCTAAGCCCTTGCATATTTTCTTCATTTCGCAAGTTTTCTTTTCAACCAATCGCACCTTTCCAATTGTCCAAAATATATCATGTTTCTCAAATTTCTTACCAAATTCATAATACCATTTCACCACGGTGATTTCATAAAATTAAAATATGGTTGATAATTTCTTTGTACAGGGTTATTCATTATACAATGTGTCCCAGGATAGATGTAACAAGAGGTGTAATGGACCAAAAATTTTGGAATTTTGGAATGGTGTTTGGGGATTGAGTCCTGCTTGTTGTAAAACTAAAGTATACCAAAAATGACTTGATTTGGTGTTCTACAGGGTGTTTTATAAGCAAAGTTGTAAAAATCACCACTAATAAAGTACCTTTATTTTTCAAAATATGAAAAAATTCCACTGAGAAAAGTTATTTAGAATGCAATGTTATACCTCTATACCAAAGTTCAGGAATATAAAATTATTTTTTTGAAACTTCCTATTTTTTCAGTAAATTAGTATTTTATTTTAAACTATTCAATTAAAACTGCATAGAAATTATTTTTTGTGAATTGATATTTAAAGTTATGTAGAAGCTAAAAGTAGGCCATGAGAAAAGCAGTGGATACACATTTATAATTTATTATTGACATATCTGTCAAACGTAGTCAATATTATCCTTAATTTCTGTTTCAAATTAACGAACCAAGCATAAAAAATTAAGTGAAAATGGTACTCACAGTGCGTGAAAAAATTTATATTGTGCAATGCTACGGAATTGGCGGTGAAAACTCGCTAAGTGGTAAGCCAATTTAATTTGAAATTTCCAAACACTGCTTTGTCACGTACTCACACTATGAGAATAATTAAAAAGTTTCTGGCTACTGGTAGTGTTCTTAACATGAAAAGAAAAATAAAAGCATATGATGAAGACAATGTTGGGGCTATTATTGCTCATGCCTCTGTTATAGAAAATCCTAGGATGCCAATAAGAGAGAGATCAGCTCTTATTAATATTAGCAAGTCTGAACTCCAAAGAATTTACAAGGCAAAGAAAATTAGGGCATATAAAGCAGAATATAAACATACGCTTGAAGAGGGAGATGACGGCCGTAGGTTCGATTTTTGTTTGACCATTGGAGAAAAAATCAGGAAGAGAGATTTTTTCATCATTTCATAATTTTCTCAGATGAATCCACATTCACAACCAATGGTGTTGTTTCGTCTCAGAATTGTCGGTTTTGGGCTTCTGAAAATACAAATTTTAGAATTCATTGTAGAAGACAATATTATAAAAAAGTGAATGTGTGGTGTGGCGTTTCTTATCACGTTGGACCTTATTTCACTGAGGGAAGGTTAAACCATCACACTTATTTACACCTTCTTGAAAGATTTTCTGAAGAACATTTAAATATTTTAAGAGATATGCCTTTAGTTCATTTTGAACATGATGGTTGCCCTGGCTACTCCACAGAAATGGTTAATCGGTGGTTGAATTTAAATTTTGGAGAAAATTGGATTGCCAGGAATGGACCGATCAAGTGGCCGGCGAGATCCCCAGACCTATCAATATTGAATTTCTTTTTATGGGGTCGCCTCAAGCAGTTGGTTTACGCTGAACCACTTCCTAACGATGTAGCAGTATTGAAGCAGAGAATTACAAATGACGTAAACTCTATACCGTTAGATCATATTCGAAACAGTTTTAAGGACTTCAGGCGAAGGATCGAAATGTGTGTGGATGTGGGTGGTAGCTACGTCGAATACTAAAAAAAATTGTAAACATTGTTTTGTATTGGTCAATAATTAATTTGTTTATGAATCTGTTATGTTTTTGACATTTATTACTTGTTATAATTTTTAAACCTCATTAATCTTTTGTTAGTAATTGTTTCTTGTTTTACAATTAGTTCGATTAACATTATACCTTCTTACATCTCGTATATTCAATTTTTTATTTACCAATAGCTTACTTTTTGAGACGATTCATATTTGCTCCTACACAACTTTAAATATGAATTCAACTCTTAATTCGCAAAAAATGGGAAGTTTCAAAAAAATAATTTTATATTCCTGAAATTTGGTATAGAGGTATAAAATTACATTCTAAATAACTTTTCTTAGTGGAATTTTTTCATATTTTGAAAAATAAAGGTACTTTATTAGTGGTAATTTTTACAACTTTGCTTATAAAACACCCTGTAGAACACCAAATCAAGTCATTTTTGGTACACTTTAGTTAGCAGGACTCAATCCCCAAATACCATTCCAAAATTCAAAAATTTTTGGTCCATTACACCTCTTGTTACATCTATCCTGGGATACACTGTATATTGATATATCGGACATTAAAAATGCTCCAAACATGCAAATAGGTGTTTTATGGTTATTAAAGGAAGCGCAGTAATTACTCTTACGCAGTGGGCTGTGACTGATGATACTATGACAACATTGTTACTGTTTGACATTTCGTATTAATATTTGATCAAAATAGGTTACACAGAAGCAGAAAAATTTGATATATTATAAGAATAAAAATAAAAGCCTGAGATGAACAATATTTTATAACATAAAATAACAACGAAAATTTTCCAACAGCGTCAGCATTAGGTCCATCAACTATTAAAATTGTTCAAAATGGCCACCATTATTTAAA
Organism: Rutpela maculata; assembly: GCA_936432065.2. Classification (NCBI taxonomy): domain Eukaryota; kingdom Metazoa; phylum Arthropoda; class Insecta; order Coleoptera; family Cerambycidae; genus Rutpela; species Rutpela maculata. The sequence goes on from OW386292.2 coordinate 38,964,787, forward strand.
ATACAAAGATCATACCTTTTTATTAAATCATTTAAACAATTAGAAACATTGTCCCTGTTCAATTCGTAAATTGTTTCCCTAATTTTAGTTTTAATTATTCCAACATTCTGATTAAAATTATAATTCACTTTGTCCTCAAAATACCCCCACAAAAATGCATCCAATGGTACTAAATCGGGGCTGTTTGGTGACCATGGAATTGGTTCGCCATTACCAATACTAATGTCAAATTGACCATTTAAATACTCCTTAACTTCCCAAACACAGTGCGGGGAAGCTCCGTCCTGCTGCCAAATTACTTAATTAAGTTTCTCATCAGAAAAGTGCTCCTCTAAAAGCTCTGCTACCTTTGGCAGAATTACTTCTAAATATGTTTCCCGTGTTAGGGTAACATTGAAAAAAATTGGCCCTACAATTTTATCAACAGTAAAATCACAAGAGCTTTTTTTTTATCGGATAAATTTCTCTTTGTAACGAAATAATTTTGCCAATCAGTGATTTTATGAGAAAAACTGACATGAAAAAATCGCGAGACCGAGGTCGAGCGATTTTGTCAAATGTCAGTTTTTCGAGCAAAATTACTGATTGGCAAAATATTGAGTTAAAAAGAAATTTATCCATAAAAGAAAAGCTCGAGTGATTTTTGGCAAGATAAATTAACGACAGAATATGTGAACGAACAACAATTAAAAATAATTACAATTTTCTCAAAACGACTCATATCGTACAGTATAGTTTCCACAAGACTTAAAAATTATAGCCGACAGTACAGATTTTAAAATGACGTGCGACTACTAGATATACTCTGCTTTTGAGGAATAGGCATTTTTATTGTGATAAAAAACGATGCACCTTTTTTATCGCTGTCAAAGTGACAAAATGTGACTGTCAAATAGACTTTTTTATATAGGAGTTAATTTATCACTAAAAATTCCACACCAAATTTTAACCAATTTTCTACCAGATTTTTTAATTTCAACAACTTTTCTTTATCGTTGATTTTTTTCTCCCACGAACGTCTATTTTTCTTATTAAAAACCCCTGCTGTAGAAAACGACGATTCATCTGTCCATAATACATATTTAAGAAAATTGGGGTTTGCACTCAGTCTTTGGAGCATTTGCTGACAAAATTTTAACCGTTTTCAGGATTTTCTAAAACAAATTTTTTACACATAGTGCACGCAAATTTGATTAAAAAACACTGAATAGGAGAAATAATTTATAAAGTAATAATATTTGGGATGCGTACTCTAGATAGAGTTAGAAATAGATACCCGAAAAATTCCCCTCCAATTTAGGAACGTCTTTTTTTTGCAAAAGACCACCCCCAACGCGGACAACGCTAGTTTTTCACTTTTATCTTGTAAACCGTTCGTCGGAAGAGAAAAAAAAATTCTGCATAAAAAATGTCCTATTAACCTTGTAGCTTATCCTCACCTATTTCGCGCTAACAGCGTCCGAACAGAAGGGTAGTTTTTTTTCTCTATAAGATGCATATATAGCGGGTTTTGATGCAAGTGATTTTTATGTATTTTCCCCTTTTTTCCACAAAGCTGTGTTTTTCGACTCCACGCAATTATATCGGAGGATAATCTGTACTGTTCACTCAAAAGAAGATTTGGAGTCTTGCAGGGGCCGAAACCGAAATTTATTTCGATTACGGTTAACTGACTTACACCATTTTCGGTTTTCGGTTACGGTTTCGGTTTTAGGAGCAGAGTTAATTTGATATTCGGTTCCGGTTTTCAAAACAGCGTCAATTCGGTTTTCATAATTATGGTGCGGTTTTCGGTTAAGGTTTTGATTAAAATTAAATTAATGCCCGTTGGGACCGAAAACGAAATTTATTTCGACTCGGTTGCGGTTACGGTTACCTAACGTACACCATTTCGGTTTTCGGTTTCGGTTACGGTTAGAAAAAAATCGTAATTACGGTGCGGTTTTCGGTTACGGTTTCGGTTCGGTTACGGTCCCTGAAGTCATGTTTCAACTTTGAGCTTGCTTCAATTCCTCTTCCTCTCTTCGATGAGAAAGGGTGAATGAGAAAAACTAAAAGAAATCGTCTCTGTATGATATTTTCAATGCTGTACGAGAGAGCCCAACAGATTTTTCCGATTGCCAGTTCATTGTCGATGGCGGTAATTTGATTCATCGTGTAGTACGGCCGAAGCAGGGTACCTTTGACGACGTTTATACAGGCTACGTTCGATTTATTCGTAATCATTAGGGCCAAAAAATGACTGTAGTGTTTGACGGATATGTTGACAATGCCTGCAGTACGAAGAGCATCGAAAGACAGCAGCGACTTTTGAAACGCATTTCACCGGAAATTATTTTCAATGAGAACACGCCACTGACTAAAACACAAAATAAAATTATAAACAATCTCACTAACAAGGAATGATTTATTTCGCAATTGGTGGAGAGATTTAAAAACGAGGGAATCAAAACAATTACTGCTATAGACGACGCTGACGTACTTATGAGTCAAACCGCCTTAAATGAATCTCATGAAAACGATACAGTGGTCATCGTCGGACAAGATATTGATCTCGCGTTGATTATCGCTCTCGCACTTGAAGATAAAGATATCCGTTTCTTAAGAGAGGCTCAGGGAAAAATAGAAAATAAAGCTTACAGTTCTCGTGACTAGAAGTCCTCGGAAGTTTTAAAAAGCAGTTTTGTTTGTCCACGCGTTCAGTGGGTGCGATACAACTTCAGGTTTCTTTGGCAAAGGAAAAGTGCAAACGGTGGAATGCGTCAATAAAAGAAAAGATCTCGAAGATGTTGTCCATATATTCAACAACCGTAGCTCAACGAAAAAAGAAACAAGTGCTGGAGAGCAATTCGCGCTAGCAATATACAAAGTCCTCAAAAAAGAGACATCTTTGAATCATCAAAGATTCATCATTATCTTGAATAAGTTACTCGGTCAATCTAGTACTGCCGGGATTCTACCAAGACTGCCACCAACATCTGAGGCATTACGTCATCATTCTTACAGAGTATTTCTCCAAATTCATGCTTGGCGAGGAGAAAACTTAGAACCAACGGAATGGGGTTGAAAGAAAGTAGGCAACATTTTAGCATCCATCTATACCACCGAGTTACCAGCACCAATTTCCACCCTAAAGCTAATATCCTGCAGTTGCAAAAAGGGTTGCGGAAAACGATGCAGCTGTGTTAAGATTGGATGGCGCTGCTCAGCAATGTGCTCTAATTGCCATGGGCAAGGATGTTTAAATTCTGAATTCGAAGAAGAGTTCGTCGATGATTAACCCCTTAATGAGTAAAATTGGAGAGAATTTTAGTGGAATAGACTTACAGGGGAAACCACCTTTAAAAAAAACACACCGAGAGCTCTACGTCGTGGGTGGTGTGGAAACGAGCTCAAATTGAAAAACACAGCTTTGTGGAAAAAAGGGGAAAATACATAAAAATCACTTGCGTCAAAACCCGCTATATACAGTGTGTCCACGGATGGACTTAACTATACTTATAAAAATGGTCATTTTCAATTTTTCGAAAAAAACTTATTCCTCATAATTTCTTTTGCTTGTTATATAAATACGATTCACGTTGAGAAAAATTGATTTTGTTGTACAGGGCGCGCAAAAATTATAAAGGATTTTCAAAATAAAAAATTTTAAAATCAAACTTTTTGAGGCATTGGGATTAAGTAGCTTAAAAGCAGTAATCGCAAAGCCAAATATTTTTTTTCATGGGAGTTATTGTTACTAAGTTATTTGATATTAAAAATAGAGAGAACAAATTTTTTTTAAATTAAATGTGAGAAATTAATTAATAAAGTATTTATTTAACTTAAGTATTTATACAGTAACGTCCTTACTCAACATGGAACCGTCCTACGCCAACGCATTTCTCCATCCTTTTTCGAAATTCGTTATAAACATTGTGAAGAATATCTGGTGTCACTGTAGCAATGGCATCGGTGATTCTGTTTTTTAAAATCTCAATATTATCTTGCATGTCAGTTGCATACACTTTTGGCTTATGATACCCCCACAGAAAATAATCCATTGCAGTGAGGTCCGGAGATCGCGCTGGCCAGTTTATCTGTCCATGGCGCCCAATCCATTTTCGGGGAAATGTTCATTTAGCCAATCGGTGACAATCATTGCACTATGCGCTGGGCAGGCGTCCTGTTGAAATATCATATTTCTTCTAAATTCCAAACTTACTTCATCCATTTGTGGCAAAAAGTATTCACTAGGAATTTCTAAATAATAATTTGCATTAAGCCTTCCTTCCAAGAAAAATGGACAAATTATTTTATTGAACGTTAACGCACAGCATACGTTAAGTTTCTTAAATTTTTGGCTGTTTGTATGACTCCTGAAGTGTGGATTTTCTTTTGCCCAAAAGCGGCAATTTTGACTGGAGATTATCCCATTTATTGTATATGTAGATTCGTCACTGAATATTATATGATGGTGAAAATTACGGCTTTCCATTATGCGTTCACCCATTAGTAAAGAGAATTCAAATCGATATGAATCATCACCTTCTATAAGTTTATGGATAAAGGTTGGTTTGAATGCGTGAAATTTATTTGCGTATAGAATATTGTGTACGTGACTCTTAGATACACCACCCACCTGACTTGCTCTTGCTCTCAAAGGAAGTCGGGGATTATTGCGAACTGATTCTAACACTAAAATTGTTGTAGGATTATTTTCATCATGTCTTTTCTTTTGTTTTTTTCCCATCTTTAACGTCACCATAAACATCGAATTTACGAACCATATTTCTTAAAGCATTTACAGAAACTTGTACACCTGGAAACTTCCTGTGGAAAACTTCTATCGCGTATTTATAGGACACTTCTCCAATACCATAACACTTGATCAAGTAAATGCGCTGCTCTAGGGTCAACATTTTTCTAAAGATATTAATTGACAAATGTTAACAAATAACAATGTCACATTATTTCACAGCGGCAATCTTGATTGATTATCACAAAATGAGATAGCAGTCCACTTCTACTAAAAGGTAATTCAATGAAGTAGGACCTGAGTTGAAAAACTATGAAACAACATTTATACCCAAACTTATTAATAATAGTTACAAACAACGTTTTATTACAAGTAATACATAGTCTTAAAACATACTAATCGATAACAAGATATGGGGAAAAATCGATTTAATTTTTAATATCAAATAACTTAGTAACAATAACTCCCATGAAAAAAAAATTATTTGACTTTGCGATTACTGCTTTTAAGCTCCTTTATACCATTGCCTCAAAAAGTTTTTTATTTTGAAAATCCAAATTTTTATAATTTTTGCGCGCCCTGTACAACAAAATCAAATTTTCTCAACGTGACTCGTATTTATATAACAAGCAAAAGAAATTATGAAGAATAAGTTTTTTTCGAAAAATTGAAAATAACCATTTTTATAAGTATAGTTAAGTCCATCCGTGGACACACTGTATATGCATCTTATAGAGAAAATTCCGCTCTATAAATTCATTTCTGAGTATTTTTCTCGTTAAAGTAACCGGTTTTAAGATATTCACTGTGAAACTTGGAATTGGATTGATTTTTACCTCTGCGCCCCAAACTAACCCTATGGTCGGACGCTGTTAGCGTGAAATAGGTGAAGATAAGCTACAAGGTTAATAGGATATTATTTATGCAGAACTTAATGACAAATTTTTTATTTCCTATACTTTTTTCTCTACCAACGAACGGTTTACAAGATAAAAGTGAAAAACCAGCGTTAAGTCCCCGTTGGGGGTGGTTTTTTGCAAAAATGGACGTCCCACACCTAAATTGGGGGGGAACTTTTCGGGTATCCATTTCTAACCCTATCTATAGTACACATCCCAAATATTATTACTTTATAAACTATTTCTAAAATATCTAATTTACGTGGACTAATAGTCAAACATCTCAAGAAGGCTATCAGAATACATGTTTTTAGTCACAGAGGCTTTGTTTTACAGTAAATCTAGTAATAATATGGATGCGGTAATAAACATTAAATTTACTTTTGAAAATGCCGCACTTCTTTGTGTGAGACCGCGCGGCGGCGACGACGCCAGTCGGTAATCTTTACACTTTTTTATGGCTTTTTAAAAGTAAGTAAGAAACTTCTATCATTCGTAACTATACGTCCATTGACCCAGAAAAGCGGAGGTTCTCAAAGGTCTGCTACCTTAACATTCAAATTATTGACCTAGGTCAGTTTTTTCAAAGTGCCTCTGGAGGGAAAAGTCATATAAGTTTTTTGTTTATGTAGTCGTCCCCATTACCAGTTTTTTAATGACATGAAACTAATTACACCCTGTATAACAGAACTGTAATCTAATCAGTTCTTTGCAAATTAGTAATATATTTCTACCTTAATATAACACTGAAATATACTTCAGAAACTAACTGGATCGATTTGAATCGTCGCTAGATGATGGCAACTTGAAACTATCGTCTAATTTTGTGTTCAAGTATTTTGGCTTCAGAAAATCATTTCAGAGGTTCCAGCCACTCCTGAGGATATTTATATAACTTAACGAGTTGTTTCATTTCTTCAAATTTAAAGAACGACGTACATTGTATACAATAATTGTCAATTTATATTTTGTCCCACCTACATTCGATTTTTCATTAGTATTTCTTACAGTTACATCGACAATGCCACTTTGTTGCATTAAATTGAGGTTAAATTACGAAATACCCCTCATATGCAGTATCAACGATTATGGCAAAAATACGTAAATGAAATTTTAATCAGTCACGTTTATCGGCTGCAGTTTCACAATAAATGAGTATATTATACATTTTGAACAAGAAAAAGCAATTATAAATATGTTCTTTTCCGGAGCTTTTAGTAATTTTGCCAGAGAAGGCCGCGGTAAGATAAAATAATAATGCCAAAGGCCAGCTTTAGGGTATTAGCGAGATAATTACACAAGATCCCTTGTGAAAAAAATGTCAGAAAAGTATGGTATAAATTATCAGCCTCAATTAATATTCCATCACAATTTTTACGCATTTTACCATAATTATCCATGTTATTTAACAAAGTTAAATAAGCCTGTTACAATAGGAAAATGTGTAAAAATTTGTTTATAAAAAATAATTCAAAAATACCAAATGTAACAAGGACATGTAAATAGGTATATAAAATAATTATACAGGGTGATTTACTACAACATGCGGAAAATAAAATGGTGTACTAGTTTTCTATGTGGGAAAGTCCCTGCAAAATTTTAGAGTGATCCGAGGTCATTTAGTAATATTTGTGGCATTAAAACTTGCAAAGGTACGCTTCTGTTACTTGTCTCTGGTCAGTATGATAAGGCAATGAACTTACTTGAACATTTCGAAGATGTTTACATTTTCTTAATTAGCATAAAAAGTTAAGCTGGCGCGTGCGATTAGAGTGCCGCGTTTTTTCCTGTCAGTCGAATAATCAGGACACCGGCAGGTACAAAGTACTGCCGAAGTTTGGTGTTTTTGTGTTATCGACGGGTTTAAGTAAATATCTCTTATATCTACTTGCTGCTGTAGAGTTCACTAGCATAGGGTCAATGTCTTTTCGACTTATTTTGCTATTTTTGTAGTGTGATTTGATTAAAACCAAAAAGTCACTTCTACCCTCTCCATCTTTGCTGTCAATAGTGGCAATCCCAAGCCTGATGAATGGAGAGGAGAAGTGATATGGTTAAAGTGAAATTAATTTCACGTCAACTCAATGATCGTGAAATTAATTTCAATATATTTTTTTTCCTCTGCACTTCCGTACTAATGACTACCACTGTATGATTGGGAAATAATATTCGCATATACGCGACCGTACCATGATCTTTCCATGAGTTGGTATCATTGATGGGACAGGAAGACAGCCTTTTCTTCACTTTCCAGTTACGTGGGGAAGTCCGTATGCAATACACACAGTACACTCACAATTATATTATTACGTAATAATTTATAATATAAAAGTAATAATTAGCAAGAGTAAATCGAAATTGCCCAGAGATTTAACTAAATGGATATAGGCATGTTTATCATCTCTTCTTTCGCCTTTGGGTGCTTTCGGACCTGTTCGTCAGGTACACCAATCTCACTTAAATTTTTGAAATAAAAATTTTTTCAATTAAATATTATTATTGCTAAACAAATAAATATATATTAAAGTAAAGAGGACGAAACAACGACCATCTCACTGCTTAGATATTGTGATATCTGACGTTGTTCTTATATTTTCTTCCTTAATTTATCCTTCTAATTTTTTTAACACCACTCTCTCCATTAAGAACTACATGAATATCCGTCATGTATACTGGAAGAATAAAAGTATTGTGCACAACAAATATACCAAATCCTCACCCACAAGGAGTCTTAATGCTTTAGAAAAAACGCCGAACAAAGTATCCACATTAAATCAGTCCTTTGAAAGAACTTTCCTACTCACTGATATTATTAACAATGAAAGCCTCAGCATTCACACATGTAAGTCTCTTAAATCTTTTTTTTTTGTACGGTTTATTCACCGAAAGAATACGTTCTGCCGACATAAAATAAAATACTAAAGATTTTTTTTAGAGCTTTACATTATGAATCCGTTCCGTTCCGGTTCATTTTTAAGTGTTTGTATTCCTGTTTCATTATTCAACTTCATTCAAATTATAAGATATACCTACTATAGTATAGTTACTATTTTCTATAGGGACGAGAGCAGATCCGCCTGGACTATATCTCGATATGAAAAGTTAAGCAACGTTGGTCGCGGTTAGTACTTGGAAGGGTTACTTCCATGGGAATATAGCGACCTCTCCCCAACTTCTAGCGACTTGTATGTCAGTGTATACGCAGAAGCTATGTAAGTTTAGGCGAGGATTGCTTAGTGGATAACACAGTACAACAGTCGGTCACTTGTCTAGTAAATGTTAGTCAAGTAAAAAATCCCAACTAGGTTCGGCAAAATTTCCAGGATTCTCGTGTCCTGGCATCGATGATTGGCCTTTGTCGCGGAAGTAGGTCAACGTTAAATGTATGGGCTTTTCCACGTATGCACACAACCTTAATGCGTAAGCGGCAAATATGCATCTCAAGGCATGTGCCATGGCGTATTACGATCACTGGAAGATTTGGGTAAATCCTGAGAAGCAATTGTCTTCACACACAATCATAACAGCATTTTCGGGCAGGGGTGGCCAAATCCTAACCAGAGAGTACATTAAAGATACTATACGGATAGTCTACTCCATGTCCGCTCCTGTCCAGGATTAGTAGACCAGCGGGTAAAACAAAAAATTGACATATTGAGTTGTTGTGTGTCCGGTCTTTACAGATGTGGTGTCGGCGTGGTGCAGTGCGTCGGCTATGACGATGACAAACTTTTTGCTTTAGAAAATTCATTTTTTCGACTCACTTTCTATTCATCAAGTCACCCCTTAAGAAACCTCTACGCATGTCATCACGACATAACACTACTAGTGGACCACATCAAAGTTACATCACAAAAACTATTTCAATTTAAACTTAACAAAACAACATTCCTTAAATTAGGGAGCATGTAACTAACTGTCTAACATGCTTTTCCATCTTTCACACTTTTCTAGTCTCCTCTTCGCTTCATTTTGTTAATATTTGCATATTTCATATACGGATACACACTTTCTTTGCACTACGGTACACGCCCGAAACGTCAAAATGTTTCATCACATCGGAATGCGATGCACCTCATGCCTCAATAGAGCAGTCTGATTAGCTGTTCTGGCAAATTGGCTGAAGAATATTGCTTTATAAGTAATTGAATATTGCTGGCTTGTCAAAGAAAATGTTTGGTTAAAATTTGTTTATTAACACCTAACACCTTATTAACCTTCCTGGATTGTTAGGTAGAGGACAAGGCCGCGTTCAGGTCTCGATGATGGACCCACTGCTCTGCCAACTGCAGATGACGGCACATCGTTAAACCTCTCACTCCTCGTGCCAATCAACACTAGTGGTGAACCTGAAGATTAGACCTTATGGAACGTGTACTAGACTATACTAGTCATACTGTCCGTATGACCTATAGTTTTTCTATCAGAGAACCATTAATTGAATACGGGAGCGCTGGTGCAGGTTCCAGTCCATACAAAACACCCAAAGAATCTTTAAGGATTAGGAATATCTACTTCAGGACAACGAGCCATTGGCGATAGTAGTTTCTGTAAGCGATTGATAACAGTTTATTAGTAGTTCTGTTAGCGCCTTTTAGAATACATGTGTCTCGTAACCGCGCCTGTTATATACAACTCGCCTAATAAATATTCTAATCTTAATTGCCCTCAACGCCACCTCCTCTATGTGCAAAGAAGGAATGTTGAACGTAGTCTCCCTTGCAGCTGTAGGCTTCGTTATCATCGCACCTGTAACAGAGTACAGCAAGGGGCAAAGAGTATCCTTGTGCGTAGTGTAGATGTGATTGTCATCCTTGATGACACATTCTATGATTTAATAGTGACTCAACCTTTGACGATATCTGGGTGGCCTTTGGCATGGGCTAGCATTACAGATTTTGCCGCATCAACGCCATCTGTGCAAGCCTGGGGGAGCCAAAATCACGAGCATTACCTGTTTCACTCATTCTCTGGTTGCGACACAATCTCCGCCTTCAAAGGCAAGTAGTCCATTTGGGAAGCATGGCAAGCATTTCAAGACGTCACTGATACATTCTCTGTGTATTTGGCCACTCATCCATTCCAACTGCTGAAAGCCGACTCTGAACAGTTCAAGAAGCTGGAACGACTGACTGTTGTTCTATATGACAAAACCACTCCTTGCAGCAATATCAACCAGACAAGAATGGAGCTTTTCTGTCAAAAGAATCGAGCAATGGACAAACTTCCACCGACTGAGGATGAGCTTCTTCAGCATGTCCGAAGGATAGTTTATCGGGCAGGTATTTGGATGACCAGCATACAAACACAGCAAGTGATTCCTTCTCCACAGGATTTTGCTTGGAATAAGGTTTTGGAGGCACGGGTACCAGTTTGGATAAGAATTCCAGAGGTTTCCCGACCATGCAGGGAATTGATTAAATGTTCCTGCAAAGGAGACTGCAAAAACTGCAAATGTGGGAAAGCCAATCAAACATTCCATTCAGTGAATAACTATAAATATTTTTTTGTTATTGGGAACTTTTATTAGCATTATATTTGGACTTATATATTACTGTAATAAATGATATGGATATATTTTATTGTATTTTATTTAATATGTGGACAACCCCAGTTGGGTGTGTAGTATACTTAGTTGGATTTTAGTACTGAACATTTTTAGAAATTCCAGAGGGCTCCTAGGCTAACATTTATTAATATACCCTAAGGTACCTTCGTACCTTTGGTGCTTTTATCCACCAGGTAATGGTAATCTTGAAATACAGCTCTAAGAAACCTCATTACAGCTGAGATTGCCGGCTTACTTTGGGTCGCCAGACAATAGCTGAAGAGCTGTCTTATCATAGTAGTATACAGCTACCAGGAGATTCTGAGTGAAAATCTCTAAGACCTACCTATTGCTCTACTACACTGCTAGAAAGCTGCACTTACTTTGTTTACCGTGGATTCCATATGTCTTCTCATATGCAGGGTATTCTGGTGCCAATACCTGGTGCAAAGGTATTGGCAAGGCTCGTAAATTGGAGTTGTATGCCTCTTAGTTGGCCATGTTTTTCGACTTGAAATTGATAGAAAGCGATAAGGCTGAAACTGTTCCCTCTAGAGCACCGAGTTGAGTTAAATTGGATTGTATACTTTTCCTCTCTTGAAAGCAGTTCAATTTTTTTTCATTTTTTAAAATTAGTATTAAGTGTTAATATAAATTTACCCCTTCAGTAATTATGATCGTTCATTAAGAGTCGTTTCAATTTCTCATTTAAACGATCTGTTTGATGGGCAAAAAATAGAAGCATTATCTTAACAAACATAAGTTCATCTTCCGTGCATTATATTAAACAATTTCAAAGAATTAATTATTAATTCATCATTAAGTCTGTATATATTCAAAGTAATTTAGATTCGTAATTCTGAAGCTATTCTTATTTTTATTGTAATAATATCTAGTTGCCAATTATCAGTTCCAATGAAGTGTATGCACGTTTCTATACAATAAACGCCTTGTCTAAATGTTCCAGTTCACACAATTGTCGTGTCCATATCAGAGACTGACAAAGGTATGCGGTCCGGAGGTGGTTGATTATTTTATTAACATTCTTAATTTGACTGAATGATTTCAAGGTATTGTTTGTGAATGCATGCTGTCGATAATACACGTTAATTAGTGTACAGATTTGATTGATTATAGTTAAAGTAATAATTTATTTTTATTTTTAGCAGTTGTATAATAATGAGTCAATACCAATAAATATAGTAGCTATACGAGATTAGGGAACACCTCGATATTTAAATAATTGTTTTTGTACAATGTCCAAACTCCATATATTAAACCGCTGCCCAAGGAATCACTACTTCCACATCCAGATTATCTATCCAAGGCACTCACAACGAAAAAACTGTGTATGTGGAAATAATTGTTTATGGAACTTTAATAATATAATATTTGAAATCCTCTACCTCAAAAACCCATAAAACGATAACCCACATCGGTAGTGGGCTGGGGGTGGTGATAAGGGGGTGGTAGTGGGTAGTGGGGGTGGATGAAGTAAAAAAATATTTTGAGGTTTCTGGTTCTTGTACATACACTAAATCACATTTTTTTCATCCCCTTTTATAAGGGGGTGGGGGTGGTAATGGGGGTGGCTAATGCCAAAAATTTTTTTGAGACCTTAGCTTATCTTGTATATACTAAATACCAATTTTATGGACCCCTACCTGCTTGATTTACCCATTTACCCCAAATTTACCCCAATTTACCCACCAACCCTTCGTCGGAACAACATGAAAATATAATCTAGTTCCAGATCTCGTTAAAGTACATACGTGTACCAAATTTCAAGTCAATATCTTGAACGGTTCCAGAGTAAACGTGCGCACAAAAAAAAAGTTACAGACAGACAGACCGACAGACAGAATTTTTTTTTTCGCTCAAACTTAAAATCTCGACGTTTTCTGACATTTTAAGCCTATTTGAACAATAAAAATTTTAAAAAATTTTTTTTTCGTTACTATACTTCCACTGGATGTGGAAGTAATATTGTATTATGTCTCTAGTGCGTATGTTTCAATACTTATTCACCCCTATTTGTTAATAAAATACTGAAATGCCTTCAATGGGTCCTAGAGGAGGCCAATAATATGAAAAAGCTATGCCTCAGAAAATATACCATCCGAAACATCTGGGATAACTCTTCTAAACTGCTGGTCAATTGAGTGAAATAATTCAGTAATATTACGGTTCAAATTGCGATATATCCGACAAAATTCATAAAGTTTTGAAAATTGGTGGAAATAACCAGGACAGCATATGTAATAATAAACCGAAAAGTTCCCACCCCTAAATTGTGTGCTTCATCCCCTACGACATAGTATTCACCCCAATTTTCGCTTTTTTAAAATTATCCATGAAATGGTGCATTTTACGACAAAAATACCTATGTACAAAAGTGTTCTACAGGAAATTCTCTACAAAAAAGGTTTTTAGACCATTTCTCCTCAAACGAATAGTACGTTGGTAAATCAGGGCCGTAATTAGCGCAGGTCATATAATTCGTTATCTATTTACCATCACCGAAATGTTCGGTGTTACTATGCAGCACATCATTCCGTGACGCTCAAAGCTACCGATTGGGGGTGGAAAAAAGTTGGCGGTATATTAATCCCAATAATGACTATAAAAGAACCAGCTCCCGAATCTGTTTTAACGCTTATTTCATGTTCATGTAAATTAGGGTGCGAATACAGGTGTAGTTGCAGAAGAGCAGGCTTGCGTTGCTCTACAATGTGTTATCATTGCCATGGACAATCATGCTTGAATGTTGAATCTGTGGAAGACGACCAAGATTTATAATTAACATTTGATAATTAGTGGATTAGGCCTACAGGGGATACCACTTAAAAAAAAAACGCGCCAAGTACTTTACCTCTAGGGTGGTGTGGAAATAAGTACAACACGGTCTTTTTATAGAGGTAAGGGGGTGGAAGTTGTATATTTATTAAAATTGTAAATAAATTTTAGTGCCTACTGCTATTTCAAGCGTTAAACTATTAAGGCAGATCGTACTGTAGAGAGTGCTAGTCGGAACCAACCCTTATGTTTGCGCCATATTTCCCACGTTATTATTAATTTTAGGAAAAAAGTGGTAAAAACATTTTTGATAGAGAATTTTCCAAGGAACAATTTTGTATATAGGTATTTCGAAAATTACACCGTTGCCGAGATAATCTAGAAAAACTCAAAATGGGGGTAGAAAGGACGTCCTGGGGGATGAAGCACACTATTTAGGGATGGGAACTTTTTGGTTTAGTAATCCTTATGCTATTCCCAACATACCCACCAATTTTCAAATCTTTATGAATTTTGTCGGAATAAAAACGTAATATTCCTGAACTAAAAGTGAATTTTTAGGTTGAGTTTAAAGCCACATTTTTTGAGGACAAGAATAGATGTCAATGTGTGGTTTCCAGGATTTAAGAGAAAATTTATTTGTGGAACAGTAGTCCTCTATTTAGCTTCTAGGTACATATTAACAGAAAATATCCATCGTTTGGAATTCTCAAGCTATAAGATGAGACTTGTTATCAGGGAATCCTGAAATCTCCATATACAAATTTTCATATAAATGTGATAAAATTTTAAAATTGTGGCAGCCATATTGGATTCTCAATTTCGAATTTTTAACTTTTGACACCAGATTAGGTACGAGATACTTTGAAACTACCGATTGTATGCAGTTCCGATGAAATTTGATTTTTTTTTAGTGTTTGAGAATACCGCCCACTGGTCGTAGCTTTACGAAACACTACAATGGGACCAACGCCGAGCAATAATACCCTATAGTTTGTAACAAAATATTATTATTATAACCCGTTTTTTTATCACCGAATTTACGATTAAAAAAACTTGCTTCCAATTTCGTTAAATAGTATTAAATTAAATCGCAAAAACGCGTTGTATGTTTTTGAGGATTTTGTCATGAGAATAACACAAATAAAGAATTCATATAACCTACTTTTTCATACACTAAACTCATGAAAAATGAAAATATCACCGTTGTCTTTCTGAATTATTTAGTACCGCAGAACGCACCCTAGCAAAACTTATGACAAGTGAAATGATTTATAAGATTTGGGTATCAATGAATCATATTCATTTTAGAAATTGTTTTACCCCGGCAAAAGAAAGCACTTACTTCTGTATGGAACAGATATACGTAAAGAAAGCGCTGAAACGGAACTGAAAAATATTATAGCGATGTCTCTTTTAATAGTAAAAAATTAGTTTCATTTATTACGTCTACACTGGTTAATATTTATGCGAAGAACACATAGTCTGTGTGTAAAAAGTAGATAGCTATGAATAGGCAAAATATCTATATTTTGTATACTTACTTACAGAAGCTACCCCCATCTGGGTCACGTAATTTTAAAATAATTTCCTAATGTATTAAATAAAATTTACTTATTTCGATACGAAATTAACAGATGACAATGAAAAAGATTTCATTCGAAACTTAAAATCTCAAGGTATCATAAATATGGAAATATTAAGTTCAAGAATATGGTTAAATCGACGTTCAAAATTTCGAGTTTCACACACAAGAGACCACCACAAAAATGTGTAATATAAATACACAAAGTCATAATCGTAAACTATATAGAGTCGTATTGTAATATAAAACATGATAAAGAACTTTAAGATACAGTAACCATATGCCTAAATCTATTGGTAAAGAAAATCATATTAGTCTAAGCTCCCATCACACAAAAATCCCCATCGAACACCTCAAATTTAAAAGGTGAAAATGATTGGAAAACATGTAACTAACATGTTACGCCCGTCAGATCAGTAAAAATGTGTTAATTGCTATTTTTAATTAACTCTTAAAATTAGCTAAAAAAAATGAATTTACTTTTCATAACACCTGCTTGAAATTTACACAATTTGTGGTAAATAATGTATCATTTTTGAAAAAATTTGTCTGTCTGACAATTTTTGTTAATTAACATCTGACAGACCTTTTGTCATAAATAATTTTTTTCATGAAAGTACACTTCAGAACACCTTGGTTTTTGCTTAAAAATGAAGTTTGAGATTTCCCCTCCCCTATGTATTAAAACCTGTCTAGACTAGTTCACAAGTTCAAAGCCGTGTTAATGCTTGATAAAGCTCATAAAAATGTGAGTTAGGTCTCATTGGATTCGGAATGACGTCTAGAAAAATGTTCAAAAATTTCAAATCCGCACATAAACAACTGCAAAAGTTATAAACAAATGAAAACTATTAATATTTAAGAAGTTTTAAAGAATGATTCTTAAAGAGAAAGAAATTTACAATAAAAAAGTCCTAACTCCCGAAACTCTATCTCTAATATTAATAATTTTAAATAGAGCTCTTCGCGGCGAACACTAAGCCGTTACGATGCTCTGAAATCGGCCGTAATAAGTAAAAATATTTTTTTATGTTATTAAATATTAATTTAAAAATTTTAAAAAATTAATATTTAATATTATTTAGACACTTAAAGGAACAATATCCCGTTGGAAAAATATTGTTTCACCGATTTCTCATAAAATGAGCCTATTGTTAATTAACTTTGTTTAGAGTCTGCGTTTATAATTCAAGTTGGATAATTTTTAAACAAAAGCCACTAAAATTATTTCGCTTCGTGGAGGCCTTATGTCAATTATACTTTATGGGATTATAACATTGCGATGTTTTTAATTGTTATAGTCTATTAGTTATTAATTGTTTAAAGTAACAAGAAACTAAAAAATAAAGAAGAGAAGTTGAAAAATTTTTTTAATTAATTTTAATTATTATTACTTTTATATTCAAAAATACTAGATTACATAACCTTTAAATTTTTATTGCTATTTTTTTAAATAAATTTTATAAACAAATAGATAAATTACATATTTTTGAAAAAAAAATTGCCACTATATTTGTTATAAAATATTATGATTAAAAAAAAAATTTCTTAAAAATTTTTTTTAATTGTTTATAATCATTTTTTTCCTTGTTTCATTATTTAAACAAATTATTAGGAAAAAATTTTATTCTTAAAATTTATTATTTGCAATTCTCTACAAGATGGAAAAAAGAAAAAGTTTCTTTGTTGTTAATTTATTTATTTATTTAATAAACAATTTGTTATTAACAATCGCCGAATGGTGTTCGACCTTTTTATGCCATGGGAGCTTAGACCATATCGTATCTCAAGGAATTTCAATAGCGTATGCAAGTGTAGCAGGTACGTGAGGAAGAAGGCGACGAGAGCACGGACCTGTTCTACAGTGGTCATTTGTCTTATGGAAACGAATTACGGGTCGCATCCCGAAATAGGAAGAGGAGAAACGGGTGTATCAAATACTCTATTTACTTAAATATTAGCAAATTATTTTCACTGTAGTTCCATTCTACATTAATAAAAACTTGTTTAATCACAGTTCGTATTTTCTAAACTTATTCAAAAACATCATTAATTACATTATCAAAAGTAAACGACTTTATTCTTCAGTTGAAAACGCGATTGTGACCATTCCTCTGATACCTTATTGATTAATTAATTTATTTGAAATTATACTATATTGGTTTATTTCATTATTTCAACTAATCACATTTAGTCCTAAAAGAAAAACTGGCTGTACTTTCCAAATGGCGGCCATATGTTAAAAGAAACTGTTGCCAATGATGTTTTTGTCATTTAACACAAAAACTAAAAAAGATGGACAAAAACTTTTTTCACAAAAAACAACGTCCATAAAATTTTCTACAATTTTGTACCTATACAATATTTTGATAGGAGTTACCATTTTCCAGATAAATGAGTCGAAAATTAAGAAAACATGGAATTTCATATATCGGTAAATCACTCAGAGGAAATAACTGTGACAGTTATTGTAAGGCGTATAATATAACTTTATATTATTAACATAAAAATAAAATAAAATAAACTGAAAAAAATTAATAATAATAATAATATTATAATTTGCAGACATTTATCTCGAAAACGGTAACAGTGGTATCTGGAAAACGGTAACTCCTATCCAAATATTGTGTAGAAAATTGTATCCACTTTGTTTTTGAGCAGAAAGTTTTTCTCCATCTTTTCTAGTTTTTGTGTTAAATGACAAAAACAACATTTGCATTTTTTTTAAACGGACGCCATTTTGAAAGCACAACCAGTTTTTTTTTTAAGGACATGTCTTAAATTGTTCCTCAGGTTTTAATCTTTATGAAAAACATTGTCCCCGAGGATCCGGGGGGTGCACGGACAGTTAGGGTGGGCTTCCGTAGTGTTACGTTTTATATTGAATTTTATATTTTATTTTAAGAGATGAATCATTTATCTGGAAAATGGTAACTCCTATGCAAATATTGTATAGGAACAAAATTGTAGAAAATGTTAAGCACTTTATTTATTTTTTGTGCTGAAAGTTTTTCTCCATTTTTTTTAGTTTTTGTGTTAAATGACAAAAACAATATTTGCAAATTTTTTTTTAATGGACGCCATTTTGAAAGTGCAGCCAATTTTTTTTTAGGACATATCTTAAATTGTTCCTTGGGCTTTAATCTTTATGAAAAATATTGTCCTAAAGGATCGGGGGGGGGGGGTGCACGGACACTTAGGGTGGGCTCCCGTAGTAATTAAAAATTAACTCACTATCTAATTTTTCAATTATTTTATTTGTTTAAAGAATGATACGCTTTCCCTGGGTTTTAAAAGGTCATTACAACCATTGTTGTTACAATACAAGTACTATTCGGCTTAGTTATGCAAATCATATTTATGACAGCCGCCACTGATTGATTTAGGATTTTGCAGTTCTTTACTTTTGCAGGAATCTGAACTAAAAGATTCTTAATTGCGATATCAAAAAATGTTGACATATAAAAAGCTCATGACATTCTTACACGTAACCCAACATTCTTTTACTACTTTATCGTTGTCTTTACTATTATATAACACTGGATTCATGAATTACATATAGAGAACCAACATTGAGAAAAAATATTCTAATAGAAAATAGTTATTATTCACATTGGTGTTGCTTAGCAAGGGAATAGTGCTGTAAATACCTACAAAACGGAACCGAGTAGATAATCTCATTACCGTCTCATTTGAAATAATCATACATCTAAATTCAATAAATTCACACGAACATCCCGGGGTAGACATCCTGCATAATTATTACCAGATCGCTTTCTCTGTGATGGAACAACAAAAACCATTTGATTGTTATATTATAGCTCCAGTGTGTACGTTTTCATCCAAGTTAACAACGCGAAATAATCCTCTGGAGAAGCGAGCTTACTCTAGAAAAGGGATCTGATAACCATATTCACTAACCATCGACGTTTTAGTCGGGAGCGTTTTGAATAATCCCGGCGAGTGCATTATATTTGTGGCTTCAGTGTTTTTATTTATAGTTCTAAATTTAAGTTATATTCTCGATTTTGTTTTATAAGCTATCCAAAGTGGCCTGACTAACAACGATCTAATTGGATAGATAGGCTTACGTCACGTCACAACATATTTTCTCCTTGTAGCACCACCGGTGAAGACTTTAGTTGAAGATCTATTGTCACTACTATTAAAAATACTTGCTGTATATAATAGCTTTTTCATATGATGTTAACAATATAATACATTTATCAACCATTCATGCTGCAATCATTAGCCAAAACAAAATAAAAATTATTTTTAGTCCAGTCAACGGAGCGCTAAAATGACCAAAATCTCTAACTTGAGTGCTACTGAATAGATTTTGATGAAACCTTGTGCGATGTGTTTGCAATGACGTTAAAAAAAAGTTGAAAACAAGATTAGAGTAGGAAATGATCGGAAGGGGTAGTAGGTTTATCTCTGGTTCCGTAACTTGTAGAATTAGGTCAAAAATGAAAAGAAAACAATATATTTACCTTTTTTGGCTCAAAATAAGAAGTTATTATTCTTGTGAATTTTTGAGAAAAATGCTTATTTTTCGAAATATGGCCACTCGAAAATTCCTAAAAATGGGAGAGGGGAATTGTAAATGTTGAAAAAAAATCTGAAAAAATTCAGGTGAATGTATTATCGAAATGCAAGACTTTTTTTATTTGCCACTTTTCTGTAGATATGTTTTTTTTTTTCATTTTTGACCTAATTCTACAAGTTACTGAACCCGTGATAAAAGGGGTGTTTTCTACCCCTTCCGATCATTTCCTACTCGCATCTTTTTTTCAACTGTTTTAATATGGTGCTAGTGTTGTAAAGAATAAGCAAATGGAAAATTGTATGAAAAGAAGAAAGCTGAAAGAAAAATTTAAAAGATTTAGAACCAAAAAAATAATTGAACAAGTACAAGTAGTAAAGAAATGACAGTTCTGTGACAATCCCCCCACCACTTTTCAATCCCCCCTCCATTTTTCCCCAGGCCCCGCCCAATCTCCCCACCACTTTTCAATCCCCCCTCCATTTTTCCCCAGGCCCCGCCCAATCTCCCCACCACTTTTCAATCCCCCCTCCATTTTTCCCCAGGCCCCGCCCAATCTCCCCACCACTTTTCGATCCCCCCTCCATTTTTCCCCAGACCCCGCCCAATCTCCCCACCACTTTTCGATCCCCCCTCCATTTTCCCCCAAGCCCCGCCCAATCTCCCCACCACTTTTCGATCCCCCCTCTACTTTTCTCACAATCCCCCCACCAATTTCTCAGAAACCCCCTCCATTTTTTCATAAGCCACACCCATCACCTCCCTACCTCATCGGAAATGTTATAGGTTAGGCAGTACATATTTTACCATTGCTCCAAACATTTAATCATTATGCCCGTCTGTGTATGAATATGTATCAGATAAGAGTGTATTAAAGGAATACATGAAAATCTTTCTCCCACCATAATTCAAACCCCCCACCTCACATCCCTACTATAATTCCCCCCCCCCCCATAATTACCATGGAAGAGGGTAATCTGAGATGTCATAGGTTAATCAGTACATATTTTACCACAATTCTAAACACCTTAACATTATTATACTAATCGTGTATGAATGTGTCGGATGTAAAAGTTTACTACATCACACTGTGTTCTTCGTGATTAGTTACCAGATCAATTGTAAGGATTTTTCGGAAAATATGGATTCAGCACTGAGCTGCCCACACTGTCAAAGAAGTGAATTAATAAAAGAGCACCAGCATGGTAAAAATTTGTATGATTTTACTGAGGAAGAGTTACAACATTTCCCATTAATATATCTGATTGAAAAAGTCAAACCCATTGAACTTCTTTATGCATGGTCTAAATTACCAAGAGTATATACACAAGATTTTAAACTAATGGTTCAACTACCTTGCTTTGTACACCATAACCGACCAGAATGGCATAGTCATGTGGATGGCCCACCAGAGTCGCAATCCAGATGTAATGTATGTAAATGGGGGCTTCAAAAATGTGGGTGATTTATGCTGTGTTAAATAATTGTAAATATTTATGATAATACCTTTTTATGTGGTGAAATAATAAAAAAACAAACAATAATGTGTGTCCTTTTATTTAAGAAATAAATTAATTTTTCATTGAACCACCCTGTATAATTAGAGTTGTAATAAGAAAACAAAAATACACATTTAATTTTATACATTTATTTTTGTAAATACAATTTATGAATATGCATATATTAATGAGTATTAACAATAATAATAATAATAATTAAAATAAATTTAAAAAGCAATAAAAAAATACTCTATTTAAATGGAAAATTTACTACAAAGTCTCTCACATATTCCAAACTTCCTTCAATTTCATTTTGCTTCGTTTTTATATGGGAGTGTAAATCGGCTAATTCTCGTTGTTTTTTTTTCAATTTTTTTAAGTTCCCTATTTAAAGTATTTTGCTGATTTTGGCAGTGTCGAGTATACCTCCCTGACTCAACAATTAATACCTTCCGTACCTCGTGCAGGAATTTAGTTCTAGCTCCCTTCATTTCATCATCATGAGCATCACATTTCCTCTTAACTTGATGAATATAATTTGTGAAGAGCTCATCTTCCGAGTCATCCTCATTTTCCTCAGAACTACGACGAGCAACCTCACTTCTTTGATGTGATGCAGATGGGGCTGATGGAGCTGATGGGGCTAATGGAGCTGATGGGGCTGATGGGACTGCTTCAAAAATGGGGCGAAGAGTTCCAAGATCACCTTCAGTAATGCAGAACTCAGAATCTACAGATTCAACTGAACGAATTGAGTTCATTCGCTGACACACTTTTTCTTCAAATGATATGTCTTCATATAATTCATCAGGAGTTGCCGAACGTTTGTTACTTGAGAAACTTTTTTGTGCACACATTTTTAATGATTTTTTATAGTAGATAAATAACGCAAGAAAAATGAGACTGAAACTAAATGTATTTCTGATAAAGTCAAGCTTTAAATATGGAAATAATGTGCTGAAATTGCAAGTGGATATTGTTTGTGAAGAATTGATAAGAATAGATGAGTACGGTAATAATTTACTAAATGAATTCATTGAAATGAAAAAGATATGTAAGCGTCTTTTATCTACATTGTTATTTATCATAATAATGAAAGAAGCATTGTCAAGTCATACAGAAACTATAAACACATACTACAGAGTAAGGAAATAATGTGCTGAACTTGCAAGCGGGTATTGTTTGTAAAGAATTGATATGAATAGATAAAAAAATATGTAGGCTCCTTATTTATCTACATTGTTATTTATCACCTCTTTCGAGGCATTATCAAGTTATATACTTTGATGGGAATGAAACAAACATGTAACGTTCTTATAAATAGAAGTAGTCAGCAAGTATTGAAGTACCATAATTTGTATTATTCATTGATATGACTCACTGTATTTACACTATATACCACAACCCCCCCCCCCCCCCCCCCCAAAAAAATTACCCCCCCCCCCCAAATTACCCCCCCCCCAAAAAATTACACCCAAAAATTCACCCCCAAAAAAGTCCCCCCAAAAATTACCCCCAAAAATTACCCCCCCCCCAAAAATTACCCCCCAAAAAGGTCCCCCCAAAAATTACCCCCCCAAAAAGTTCCCCCAAAAATTACCCCCCCCCCAAAAAAATACCCCCCAAAAATTACCCCCCCCCCCAAAAGTACTTACCACAAATATGTATACTACCTACAGTCCATATACCATTCTTATTACACAATTTATTATAATAACATTCCTTTATAAAATTATTAAGACAATAAAATATAACACCGTAGATAAAATATCAAAGCACAGTTGTGTAATCATATAACAAACAAAGGCTTCTTCATTCAAGATAATAAATACTTCCTCATTATAAAAACCAGCTATAAATAGAACAATGGGCTATTATTTTCGCAATTTATCAGTTACTGTTCATATATTATTTAAATAACACATAAGTAAATAAAAAGTATTTTATTATGATAAAACTTATTTTATTACAGCATAAATTTATTATTAATTAAATGAAATTTATTTACAATGAAATCTTAAATGATTAATATAACTTTATTCCACTATGCAATGAAGCGTTTAAACAATAGATAACTTCAGATGCACATCTTTTACACGGTGACCTATGTAAATTTAGTATGCTATTGCAGGTACCCCCACCACTTCTTCTGAGAGATATAAAGAGATGTGAACATTTCTGATTTTTAATACTAGAGTTTTTCTTGTATCGGAACGTACATTTCAACAATGCAGTGTCCTCAGTGCCTGAAAATGTTTACTTTAAAAGGTAATTTATTACGTCATCAACGGGAAAGTTGTCGCTATAGAGAGATCAGTGAAAGTCATACAACCAAAAAAATGAAAGTAAAAAATTCACAATGTGTTGAGGATAAATCAGTAAATCAACCTGGCCCTTCTTCCTCATCTAGCATAGAGTTTCCTACAAATTCACAAGAGACTCGTTGTCCAGTATGTGATAAAAAAGTGAAAAAAAATGAATTAACTGGTCATCTAAGAAGTTCTGCACACAATAAAGGGATTGATATGTCTGGAGACGGAATTGAAAAGCTGCAGAATGCGTTTAAGAATCGTATTGCAAGTTTTCGTTTTTCTTCAAAGGAATGCAGTGTTGATATATCCCAGTTTTTGGATGAAATAAAAGAGAAAGTTTTCCGTTTGATTGAGGAATATATTAAAATGTACTCGAGCTTAAAAATTAATGTGGAATTATTTGGGTTATATGTTATTGAAGAGAAAGAATTGTCAGAAATAAAATCATTCAATACAAGAAATAAAGTTGTAACACTTTCAACCGATTTATTAAACTTATATAATGACTTTAAGGAGGAGATACTAGAGAAAGCCTCAACATTTCAGGAGCGAGACTCAGGATGGGCTTTGAAACATGTTAGTTTTCTCGAGGTCAACATTAATAAGTATAATCCACTCTTTGCATCATCATACATTAAATTGCCGAGGCAAATAGAAAATAGAAAAGCTGTTTTAAATATCGAGAGTGGGGATGAAAAATGTTTCGCTTGGGCTGTCAACGCCGCCATCTTCCCAGCCAATGGAAATCCAAGGAGAGTTTCATCTTATCCTCATTATTCTACATTATTAAATTTTGAAGGTATAGATTTTCCTGTTAAACTTAAAGACATTCATAAATTTGAAAGTTTAAATAATATATCTATAAATGTATTTGGAATAGATACTCAATTTAAAAATGGTGAAATGGTCAGTGAGATTGTAGGTCCCTTATATTTTACACATAGTCGACAAAATACACATGTGAACTTATTACTAATTACGGATAATAAAGGGAACAGTCACTACACACTTATTAAAGACTTATCGCGATTAGTTTCTTCTCAGAGATCAAAACATGATGGTAGAAATTATATTTGTGATGGTTGCCTATATTTTTTTAACTCTCGTGAGAAATTAATGACCCACCAAAGCAATGATTGTAACAATTTATGTACCATATTACCAAACCCAGAACCTCTAATTAATAAGTGTGGTGAAAGGCTTGCTGGGAATATCCTGAAATTTACAAATTTTGAAAAACAATTACCCCTTCCTTTCGTGATATATGCTGACTTTGAAAGTTTATTAAAACCGATTCATCACAACGAACCATGCGATAGTAAATCATTTACTGTTAAAACATATCAGCATGAACCATATTCATTTTGTTTCTATATAAAGTGTAATTTTGATGATAAATTTTCCACACTTGAATATTATCGAGGTACTGATGTTGCGGAAGTTTTTGTTAAAAAATTGGAAGAACATGTTTTACAATTGTATCAGAATCATTTGAAAAATATAGTCGAAATGAAGCCATTGACAGAAAGTCAACAAACATTTTTCGACAACAGTCAAATTTGTCATATTTGTGATAAACCATTTGAGAATGATGAAGGAAAGGTCCGCGATCACTGCCACGTTTCTGGTAATTTTAGAGGAGCTGCGCATTCTTCTTGTAATCTAAATTTCAAAATTCCTAAATTTATACCAGTATTTTTCCACAACTTAACAAATTATGATTCTCATCTATTTATTAAGAAATTAGCCTTAAAGAAAGAAAAAATACAAGTTATTGCACAAAATAAAGAAAAATATATTACATTTTCCAAACACATTCTTGTTGATAAATCTAATGATGAAAAACCGAAAAATATTTACATTAAATTGAGGTTTGTGGATTCATTTCGCTTTTTACCCGCTTCATTAGATAAATTAAGTCAAACATTGGAACCACATCAATGCCTCGAAGTGAAAAAATATTACAGTGATGAGAAACAATTCAATTTAATAAGACGAAAAGGTGTTTTCCCATATTCATACGTTGAATCCATGGATAAATTGAATGACATTGAATTACCATCACTTGAACAGTTTTTTAATATTTTGAGTGGTGAATCAATTTCTCAGGAGGATTATAATCGTGCTTGTGATGTGTGGCAAACCTTTAATTGTCAAACTCTTGGTGAATATTCAGACATTTACTTGGTATCGGACGTGCTGCTTCTTGCTGATATTTTTGAAAATTTCAGACAAATATGCATGCAAACATATAAATTAGATCCTGCACAATATTTAACGGCTCCGTCATTAAGTTGGGATGCTATGTTACGAAAAACTGGTATTCAACTTGAACTTTTAACTGATATAGATATGCTACATTTTTTTAGGAAGGGAATACGTGGTGGTGTCAGTCAGTGTAGTAATAGAAAGGCTGTGGCAAACAACCCATTTATTTTAAATTATAATCCATTAGAACCAACATCATATATATTATATTTAGACGCCACAAACCTTTACGGTTGTGCGATGAGTCAATGTATGCCCACAGGAAATTTTAGATGGTTAAATGATTGTGAAATTGAAAACTTTGATTGTACTAATCTTGGTGATGATTCACCAAAGGGTTATGTACTTGAAGTAGATTTGGAATACCCACAACATTTACATGATAAACATAATGATTTGCCTTTCTGCCCTGAAAATATTATACCTCCAGACTCTAAAAATTCAAAATTACTATTAAATTTACATGATAAACATAAATATATAATCCATTACAGAAATTTAAAACAATGCATTGAACATGGGTTAATACTTAAAAAAATACATAGAGTCATTGAATTTTCACAATCTGCTTGGTTAAAAACTTATATAGATTTGAATACTAAACTTAGAAATTGTTCAAAAAATGCATTCGAGCGAGATCTTTTTAAATTTTTTAATAATGCAATATTTGGCAAAACTATGGAAAATGTAGACAATAGAACTGATGTGAGGCTAGTATCGCATTGGGCAAATAGTATAGGCAGTGTTGGTGCTGAAGGATTAATTGCAAAACCAAATTTCAAATCCTGTACAGTGTTTTCGGAAAATTTAGTAGCAGTGCAAATGTCTTTGTTAAAAATACTATACGATAAGCCGCTCTATGTAGGTTTTACCATTTTAGATATATCTAAAACTATAGTTTATGATTTTTTTTATAATTTCATAAAAAAGAAATATGATGACAAAGCTTCTCTATGCTACACCGATACAGACTCTTTAATTCTAGAGATTTACACTGATAACGTTTACGATGACATTAAGAAATATATAGATTTATTCGACACATCAAATTTTCCTATTCCAAATATACACAACATTCCAAAAACGGAATCAGTTGTAGGCAAAATGAAAGACGAATATGCAGGTGTACCAATAGATAGCTTCTTTGGCACTGGAGCAAAAGCTTACTGTGTTCAAGCAAATGGTGACGTCACAAAGAAAGCTAAAGGAGTCTCAAAAAGTATTGTAAAAAATCAATTACATTTGATCGATTATAAACAAATTGTTGAGGATGGTGGATTGATATTTCGAAAAATGTATGTATTCTCATCACATCTGCATACTCTATATACCGAACTAAAAAATAAGGTTGCACTCTCAGCACACGACGACAAACGATATGTTGTACCCGGGAGTACAAAAACTTTGGCGTGGGGGCATTACTCTATCAGTAATTTACACAATAACGCTGACCATAATACCGCTGAAGATAACCTCACAATTCTTTTAAGGCTAGCCGATGAAATTATTGAACAGGAAAATTTAGCAATGGACTTTGATTTATTGTAAATAATATGAATAACATCACTAACTTTGTCTAATAAAACACTATTATAAAAATTTTGTGTTTTTTTATCGTTTAATCATCCCATCTTATTACAGTTAAATCATATATGAATTGAAAGTGGATGTGTGTGTACAATATAATGAAACAACATTAATACTCTGATTATGTTTTTTATTAGATTTTGTGTATACATTCATAAGCTATTAGGTACAGTGTTTTGGGCTGAGTGATAATCGGTTGCAGGAGACGATCTTTATATTTTTCTTGTCGAAAAGGAGTTCCAAATTTCACAGGACCAAAATTACAGTCAACAAATAAAGCACTTTTTAAATGTAGGGCTTTCCTAACCAAGACACAATCAAAACACCACAGCAATTGGAATATTTCATGGCTCAGATGTATCCCTGGTATTACATTTATAAATTCTATAATTTGTATATTATATTTTCGATGGTTGAATACATTAAAAACATTGCGGTAGCTTGAGGATGGATGCCAATCAGCTTTGTCACATTTCTCACTAAATTCGTTGTTGAAATAAAATATGTCCATACCCCCACTGGTGTTAGTTAATTTTAATAGCAAACATATAAAACTGCCAGCTATTACCCAACGTTGACCTGGTAAATTTCTCAAAACTTCATATTCTTCAGGGAAGCGTTCTTTAATTATTTGCACCAATTTATAATTCCACGTGCAATAATTTACTGCAGGACTCCTGAACATATTACATACACACACTGTACTCATTTCAGATATTAAATTTAATTTGGGTTATATAAATTTTATTAAGCAACTGCCATTCACAAGCTTAGGTTTCCTTTTATAGTTGTATATTTTCTTTAGCTGGGTTAAGTGGAGGAATAGTTTTGCTGAACTTGCAATAACATTTATGTCTAGACTGTAAAGTGTCAACTATGCAAATGCTGATTTGGTAATTAAAAATAGAACTGCTGACTGTGTGGATAGATAATACAATAATAACATTATTCTGATTGTAAAGTGTTAACTATGCAAATGCTGATTTGCTAATTGAAAATAGAACTGCTGTCTGTGCAGCTGGGTAGGTAAATCAAGTGATAAAATTGTTTTCTTTGTATAGACATTTAAGAAATAGGTGGGGTATATGGTTAGGTGGGAGTTTCATTATAAAACTGGAGCATTAATTTAACACTTTAGTCACTATCAATTTAATTCGGGGGGGGAAATAAACAGTAAATTTCAAAATGTGGATGGCGTATGTGAAAGAAATCGAAATTGTTGATTTACAAAGTGGTGTGAATCATTTAAGACAATTATTTTCAAATTTGAGATTCGATGCGGAACATGAAGCGGTTTATGGAATGGGTAGATTTTATACAGAGGAAGAGTGTAACGAGGTAGCCAAGAAGTACGATGAAGGTCTTCAAAAATGTGACAAGTTTCTGGATGAAGAGATCTGTCAGCACTGCTTTGTACAATCTTTGATAGATTTGAATCTGTGTGTGTATTTGGATCGGATAAAACAATTTTTAAAACCGGATCTTGCCAGCAAGGTGATTGCTTATAATGGGGACTCTGACAGTGACAGTGGTGAAGATGTGTAGCTAAATTGAGTATATGCAACGATAAAATTATATATTTAGGTGGGAATTTCATTATAAAACACGGACACTTTAGTGACTATCAATTTAGTTCGGGAAGAAATAAACAGTAAATTTCAAGATGTTGGCGTATTTGGAAGAAGAAATCAAAATTGTTGATTTAGAAAGTGGTGTGATTTATTTAAGACATATATTTTCAAATATGAAATACAAAATAGTTTATGGAATGGTAATGTACGAAGAGGATGCGTGTAACGATCTAGCCTTGAGATTTGATGAAGCATATAGAAAATGTTGCAACTTTCTGGAGAGGGCGATCTGTCAGCACTGCTTTGTGCAATCTTTGATAGATTTGAATCTATGCGCATATTTGGATCGGATAAAACAATTTTTGGAGCCGGATCTTGCCAGCAAGGTAATAGCTTGTAATGGGGATTCTGACTGATAGTAGTGAAGATGTGTAGCTAAATTGGAATTGTATTTGTTAGTAGTTGTATTGTTATAAAATTTTTTAAATAAAAACAACAGAAATTCATTTATAGTTTTTTTATTGTTTTACTCATGACATTATAAAATTTTCATACAAATAATATACATTAGAAAGTGCACACATACAATTAGTATTTAAATGATAAAAACATTTTGCACTAGATTTTCGTAAAGGTGGCTGCTCCTCAAATTCAATAACGGGTTGTGAAGTGAACTGTCTAATGTAGTTCGCCTTTTCTCCTCCTTTTATGTAAACACAATCATCAGATGTGACCAAATTATCAATAATCTTTCCAAACATGTGTAGTGGTGTAAAGCCATCAGACCACTTAATGCAGTGATAATTTCCTGTTAACCAGCACACTTGTTTTTGTAAGTCTGGTGAAAGCATCTTAAATGGGTAGGGTGGTTTAAATATATAGTGACACGTTTTCATTCCATCATATCCTGCCAGTTCTTTAACAATAAACTTATTGTTTTCGATTCGAAATCCTTGAACATCGATAATAATTTTCATATCTTTAAACGTTGTAGTTCTCTTAGCATCTTCTCTTTTATACAGTATAATTCAATCGCTCTTCTTAAGTCACGTAATTTTTTTCTGTGTTCTTTTAACTTTTGAATATAGTCTGATCTCATATTCATACTAATAATTTACATTATAATTTTTTTATATATAGGTAAAAATATGTCATGCGCATTTTACTGCTGACGAACGATTTTTGTTAGAGGATTATAGGTGAAATGCTTCTCGTGCAGAATGAGACAATATGCATTAGTATCCGTGGTAGTAGGGGTGCCAGTCTCAAACTCTATTCTCATAACCACCGATCCTGTTTGTAAAGCTTCTTTTTGACGAGAACAATCAATATGAGCTATTGGTGCAAAATCTTTGAATTCAGTGGGATTGAAAATGGGTTGATTTATTTGGTGGGGGTAATAGGATTCTTGAAAATCGGCAAACATTTGATAGAGAGTTGCAAATTTGTTATTCTTGAAGTCTAGATATAAATCATTGTATGGATATCTTTCAGAATTCAAGAAAACTCTAATGCTTCTAAGATCACAATCATCAAATTTACTCATATCAGCCCTAATATTTCCTTTCTTATTTTTTTGGAATGCTATTATTACATGCCTAGGAGTTTCAACTTTAGTAGATGTCTTGACAGGCCACGTATGTCTGCTTGAGGCCGGTAGAGATGGATATTCAATCAGTTCCCTACTTCTAAATGTTATAGGAAGATCCACATTCCTACTTATAATTTTATTTAATCGAAGCTGCTCTGAAATACCCACGGTAACATGTGGAACTCTCCAAAATAATTTAGAAATCGTGATTTTCGGCTTTTCATCTATAGCAACACCATCTTTATCTACTTCATCCTTAGTATTTGTAATGCAGTCAAAATCATTACTATTACGTACCAGTACTAATTCTTGTCGCATGTTAATGATTATTTTTTGAAAATCTTCAAAGAAACCAACCAGGAATTTTAATGGAATACAGACGTTGAAATTTCCACTTGTATCTATCAAAATTTTAGGTTTTTTACCTTTTTTCTGTTTTGGGAACCATCCAGCATTTTCCATACAAACACTTTCATTTTGATTCAGTGATAGATAATTAAATAGAGTTGAAACTAAGCCAACATTTCTCACGGAATCTATTACTATTCCATTTAACTCATATCTAATTTCTCGAAATAAAAACGCAACACCATTATTGATAAACTCTAAGTTGGTAGGTGAAGTTCCATCCTCATTTGTTAATTTTCCTTCGATGTATAAATAGCTATAACATGGTGCTGTATAGGTATCTAAATCCTGAATGGTAATTCTCGTTTCATCATTATAATCTAGAGTTCCAGATATATTGGGTTGATATGAATGATACTGATATTCTACTACGGAGTTGTCAATTATGGGTTGCTCGGTTATATTAAGTAATTCCATTATACTAATACTTCGAATCCAAGTGATTTTAAGAACCGTCGATTTGCTGATGTTATTCTGTTGAGAGTGTTTTTAGAACTGTTGACTTTTTTCCTACGTATCCTTTTATAGTGTGGTTTTTGTGTATGAATGGGAGACCTTGAATTAAATATCAACACCATTTTATTATCGAATTGATTTTCTAAGATGTAGTCTAACAGTTATCGTTTCTTTTTGAAAATTGACAAGATGTCCTTCTTGATCAATCACTTTAACTGTGATGTTGTTGATAGTTTTAACGCTCACTGGGAAGTAAATAATATTTAGAGGTGATTCTACTATTTTATACCCAATTGGAACTGTTGGATAGAACTGATGAATGATGTGAACAGGTTTTCCATTAAAAAAAGAACCAACAGCAATGTTACAGTCAATGCAGATAGCATTCACTTTGGAAACCTTTACTGGATCATCGGAAATATTAGTATCATTAGCGTTTAACTCTCTTTTCTTGAAGCCTAATACTGGACCTATCGAATCCTCCACGTTAAAATTAATTATCCTGTTTGTTCTTATAATAATTTTGGATGTGTTAATATCTATATCAATCCTAAGAACTGCTTCATCATCTTCTTGAACTATTTTATTTGTCATGATTTTTAAAATATCATCAATTTCATAACACCCTACAGGTATTTGAACTATATGTTCATTATTTCTTCCCCACGCAAATTTATTATTGTTGTTGTCAATATTTGGGATAATATTATAAGTATCAAAATTAGTTAATCCAATTTCATAATCTGCCTCATCATCTAAATATATCGGTGGATTGAAATTGTAATTTAATACAGAAGATTCTCCACTGAGAGCGAATGTAAAAGACATAGTGATACTTTGAACGTTTATTAGAAAATGAATAAGAAAAACTTATTTACATTGATTATATAAAAATAATAGACATAAATGTCCACAGACATATGAATCATAATTTTGTACAGAATCATAATTATATTTTATTTCATTCAGGCTACCATCACTTAAAAAATATTTTCTCAACTCATCTGGGGGTCTTAAATTTCCATAACTGTCGAAATAAACTATTTCCTTATTTTTCTTTATATATGCAATCCAGTGAGTTCCATCTCCATCATTGATATCCAGATTTACTATACCAGATTCTTTTTTTCCTAATTTTTTTGGGGAGTGTATCTCTCATGAAAATACCTCGAAAATTTGGAATTTTTAGAATTTTCGAGTATTTCATTAAATCTATGTTAGTAAGTGGACGGTGAGGTAGCCTAATTAGTTTTTTTTGCTGTTATACGTCTTAAGATATAATCCAGAACCTTTCTTATGAGGGCCTAAATATAAACCCTTCCCCTTAGCGGCCTGTTCCATCGCCAAATTATGCCTCAATTGTTCAGCTATCACCTTACCATTTGACTTGGAATCGTTAACTGCTTTCACAATACCGGCTACACCCCCTCCAACAGCTCCTAATGCTCCCAAAAGAGGTAACAGAAGTGGAAGAACCCCCCCTCTTTTTGGAGTGTTGAGAATTCTTTTCCCTCGCTTCTTTGATTTTAATGTTTTTTTTACAGCAACCTTTACATTTATTTGTCCACCTCTCTTCCTCTTCTTCGTTGAATCACGATTTTTTCGTCGCTTAAGACCCATTCCCAAT
Organism: Rutpela maculata; assembly: GCA_936432065.2. Lineage (NCBI taxonomy): Eukaryota > Metazoa > Arthropoda > Insecta > Coleoptera > Cerambycidae > Rutpela > Rutpela maculata. The sequence goes on from OW386292.2 coordinate 38,998,218, forward strand.
TTACTCTTTAATTTCATTACCCCACCAACTCCCAATGCAGCGACTTTTTCACCAAAACCAGAGTCGGGTGCTTTTACACGTTTAAATGCAGCTTCAGCTAATTCCCTATCTGCTTGATTCCTTTTTTCAACCTCTTCAAATTTGGAATATGCTATATCGTGTTCTCTACACGCTTCATCTAATGGGTTAATTCCTCTATCACCTCGTTCTAGGCGTTTTGTGAGTTTAGTTCCTGGCCCACAATAATTATAACCAGGTATATGTAGTTCCACGGGAAGTTTATTTATTATACTATTGAGCAGACCACGTCCTCTCTTTTTAGAGTTTCTAGTACAAGTAAGCTGTGAACTTTTGGTTCGACCCATTATATCCCAAATTATGGAATAAACTGATTCTTGGTTTTGTAGAATACCCTTTTATATAGAGTAGAGGGTTATGCTTGATCAGTTTTTAGCAGTTCTCTTTCTAATGCAGTTCGATTTCACACTAGTGTGATGTGATTATTTGAACACAATGCAGATTCAACAGCAAGCAACAATTTTACCAATAGTCAATCACGACAAAATTTCCAAGACAAAGACTTTTCAAAAACATGGTATTTTATTTGGTGGACAGTCGAAACGGGGACTTCTAGTTGGAAGTTCTGGGTCTGGAAAAACAAATGTAATGCTTAGTTTGTTGGAACATCCTAACGGTTTACGTTTTGAAAATATTTATTTATATTCTAAATCTCTATACCAACCGAAATATGAATATCTGAGGATGCTTGTGAAACCTATGAATGAAATTGGATATTTCGAATATAATGACGGGGATGCAGTGATACCTCCAGAAGAAATAAAACCGAATTCAGTCATAATATTCGATGATTTGGTATCATGTGATCAAAGTATTATTAAAAGCTATTTTTCTTTTGGGCGTCATAAAAACACTGATTGTTTTTATTTATGTCAAACCTACGCTGCTATCCCTAAACAATTATGTAGAGACAATGCCAATCTTCTTGTGATATTTCCTCAGGACCTTACCAATCTCAAACATATCTATGATGATCATGTAAACGTTGATATGAGTTTCCAAGATTTCAAAGAACTTTGTGCATTTTGTTGGAATGATAAATATGGATTCGTTGTAATCGATAAAGATTGTCCAATCAACTCTGGGAGATATCGAAAAGGTTTTGATCAATTTTTTCATATATAAAATAGAGACATTAATATTATCAACCATTCACCATGGATAGTAGAGTGGCAGCAGAGCTGTTAAAGACGCGAGATGCCTTAAGGCAAAAGTATAGAAGTTTGAAAACTGATATTGCTAAATCTCAGTTAGCATTGGAGGAAACTTATAAACCGATAACGCGACCTCTTCGTGAATTAGTAACAACTATCGTTAATAATGAAAGTGATCCACGTAAATCTTTTTTGAAAACAGAAATAAAAAATGAGAGTTTAAACAGGCGATCAATTGATCCAGTCCCTCTTGAATTTTATCACACAGCACCCACTAATTTGGAAGATGAAACATTTCATTTTGACTCTACCCAAGAAAGACCTCAATATGTAGGGAGTTTCTTTGATGAAACTTTTCCATCACAGGTAGTAGATCCATCCGTACTATCAGAAAATGAGAGATACTTGCAACAATTTAATGCACCTCTACCGCGAGCATACATACAAGATAAAATTGAGGATTCACAAAACGAGTTTGATGATACCTTTGGTATTTACTTCGACCCATTTAAGAAGAAATTCGCTATTGGCACTGCAACTGTTGATTTTGATGGTGCTAATTTTATTATTGATGATCAGTTTCCATACAAAGGTACGCCAGGATTGTATGAATTAATGTTCAAAAAGCATCCAGCAGGGCATCGAGCATCTGATGTGGATTAGTATATTGATATAATTAGGAGGAGTAATGCTCATTACCTAGGTTATGATCCGGAGAGAGGTCTATCTACATCAAATGCGTCTAAATTTATAGATATTATTAAACCACGTGTTTCTACCTTGCACTCGATGAGTCAAGAAAGGGCTAATAAAAAAAGTGCATCGGCAATACCTGCTGTGGTAAGACCAAGAATAAATACATTTTCTTCAGAAGCTAAGCCACCCGTGACGAGATCGAGAGTGAGTTCACTTTCTTCACCTGAACAAATGAGAAAGACAAGGGAACAAATAAGGAAGGCAAATAATGAAAAAAAAAAAGGTGGTGCATTAACACTGATGGAACTTGATAATAAAAAAATTGAATATAAACATTTTGATGATTATAATGAAATAATAGACCGATTAAGACTACTCATAGCTTCACAGTTGGCAGGAAATACGGGACATAATAACGAGATAATTTCAATAATAGAGGAATTAAAAGAGGCTAAAATAATAAGATAAATAGTGTATGTGGGAAGTTAAGGATTCATTTACCCTATCGATAAGTAAAGATGAGTAACATTAAAAAGGAAATAGTAAATGAACTTCATAAACCAGCTAGAAAATCTTTTAAACGAAGAAGAGTTATTGTTAAAGGTATTAATGATCTTTTTCAAGCAGATCTTGTACAGATGATCCCTTATGCTAAAGTAAACAAAGGTTATAAATATATTTTAGTAGTTATTAACGTATTCTCAAAATTTGTGTTTGGTGTGAACCTGTGAAAACTAAAGGCGGAAAAAATGTTACGGAAGCAATGAAAAAGATCTTATCAGATATCAAAGCTGTACCGAAAAATTTGCAAACAGATTTGGGTAAAGAATTTTACAATAAAGAATTTAAAAAATTAATGGATGAGATGAAAATTAACCATTATAGCTCTTATACAGATCTCAAAGCAAGTGTTGTGGAACGAGTTAATAGGACTTTAAAAAATAAAATGTGGAAACTTTTTAGTCTAAACGGAAACTATAAGTGGTTAAATTTGTTACCGGATATTGTTGTTGAATACAATAACACTAAACATAGGACAATTGGGATGCAACCTAAAAATGTTAAAAAGAAAGATGAAAAACGCTTATTAAAAACTGTCTATAACCACCCGAAAACAGTCGATCCAAGGAAAAAAAAATTTAAAGTAAATGATTATATGAGGATTAGTAAATATCGACAAGCTTTTTCAAAGGGATATATGCCTAACTGGTCTAATGAAATTTTCAAAATTAGGAAAGTTCATAAAGGTAATCCTAGAACTTACCTTTTACAAGACCAAATGGGAGAGGAAATTTTAGGGAGTTTTTATGAGGAAGAAATGCAGAAAGTAAAGTATCCCGATGTATATCTCGTGGAAAAAATTTTAAGAAAAAAGAATAACAAGCTCTATGTTAAATGGTTAGGATTAAGCAATAAGCATAATTCATGGATTTCAAATAATAGCATTGTATGAATATAATCTATATTTTATTACTTTTTTCATGTATTATTTAATTTACAATATATTTTTACCTAATAAAACAAATATTCAAGCATAAATATGTTTTATTTCTATATATCTATTTCACATACATAAATACAAAAATACTACCTATGTGGTTATATATGATTAAGTATCATATAAATTACAAAATCTCTCATTATATACATTATATCTATGAGTACTGTCTAAAATGGGGTTTATAATATTTGAAGTTTGTTTTATTCTTCTATTAAACCGAACTCTATCGAGGGCTACAATTTCCCAATATCTCTTTCTTGATAATTTATACGCAAAATTCCACACCACCATAAAATTAATCTTATTGTCTCTTAAATTAAATGTCACTTTCTTCATCTTTAGATCCTACCACAATATTCAGCTTCCAATATATCTGGATAAATATAAATTAACTCCATAAGCATAATGGTATTTTCATTATAGCCATTTTTATTCTTTTCAATAAGATTTACTGCATTTTCAAATACATTTCCTTCTTGATGTTGTAGTTCTCTCACCACATTCCTGAAATAACTTTGGAATTGCAATCTTTTTAAGGTCTCAATGTTAGCCTTAATGAGTGGTAATGCTTCCCACAACTTGCAAATCGATTCATATCCCAAGTAAATGTAAGAGTTATTTTTTATTATTTTTATAACTCTGGAATAGGAAATTTGCTCAAATTTTATAAGAAAGTTATCAGTCTCTACTGGTTCAACTTTATCATTGGAGTATACATAATTAGTTATTACACCTTGATACGTGAGAAAATGAAGCCACTCCTTTTCGTTAAAAATTATTACATCAAGTTTGTTTCCACTTAGCTTCACACATGGGTTATAACAGAAGTCATGTGATAATCCCGTTGTCACATATTTACTTCTAGATTTATTCAGTTGGTACCTTCGCTCACCAAGTACTACTATTTCATTTTTGTCTTGCGGTGCTGGAGGTAAATTATTAATTAAATCATTAATACTCAGTTCAGGTAAACTAAATAAACTACCACTGTAAGCCATTGTGAACACTTGAATTTCTTTAACTAGTTGACACAAAAAACTTTGTTACAATGCCTGTGTACGTCTCTTTTTATAATCAGAATAATTTGATATAGTGGGGGTGCTGAATTGCGGTGGGAGGTTTTGAGTTGTGGTGGGAGAGATGGGAGGTCCTCACCATACATATATATGATGATGATCATATATATGATATGAAGGGAGGGAATGATCCTAAATTATGGTGGAGGGGAGGTTGAAAATCCACCACTACTTTCACTTATTAGTATGAAATGTGAAATCAATTATGCAGCAGGTGCCTTGATAGGTTGTATATCACAATTGTCACACACGGTGAATATTTTTTCATTTTTGAACGTACTGTATTCCTTTAATACACTCTTACATCTGATACATATCCATACACAGACGGGCATAATGATTAAGTGTTTGGAGCAATGGTAAAATATGTACTGCCTAACCTATAACATTTCCGATGAGGTAGGGAGGTGATGGGTGTGGCTTATGAAAAAATGGAGGGGGTTTCTGAGAAATTGGTGGGGGGATTGTGAGAAAAGTAGAGGGGGGATCGAAAAGTGGTGGGGAGATTGGGCGGGGCTTGGGGGAAAATGGAGGGGGGATCGAAAAGTGGTGGGGAGATTGGGCGGGGCTTGGGGGAAAATGGAGGGGGGATCGAAAAGTGGTGGGGAGATTGGGCGGGGCTTGGGGAAAAATGGAGGGGGGATCGAAAAGTGGTGGGGAGATTGGGCGGGGTCTGGGGAAAAATGGAGGGGGGATCGAAAAGTGGTGGGGAGATTGGGCGGGGCCTGGGGAAAAATGGAGGGGGGATTGAAAAGTGGTGGGGAGATTGGGCGGGGCCTGGGGAAAAATGGAGGGGGGATTGAAAAGTGGTGGGGGGATTGAAAAGTGGTGGGGGGATTGAAAAGTGGTGGGGGGATTGTCACAGAACTGTCATTTCTTTACTACTAGTACAACTTGAGCTAGAAGCAAAATGCATTATTTTTATATTTTTATTCCTATTCATCATTTGTCAAAAACGCCCCCTAACTGCTCCTTTGACGTAAAAGTCACCGGGGTAGAGGCTATTTTTCAGTAAAATACTGGAAAATTATATTATTTTGTAGATTTTATGGACTTGTTATAGAAGAAAATACATGTGGCATAGGATCCCAACAAGAAAAACACAGATATTAAACGATATAATTGCAAAACTTTGAATCCAGCGATTAGGTAAACTTTTTATTTCTAATATTTTAGCTCTCTTCTTATTCAGAATGCATTTCCAGATGTTTTGTGATTCATGAAAATTATTCTAATTGGTCTCCACTTGCTGTATAGCACATCTGGCGATATCACGCCACATGTCGCAGTTGAAGCTTTTTCCCATCAGCTTTTTGGTAATATCATTCCAACGTTTTGAAGGATGTCCTCTTTTAGCTTTCTAGTTACCATGGAATATATGCAGCATTTGAATAACTATAAAGGGTCTAGCCGTACTTCCATGGCGAAACTGCCCCCGATTAGGAACCTATATCGTAACCTATGTTATATTGTAGAGGGCGCTAATAGTAGATGATAGAGTAGATATTAGCTCTATATCTTAGTTAATTGAGGAGCTATTTGAAAAAAAAGTGTCTGGAGACGACTTTTTTTCAAAGCGATATATCTTAGTTAATTTTAAAGCTAGAAAAATAAAACTAAATGGCAGTGTTATGGTACACTTTACAGTTTATTTTGTAGCATTTCCTATGGGCCAAGCCTAAATAAAAGTATTTAAAAGATGCAAAGAAAAATTTTGTCAATCGATTTCTATCAGATCTAATTGAATTACCACTTTGAAAATATATATAAATATATAATAATTGTCTATGTCTTGCCTAATAGCATGCCAAGTTTCATTAAAATCCAAAAGGTGCAACATGTCGAAAACAATTTTTAAGTAAGTGGACCACCTTACACGACCACTATGTTGTCGCTTCTAATTTGCATTACATTTCATTAATCTTTGGAAAAGTTGCGTTTCGACAGCTCATAAAAAGTATATCAATGGTTGGTGGTGTCAACTAGAATATTACAATGTTTTTTTGATCTACTTTTATAGTGACTATAGTCCAATTGGTACATAAAATAAAAATTAACGGTTTAAATCGGCTTTTATTTGGCATTTTTCTTTTATAAATTCATTGAAATTATTTAATTCATGTTGCAACATATTTTATTTAGAGTAATGAAAGCTCATTATAGACGTAAATCTATCTAAAAATGTCAAAGCGTTATAAGAAATGGGTAAACCTACTACTTGCTTGTGCTCGATATCAGGCGAACTGTTCTTGTCTCTGCCGTTCTGAATTGTATCTTTGATCTCTCTCATATACCTGCCTAAAAAGTGTACACAAATATCATAACCTCCGTGTAAGTGCATGACGACGTCGTCACGTCGCGTCGGTGCACCGCACAGCGCACATAGCACCGCACTTCGCACATCGCACACTGGAATTAAATAAACCATTATTTTAAATGAGAGTGGCCATATCGACGCCCCTCGCACATCGCACATTAAAATTTAATAGAACCATGCTCTTAAATGAGAGTGATGAAATCAACAACTTGAGCTTCGCACATCGCACAGCGTTTAGCACAGGCGATACCGTGTTTGTGAATCCTTATTTGTAACAAAAGAGATAAATATAACTATAGCAGTCTGATTTTAATAAAAATAGAAGGAAATAGCCGAACAATATATGAACAATTAGTACAATATCTTTTGTATTAATATTCATAAATATCATAAAACAATAAAATAAATTTCCATGTGCGATGTGCGCTGCGCGAGAGACATCAAAGATACAGCTCGCCTGATATCGAGCACAAGCAAGTAGTAGGTTTACCCATTTCTTATAACACTTGACATTTTTAGAGGATTTACGTCTATAATGAGCTTTCATTAATCTAAATAAAATATGCTGAAATATGAATTAAATAATTTGAATGTATTTATAAAAGAGTCAAATGCCAAATAAAAGCCAATTTAAACTAGGGTGACCAGATTTTTGTTAAGTGAATGCTGGACACTTCTGCCAAGGGCGGCTCCAGAAAGTTTACAGGGGGGGGGGGGGGCGCTCAAGGGCGGACCTGGGCCTTGAGCTTGGGCTGAAAATAACAAAAATATTTTTCCTTGAAAATTGAAATTGATGAGCGGGAGGGAGACATCCGGAAAAAAATTTTTTTCGTCCCAAAATTTTTTGATGAGCGGGGGGAGAAATCCGAAAAAAATTTTTTTTCATGCCAAAATTTTTTCATAACCGCGAAGACAAATTTTTTTGATCACAAAATTTTTTGATGATCGGGAAGTAAGTATCCGAAAAGAAATTTTTTCCAAACAAAATGTAATGCTGTAACTTCACTATAACCTGAATGCTGAACTTATGCTGGACACTTGTAAGACTTTCCAGTGAAATTCCGGACATATGGTCAGAATGCTGGACTTTCGCTGGACACTTGTAAATGCTGGACAGTACTCCAAAATGCTGGACTTTCCAGCGAAATTCCGGACGTATGGTCACCCTAATTTAAACCGTTAATTTTTATTTTATGTACCAACTGGCTTGAGTCGGCCATGGGGGGATTCCACTTACTTGGAAATTCCCATATCCTGTGTAAACTGTGCTCCGCTCATAACGAAAACAACTGCATTCTTAACTGAGACCGACTACAGTCACTATAAAAGTAGATCAAGAAAACATTGTAATAGGCTAGTTGACACCACCAACCGTTGATATACTTTTCATGAGCTGTCAAAACGCAACTATTGAAATGTAATGCAAATTAAAAGCGTCAACATAGTGGTCATAAGGTAGTCAGTCCACTTACTTTAAATGTTTTTTCGGCATGTTGCACCTCTTGGATTTTAATGAAACTTGGCATGCTGTTAGGCAAGGCATAGACTATTATTATATATTTTTTTCAAAGTGGTAATTCAATTAGATCTGATAGAAATCGATTGACAAAATTTTTCTTTGCATTTTTTAAATACTTTCATTTAGGCTTGGCCCACAGGAAATGCTATAAAATAAACTGTAAAGTATACCATAACACTGCCATTTAGTTTTATTTTCCTAGCTTTAAAATTAACTAAGATATATCGCTTTGAAAAAAAGTCGTCTCCGGACACTTTTTTTCAAATAGCTCCTCAATTAACTAAGATATAGAGCTAATATCTACTCGATCAACTATTATTAGCGCCCTCTACAATATAACATAGGTTATGATATAGGTTTCTATTGGGGGCAGTTTCGCCATGGAAGTACGGCTAGACCCTTTGGTCGTAACTTTTGTTCAGAAGGATTACATCCTTCTGGACCTCTACATTTGTTAAATGCCTTGAAATATGTTTATTTTGCAAATTCCATCAGTCTTCATGTGATATGTATATTATATTTGTGTAATGTCTTATACAAGACATAACACAAAAATGTTATCGAGGTATTTAAAAAAGTTAAGAATGTCTATGACTTAAAGAAATGTTGTTATTTATGTGGTATAATTTAAAAAATATTCCACGGGGTTGTTAAAAGTATCCAATGATTATATTCAGTAATATTCTCGAACTATAGCATTCTTATATATTTAAAAATAGAAACATGTTTGCCCAAATAAAACATCTAGAAGTTTGGTCAGATTTTAATATTAATCGATATCTTGTTTCGCTTATAAAATGATTAAAGTATATTGGGCTCCAGTTTTTTTTATATAGTTCGAAACAATATTATACATTCTAATGAAACTCGTTAAACTTAATTAAATTTTTTTAATCATTTAAGTTTGTTCTACTTCAATTTTCAAAACGCTTCTTCTTATGGGTATGTTTTTGTTTGTGCTATCATTTAACTAAAAGCTCTATTGCAAAAAAATATATTCAACAATTGTCGCATCTATTTAATGCCTGCATTAATTATTTATAAAACTGGGTTATCTAAGAAATCAACAGATAAATCAAGTAAATGCCAACTCGAAAACAATAAGAAAACAATGGGCAAATATTAGTTAAAAAAACGTGTTTTTGTTTTTACTTTTTTGTATGTATAATTATAATTGTAATAAACAATAACCAATTTAACAGTTCTTAGAAAGATCCAGAATATAAACGCACTGTAATTAGTCGCTATCATTGATTTTGATTATTTGGTCATTTGAGGAAACGTAATTATGTCGAGCAGGAGATATGCTCAAGTACACAAACACATTTTCTTAATAATGCTTTTTTAAATAAAAAAAAAATTTATTTATTTAACAAGAAAAAATAAATGTTATAAACTATTACGTATAAACAAAAGAAAAACAAAGATGTAATCATAGCTTGCAGAATTCCTTAATGTATTAAAACTGCAATAAAATATTGAAAAAAGAACATTTGAATTTTGATGTTTGGTAATATGTAAATTTTTTTAGACGTATTAACACTTGAACGTCAATTTTGTAATGATTAATGCCATTATGTCATTGGAGTTATGAAATCCCACAGAATACAAGGCTGTCCGAGTGACGTACAATGGCAAATCCCATTAAGTATTTGGGCTTGCCTATGGACATCCTAATATTCCAGTTTGTATGCTTTTCGGCACTCTTTTGGTCATCCCAATGTCACAACTCGGTATCAGATAAAAGTAGTACGAGGGACGTCCTGAAGGATATACCGGCGCGGCGCTTGTACTAAGGACGTACCAAGACATCCCGGGATATTTCGGGATTTCCTAAGTATTACGAATAGGCTGTAGAAACTACATACTGAAATGTCCCAGGATATCCTACGGACTGCAAATACATATCCACGGGCAACTTAATTTTTCTGTTTATTGGTTGAATCCTTTGCCACATGTTTTCTTCTAAAACAATGTCCGTAAAATCAACAAAATAATACAATTATCTAGTATTTTACTGAAAAATAACCTCTAGGCCTGTGATTTTTACGTTATAGGAGCGTAGAAGTTATTTTCGAATAAAATACTGGATTGCATTATTTTGTAGATTTTACGGACATTGCTTTAGAAGAAAACGTGGCAAAGAATCCCATCAAGAAACATAAATATTAAGAAAATGCCAAAACCAACATTTAGGCAATAATGTCATACTTAAATTTAAAAAAAATTGAATTGTAAACATTTTTAGAATTTTTGTCAAATTTGCATAATTTTGAAATATTTGCACTTGTATATTTTTCCTTATAACTTATATATTATTTCTTTAGTTTATGGTCAGTTAAGAAACAAAATATTATTTTCTTACGATTCGGTTTATTAATCATCGTCAAAGACACTACAATTTTATAAAAAAAAAACAGAAATATTTTGTATGTATATGCTACTTAAATAATAATAATATTTTAATAATAGAAATAAGCTAAACACATTCAATATTGTAATGTTAAAAAGCAAAAATTTAAAATAAATACCTATATTACTTTCGCAAATTTAATGCCTGCAGTACACTCTCGCCGAGGCGTTGCGAGGGCAGGCGAGCGCGAGAGTGTACTTGCTGCTCTCGCATCGCCCCGTGCGCCCTCGCCTTGCCTCGTTAATGCACTCGCCTGCCCTCACAACGCCTCGCAACGCCTCGGCGAGAGTGTACTTGCTACGCTCGCATTGCCCCGTGCGCCCTCGCTTCGCCTCGCCTCGCCTCGTTAACGCTCCGATTTGTGTCGGTTTGCTGGCCACGAGTCAAAGGGAACACAAGCCGCGAGGCCGAGGACACCTAGTATATTCTCACTTGCTCTCGTCTGGGGGAGCTGAATTTTTGCAAAAAGGGCAATTGTTAATTAAAAATTTGTTGCAACTTACCTAATTGACGAAAAAATTTGAAAATTATCGATAACGATCTTCCAGATGAATTCAGAAAAAAATATTACGTCGAAACGCGACAAAACTCAAAGGCAAATTTTTACTCTAGTGCTTATCCAGTCGTTCTAATTAATCGTACTAATTAACTAATCGCTCTAATTAAGTTCTATTCAACAAAAATCAAGTATTGTGAGAACGTGAACAAAAATAAAAACTTATTTTATTTTCTCTCGTGAAAAGTGACTTTTATTTCAAACTTAACTCATATACAGGGTGTTCAAAATTCACGGAACAAAAAGTGGGTGATAGTGCAGTGTCTTCTGTGCACGAATTAATTACAGACAGACAGAAATTGGTACCAAGATTCTTGTTTCGTTCATGGCCCGAAACAATAAAACTTTCTTTTGGCCCAATAAGGAAGATAGGCAGGAGCTGGAGTGCCCTGGAATTTTGACCAAATTAAAAGATGCACCGGAATTAATGTAAATTGAAATATTTTTACGAAAGAAAAAAATAAAAAACTGAAAAATCGATTTTCCGTAATTTTTTCGGAAAATTTGAGGTTATGTTGAAAAATGCCTTATACGAAAATTTTAGATTTTCTTATTGTCTACAACTCACAATTTCACTTTATCTCGTGTTTAATTTTTGTTTCTCTCTTACGTTAGGCTATTGTCACCAAGACCCGATGTAAAGAAGCTTCGTAAGGCTGACAGTGAACCACGACAGATATCGTGATGCTATCAGTCGACTGAGGCCAACTAGAATAATTCATGTGTCACAAAAGTCTGTCAAGAAGTTGTGAATAAGAAGTCCGTATAACAGCTGTCGTCTGTATATTTATGCGCAAATATCTTTTAAATGAGTCGGTATATTTTCAATGCATTAAACAAACGATAGACTAAGGCAGTTTTACATTCTCCAGACAGAAATCTACTAAATTTGTTGTTGATGTGCGTGTCCTAGATTCCTTGAGGAATACACATCCTTTCATTGTCACTCTGCAACCTTGACCTTGACTTCTAAGTCATTTGACTGAATTAACAATGTAATGATCTGTAATTATATAACAGATTTGGAAATAACCACCCATCAAATTTACGACATTTAAGACAGTTGATAAGCATGATTTCACTTCTAAAAACGCACCAATTACCAATTCAAATACATTTTCAATAAAAAATCATTGTTTTGCGGATGCTGTGATGGTTGTTTTACTTCATTGATCTTGCATAAAAATAAAACCTACCAGTAGGCATTTTAATTGTAACCGCTTTGCTGCCAAATTATTGACGAATTGGAACCTTGGAGTTAAGAAGGCGAATGTTCACTTGTTAGCATTGTTTCTAATCGGTTTGTATACCAATTATCTGATCATCTGTCATTTGAAATATTTTTTTTATTGGTTTTTCTTTTACTATATCAGTTCTAGGCTAAAACTGAACATACCGGTGTCAACAGAATCATTAGACAAGCCATAGTTTCCAGAGTTTCCAAGATATGTCTAAAATTTGGCAGAGGTAATCACCAAAAACAGCATTTTCTTAAAATTTGACACTTTTCCATCATTTCCAGTTTCTCCGTGACCGCAACTTTGTAATTTTAAATGGAACACCCTATATATTTTTACATTTTTGGATTTCGGAGACGACTTTAAGTACGACTGCGTAGCTTTAAAAAATGTTTGAGACTACTTGATTTTTTTAGGGCTATTTTTATTTTTGCATCTAGAGTACAGTGAATGCAATCAAATCAATCAAATGGACCAAAACAATAAGAGAAAACTGTAAACGTGATATTTTTCGAATTGGTTTAGTAACTATGACAAACCAAAATTTCCGAAATCACTAATTTGTAATTATGTCAACTTTCTCAAATGGTAACATCTTTTAGACACCTAGTAGTTACATACTAATTTTCACGACAAATCCATTGATACCTTCAAATCGAAAATCGGTTTGATATTAACCCAAATATATAAGTTCTTTGGTGGATAATAATTAAAATATCAAGAAAATACGCCTATCAAGTAACAACCAAGTGTAATGCAGTTTAGGATTGTGTCGTAACCTACATCGATAGCCTTGAATATATCTGCGATCAATGATAAAGTACGAAAATGTCTCTCTTCGGTGGGAAAAGGTCAATGGGCCCAAAAAAAGATTTTTAAAGTCATACGAATCATTTCTTCATTGTTCACACATTCACTGATTCTGGTCCACATACTTGCCCTTTAAACAGGCTTTTAATGGTATTTTCCACAATTCGTAGCTTTTTGTTTCTATAACAGGAATTGAAGAGAACTTGATCAAAAGATGTTACGTCAATTTAGAGACAATTTCTTTGTGGTACGATATTAACCTGAAGGTTTTCGATTTATATGCTATGGAAACAGCTAGACAATTGGTCGATCATTATCCTTGGTAAAAGGTACCTTCATCTGTATACAAAGTATTAATTCATGATTCTGAGTTAATTGCAGCCTATTGCCTATTGGACAACTCTCTGAGGAAATGCAGATCTCAAAAATTATAGAGAAAACATGACCAGAAAAATTAATAGTAAATTAACAAATCAGAATTTATTAAATCGTATTAAATTAATTTATTAAATAGTTTATTAATTTATAACTTTTCTTAGTGGAATTTTTTCATATTTTGAAAAATAAAGGTACTTTATTAGTGGTGATTTTTACAACTTTGCTTATAAAACACCCTGTAGAACACCAAATCAAGTCATTTTTGGCATACTTTAGTTTTACAACAAGCAGGACTCAATCCCCAAATACCAATCCAAAATTCCAAAATTTTTGGTCCATTACACCTCTTGTTACATCTATCCTGGGACACACTGTATACTGGTTCTGTTTGTGAAATGACGAGTAGACAGTATAAAATGGTTCCTTTTTAATAATTCTTAGGACACATATTATAAAATTTGGTTTGCAATGATTGTATACAGGGTGTTTGGTAAATCGATAGAAAGTTTTCATTGGCTCATAGTAGGAGTCGTTTGCAACCTATATGGGCATATTTACTCTTATGCAAAGACTCACCGTTTTTGAGATATCGGCATTTTTAGATATTTTTGAGAAATGGTTGAATTGTTACTAATACATGTTATTTTTTATGATTTTAAAAAAATAATAAAAATAACATGTATTAGTAACAACTCAACTATTTCGCAAAAATATTTAAAAATGCCGATATCTCAAAAACGGTGAGACTGCATAAGGGTAAATATGGTCATATAGATTCCAAGCGACTCCTTCTATGACCCAGTGAAAACTTTCCATCGATTTACCAAACACCTTGTATATTTATGACTGTCGTAAATTTAGTATTTGCTCTCTATTGCATTTTGGATTCCATTTTTCATATATAAATAGAAAAATCACTAAGACACGGATTATCACAAAGATTACTTTACTGCACAGTGCGATTAGCGACATCTATCATTTTGACTCCAAAGTGCTGAAAGATTCAAATCATTCCATTCTGGTAATCAAAACGACTTCTGAAGAAATGACATTACACGTTGTGGTTATTGCTCAAAGCGCGGAAACTTGATAAATCCCCGACTTATTTTATTTATTAATTTATCGTTTCTTTCTTTACTTTGCTGAGATGGCTGATTGAAAAGTATTTTTACTAAGAGAAAAATGTTTATTTTTAGAAAAATGACGATCTTAAATTATAAAAACAAGTTAATTTACATAGATTTAGCACAGAGCTTTCAATGTATGAAAAACGGATTTATTTACAAAAGACATATTTAGAAATGTTCTACCTACAAAAATTGATAATTTTAAATTCTCACATTTTCTGTCCTATACGCATACGTTCTACACTTTTTTTTAGTAAAAATATCTGAAATATAGTAAGAGGTTATTAGTTATAGATATTAGGTATTATTTTGTTTGTTTTTAGTGTACATAACAGTACATTTACAAATGTTAGTGTCCTAGTTGCATTATCCTTGAATAGTAGATAGGACTTTTTTACTAAGGAGGGCAGTATAGGATATCATGGGTCTATCTATCACGGGTGTCAAAATATTTAATGATAAAGTGGCACAATTTGAAATTTATTAAAAATGACGATTAATCTTCAATTGTTTCATGAATTTTTGTATAAACTCATGTCTTGCCGTTTTCTCTATTCCGACATTTCGGCATGAAACAATTTTAATGAGATCAGGCCTACGTTTTCGCTTGTAACTTTTGTAATGGTAAATCATTTTTAGTACAGTAAAATTAGTAGTAAATTTATCATAAAAGGAATGGAAGTTCAATAAACATTTGTCTGTAGCTGAAACTACAGACACTTTTTTGGAGGACAGAGGCCAAAATTGGGTTACTTCTAAATATTTAAACAAAATATTATACAGAGTGTCCGAAAAGTAAAGGGAAAATGAAAATGAAATGAAATAAAAATTGGTACACATATATTTTAGGGGAGTTCGAACATCATGAGGGTATAAGTATTTCTACATATCATAGATGGTGTTGTCGGAATATTTTTTTGACATAGGCAATTATGCGATTTTAAAGAAAACAAATTTTCGTTTTATTTTCATTTTTATTTTATTTTCAGTTTTATTTATATTTCAGAAACTTAACAAATTCACATAACCATTTAAATCAAAACTAATTTTCCTAACTATTCTTCTTACACTTGCAGACTTTTAAAGAGGGTTCTCTGTGCACCATTTTGTTCAATCTTTGACAGCGTTTTCCAAAAATTTGTCTAATACGAAAAAAATAGTCAATATTATTTCTAATTTTATTTCCTTCCACTCTAATCTTTCTTGACAAGTCTTCTCTAGTATAGCTGGAGTGCTGGTAAACACTGAATTTCAAATGGCCCAAGATAAAAATCTAATGGATTAACGTCTGGGCTTTGTAGTGGCTAAATATGATCAGATGCACGCCCATTGCGCTGAAATATTTAAGTGCGATTGACACGAAACAAGTAGATCTTATTTTTCCTAATTAGTTTTTGTTTCATAATGTTTAGTCATACGGACTCAAAATAACAATAATAGAAAGTAATGATAAAAAATATGTCAAAAAATATGCGACATCGCCATCTATGATATACAGAAATATTGCTTACTCTTATAATGTTCGGACTCCCCTAAAATATGTGTGTACTAATTTTCAGTTTGATTAGTCGTTTGGTTTCTGAAATTTGTCCTTAACAAAATTTAAAAAAAAATTGTTTTCAGGCCATATAACTAAAGGAAGCACTTTTGGACTGAGGTATGTTTTGTTCAATCCTTCCTATTTGATCTGAGGAAGCTACGGATAAGCTAGGCCTTTTTACTTTCCGGACACCCTGTATCTATCTAAAATAACTTCTGTAACTCATATCACCAAGAAAAACAAACCGTAGGACATTGAGTCACATCAAGAACTTTATGCGGAAGATTTTCAAACTCGTATTTGTTTCCACAATATCATACTAAACAAAATTAACGAAGAGGGTCAATTTTTATCAACGGTCTTATTTCACAGTACTAGGGCTGTAAATTGTCATCATATACACTACTACGCGATTGAGGCACGTGAATCACCAGATTAATGTATCAGGTGGTGTAATACAAAACCATGTCACTGGAACCTGGTTCTTGAATGTAGGGCATTAAATGGCCAAAGATACCATAATTTCTTCCGTTTGTCTTTAGTGAGACTGCTTCAAGATGTAGATGAAGATTCTAGAGAAAACAAGTGGTTTCAGCACTATGGTGCCTGTCCACATAACTACCGAATACTAAAAGATTCCTTAATTAATTAAAGAGAAAACCAATGGATTGGTCGTCAAGGATTCACAATGACTCCTACAGGGTGAGACCTGCAACCAAGGAGGGTATGCAGAAAAAAATTACTGCAGCGATCTATAATGTTAACGTAGGTACACCAGCCGATGTTGGCAAACAATTAAAAATGTATCAAGGAGAATGCGAATATTTACTTTAATTTCAAGTGCTTCCACTCAGTTTCTTCGCAAATAAAACGCTTTTCCTCTTTTTATTGATTCTTGTTATCTGCAGGGAAGCATTACCATAGTGTAAATAAAGTAATATTATTATTTTAGAAATGCTTTTCATTGAAAAAATCCAAAAATTGATGAAACGAAGATTGATTTTTAATAAATTTCGAATTGTGCCACTTTGTCATTAAATATATTGGCACTCATAATAAATAGATCTGCATCAATGGAAAGATCCTTTAAAGGGCTTTTTCAGTTGGTGCAGCATATAGAGTGCTCCATTTGAAAAAAATGAGAAAAAGTATATTTCGCGTTTCCTGACTCACCCGGTATAAAATGTACGATCTCGTTATATCTAAAAACAGCAGCTTAAACTAGAAGTTCATTGACAATTTTTGACACAAACCAGATCTCAATATGCTGTTTCCGTCACGTTAGAAGGAATATCCAAATATGTAACAAATTAAAAATATTCTCTTCGATTTGTTGAACTTTTTATACAATTGTTGCACATTGTATGAGACACTTTTCGCATTTTTTTTTTTAAATAATATTAGTTTTTGACATTTTTAACCAACTTAGTTGGTGAAACACTTGTCAGTGTAAAATACAATAAAAAAAAAAGAAATTAGAAACAACCTTACTCGCGTTTCCAACTCGCGACCCTTGCGAATCAAAATTATCAGATTACATATTCTTTATTTTCTTTAACTATGATTGGATATACCATTTTTTAAAGTCAATATTTCATTTCACAATCATAATATCAACTACGTCACCGACACGCGGATAAAACCACGCAGAGGGACGTAGCGGCCGGATGTTATGGCCAGCGACCTCCAGGCTATCTCATTTAATAGATTAAATGATGGTCTTGTAATAAAGCACAACCAAAATTATTTATTTAATGCTATCGCTTCAGATAAACTTGCTCTTTTTTGTGATGTTTTTTGTGTTATAATAGAATATGCAGGGAAAAGAAATTGTAAAAAACCATGCTGGAGTTGTCATGAGATAAAAACACATTCTGTACAACAGTGCAGATTTGTGTGTCATAAATTTTGACGAGGGGGGGTAAAGGGGATGTTGGTAGGGTGTGGTGTTTTAGAGGGGGTATATTGTTGTGAGGACGCGGGTTTCAGGGAGGGAGCAAATCAAAAGTGGAATCGCTACACCACTATCTGTTTTTACTAAATATGTGAATGTTCATAATATATAGCTAACCCAAAATCATATTTCGATAAATGAATATTATATTATTATGAAACGTATATTAGTAAAATTTATAAATAAACAATAATAGGAAATAACATTTCGCAATATCTTCATTTTAGTAGGGCAGCTTATCATGAAAATGTGGACACATCGGACAAAATCACCAAATTTTTTCCAGGTACTAGTTAGATACGTAGCTTTCAATTTTTATGGCTAGGAATTAAATAGTGGGGCAGCTTAACGTCGAATTTCGCGTTAACGTGGACACACCAGACAAAATCACCAAATTATTTCCAGGTACTAGTTAGATAAAGTAGCTTTCAATTTTTGATAGGAACCAATTCCTCCGTCGGCCATCTTGGATTTTATAGCGGCCATTTTGAAATATAGGTATATTATAAATATCTCGGCTTCTAAATCACTTATGACCACAAACTTGGTGTCTAAGTATACATATTTGGGGCCAGGGAATACAAGTACACAATTTTTATGTATCACACTATATATTTACTTACTAATAGATGTACCAATTACAAACTGTTCACCGATTAACTGTTTTGCCAATGTGTCCACATTTTCTAATATGTTTTTTATTTTGTATCAGATTGAATTGTAATACAATATGGATTGGAACAAGTACATGATCTGTCAAAAAACAACTTCAGAAAATCTAAAATGTCCACTTAATGCGAATGGAATCGAAGACAGGACAACACCATACCGGTGTTTCTTGAACAATATAAATGAGTTTAGATACTTGGAGTTATTGCCAGTGAAACTAAATTTTCGAAGCGACATGAGTCGGGATAAACTGGTCCAAAACCATGGTGCATTGCACAAATCATGTTACGTCAAATTCAGCAATTTGAAGTTGGATAAAGCTAAAAAGCGGGGAAATACTTCAGGAGGCATCACAACTGTGAAGAAACGATCCCGGCGTCAAGCGAGTGACAAAATGGCGTGTTTGTTATGTTATGGAAGGATGGACTCCTTGATGAACTTCGAACATTAACAGCTGATACGAGCATACGAAAATGGCAACAAGAAATCCGGTTGTTGGCAGCATGAGAAGGTGGTGACCTCATTGCCCTTAACGCCAAATATCATCTGCAATTTTATACAGCACTGAGAAATCGCTACCGGTCTCACCTAAGGAAACTAAAGCAGGATTTGGTGGGAGTATCTGCAGAGGAAATTCAGATAAAGGCTACAGCAGTTGTTGAGCTTTATACCTATATAAAGAACTTTTCATCACTTTGTTTTTGCGCTTGAGGAAAGTAAGCTAGCACTTTTTCCTTCAATCTGGTTCTGTTAATCTCCTCCTCAACGCCAAGGATTTTTTATCGATTCTCATACAGTTCATGCAACTATGAAAATTTAAAGTAGAAAGTCCCATTTTCGACACAGTTCTCTATATAAATATAAAGCCCCACAAGTGCTGTAGCCTTTATTTGACTTTCCTCTGCAGATACTCCCACGAAATTTTGCTCTAGTTTCTTTAGGTGAAACCGGTAGCGATTTTTCAGTGCTGTATAACATTGCAGATGATAGTTGGCGTCAAGGGCAATAAGATCACCACCTTCTAATGCTGCCAACAACCGGGTTTCTTGCAGTTCTGTTGCCATTTTCTGTATGCTCGTATCAGCTGTTAATGTTCGAAATTCATGAAGGAGTCCATCGTTTCCACGATAATAACAATCACGCCATTTTGTCACCCGCTTCACACCGGGATCGTTTCTCGACAGTTGTGATGCCTCCTGAAGTATTTCCCCGCTTTTTAGCTCTATCCACCTTCAAATTGCTGAACTTGACGTAACAAGATTTGTGCCATGGACCATGATTTTGGACCAGCTCATCCGCACTCATGTCGTTTCGAAAATTTAGTTTCACTGGCAATGACTAAGCTTCTAAACTCATTTATATTGTTCAAGAAAGACCGGTATGGCGTTGTTTTGTCTGCGATTCCATATGCATTGAGTAAACATTTTAGATCTTCTGAAGTTGTTTTCTGACAGACCATGCACTTGTTCCAATCCATAGTGTATTTCAATTCAATCTGAAAAACCGCTGCCCAAGGAATCACTACTTCCACATCCAGATTCTCTATCCAAGTCACTCACAACGAAAAAACTTTATATGTGAAAATAATTGTTTATGGAACTTTAATAATATAATATTTGAAATCCTCTACCCCAAAAACCCATAAAACGATACCCCACGTCGGTAGTGGGGTGGGGGGTGGTGATGGGGGATGATAGTGTACATACACTAAATCAAAATTTTCTTTCATCCCCTTTAATAAGGGTGGTGGGGGTGGTAATGGGGGTGGCTAACGCCAAAATTTTTTTTGACACCTTAGCTTCTCTTGTATATACTAAATACCAATTTTATGGACTCTTACCTGCTTGATTGACCTATTTACCCCAAATTTACCCCAATTTACCCCCCCAACCCTTCGACGGAACAAGATGAAAATATAATCTAGTTCTAGATCTCGTTAAAGTACATATGTGTACCAAATTTCAAGTCAATATCTTAAACGGTTCCAGAGTAAACGTGCGCACAAAAAAAATTACAGACAGACAGACCGACAGACAGACAGAAATTTTTTTTCCGCTCAAACTTAAAATCTCGACGTTTCATGACATTTTGAGCCTATTTGGACAATAAAAATTTTTTAAAATTTTTTTGTCGTTACTATACTTCCACTGGACGTGGAAGTAACAAAATAAAAAATCATATTAGATGTGGTGTGGTGTGTAAAATGTGGACACACCGGACAAAACAGTTAATCGGTGAATATTTTGTAATTGGTACATATATTAGTGAGTAAATATATAGTGAGATATATTTAAAAATTGTGTAATTGTATTCCCTGGCCCCAAATATGTATACTTAGACACCAAGTTGGACCGCAAACTTTATAAGTGATTTAGAAGCCGAGATATTGATAATATACCTACATTTCAAAATGGCCGCTATAAAATCCAAGATGGCCGACGGAGAAGTTGGTTCCTATCAAAAATTGAAAGCTACTTATCTAACTAGTACCTGGAAAAAATTTGGTGGTTTTGTCTAGTGCGTCCACGCTAATGCGAAATTCGACGTTAACCTGCCCCATTATTTAATTCATAGTCATAAATATTAAGGTAACAATTTTTTAAATTTTAAATGATTAATAACTTTTTTGTTTACTGGTCGATTTTATTCCAAAGCAATACGGTTTTTCCTCTAGCTATCATCAACTTACTTTATAAATTTCAATACAGTTGGACATTTCTTTATCATGTCTACAAGAAACGTGACGAACGGACTGACAGACGGGCGGACGGACGGATATTTGAAAGCTGTTCAGAGTTCGTTCACTAACAAAATCATGTGATTTTTTTTGTCTACGAGCGTTATTTACGGCTTTAGAAATATATCGATCAAATGCAATATATTCTTCCTTTTCATATTTGAGCATAATAATATACCAAATATTCCATTTCAAGAAATAAAAGCTTAAGGTGCCACACACGAGTGGATCATCCTGTATATATATATATATATATATATATAGGTATAGACGGTATATTGTGTAGCCCGATATATCGATAGGTTGCTCATAAGCCCGGCATTTCCCAAGTGTATAAATTAACAAATTTATTAAATATAGCGATTGTTGTGCACCTTTTTTAATAGGAAGCCACTAGAGGTAGCTAATTATTATTTTTCCTTTGATTATATAAACATGGCACATTTCAGAGCCCGGATATATTTACCGATCTTTTCAAAGCCCGCTGTATATAAGAATATAGCTAGCGTTCGTTCTTTATCCCAGCGATGTTGCCAATCTAACTGGGCCTCAATAGGTCATATTTTTATAATATATATTTCTTTGATGCATAGATTGTCACGAAGCACAAAATTATATGGCTAGGATTACTTGCTATACTGCGCCACTATCATTACTCTTTACAGTAGAGACGCTATTGGAAGGCCACCTAATAAAGGAAATATATTCATTCTTTGAACGCCAAAATAATATACCGTTTTTTATTATTTATTGTTATGGATTTGAGGATACATTAAAAGAACCTAATAAAATATTGGGTGGTTTTGTATGCAAATAAACATTAATTACACAGGTTTACAAAAAAAAAGTTGGCTGGATCTGGGGGTCAGACCATACGTTTCTTATTATTTTTCGACGCTGAATTCGAGTCTATTTTTAGTATTGCTATATCACGTCAAGATTTTGCGATATCCTAACCTAAAAGTGCAGAAAACATGGTTTTTTGACATATTTGACGTTATGTAGCTTTGCGAATTTTTTTTCTCAAAAAACCATGTATGGGCTCTTAAAGAACAAATCTTTAAAATGCCGTTGAGTTTGCTCAAATATCTTTTTTTTCGTTGAGATATCGAATTTTTAAAATTGTCTGTTCATATCATATCTTTCCCAATACATTTAATTAGTACGGAAACCTTATGGTCATCATTTAAATTGCAATATCTCAGTGAAGAAAAAGAAAAAGATATTTGAGCAAACTCAACGGCATTTTAAAGAGGAAGATTTGTACTTTAAGATCCCATACATGGTTTTTCGAGAAAAACAAATTCGAATATGTCAAAAAACCGTGTTTTTTGCACTTTTAGGATAGGATATCTCAAAATTCTGACGTAATAGAGCAAAACTAAAAATAGATTCGAATTCAGCGTCGAAAAATACATAAGAAACGTATGGTCTGTCCCCAGATCCAGACAACTTTTTTTTTTTGTAATTAATAAATGATAATGTAGTAATATTCGTGGTAGGCCTATAAGTATTTAAATATTTTGAATTTGTCCTCATTTTCTGTTTTTCACTTTTAAAGTATTGCCTCATTCGCATTGAAATAAAAAGATGCAAAGTGTTAGAAATTAAATTACGTTTATTTACCTAACAGAGCAATATAAAACGAACTGTATTGATACTACAGTAAAATTAGGTATTAACGGCAAAAGAGTCCCTTGTTGCAGCAATTTTTCTTTGGAAACTGTGTTTATTTTCGATGAGATTACAGCAAGTGACCCTTGTGTTTCCGAGTCAAATATGACCAAAAATTGATTGACATCAAATAACAACAAAGCATGAAGTTCCCTTTTAAGTATTCGTAAGTATTTTATTTAATTTTGTTTCAGTGTCACTATACTTATAGGTCCAATTTAAAAAAAATAATACAATGGCCTCTACTATGTACCAGCTGTCCCAAGTTAACATCAATAATTGAGAGTTGCATTCTATGAAATAAGTTTGCAGATTCATTTTATCCCACTGTGGAAAGACGGATACTTCTAGTAAATTCTTTTAATTTGCCCATCAGAAAGTACTGTAATACTGTGAAGACGTAAGAAAGCAATTTGAACTTAAAAATAGACAGAGAGTGTATTATTAATATGCTTTTTGTGACTTCCGTGGAGGTTTCGTTGTTACAAGCCGACTTTTATATAAAATAAATAATTATATAAGTACTGATGTGTCAAAAGACCACAAAAAAATGTCATGTGCTCATGCTCTTTTGAGCATTAAAGTTAAAAACGAGTTAAGCGTATGATGGAAAAATAAATAAATTGCGATTTTTTGATGTAAGTATCTATTTTTCATAAAATATTTTGTAGAGGAAATATTTTTTTGTCGCTTTCAAATGTTATATTATTAAAGTTCCATAATCAATTATTTCCACATACAAATTTTTTTCGTTGTGAGAAACTTGGATAGAAAATCTGGATGTGGAAGTAGTGATTCCTTGGTCAGCGGTTTTTTTTTCCTAATATATATATGGGGAGGTGAAAAATAGTATAGACTAACCTCTTCCTTTTGTGTGTACACTCTTTTGTGCACAATAAATGTTTATTTATTTATCAATTTTATTTATTTATATTTGTTCCGGCTGCCAATGCATCAAAAATGACATAAGAAACGTATGGTATGGACACACTTGTCTGTCGTCATTTTACTTCCACATCTAGTGTAAACTAATTTTTTTTTTAATTTTTATTCTTCAAATAGGCTTAGAATGTCATGAAACGTCGAGATTTTAAGTTTGAGCGAAAAAAAAAATTATGTCTGTCGGTCTGTCTGTAACTTTTTTGTGCGCACGTTTACTCTGGAACCGTTTAAGATATTTACTTGAAACTTGGTACACATATTTACATTAACGAGATCTGGAACTAGATTATATTTTCATCTTGTTCCGTCGAAGGGTTGGGGGTAAATTGAGGTAACTAGGTAAATCAAGCAGGTAAGAGTCCATAAAATTGGTATTTAGTATATACAAGAGAAGCTAAGATCTCAAAAAAAATTTTGGCATTAGCCACCCCCATTACCACCCCCACCACATTATTAAAGGGGATGAAAAAAAAATTGTGATTTAGTGCATGTACAATAACCAGAAACCTCAAAATATTTTTTTACTTCATCCATCCCCACTACCACTCCCCTATCACCCCCCCACCCCACTAGCGATGTGGGGTATCGTTTCATGGGTTTTTGGGGTAGAGGATTTCAAATATTATATTATTAAAGTTCCATAAACAATTATTTCCACATCAAAATTTTTTCGTTGTGAGTGACTTGGATAGAAAATCTGGATGTGGAAGTAGTGATTCCTTGGGCAGCGGTTTTTTCATACTTTTCTGGGCCATTTAAAATGCAATTAAAAATCTGTAGATGATACTTTTTTTTCTGTGTTATTTGCATGATATTTTTAACTTATTATTTTATTAAAAAAAAGTCATTGTTATTTGAACATGACTCGAAAAATAAATCAATAAAAGGCATAGTTTCACCCACTTTCGTTATAGTCTAGGAAATAGCGTGCAAATTCGACGACGAGTGGTTACCGTCTGCCAGTCGGTAATCGAAGAGACCATATAAGTACAATTTTTTTTTCTCTCTGGAACTTTTTTATTTTTAAATCGAATGATTATCGATATCTGTCCGCATAGATAGTTGGTATATGTACTTCACATACTCCAATTACGCTGGCAGACGAAACTTCCGATCGACGCGCGTTAACCGAAAATAGAAAAAAAATTTTTAGTTTCTATTTTCGGTTAGCGCACGCGCCGACCGGAAGTTTCGTCTGCCAGCGTAACTGGGGTATGTGAAGTACATATACTAACTACCTATGCGGACAGATATCGATAATCATTCGATTTAAAAATAAATGCCCCCCCCCCCCCCTCCATATCCCCTCACCATACAGGCTATTATAGATTTATGCATTATTACACTATATTTCTTAAATTATACAAAGAAGGTAATTTTTAATGGATTTTTAATTTTTGCAAGTTAACAAATTATTACGAAGTTTTTTTGTCTATTTATATTCAAAATTTTTATTTTCATTTTTTTTATGCGATTACCAAGACCGGAGATAATAAAAAAAAATAGTAGGAAATTCTAATATTGCAACATACATCGTTTAAATCTTTATGAAGCTGGACTTCTCATTGCACTTGTTACCACACCGAAAATATATTAAAATAATAAAGCCGCGGCAGAAAAAATTTCTTAATCACCTTTTTTTGATGCTGTCATAAAGTTTATGTCAAACGCTCTGCTCTTTTCCCACTAATGTTTGCGTTAGTGTTTCCTAACTGTGACTTTTTATTAAAATATGTAGGTATATTTACCCAAATGAAATAATACAAGAGTAGCAGTAGTCTATGTTTTGGCTCTGACAGGTGTTAAATAAAATGAACAATTCGGACAGAACGCTTTTGTTATTTGCAGACGAAATGAATGATTTAAAAATAGTTTTTTCAATTTTCACGGCATACTTAATAAGGTTGTTTTCTCGATTTTTAAATTATTATTCACAAAAGAATCAAGTAGTCTAAATTTGTTTTTTAAACTATGTAATTATACTTGAAATCGCCTCCGAAATCAAAACATGTAAAAATACACAGGGTGCTTTTTTTTCAAAGTTGGAATCATTTCCGAGTAAACCAGAAGTGAACGAAACTTCTCAAATAATGAAAAATTGGACATTTTTAGTTTATATTACCTCTGCCAAGTTTTAGTCTCATACTATGAAAACTCTGGAATCTATGGCTTTCCTAATGATTTCGTTGGTATGCTAATATTTTAACAATTTAATCTAACAGTAAGTAACATGTTATTACACAAATAATAAATGACTAATTTCCAACTTTTCCAATTTTCAAAAAAATTACAAAGCTGCAAGTAATTTGTGTTAGGAGAATGGTAAATACAACCAATAAGTATTATCTCCAGATATACTTTAATTTTAGTTTGTAAAACCCAATGGTTAACTTCCATATTTTCAATTATGTTACTTTCAGTTGTGTTGATTTTATAAATTATTACATCTCCGGATGCGACTAAAAGAATTGTATACAAAATGTTTATAAATTTATATAAAAATCTCACAATCTAAAATGTCTTTAGTTATTCTAGTTTCGTTTAAACAAACAGCAATGGGTTGTATTTCTAGAACTGACCCTTTAGAAATGAATGGACAATTTACAAATTCCTTTCTTACATTGTTATGTCCCTTACAATAGTTTTATGGCCGGATACTTCTGGAGTGCCTGTCAATTTCTAATCTAATAAACTCTTTAGTAAACTGTTAACAAACTCTGGCCACATGTTTGAATTTTTTTGTTAATTTGATTTTCTGGTACAAAGGATGTCTATTGTCTAATTCTGTATTGTTCATCGACTCATACTTCAGTTTGTTTCCTCATTTCTCATTGAGTGTTGTTACTTAAAACAGATGAAATATCTAACATTTAAAACTTATATTATCACGCCTGAACTCAATCGCCGCAATAAAAAATATAGAAAAAATAAAAGCCCTCAAAAAATTTCTTTCTTCATTGAGAACTATTAAAAAGTACGTACACTTCATCATTATTATGGTTTATTAAGTTGTAGTAATGTGGATTCAAAAAAGGTACCATCTCAAATCATTTTAATTTCCTTGCTTGATGACTTTTTTGATAAATATATATATTGGAGGCTGTGACTTGCCGAGAACTTTACGCATTGGAAAAAATAAAATATCACTATTTCGAAAAAAATGTGTGATAGTGATACTTTTCGAATGTTCAAACACAAATTCGTTTACTTGTATGCATTTTTTCGAAAATATGATCAATCCCATTCTTGATCAGAAATAGCGATTTTCACGATCTTATCCTTATAACTCTCTATAGTTTTGAATATAAATTCTGGAACTTTTCCAATACATTAACAAATGTATAAGGAATCCATTGAATATAGTTGAAATGTGGATAGGTGTAAAATTTACATTTTATTTTTATAATTTTTATTTAATTGGGGTGATTGAAAAATTAATAAAACTTTTTTTTATAAATACATTATTAAATACAATACAGTAAAGACAGTTAAAAATTCGCGGGAGTGACGGCGCGACAGATCTGCTTCGTTACAGCGGCTATGTGTGGTGTCTGTGTATGCGTTCATAATTATATATTTTCTCTCCAGACTCACTATTTATCCTCCTATTCACTAAGAAAAATGTTAAAAATGTGTAATCAGAAAGTGTTAGAACTGCTAAGAATTTTTAGAGGTTCCATAGTATGCATTTAACCGTGCGTGTGCTTGGCCGCGCAGGTGACAAAGTCACTTCACTTCACTTTTTTTCCAGGAATACCGTGGTTTTAGCGATAAATTTTATCAGGACATTTTTGTTCAGAAACACGTGGTCTATCCAATTGTATTTTTTTATTTTTTCATACCCTGACTTAATTTCACAATTTTGAAAAAATGGATAATTTTTTTTTCACTTTTCTTTTATGTTCTGCATCCGAGCGGATTGTAAACTTTTCAGGATATTATTCTATACACTTTCACGGACTCATTAAAAAAAATTATTCATTTTGCAAGTTTTTGGAGATTTCACTATAAAATTTTCTCTGTCGTCTGGACTAATAAAAAGATATGCTACACGGTAGTGGGAATGGTAGAGGGGAAAGCTGATGGCAAAAATTGTTAGAGGCTCTTGTACACATAAATCATAATATTATTTCTTTATTCCCTTTAATAATGTGGTGGAGGTGGTAATGGGGGTGGTAGAGAGACAAAAAAGTATTCAGGCCTTTTGTTCCTGTATACAAATTAAATCACAATTTTATCTTTTTATCCTCTTAAATAATGAGGTGGGGGAAAAATTTTCGAGACCTAGGTTCTTGTATACACGCTAAACAAAATTATATTTTTTCACCTCCTTCAATTATGGGGTGAGAGTAGTAGCGAGGGTGGCTAATGCCAAAAAAATGTTGAAACCTTGGCTTCTCGTATATACACTAAATCCCAATTTCATGGATTCTAACTTGCTTGCTTTACCTCTTCAACCCCATTTTACCCAATTTACCCTCCAACCCTTCAACGGGATAAGATCAAAATACAATCTTTTTCCAAATCTCGTTATAATACATAGGTGTATCAAATTTCAAGCCAATATCTTCAACTGTTCTAGAGTAATCGTGCGTACAAAAAAATGTTACAGGCAGACAGGCAGACATTTTTTTTCTTGACTCACACTGAAAATCTAGACGTTTCATGACATCCTATTAAAGCAAAAGAAAATTTCATTTTTTTACGATTACTGTACTTTCACTTCGCTACGTGGTGTCTAAGTAATGGGTATTCAGCAGTCATGTCGTTGTTCTCTTATACACGTCCAAATAGAATAAAACAATTCAAGTTAGCCCATCAAAATTTTATTTTTGTAGAGACCATGTACTCTTAACAGGTAACCACGACAGATCACGTCATCCAGTTAGGTGCGCCATACAGCAGACAGAACCCGACTGAAAATACCGCTGCCTAACGAATCACTACTTCCACATTCAAGTCTCATATAACGAAAAAAAAAAAAAGGTTGATACTGTAAGTACAATTATGTGGATTATAAAAACAGGGTGATAGTGGAAGTGGCTGATCTCAAAATTTTTTTGAGAACTTGGCATCTCGTACATACATTAAATCCCAATTTTATCGATTCTTACATGCTTGCTTTACCTATTTACCCCCATTTACCCACCAACTCTTCAACGGAATAAGATCAAAACATAATCTATTTCCAGATCTCGTTTAATACACAGGTGTACAATATTTTGAGTCAATATCATGAACGGTTCCAGAGTAATCGTACGCACAAAAGAAATTACAGATAGAATTTATTTGCTGAAACTTAAAATATCGACGTTTATGCCATTCTAAACCTATTAAAAAAAAAACAATTTTTTCACCGTTAATATACGCCCACTCCACTACTAGTACAGGAAAATATTGAAACAAATGACCATAACTCGAAGAAAATTTGTGCAGACTTTAAACTTTGGTTATAAGATAAGTTTAAAATAGGTCAAAGTTCACGAAACAAAAAAGTTTAGAAATTTAACGGATCCGCGGGAACCTATAGGGGGTAAAAAAACGGGTATTTTTAATAAGAAAAATCGATTTTTCTCTAATTTCTCAGGAAATATGGCATTTACAAAAAATTTCGTATATTTCAAATACAAGTTGTTTCTGGAAAAATTATCTTTAATTTGGTGTTTTTAAATTAATTTCATAGCAATAATTAACCGAAATATGGCCATTTTCCGATGGGGGGATGGCGGATGGAGTTTATTCTAAAAAAAGTGTTTTAAAGGAACAAAATAAATTGAACATCTAGGTGATGCTATATATTAACGAAAAACAGGATTTTTTTGAAGAAAAATTAATTACTGAGCAATTACAATAACAAAATGCCGACATTTTGTTAACAAAAATGTGAAGACGCACATTGAATCGGCCATAACTTCTTTATTTTTTGTGATGTAGAAACAAACAAAAATCATTTTAAAGATTAATTAATTACCTTTAATTTTTTTAAATACTTCATCCTAAAAACGGTTGGATGCCATCTATAAAATTAAATATCTCCGAAACAATCAATCCTACACAAATAACAATATAAACAAAACAAATTTATTCTTAGTTTATAAGCTTCATTTTTGATGTCCACCATATTTTCTCTTAAACTAATATTTATTGAAATAATTGCAGAGAAACAAGAATGTTACGTTTTTTCTAAAATCCTTTTACAGTTTATAATGCAATTTTTTTTCTAAAGCATCGGCTGTAAGTCGATAAAAACATTCGAGCGTGTAGGGTCACACTATATTATACTAACGAAAAATGGTATATGGGATTATATTTTTTTCATTACTGGCTACTTACATTAACAAAATTGCGACGTTTTTGTTAAAAAAAAAAATGTGGAAAAGTACATTGTTTTTGTCATAACTTCCTTATTTTTACGTTATAAAAATAAGAAAAAAATCATTTGAAAGCTTAATTAATAATTTTTCATTTTGGTTATTAGGGTTTTTAGCGTAAGTGCCATAGTTTCTGAGATATTTAACATTGAAACTAAACACTTCGTCTTATAAACGTTCGGATGCCACCTTTAGACTTCCAGATCTCTGAAACCATTAACTCTACAAAAATTAGAAAAAAACGAAATTCATCCTCATTGGCAGCTTTCTTATTTGTCTGTAGCATGTTTTGCTCAATGTAATACCTTTCGGGTTATTTAACGAAATACTACTTCTTCAAGCTAAAATCACAAATTTTCTAGTAGTTATTAGGTTATATCAATTTATAAAAGTTGCATAGGTTCTTTTCTTCTTAAAATTTAATTATCTCTCAGCTATAATGTTTTTGTTTTTTTTAGGTGCCACCCCCTGAAAATGGGTGGCATCCACCCCCTATAAATTAGCAAGCCTTCGCATAATATCGAAACTTCTTTCTTTTATGCATTTACTATTAAGCTGCCAAAAATGAACCAGATCTAATTCACATCACATTATTCTGAAGTTAAAACATCTAGTATTTCGGTTAATTATTGCTACAAAATTAAATTAAAAAACGCCAAATTAGAGATGATTTTCTCAGAAATAACTTGTATTTGAACTATTTTTTGTAAATTTCCAGAAAGTAAAGAGAAATCGATTTTTTAATTAAAAGTACCCCTTTTCACCCCCCGCGGATCCGTAAAACTCCTAAACTTGTTTGTTTCCTGAACTTTGGCCTATTTTGAACCTATAACCAAAGTTTAAGGTCTGCACAAACTTTTTTCGAGTTAAAGTAAAGTTTTCCTGTACTATATATGGCTGTAGAAGTAATACCAACTTATAGCCATCATCAATAATGTCTATCTATCCTTATTATACGTAAATCATCATTCTGCATAATAATTGTTTAATATTTCTCCATGAAAATTTTAGCACCAAAATTAATACCAATTAAGTATATTAATTATTATTGAATCCTGAATGCAAAAAAATCACAAACCTAATTTAGGAACATGGAAACATCATTTTAGTACAACAAATGGAGAAACTCAATATATTTTATATTTTGTTCTCATTGTAAATTCTCTCTCTTATGATATAAATGTGTACCTATATATTTTATCGCTCTATTTTAAATTCTGTATTACAATTCAAAACACATTTTAAGATGCTAACAACTATTCTTCTTTCATAGCACTGTACCACATAATTTATAATTCTTAGTAGGTATATATAAATTTTTTAATTTAGAAAAAATGTTCTAATACTTGTGAGGTTAAAAAATTGATTCGAATAAAGAGCTTTCATTCATTGATTGTGACTTCATAAAGAAAGTATTTAAGAGGAAATAACAATCGAACGTTATCGAGCCATTGCAACGATGCCAAATATCGGGCTATGCAACGCGCGATGAATATCAGCTGTATAAGAGCCCTGGATATACAGGAACAGCGCCGCCTGAGCCAGTAGCGCTGAACTAAAAGTGTATCTCGGAACATGAGAATATGACTTTTTGAAGCCCACCCCAAAATTTTGTAGGAAGAAAGCTAACATGCTTTCTGGCAATTTAGTGATGATATACACAGGGGTACGTTGATGAGCCCGACCCCGGGCTGCACAACGTCAAATCGGGCTACACTACAACCGCTCAGTGTATGAAACGGGCCTGTATATGACCATGCATATCTCTATATATATATATATATATATATATATATATAAATATGTTTAAACTATTCTACTTTGCATCCACTATCACTCCGCTTTTGAAAATTTTCAATATCTTTTATATGACAGCCTGGATATGTGGACAACGCGAAGCTGAGGCCCTCTCTGTAATTAATTTTGACCGTCGTGTTAAATCGGTAGATATTCCTTAAAAGAAGAACATTTTTTGACAATTTTCATAAACAATCAACACGTTTTGTTAAATATTGATCTAAAATAATTTTCAAGTATTTGATTTCACTTATTTTAACTTTTGTATAAAATTTGCAGAAACTGTTACTATTTATATATTTTTGGCAATTATTAGCTTTACTTCCAAGAACTGTACATTTCGTTTTTCATTACTGTTTCAATTTACTTGCACATAATCATCTATCTAGAATACACAGCTCTTTATACATTTTGCGCAACTGGAGCCCGTCTCCTCATTATAAAAATAAAGTTTACAACATGAATACTAACCGAAAATAAATAGTTCTCATTCTTTACAATTGTTGAGAATAAACGTATCTGAATAAAATTTTCCACTGCAAAACATTATAGTCCGGGAGATAGCGTCAAATTTAATTACATCATTTCAACAAAGCTCATTTTTTCAGTACATTGTTTTTTCATTGCTTATCGAAGAATCGGGTGTCAATTACTTCAATCGCGGAGATAAAGGGCGTGGAAGGCTGCGCATTCGGTAAAATAATTTCGTTTTTCGAGTCAATCCAACAAGGCTATTAAACTATAAATAGATTATTTATGTAATATAAATGAAAAAAAAATGTGTTAGCTGCATAGGATAAGGAGCGAAGGTTGTCAGCTGCCCTAGTCAATATGTATGAAAAACACGTGAAAATTCGTTATTTCGACAAAGCTGAAATTTATTTATATGATAGTTTACGATATAAAAAACAATAAAAAGTGTCAGCTGATAATTCCATTGGACAATACCTGTCAGCTAGGCCTTTCAAGTGTACCGCAGCGTCCAGGCGCTCACCGCGCGCCGTATCTTTACCCAAGTAACACTTTAAGTTTTATCACAATCTACAAGAGGTTATTAAGTCTATATAGTAAAACTGATCGTAAAACTGTTTATACTAGATACCTCTTAAAAGCTACAATAAACCCGGCATAAAACCAAAAAAGACCTTTTATGAAGGTTATAAATATCTTCATTAAAACTATCAATAAAACCAACAGTACTTTAGAACCCAAATCTGCAAGATGTTTTCAAGTCTACCATAAAACCTTTTATAAAATCTTCTTAAAACCGTTAGTACTTGCAATCAAATTTTAAGCCTGCTTTGAGAACATCATAAACAATTGTGTCTTTAATAATTCTTTGTCGAAAACTTGTTGCACTTAAACTGTCTAAATCAGAAAATGTCGCTGAGTAATAAAATATGTCTACCTCGATTGAAATATCTGCATGTGCTAACGTTTTAAAATTTGATATTAATAAACAATCTAGTATCAAAAAATTGTCAACGCAGACCACTTTATTGATAAAGGATATCAAAAAACGTTTAAAAAATCACGCGCCTTTCATTTGTCAGCTTATTAATTATTATTTGCAATTAATAAAAATAGTTTTAGTTTACTCAGTATAATTTTGGACTTTTTAGGGGTATATATGACACATTAACACATTTTAGATAGTTGCAGGCTAAATGTAAACAGTAAGAATAAGAAAAATATAACTGAACACTGTTGCCCCAACTTTTGATAAATTCCAATTGCTCCACTTTCTTACTATTTTGAACCCTGTAAGACTTTACCCAGCCTTACTACTCTTCTTTAAAACCCCTAAGATTTGTCTCTGACAATTTCTAATCCAAATGTACTTAGCTTAGATAACAACCTAAAAAGACATTATTTATTTCGTGTGTTTTTGAGTGTGCGATCATTAATAACATTTTACTAAGCACCTAGGTACCTAAAATGCCTTTTTGCCGCACTGCACTGTTTAAACTAGAATCAGCAATCACAAAATGGCATTTACTATGTGTTATATGCCCCCTCTCTCAAAGTTTAAAGGCATAAGTGGGGAAACCAAAGAATTTATAAGTGCTTTATAAAAATCAAAAAGTTTTAACTTAGCTTAATAAAGCTACCAAAAATCTATTAGGTTTTAAGGAACCTTTACCAATTATCGTTAAAAGCAAATAGTATTTATGATAACATATATTAAGAGTAAGACTACTTAAGAGTTATTAGTTTCATTGCTTGATCATAAGGAGTACTTAAAGACCATATTTTAAAACTCCCATAGAACCTAAAGATTTATAGATGTCTACCACAAAACTTAAAACATTTAAAATCCACTATAAAACTGAATGAGTTTATTGTGGTTTTGAATAATGCAGCAATTAAGTGGCTATAAAACCAATAGGTCTTAAGGAGCAAAGTTTAACAAATTGCTTTAAAGATAACTTGAAAGCCTTTCTTTAAGTACATATTATCTGCAGATAAATTGGTATGCACAAGAGAAATAATAAAACCCAGTTCGTTTTATTTACCTTCTTAAATCTGCGATAAAACCCGATAAATACTTATTGGCATTTAAATTGTTACTTGGGTAATGCCCCAGCTAACGTATTATTTCATTTTTTTAACCACCTGGTGATCAATTTCAAGTTTCTCTCAACACAAACTAATGAAATACTCTATTTCACGCCTGCTCACATCGTTTTTCTCATATGAAACTTGAAAGAAAATCATATTTGTATGAAATATTAGGTAATCATATTATGCACAAATAGTAACAAAGTATTTTATAAGGAATACATTTATTGATGCTCAAAGGTCGATATTCTGTATTTGAAACAACAGGAAGCATGTCTTTTAATATAGTATAGTACACAGTAGCAATTAAGAAGGTCTAAATTTCCGATATATGAAAGGGATTTACACGACAATGCTCATGCCCCGAGGCACAAGCGGCCGAAGGTGCAGATACTGGATAACGGGTGAGTATAAAACATACCACCGTCCGACGAAGACACCCCACGGAAGAGACGGGACGATCACCCAACCACCCACCCAAGACCCTGCGGGTACCGGACAAACAACCGTCCCTAGCTCCGGGCAGACCGAAAATGCTACCAAAGCAGTTAGGTCTGCCCTTCCTCGAGCTACACAGCTCATCCTTACCCTACCGATGATCCGGATAACAGGATGTCAATTGGCATTCTGTATACCGGCAGTTACTCCAGCCAAAAACCCAAAACACCCAACTGACCGATGACTACCCCCCGTGGGGGACAAGCTGGCGAAGAAAAGAAGATCAAGACAGAAGAACGCCAGAAGAGGCCTTAGCCAGCAGGGTCCAACGAGCCAGGATCCAGGGAGGTGGGCCGAAATCGTCTGCACCGCTCACATTTGTGAGTGGGGCCGACGTAAAGTAAATTCGCCCGCCCTGCACGAGGCTGGTCCCCGGTCTACAGCAATGTATTGGGGTAAATGGCAGTCATCCGAGACAGACATCTTTAGCCAAGAATATTGGCGACAATGCTCATTTCTGAAAAGATCTGTTCTGCCAAAACACCTGTTCGGGTCTGAGACGTCATTTATTGCTAGTTTCTACAGTACTTTTCAAGCATGAGGTCGCATTTTTCTCCACGATCTCTTTCTGTGTGATTTGTTCGAAAAGTGCACTGACGGTACTGACAGAAAATACTCTAGCATAGTGTAAAACTGTTTTAACAATTTGTCAAAAGTATAATCTGAAGTTCATTGATGTGATATTACCACAAACTGTAGCAGAGAGACATATGTACCATCGATCCTGTTACCAACGTTTTACAGCTCTGAAACAGCATTTTTTGCGAACTTCTTACATTGCTCAATTGTGGAGTCATGGCCATCTTCATACACCAAGTTTGTCTTTGCCAACTGATTATGGATGGGAAGACCACGATGAGAAGTATATTTTCAAGTGGTTTCAAGGCAATCAATTACCGTGAATTAAAAATATCATAAATGAGAGCGAGGAAATTCCAGGTATTCTATGCATATAATCTTTTACTTCTACATGAATTCTCTTTTATTCACTTCAATGATTTTCAATATTTTTCGGCAGATATTTGTGAAGACGAAAATGAGAACAATGACGCTCGAGAATCTGAGGAAAATCTAGATTTGGAAGACCATTCAGATAGCATTTCCGAAGAGGAAGATAATTTAGAATACAGCAGTGAGAATGATTCAGATGAGAATTGATTTGTTTTAATCGTATTGAACGCGCCAAAATAATAAAAATGTTAAGATTTTTATATTGATTCTCATTATTTAATCCTCACTATTCTCAATCAATGATTACGATCTCTAAGTATTCTCTAATATTTCATACAAATATGATTTTCTTTCAAGTCTCATATGTTAACTGAGGCATTAAAGATACCGCGCGCGGTGAGCACCTGGACATGGTACACTTAAAAGGCCTACCTAGCTGATAGATTTTGTCCCATGGTATTATCAGCTGACACTTTTTAATTGTTTTTTTATATCGCAAACTGTCATATAAATGAATTTTCACGTGTTTTTCATACATATTGACTAGGGCAGCTGACAACTTTCGCTCCCTACCCTATGCAGCTGACTCCTTTTTTTTTTCATTTATATTACATAAATAAACTATTTATAGTTTTGTAGCTTTGTTGGATTGACGCAAAAAATAAAATTATTTTACCAAATGCGCAGCCTCCTATGCTCTTCATTTCCAAGGTCGCATCAGCTGACACTTATTTTAGTTGTTTTTCGAACGAAAACTAACATTAAAAAAACAAATGACGCATAAAATATTGACGCTATCTCCCGTACTCTTACTACATTTAAAAGAAAAACTTGTATGCGCAAAATCGTATAAACAATCACTGAAAACCTCTATTGTGTATTTCGTTATAATTTTGGGTAATTATTTTAAAAGCACTTTCCACTTTAAAAGCACTCTATATTCATTTAGATATACGACACAAAACAATTCTAAACAACAAGGGAAATAGATTTTACACTTAAACCATTTTAATTACGATGCTTTCTTCTAAAAAAGATTGCTTTTTACCGTTTCGGCAAAGGTCGAATCTCATCCCGCTAATTGGTTTGTGAGAAGAAATAAAAATCCCTTCGGATTAAAACAAATTAGTGAAGTCAGCCCAGACTGGATCAATTTTCTGGATGAAATACAGTTTTGTTGTTCGGGATATTAGATCATCTCTCGTTTGATGGCCAGGAAACATGAAAATTAGGAAAGGAAGTTTTAAGCATTATAATGTAAATTCATATCTGTATTGTATTGCACACAGGGCCGGATTATCCATAAGGCTAACTAGGCTATAGCTTATGGCGACAATGCGTGCAGGGACGCGCTAGGGAATCAGGGGCGTCGCGAACTCTTATAAAAAAAAAATATATATATATATATATATATATATATATGTGTGTTAGTTGTCGCTCTGGAAATTCAGGGTCTTCTAACTCTTGCCACAAATGTGCGACTGGCTGCCTGTCAGTGGTCACCGTTTGTGTCATTTCCTAAGTTGTGCCTATCCTTTCAACTTAGCTACACCGTGCTGATGAGGACCAATGAGTCCGAAACACGTGTCCACGGTTGCTCTTTTTTTTTTTTTTTTTTCTCTGCGGTCTTACCCACGATTTTTTTCTGTTTGCCATAAAGCTTTGTTCCGCATTAACAACTCCTATTTTTTTATATATATATATATATATGTTATATAATATTACACGCTATCTTATTGCGACTTAGCCATAATAAACCTTCACAGGTATATCGTATTTCACGATAACAGCTTCTCTTATTAATTGCTTATCTACAAGATATCATATTACACCTTTGTTTCTCATAACTTGTGCAGACTGCAGAACTGCAATTCCTTTGTTATATATTTTGCTTACTCAGGTTCTGTATGTTATAAATATGACTAAACACGCTTTGTTGAATCAGTTATTAAACTCACTTAGAATGAAACACTTCTAATTATTGTATTATTCCTTCTCCAAGAGCCAACGTTGGCTCCATTTAAGTAAATAAATCTTTTTAAAAAGTCACTCATGAAAACCGTGATCTAACATTGGCGCAGTCGGTAGGATCCGTAAACATCATCAGAACAAGAAGCCTAACTGGTAGTGAAGCGTAAGAGAATAAGGAGAACATCTGCAGAAGGTGCCTAACTAGTGCGTGTACATCTACGAGAACAAGGAGACCTTCCTCACTGGTGGTGGCGGATCCCAATCCCTTGACGGACGAAGAACCTACCCATGGAGATGAAATTAATGTAAGTCATTTTAAGAATCATCTCGTTATTTTCTCATTTTTTACAAATATTATTTATCACAATTATTTACGTGTATTATACCGCTAATACACTCGGCAAATAAAGCCAATTCTGTTATCAAACAAATCCTATACAAGCTACAACGCAACAATTTTAATTTTAAGTTATTTATTTTCGTATTCACGAAACAACTGTGTATTATACAGTTAATACACAATTTATTAACGTACGCAACATAACAAACTATTTCAATTCGATTTCCGTATCATACTGCTGATACGCAACCAATTTTAGTTCAAACATTTCCAAACAAAAAGCAAAATGCCAAACAGAGCTCAACCAGAGACAGCTCAACCAGTTCAACCAGTAGTGCCGACAACAGCCGAGCAACCAGAACGAGTCGAGCAAGTCGAGCACGAGGTAGAGCCTTACAAACTCTCAGAAATTTTCTCGCTAATTCCGGAGTTCGATGGTAACGCCATCAACCTCCAAACTTTCCTAAACTCATGTCAGTGTGCCCAACGCATTTCAATTCATGACCAAAAAATTTTATTAACTGTTCATATTAAAAATAAATTGAAAGGCAAAGCTGCCGAACTAATCAATTCTCGTAACCCTGCCACATGGCCAGAAATTAAAGCACTTCTAGAAACCCACTTCGGTGACTCTAGAGATTTAACAGCTCTTATTCAAGACCTACAAAGAATTCACCAATTGCCTGGTGAATCTGCATTAACATTTGTTTCGCGTCTACAAACGCACAATGCGAAAATGCACGCTGCAGTGCAAAAACAAAATCTATCTTCAGAGCAAAGAACCGCGCAAACAAACCTGATCGAAACTATGACATTAAATAATTTGTTAACGGGTCTAGAACCAAATCTAGGCAGAATAATACGTGCCAGTAACCCTCCAACTACGATGAACGCAATTATTAGAATTCGGAGAGAACTACAACTTTCATATTTTGAACAACAAAAATTCCCAAAAAATAGTCCGGTCAAAAATCCGGTAATTCAACAAAAGCGACCACAAGGTCCCAATTTGCAACAAAAATTCTGTTCCTTCTGTAAACGGAATGGACATGTAATAAGCGAATGCCGCACAAGGCAACAGTCTCAAAACTTCCAGAGACCAAGTTTCCAAGGAAACCCAAACTCACAAAATTTTTCTCATCAAAACTTTGCACAACCGAGTAATAATCAATTTAGTCAGAGGACATTCCCTCAAAATAATCAGCCAAATCAATCACAGCAAAACAGGCCCTCAGCCATAAGGCCGAACCCTAACTTTACGCAACAACGACCATCCGCTATTCAGCCTAACCCGAATTTTAACCGCTTTAATCAGCAAAAAGCTCATCATTTAAACTACGAACCTTACGATAATTATGCCGATCAATTTAACCAATACAATGACTACTCTTTCGACGATTACCAAAATTACCAAAGTCAAAATGAATCGTACGAAAATTACAATTTTGAAACCAACCAAAATTTTCAGGAGAATTATACTGCTAATTCTCAGAACGAGCAATACGAGGATTGTACTGCTAATCCTGAGGATTTTCGTTTAGATCTGGAGTACCCCACGGATACTCCAACACAACAAATAGACCAATTCGACCAAATATCAAACCAAATACAAA
Source organism: Rutpela maculata (assembly GCA_936432065.2). NCBI lineage: Eukaryota > Metazoa > Arthropoda > Insecta > Coleoptera > Cerambycidae > Rutpela > Rutpela maculata. Next base: position 39,038,700 of record OW386292.2, read on the forward strand.
CAATGAATCTCAACGACAGTTTCGATCCAATGCTGAACTTCCCAGAACAGACGTTCATGTAAATACGCTTTCTCACACCCTATTAACCGTAAATTCAAAAAATCTCTATTACATCAAAGACGCAACCGGCAAATTTAAAATTTTGATTGACACAGGTGCAGGAATTTCAATTTTTAAACCTAAAACAGCTGAAAATTATAGACGTAGATCCCCTGAAAATGTAATTATACAGGGTATTACTGATCAAAAAATTTATATCAACGAATCTGTTCTCATCCCCTTTTCAGATGAGTCACACAAAGTTTATATCTATAATCTAGATATAGATTTTGATGGACTACTAGGCGCAGATTTTCTAGAACATTACGAATGCCAAGTAGACTTCAAAAACAAACAACTAGTCACGAATTTTAAAAACGTACCATTATTTAAAGTCACGGAAGAAACTACAGTAAATTTACCTGTACAACCAACTAGTAACATCAGAAACCAAAACCCAAATTTAAGCAACATCAAAAATTTAATTTCTATCGAACCTCGCATGGAAAAAATCTGTAAATTAAAATGTAATTTGCAAAATACCGAAGCTATACTGTTAGCTCAGGAAAACGAGAAAGTACGCTTACCAAATGCTATTGTCAAAATCAATAACAATGGAGAATTTTTAACCTCAATTATAAATGCGAATGCAATACCAAAAACGGTAAATTTTTCTAACATAAAACTAGAACCAGTACAAAAATTCAAATCAATTTTCAATTTAAACACTCAAAATTCTGACTCACACCTACAGACGGACAGATCCTTCGAAATTAGGAACGAATTGCGCTTGGATCATCTAAACGAAGAAGAGGCCGAAATAGTAACGCAGCTTTGTTTAGACTTTCAAGATATATTCTATTTGGAAGGAGACAATTTAACTTTTACTAACGAAATTAAGCATTCCATTGACACGAACGATTCAAAACCGGTTTTTACAAAATCATATCGCTACCCTCATATTCATAAAGAGGAAGTCAAAACACAAGTCTCTAATATGCTTGATCAAGGCATCATTAGACCTTCGATTTCTCCCTGGTCCTCTCCGGTTTGGGTTGTACCTAAAAAACTCGACACCTCCGGTAAACAAAAATGGCGAGTTGTAGTGGACTACAGAAAACTCAACGAACTGACTATTGACGATAAATACCCGCTACCCAATATTTCCGACCTCCTCGATCAATTAGGCAAATGTCAATATTTTACAACTTTGGACTTAGCCTCCGGATTTCACCAAATCGAGATTGATGCGAAAGATATTCAAAAAACTGCTTTCACAGTTGAAAATGGTCATTTTGAATTCGTAAGAATGCCTTTTGGACTTAAGAATGCTCCATCAACATTTCAAAGAGTGATGGATAACATTTTATTAGGTATCCAAAATGAACGATGTCTCGTCTATATGGACGATATTATTGTTTACTCACCTACTATTCACGAGCATATTTCTCGATTAACGGAAGTTTTCAAACGATTACAGAAAGCCAATCTAAAAATTCAACCCGACAAATGCGAGTTTCTCCGCAAAGAAGTCGCTTATTTAGGACATCTCATTACAAAAGACGGCGTAAAACCGAATCCTTCGAAAGTTGACGCCATTCTAAATTTCCCTCAACCAAAAAATCAAAAAGAAATTAAATCATTTCTAGGCTTAGCCGGATACTATAGGCGCTTTATCCCCAATTTCTCCAAGATTACCAAGCCTTTAACAAAACTCTTACAGAAAGACATACCATTTCTCTTCGACAATGATTGTATAAAATCTTTTCAAGATTTGAAACAAACATTAACGACAACTCCGATATTAATCTACCCTAATTTTGATGAACCTTTCGTTCTAACCACTGATGCGAGCGCATTTGCCGTCGGCTCAGTGCTGAGCCAGGGGCCCATTGGCAAAGATTTACCCATTGCCTATGCTTCTAGAACCTTGTGCAGTGCAGAAACTAAGTATTCAACGATTGAACGCGAGCTTTTATCGATAGTATGGAGTGTAAAGCACTTTAGACCCTATCTGTACGGTAGAAAGTTCAAGCTTGTAACCGACCACAGACCACTCACCTGGTTATTCTCTATAAAAGACCCAGGAAGTAGACTTGCTCGTTGGCGACTCAAATTAGAAGAGTACGATTACGAAATAATTTATAAACCCGGCAAAATCAACAAGAACGCAGACGCACTTTCCAGAATCAAAATTAATCATTTTTCCGAATGTTCCAAATTCTATTCAAAGGTTCTAGCCGCGAATGACGAAGAGTCAGACGACGACGAAAACCCAGACGATAACAACGAAATCACTAACGAACAAATTTCCCGAGAATTTGAAACTTTCACCAACCTATATAAAACAACATCTTTAATAGACTATTCAAAAATCAAAGCCTCAAACAAACAACTCTTATACCGAGAACACAAAGATATCATAACTTTCTTCCAACAAAACAACTTACAAGACCTCCATCACAAAATCATTGAGGACATATTCGAAGAAAATCCCGAATTTCATAACGACAAAATCAATGTTGTATCAAGCAAAACGGTCAGACATAGGAGATATTTTATCATTCCTCTACCCTTCGATATTGAATCTGTAATCGAACATTTATTTTTGGTATTATTTAAAAATCAAGATGTTCTAGATCTCTCTAAGACATACTTTGTCGAAAATAATTTAGACCTCCCCATTCTTGAAATCCTATCATTCATTTTTGCGGAAAAAGACTTAAAAGTAGTAATTTGTCAAGATATCGTCAGAACTGCCGACGAAGATGAAATTCCAATTATATTGGAGCAAAATCATTTTGGTAAAAATAATCTACACCGCGGAATAAATGAAACGATTCGAAGAATTAGAGAAAAATACACTTGGCAAGGTCTAACTAAAGACGTTGAAAATTTTATAAAAAATTGCGAAACTTGCCAAAAGACTAAAGTATGCCGGAAAAACCTTAATAACCCTCTAGTAGTCACAGAAACCCCAAGAACACCATTCGAAAGAATCAATATCGATTTATTTGAATTCCCTACTCGAAATTACGCTTTAACCATTCGCGACGAATTAACTAAATTCACGCAAGCATATGCAGTCCCGGATAAATCCGCAAAATCTGTCGTAAACACTTTGTTGTTATATTTCCAACATTATGGTACCCCATTAAGAATCCATTGCGATTACGGTGGCGAATTTGACAACCGCTTGCTCAAAGATCTCTGCACCCTCTACGACATAAAATTAACTTATTCAAGCGTAGGACATCCCCAATCGAACGGATCCATAGAAAGATTTCATGCTACTCTAGCTGAAATGATAAGAATTCATAAAACTGAAAATCCGAACGAACATCCTTTCACAATTTTACCATATGCAGTAATATGTTATAACAATTCAGTAAATAAAACACACGGTTTCACCCCATACGAACTTATATTTGGACATACGTCTAACAGACCACCTGAAACCTTATATAACCAGAAAGAACTAATAACTAAATATGTCAGAGATTTGAACAATAGAATATCCCACTATTATAAAATAGCCCGTAATCGAACACAAGCTCAAAAGGAGAAAGCGAAAGTTCGCTTTGACAGAAATGTTCCCCAGAAACGATCTGAGTACAAAATAGGTGACTTAGTTTATGTAAAAGAATCACAAATTAAGAACAAACTACAAAATAAATTTAACGGTCCCTTTAAAATAAAAGAAATTTTTCAAAATTCTGCTACCTTATTAAATCTCGAAACAAAACAAGAAACTAAAGTAAATTTTGATAGAATGAAACCATATACTGAAAATTAAATTTATTTTCAGGTTTCTCCTGCTGTTCGGATCAGCACTCTGTCAATACAAAATTACCCCGATCAATAACACTGTTGGTGTATACTATCACCAAGACACGGACATCGTGGTGACAAATGACAAATGGACTCTGCTAGTGCATAAAAATATTTCATCCCTCAAACTAGCTTTTGACAAAAACCAAAATAATTTAGACAGAATCTTGAACACCCTCGATGGTGCTGACCAAAAATCAATACTGTTTAGAAGCGAAGTCAAAACAGAGTTTAACCTTTTAATGCAAATAGCTAGTTCAATAAAAACGAAATTTGACGAAGTCTTTTCAGACACAAAGAGATATAAACGCGGAATACTTAACGGTTTCGGAACAATATTCAAATCAATTACCGGAAACTTAGACGCCGAAGATGGCGAGTACTACACTAACTGTATAAATAAATTAAATAATGACGAACATCAATTAGAAAACTTAATCAAAAATCAAATCTCAGTTACAACTTCTGTTATCAAAAATTTCAACTCAACTATACAAAAATTACAAATTGATGAGGAAACATTTAACAAAGATATCAAAGAAATCGAGCACACAATTCAAACTATGACTCAAACGATCCAAGCTGCCGAAATAAAACTAAAATTTCTATACATTTCCGAACAACTAATGGCCAGCTATTTGTACATCGAAGACAATCTAAACGATATTTTAAATTCAATAACATTCGCCAGATTAGGAATTATTCATTCATCAATCATAACACCTGATCACTTAGTAACGGCGTTACAAGAGATTTCACAGAGTTTGCGAAGGAACAATTTACCTCTTCCAATTAAACTATCAGCAGTTGCTCAATATCTGGATATTATTGAACTAAAAGCTTTTCAACTAGATTCTAACTTAATATTTGTTTTAACAATACCTCTCATTGAACCTCAAAATTACAACACCTTTCGTCTGTACCCTATACCTATACTTGATAACAGAACTGGTCTACATCACTTTTTATCTATTTCACAAAAGTTTATCGCGAGAGACGATGATTCTTTAATGTACATACCTATACAAAATTTGAAAGAATGCAAACCACTTTATTTTGGAACCAAACTATGTTCGAACCTGTTTGCATATCCTATCGACCAAAATGCCATTTGTGAAGCTAGAATATTAAAACCATTGCCGAAACTCCCAGAAAATTGTCAAACTTCCTTCATCATTAGTCAAGGATACAACGTCCAAGAACTTGAAGACAACACATGGCTAGTAATTAATTCCGAACCACTTCACATTACCATCAACTGCCCGAAGAGAGAATCCATAACAGAGCTAATTAACAAAAATTCCATCATAAAACTACAACCAGGATGTTACGCCTATGCAGGCATTACTCGAATACAAGCCAGTGCTAAAGACTTTTCCGAAATTAAGGACAATTCACATCCAATCCAAATTCCTTTTGAATGCTGCAATCACATGCCCGACAAAATCGAAATCCCAAAATTAAAACCGCTTAAATTAAACAGTCTCGACGTAGAAGATTTAGATATTGCTAAAAACAAACTAGAGCAATATTCCAAAGACCTAGACGACCTCATAAACGAACCTTTTGTGACCAAACATGTATCTTGGTTCACGTACTTCATAATCACTCTCATCATCCTATTAGTTCTACTTTACATAACTTGTAAATGCAGAAGAAGAAGATGTGGAGCATTGCGAATCCAACCCTCAACGGATAACCCTCCTTCACCTCCTTCAGAGCGAAGCAGAGTATTTACCAAATTTCCTAGATTGATCCCTCCAAGAAAGCGACCCGGTATTAGACCTCAAGAAGAAGAGGACATCGAGTTAACATAGACTTTCATGTGGAGTTTTACCCTTGTCTATTAATTTAGACTATTGTATTTTATCCTTATTACGTTATGTAATGTTTTATTATCGCTTACCAATTTTAACTTTTACATTATTATATATATATATATATATATATATATATATATATATATATATATATATATATTTTTTGTCTAAATATGTTTATTTTTAATTTTGATTGTTAATAACTTTTAAATTGTAAAAATTGATAAAAATTGTTTTGTTAATTTTAATTATTAAACATAATATAAATAATTTTTTGTAAAAATAATAAATGTACTTTTTAAAACTAAAGACTAAGAAAAGGCAAATATGTGTATATATACCCACATACACATACATCCGCACATATAAAACCAATTGCTATCTTATAAAATTTGGAGAGAGAGGAAATGAGATTTTATTTTGCGAAATTTATTTACAGAACTTGTTTTCAGTTGGTCATCTATATTATTGTAGATCGAGATTACGTTATATACAAATGACTGTACTTTTTGAGTTTAAATACAAATCTGCAACAGCTAGTTTGCATCTTCTGCAAACGATATTGCGTAATCTTATCAAGACATGGGAAATATACTATATTGCAATAATTTAAAATGGGTAGCACAATATTTTCACACAATTTTTTTCTTACTTTAAAATTTAAAATATTTATTTTAGAATATAGCATTTTCAAAGAGTAATATGCTTTTTTTAATAAAACTACCACGTGTTCCATGAAACGCATGTTATAGTCAAAAATAAGACCTAAATTTTTTGCTTCATTTAGAATGGGCAAGTATTGCCCATTGATAGCGATCTTTAGATTTTCCTTCGTGTAATCCCGTGTTTTATTAGAAGTAAAGCACAATACTGCACTTTTGGTGGCATTTAGTTTAATACTGTTTTGATTAGCAAAATTATGAATAGAGTCTAAGTCCGAATTAATTAAATCACGAATATTTATTGTGTTTTCAGAAGGAAATGTATAAAACAATTGAGTATCATCGGCATAACATTGGACATTACCATAATTGATATGTTGGACAATATCGGCAGTATAGATTAAGAACAAGACGGGTCCTAAATATATTAGAATAATAACAAATTTTTGACAATAATTAAAAAACATACAACAGAAAAGGGCATTTTTTCGGAATTTTAGATTTTCTGGCAATTTCTTCCATTGCACTATATATATATATATATTTTATTTATTGAAAGTAGAAGCAAAAACAAAAAAAATGAGCCCTGTCCGAACTCTATCGGATGAGAACTTTTATGAGGAATCGCAGTTGAAAATTTCACTTTTTCTTTTAATTGAATTAAACAACAACCGTTAAATATTTTGCTTAAAAAAAATAGTGCTTATGTGGGACACTAAAAGGTATACTTTCACCAAGTTTGAGCTAAATCGAATTATTTTTGTGGAAGAAAAAAATAAAAAACCGAAAAAAGGGTTTTTTACGTATATACCGAAAAATTTTGAGGTTAGGATAAAAATGCTCTCCACACAAGTTTACAAGTCTTTATTACCTACAACTTTTATAATTAACTTTTTTCGATAGGATGCGTAGTTAAGCCATGAATCGCAAAAAAAGTTTTTCACCACTAGTCAGAATTGTCGAATTGGCTCAGTTTTCGTCTCTAACCTCAAGAAGCACCCGTAAAAACCGATTTGTCGCCCTTCGCAATGTTGTAGTGTTATGGGGTTACAGTGATATGAGATTATGGCGTTATGAGGCTATGTAATAAACATATTTAAAAAACATTCTAACTACTCATTTGAGTGTGAAAGGCGGCTTTTTGGAGGTGATTTTTGAGGTTAGACAGGAAAACTGAGCCAATCTGACAATTCTGACTTCGGATTCGGCGGGTTAAAATACATAAGGATACATGGGCCTGATTCGCCATACAGACTACTTTTTTGTGTTCAGGGCGTTCTTTTGGGATTAGAGATGAAAAGCGAGCTAATTTGAAAATTCGGACTTCTGATTCAGATTCAGCGAGTCAAAATACATAAGGATGATCCGCAGGACAGCCCATTTTTCTTGTTTTATTCGTGTTTTTTGGGGTTGGGGATGAAAACGAGCCAATCTGAAAATTCTGGCTTCGGATTCGGATTCAGCGGGTCAAAATACATTGGGAAAGGTTGCCAAAAACCTTATTACCTAATATTGAAAAATTTGTTCACCATGTTACATCAACCTTTTGCTATTTTTTTCAAAATTTTTGTGACATAATGCCCCAGCACCACATGAAATAGTTTTGTACGTAAACAACTCAAACTTGTTGGACAATTTTCAATGTCTCTTGTGTAAAACACACATGCATAAATATTTATTTTATGTACGAAAAAGCATTTTATTTTTCAGAACAAAATGGTCAGTATTGATCAAACTTTATTTTCCTTTCTAATGCCCCAGCATGAGTTAAAAACACAATACACTAACCACAATTTCATTGCCAAGTTCTACATATACTTCATTCAGTCTCTTTGTCTAAAACAACAGCCACACCTGAGAACTAACAGAAATAACCAGAACCTGGACAAGTACTAATGTCCACCATGTATAGCCTAGAGTTTCATTTATTCCCTGCAGGATATCAGTAGAAAACAATGGCGACAAAGACAATTGCTTTTTCTCGACAAGTATCACAAAATAAAGCATTATATGTCCCTGAAACGTACAACTTCCCGAAACAAACTTTCTCGTTATAAAACCCTAACACTAACTTACACAGTGAAAAAAATGTAATAAAATAAAGAATATAATGAATTGTAAAGCTTGAGCGACGTCATTAAATATATGAGTAATTCCTACGGAATCAGAAAATTGTCTCTCGGTCGATGACTTTTTACACGCGATGCTGTCTGTTTTCTACAATATATTGACGTCATTCCTTCCCTTAGTGTGTGTTTTGATGCGTAATATTTCTAAAAATGGCTGTACTTGTTGAACCAGAGTTCGCAAGCAGTCCGATCTCTCTGGTATTTAGGAGATGAAAATGTACAAAAGCTTTTTGTAAATCTTTACGTCAGAGTTGTATATTGATTTATTAAATTATGCCTCCAACTGAACCCAACGCCTTAGAATTTGTCTTTTATAAATTTGGCAGATAAAATATCGGATAGTATTTCACAAACAACCGTGTGAAAAATGATGTCTTCTTAGCGCGCCGTATGCCTTCGAAGGTCGACGATCCTAATGGCTAATTGAACTTTTGGCAACGCAAGTCGGAAAATGTCAGATGATTTACAATTAAACCAACGAGTAGTCTATTATCTAAGAATTCTGGCGTCTTCGGACTAGCGGTGGCTTTATAATATTTTAAGCGAATTGCGGAAATGCCGCTGGATAAAAATTGAATAACAAAATTTTACATAATTTTAATTTTAAGTCTAATAACACAGCCCCACAAAAAAAAAAGTTCAGACCAGCGAACCAGACCCATGTATCCCTATGTATTCTCGGTCGCTGAATCCGAATCCGAGGTCAAAAAAATTCGTACACCCTCAAAATCTTGAGCTAGAGCCAAAAAACACCCCTGGACTGGGGTAAAAAGAATATTAAGCTACGAGAATAGTTGTTACATCCTAATCTATCGAATTATACAAATTAAGGTTAAACAGCAGCGTATATACAATAGATATGAAACACACCCCCAGTGAGGGGTGAAAACTAGCCCCCATTTATAAAAAAATCGATCCAAAACAGCAGTGACTGTTGAAAAAGCTCGAAAGGTCTAAGTTTTGTTAAAGTGCATCAGATCCGACGTAATCTTCATAAACTGCCCGTATAGGGTTGAGAACAACCACCCTTAAGTTTAAAGGACACAAAACAAGAGGCTAACTCATTTGGCACATAGATTTATCTAAGTTGGATGAGAGAGTGGATGCCGGTGTATATAGCCTAAAATATAGACTTTCATTTCAAACACCTTACGCTCCCACCATCTTCCAGGCAGATATTTTTGCTGCAGACTTTTGCGCAAAAAAAAGGCACTAGAGAAGCAACAATTAAGCACTTATGGCTTTCAAGTAATTTCTTTTTTAGTCCAAAATTGCCTGGGAATGTCTACAATTTGTAAATCAAATGACAAGGAACAACAAGGTTACCCTAGTAGGTACCAAGGCATGAGGGAATGAGACTGCAGATAACTTTTCCATTCATCAGACCAGGGCCGTTCTGTGGGATAGCAAAATATCACACAATAAAGGAGGTACGAAGACAGGAGCGTAAAAGAGATCCTCCTACTGAAATCTAACTCAAAATCAGAGACAAGCGAAAAACTATTCCCGACAAAGAGCACACAAGCTATCTACCCAATTTCAGCAAACTAAAATAAGAGCTAATAACAGGCCTTTACATACAGACTACTTTTCAACTCAAGTGTTGACTGGACGCGGATTTTTCAAGGTATATACACACAGACTAGGCAAAGCAGCAGAGGAAATATGTGCGAACACAGGTTCGCAGTATGCACATGTGTCTCTGTATACACAGTAGCACACGCACAGTAGCAATGCATTAGATGGAAAGCAGAAAGACAGAACTAGGAATCATATTAAACCAGAATATCATAGAATAAATAATGGCGAACACCGAAAAATGGAGCTCGATAGAAAAGTACATCAGAAAAGTAATGCAATCAAAAGAACAGGAGGAAAGAGACATGCAAAGGAGGCAGGATAACTAAGGCAGAATCTTTCACATCCAGATGTATGCTGCAAAGCGATTCCGAGGTGTGAGATTGAAGGGGCGGGGGGCTTTTAGCTTTTAGTGGGTAAAAATCTCACACTACTAGGGACCGTGGTTTCTTTTGAAGATTTTCCCCCACCGAAAAAAAAAGGTAATGGATGTTATCTGCTTTTTCAAAATGTATAATCACTTTCCGGACACCCTTGGCTTTGCATTTGGAGATTGTTTACTAGCTCTGGTATGTTATTAAAAGAAGAATATTAAAAGATTTATCATTCTAAAGTCGGGGTATTTTTAAAATGTTTAATTTAAGTTTAGTCCCTTAACTCCTTTGGTTTTTTCGACAATCTCTTCTAATTTTTGTCATATATTATTTTATTTGTCTTTAAAGCACACAAGCTATCTACGGAGGCAGCAAGCAACTCTACCAAATTGCACTTGAAAGAATTAGAACATTTAACTTTGCATATTTGAAACCAGTGGCAGAATGGAAGCACCCACATAAGAAGGAGCTTTTATGAGGACAAATAAAAGATGAAGATCACCACCTGCGACTTTTCTTCCTAAGTAAAACCAATTCGTAGCAACGAGGCCTGCTCACTACTGGCACCACAGACTCCACATCTATACATATAATAAATCTGCAAAGTTGACGTGTCTGTACATTGAAAATATTTTCAAAAAAGTGATCTGGGGATATGTAAGACGAGTAATAGAATACATTAAGATAGTTTTTGCAATTTTTGTCTGTTTGTCTGTTTTTTGAACGCAGAAACTATTGAACCAATTTGAATGAGTTTTCACAGGTAAATTTATCTAAGGTTTTATCATTTAGTTTTTATTTAATTGAAATCAGCCTACTCTAAGTCAAGTTTTAATTCTGGGGCTGAGAAATCTTTTTTTTCTGAAGCCAAATATCCATCTCACACACATAAGTCAAGTTTTATGAAAATCGGTTTATCGGTTTAGTAGAACCGGAGATACAGCTTGATCTCTACAATAAGCGTATTTGCACGGCATAAACTTTCATGATTAAACTTCTGAAATATTCCACAATGATGATTCTATGTCAAACGTCGTTTACAAAGAACTTTTTAGTTTATTTCAAAACTCAACGCGAACGTAATCGCGAGCACAGTTAGTTGAAAATATTTCTTGAATTTTGATAATTGTGTTAATTTTCCAGTTGTCTCACAGTCATAAATATTAGATTGACCATAAAATTATTGGTCTTTTTTTCTCAAATATACGTTAACTTTACCGAAATGTTTAGTGTTAGTGGTTATTAAAAAAAAAATAGTTTTTATTGGAAAAACTGAGTTCATTCATTATTTAATAAAAGGACAACATTTTTTATGCGAATTTGTTAAAAAAAAAACTAGCCAATTATAAAATAACTGACCTTGGGATTTGTCAAGGTTCTGGGGAAAAAACTGTCAGATTTTTAATAATTCGTAGTAGTATGTTGAACGGTTCATTACTACATTTCGCGTTTTACATTACAAGTAAAAGTGTTGGTCTGGTATTGTATTGTAGACTGCAGAATTTACTTAATTTAATAGTTTGCTTAGCAACTACCTCCTGGTATTGTACAAAATGAAAGTTTATATTGGGTCGAATTTTTATGTATTTAGAAAAATGCTTTGCAATATTTATATATGGCAAGCATGTAAAATATTTATGACTGACATTAGTTTTTATGGCGTCCATCATAGAAAATGGGATTATTTTAGTACCACTATTCATTGTGAGATATAACCCCCCTTTTTTTAAAAGTTTTTATTTAACTTGCAATGTTTGTATGTTAGTTTGTTTGTTTAGGTCAAATCTTGCAATCAAAATTTCGGCTATTTCTAACTAAGCTAGAGCTTTGAAATTTGGCACACGTGTTTAAGTTCGGTGACAATGCAATATAGTGTTTCTATTATCATTCGAAATTCAATATGGCGGACGTCCCAAGATGGCGGATCACCTTTTCTTCACAACCTCCTAGATACGGGTATCAAATGAAAGGGCTTGACGATTAAAATATGATAAACAATGTCGTCATTCTAAATCCAATATGGCAGACGTGCAGTCAAAATTTCGACTTGTTCTAATTAAGCTAGAGCTTTGAAATCTTGCATACATATATAAAACCGGTGATAACGCAATATGATATATCTAATATCATTCCAAATCCAAAATGGCCGACGTCCCAAGATGGCGGATCACTTTTTTCTTTACAACCCCCTTAACACGGATATCAAATGAAAGGGTTTGACGAGAAAAATACGATAAACTAACTGACGTCATTCTATACCCAATATGGCGGATTATCCTTTTCTTAGAAGCCACCTAGGATGGATATCAAATGAAAGGGTCTGACGAGTAAAATACGATAAAATATGTAACGTCGTTCTAAATCCAATATGGCGGACGCGTTTTTTAGTTTTAATACTGTAATATAATCGGTAATGCTAAATTTGATTTAAGAGAAATACATAGATATGTTCTTAGAATTACCTGTGTCAAGATTAATTCTCGCGACACGTTTTTATATCATATAAAATTTTATAATGTAACAAGATGATGGGTTTGATTTACTTCAGAGTATATTTTCTTTTTTTAGCACATTAAAATAAAAGCTTTTTATTAAAAAAGTTTTTTTACTACTAATTTTTCTGGGTTCAAGAATTATACAATGATGGCAACAAAACAATGAGACGTTTTATGCCTTTTCTATTTTTTGTTATAACCATTATTTTAGACAATTTTATGCTGTAAAAAGGTGCGTATAATTTGTTTCCCTATTTCGTTTAATATCCAAGATATTGTCTTGTTTTTATATTCCTACCCCAACTGAGAATATAAATCATTGGTACCGTGACATTTTTGCAGTTGAAAATGAACCCATTTTAAATGAACTCATTTAAAATGCTCAGTCTTCGGTTGAATTTCTTTCTAAAAAGATATCGTTAAGTAAAAACATTTAACAATCTAAAAGTAGAAAATAAACTAGAATTAAACTCCTCTGTGAAGCACCTGCTTTTAAAGTCTAACGTCGACAGAGATTTTCACTCCATCAACTTTTCACATACTCATTTTCGCATTTGTCAGGCTTTTATCGTTGCCTCGATTTTATTTTTGAAATATTATGTGAAGCTGCTTCCGGCGTTAGTGGAAGCTGAGCAAGATAAACCTCCTGACGAACACGCCTTTGTTGCCTCGGCCGCAATATGTTTTCATTCGGCTTGAATAAAAAAAATCAGCGTTAATTCCGCAAAAAAAAATGTATACTTATTTTCCCACAAATTTCGTCACAAAAGATACTTTCACGAAAATTGTCTCAGATCCTATCTAAGACTCGAACCCCCCCAAAAACGATGAGAATACTAAAAGTCAGTTTTCAATTTATATACGAACGCCGCCGAAAATTTCGGGATAAATTAACGAAGGCAAAACCAAAATTATGACCCTCCATCCAGGCCTAACACTACCGATAGAAAACAACAACTTTGCACACATACTTGCAATAACAACTGCACCACAGATGAGAATAGTTTTGGCAAGCAGATGCTATTTCGAACTGTGCAAACATCTCCACAGCCGAAGTATTTAAAACCCAGTGCTAACATATGGATTAGAAACTTTGATATCAACAAAAAATAATAAACTGTTATACTGCTAAACTTGAAAGAAATATCTTAGAAAGAACTCATAATGCAATATATGCACAGTGGGCTAGAACCACCTTTAAATGAAATATGCATGCACTCTCTCAATTCCTACGGGAAATGGTAGCTTTATCTGTCCTGAAACAATTCCCGTAAAATCTGAAATCATTCCCTTGGCCGTTTTCTAGAAAATTCACTTTTGTTTTTTTTTTGAAAACTGATTTTTTGCATTGATAAAAACAAGAATCTACTACATTTTTGAAGCTTCTGAATACCCGGACATATTTCAAACAACCTATCAGTTAAATATCAGTTATCTTCTTCAATCCGTGATTCTTACGTTTATAAAATAGACAAAGACAATATCTATTTTCATCGTGCGTTCTTACATGATTTGCGTTACATTTACATTTTGCATAATTTCTTTGATTTTAATCATGGTCACAGAAAATTTTCACTCTTGGAGTCTTGGATTGTTTGCCTAGTGAAGTCTAAAGAGTAACTGACCGAGCAACGCCAATATTCTTTGGCAGTGATGACGGTCTCAGATATCTTGTACATCGCTGTAGACCTGGACCGGCCTCGTACGCGGTGGGCGAGCTTACTTTACATTAACCCTACTCACAAATGTGAGCGGTGTAGATGATTTCGGCCCACCTCCCCGGGTCCTGGCCTTTTGGACCTTGCTGGCTAAGACCTTTATCTTTTGGCGCTCTTCTGTCTTATAATCTTTCCTCGCCAGCTTGTCACCCCCTGGATAGTCATCTGTCTGTTCGGAAACTTTGGGGTATTTTTGGCTGAGATTGACTGCCGGTATGTAGAATGTCAATTGACATCCTGCCATTCGGATCATCGGTTAGGTAGGAATGAGCTATGTAGCTCGAGGAAGTGCAGACCTAAGTGCTTTGGTAGCACTTTCGATCTGCACGGAGCTAGGTGACTACGAGTACTGGATAGCATTTCGTCCGATACCTGCAGGGTAGTGGGTGGGTGTTGGGTTATCGTCACGTCTCTTCTGTGGGTTGTCTTCATCGGCGGTGGTATAGTTCTCATACTCACTCGTTATCTGACTGAGCGAATGGAAAGTCTACTCAGATGGCTAATAGAGGCGCTCAGATTTCCCTATAGTAAATCCAGTTACGCAAATAGTAATGTTATTCATTGGTTACGGATATATTGGTAGACAAAAATTGCTCTTTCAAAATAACATAGGAATAGATCTAATGATTTTGTCTAAATTGACTACTTGGAAAGTTTATATAACCCGATTATTATTAAAACGTCTGGAGTTGTCGAGCATGAAGGTTTCTTGTATGTTATTTCCCCAAACTTGGCTTAAGTTAAAATTCGTATTGGAATGTTCAATTTTACTTTCTTGATTGACATTTTAACAAGCTTATCAATGCAAAAAATCAGTTTTCAAAAAAAAAAAATAATAAAAGTGAATTTTCTAGAAAACGGCCAAGGGAATGATTTTAGATTTTACGGCAATTGTTTCAGGACAGATAAAGCTACCATTTCCCGTAGGAATTGAGAGAGTGCATGCATATTTCATTTAAAGGTGGTTCTAGCATACTGTGTATGTTAATAGGGTATGGCAACGTAGACATAATTTTGAGCTATATGCAAAATACATGGAATTATCAACGGACAAGATATTGTTACCTCCATTCCATCAAAATTGAACGATTTCTATAGGCACATTAGATTCAAAAAAAACTTCCTACCAGAGAAAGTTTTACTATCACGACCAGGTGGAAGCGGATGACGGGGAAGGCCGAGATTAAGATGGAAAGACGACCTAGCTGAAGATGTTAGAAACATTGAAGCAGCAAATTGGCAATGAGCAGTGTTCGATCGCAGTGACTGACGAAGAAAACCTGGAAACGTCTGGGCGTCCCCAGAGCTGTAGCACTATTGATGATAATGATGATGACATGGTAAAACAAAAATGTTGAAAAAATATATCGTGCCATGAAAAGTATTTTCTGGAGCCCACAGATGACCTGGATTTTTTCAGATTTTTAATTACATTTTTTTACAAAACTCGAAAAGTTGCTGTCAAAATATGGCTAAAAGCAAGTGCGTCGGCACCCTATTTTTGATACTTTAGCGAGGTACAAACATAACTATCAACTCGACTATTTATTTTTTTAGAATTATTACTTTAGAAAATTGTATACCCTACCAAACAGGTACATATAGTGTCTTGCCCTGTTTTGCTTAGTTTTCAAGATATCGACGAAAAACCATAAAAAGTCCAATGTTTTGTTGCTACCTTTGATAACAAGTTTTAAATCCGGAAAGAAGGGAAACAATTTCATTTTTTTCTGATGGTGATCTCTGAAAACTATGTCCGCCTTGGATTTAGTGAACATGCTTAGACTTGTGAAAGAGACTGTTCAACGTCGACAGCTGTAACTGGTGCATACTTCAAATATGTATAAACTTTTGCAGTAATGTTACAATTATGTCTTGTGCATTTCAGTCAATTTTTGGGCAAAAGGGACGATATAAAAGATAATTTAATAAACTTTGATATCTAGATATTTTTAGCTAAAATCAATAGTTGTTGAGTTGAGTTATACTTCTTCATGAAATTTTGATTTTAGCTCTATTACTCTGACCAGTTATCATTCCTCATTAGAGCCGATTTTGAGCGAAAGTGAAATATTACCCGGATTAAAAGAGCAAGTCCAAATGTACCGCAGAGCTTGGATGAATTCTGGCATTCCTTTTACAGGACTGTGCTATTTTATTAGCTCGATCGTTAAATATCACATTTAAATCATTGAAGACCTTAATATTTCCGAAAGTTTGGAAAATATTCAAAAGAGTTTCTGTTCTCAAAATAATTGACAAGCAGCTAATTAAAAAGTATCGCTTAATCAGGTATCTGAATGTCTATTATATGAAATCGTGTACAAACATAATATGAAGCCCCATATAATTTTGAAGTAGCATGGATTATGCTAGGTCTATTCACTTTCACTTGGTCTATTTTTCTGAATATACTGCAGAGCACCTTGATACGGCTGGCCAGGTTGATGTTGTTAATACGGACTTTTCAAAAGCATCTAACAGACTGGATCGCGTTACGCTAATTCATTTAGGTTCTTTGGGTTGAACTGACAATTTTTGGATATTTTTTATGTTCTATTAGACTAAGTTAGTATGTGCAATATTGTGGTTTCCGGTCTATTAATATCACTGCTAACTCAGGTATACCCCAAAGTTCCACACTGGGACCTCTACTGTTCCTTATTTTCACAAACGACACCACCGTTAGTCAATGTAAAACGTTACTTTACGCTGATGATTTAAAGGTATACGATGCAATTAATACTGACAGGCTTCAAGATGGTCTCAACTTACTACACAACTGATGCATACAATATAAACTATACTTAAATCTAAGCAAGTACAATGTTGCTACATATGATTTTTTATAAAACATAGATAATGTATTCATATAAACCGATGGTAGTATATTTAAAGGGCTAGGGTGTTATTCGAATCCCAAGATTAATTTTTCGAATCACATAAATGAAATGGTTCAAAATGTTTTAAATGTCTAAGATTCATAACGAGAAATGGCAAACAAATAATAATGCAATGGAGGACAATGGAGATTAATAATGGAGATTATGACACTACTTTTCAATTCATATGTACGCTCCAGATTAGAATATGTATTAATGGTACTTATGGAGTCCAAGGTACGAAAACATGCACTGGCTGTTGAATCAGTTCAAATGCGATTTGCAAAGTCTTTATGGTACAAGCAAGATGCTGTATATCCAATAACTGCTTTTCCTCAGAATGAACTTCTGCGATGGTTTAATATTTTCAATATTGTTAACTTAAAGACAAGTATTTACCTGTTCTTCTGACAAATGCTTTGATTTCTTCTCCATGTTATGTTAGGTACACCAATTATGAACTTTTACACTACAATATTATAAGTGATATCGACATATCTATTTACTTATTTATTTATTTAAAGGTACAACTGCCCAGACAGAAAAAATCCAATTAAAGGGCAGGAAGATACAAATGATAAAAACAACATATCTTCATGTAAAGACAATCTCAAATACAATCCTATTATACAACTTAATTACCTAAAATGCAATTCCTAATATTACAAATATTATAGTAAAAAAGATCCAAGTCCGCCTGATATTGGATAAACCGTGAGCACATGAGTAAATAGGTGAGAATATTAATAAATTAGTACGAGGAGTCGGTATGTTAAAT
The DNA here is from genome assembly GCA_936432065.2 of Rutpela maculata. Lineage (NCBI taxonomy): Eukaryota > Metazoa > Arthropoda > Insecta > Coleoptera > Cerambycidae > Rutpela > Rutpela maculata. Next base: position 39,057,006 of record OW386292.2, read on the forward strand.
AAAGAATACGATCGAGTTTGAAAAGAGGGTATATTTATAATTTCATTTAATAGCTCAGAACAGTCAATTTTGTTGGTTAAAAGTTTATGTAAAGAGTACAGTAAGTATGCTCATCGTAACGTTAGTTCATTTAAGTTAAATCTAGCCAACAATTTAGATTGCAGTATATCAACACCATCAGACTTATAAGAAAGGTATTTAGCATGCTTCCTCTGAACTTTTTCTAAGTTAGAAATATAAGTTTCATATTTTCAGAAACTGAAGCGTATTCTAGTTTAGACCTGACAAAGGCATTAAACAGCAAAGTAATTGCTGAAACATCTTTAAAGTGCCGTGAATTTTTCATAATATAACCCAGATTCTTATTGGTATTAGCTATAATGTAATTAATACGAGGAATAAAAGTGTGGAATCAAACATAACACCCAAGTCCTTGAATTCGGAACATCTGGTAATGTCTTCACTACCTATATTATAGTTATTGAATTTATTTTCCTTGTGAAGGACATGGCATTATACTTCGATATATTCAACGGTAACTTATTAGTATTACACCAATTATTAATTTTTGTGAGATCTTGCTGTAATTTATCACAATCAGTTATTGACCTAATCGAGATAAATAGCTTAAGGTCATCGGCATATAGGAAAGTATTAGATGTCTCAATGTCCTGACAAATATCATAAATGAATAATATGAAGAGTAAGGGACCCACAACTGAGCCTTGCGGTACTCCCAATGTTACCGACACTTGAACAGATGTGAAACAACGATAATGTACATTTAATAGCCTATTAGATAGATCTGAACAGCAAAAATTGATAAAGTGCGTGGTTAGTCCAAAGGTTGATAATTTTTTCAATAAGATACTATGATCTAGCCTATCAAAAGCTTTGGAGAGGTCAGTATAAATTACATCAATCTGACCACCTTGATCAAGTGATGTAGCAAGAAAATTGGTAATACTTACAAGATTCGTGGTTGTTGATCTACCAGCTAAGAAACCATGCTGATGAACTGATATTTGAGATTTCGTATGAAAAGATAAGATATCATATAAGATAACCTCAAAGAGCTTGCCAAAGTTACAGAGGATAACTACAGGTCTATAGATTAAAGATGGTAGTCAGCGGTAAAGCGAAGATAATGGCGCAGTTTCTTAACAGAACATTTCATCTAGAACATCTTAGTAGAACATTCCATAATAGAATATTCCATCAGGACCAATAGTTAATTTGTTTTTATATTTCCTTAAGGCTATGAGAACTTCTTCCATTTTGATAATTGGAGTATTAAGTTGTGAGATATCGAAAGTGTCATCCTGATCTGCTTTAACGTAATTAGATGCTATAAAAGCAGACTGAAAGTAACTAGCAAACGCATTGACTATGCTTTGAGGATCACTATTAAGCTGGGTGTTGTCGTAGGACATTGGTTGAGGAATTTGTAGATGAATTACGCATGTTATTAAGGAAAGATCAAAAACAAGTAGGATAGATTTAATTCGCAATTCCGAACTTTCGATATATTTTTTATGTGCAGAGTCAACATCTCTTTTGATTTTGGAGCGTAATAACTTAAATTGATTTAGATATTGTACTTCCCTCCTTTCTTTATATAAGTGCCATAAACGAGATTTGTTTTAATCTGTTTAATTGTAACTTGGTTAACATAAGAAATTATACCTTATAAGCTAAATGTTCTTGTTGCTAAATGTATTTGTTAGTTTATGTTGTGTTATCTATAAGAATTTAATATACGGATTTATGTGTATCTCTGAATATCTGTATGTGAATGTATACCATATATTTATTGACGATCATTGTTAGATGATATTACCACTTTCTTTTATTTTGCATTTTTGAAATTTTCCTACCCTGTAATAGCAGTCATCTGCTTGGGTAGCGTACTACTAAATAAATAACTATTTTTAATAATATTTTTACTATATTCACCCAAGTGTTAACCCAAAAATTTTTGTTCGAACTTTATGAATGTTTTTCTTCGGTATAATTTTGTAAAGCTATAAATCAAAATTAAAGTTAGAACACTATATTTCAACTTCATCGATAAACTACGCCTTATTCCTATATGAAAGTTCTAGATAATTCTGTTATAAATAATTAAATTGAAACATTAAATATATTCTCCTATTTCTTAAATAAGTAAAAAAAAATACTTTCTCTAGATGCTAAAGTATCAAATAACTTTAGAACTATTATACCCTTTTGGCGTCTAAATGTTTTCAGAAATACGATAGACATTGAAACATATTTAATACGAAACCTGCTTGGTATTCCGATTGAAAACCTTACAATTCCATTACTTTTAAAAGGTATTAAAAGCTACAGACGTTTAATGCAAATGTATTTCAGAATCGTTCGGTAGGCAGACAAAACAAATTAAGAAAATACGTGAGGAAAATATCCTTACCTGTTGGAGTCGCAGACGGGCAAATGGCAGTCGGAAAAATAGTTTTACTCACAATTTAGAAGACACTATAACTAATGTTTAACAGTTTTTTTTATAGTTCCATTAATATATCAGCCAAAAATTAGGCAGTGGAATGTACTATGAACACTATAAGTTACTGCTTGTATTGTTAATTAGACAAATATCAGCACATGAATGTCTTTTCAGTCAGAAGTTGTCCAGAAACTGAACAATCTGAAACGTGGAATGGCTTGTAAACATCTACCAACTGATGTTAAGTGTTAGCTGAGAACTGCTTTCAGGGTTGGGGTTGATTCCTATTTGGCTCACGGTCAGCGCCGCCCCTCAATCGATAGCACGCCGCCGCCATGGGGAGGGTACATCAGCGAGATGTTTGAAAATTTCCAAGATTTCTTATGTAACCCTCTAATTGAGGTGTGTTAATTCCAAGTTTGTGGAAATCTGAAAAAAAATAAAACGTACAACTTCACGAGGAATTTCTTATATTTGAGCCGAAATAAAATAAATTACTTTTGATTACAATTTTAGCCGGGGCAGTTGCAGGGTTAAGTCTGTAAACTGAAGTGAATGAATGAATTTATTATGAATGAAATGATTATCAAACTAAGATTCAGTTTGAATTAAATAATTAATGTGGATATTCCTTCTTATTCACAACGTCTTAGCAGAAGTTGGCCTCCCTTTGCTACATAGTACGTTTGACAGCATTACATCATCTGTCTCGGTTGCCTGTTAGACATACGGCCTTATCTAAGAGTTATTCCATCCTTGGAGGGCATTCTCATCACCTCTCCCCTTAACTACCAACCATTTTATATGTTATATCCGCGGTTGATGTGGTACTGATGTAAGGAAATAAGGTCTGCTTACGCTCAGTTTTCGGGGTCAGCCAGTAGCGTAACCCTACCCAATTGCGTCCTTGTTGAATTTAATGGAGACAAATTTAAAATGCAATTGTAGTCTTGTCACATGATTATGTTATTTTTTAGTTTAGTTACATAAAGTTGGCAATGGTCAGAGACCGAATTGACAGTTCAGAAAGCATGTGAACTCACAACTAAGGTGGTGTCATCAGCCAATCCCAAATTGGAAATCTGCTACGGCTACGCTACCCTACCAGTTCAGAAGCACACGACGCATCGTGTTATATATGATAAAAATGATTACAGAACACGGCCCTTTGCCAACTTGATACTTGCCAGTGGCGGTGGTGTTGTCGACTTACATCAAACTAGAGTTTTTTTCATTCAGTTTATGCAGAATATAGACCAGATGATTGGCTCGTCCCCTTCTTATGCACTGATGCAAAGATTATAACACAAATATGAAAATTGGCGGAAAAACGAGGTAACCAAGAGGGTTTTTCGGAACTGTCTAAACGGGGCCCCTAAGCAACATACTAAAAATCTCACCCTTCGCACCCCATCCCCACTAATTTTGGGAAGAAACTTTTTTCGAATACTTTAGTAATTTCTCTTTTAAAACCTTTTATCTGGGAATGTCCCAAAATTTACAATTATAGTCGGTAAATTCAAAATTAGTTTGTCCTTAAGACGTTTGCAAACAATAAACGAAACTTTGATAATCGAAAAGTTTGATTATTGATTTAAAGGGTTGATCCAGAAGAGACAGTAGTAAAAAATAAACAAATTATGTGCTAAATTTTCAATCTCTATATACAGTGTGTCTCAGGATAAATGTAACAAGACCAAAAATTTTGGAATGGTATTTGGGGATTCAGTCCTGCTTGTTGTAAACTTAAAGTATACCAAAAATGACTTGATTTGGTGTTCTACAGGGTGTTTTATAAGCAAAGTTGTAAAAATCACCACTAATAAAGTACCTTTATTTTTCAAAATATGAAAAGTTATTTCGAATGCAATTTTATACCTCTATACCAAATTTCAGGAATGGACCGATCAAGTGGCCGGCGAGATCCCCAGACCTATCAATATTGGATTTCTTTTTATGGGGTCGCCTCAAGCAGTTGGTTTACGCTGAACCACTTCCTAACGATGTAGCAGTATTGAAGCAAAGAATTACAAATGCTGTAAACTCCATACCGTTAGATCATATTCGAAACAGTTTTAAGGACTTCAGGCGAAGGATCGAAATATGTGTGGATGTGGGTGGTAGCTACGTCGAATAATAAAAAAATTGTAAACATTGTTTTGTATTGGTCAATAATTAATTTGTTTGTGAATCTGTTATGTTTTTGATATTTATTACTTGTTATAATTTTTAAACCTCATTGATCTTCTGTTAGTAATTGTTTCTTGTTTTACAATTAGTTCGATTAACATTATATCTTCTTACATCTCGTATATTCAATTTATTATTTACCAATAGCCTACTTTTTGAGATGATTAACATTTGCTCCTACACAACTTTAACTATGAATTCAACTCTTAATTCGCAAAAAGGGGAAGTTTCAAAAAAATAATTTTATATTCCTGAAATTTGGTATAGAGGTATAAAACTGCATTTTAAATAACTTTTCTTAGTGAAATTTTTTCATATTTTGAAAAATAAAGGTACTTTATTAGTGGTAATTTTTACAACTTTGCTTATAAAACACCCTGTAGAACACCAAATCAAGTCATTTTTGGTATACTTTAGTTTTACAACAAGCAGGACTCAATCCCCAAATACCATTCCAAAATTCCAAAATTTTTGGTCCATTACACCTCTTGTTATATCTATCCTGGGACACACTGTATATAGGTCATTGACAAAGGTAATAACACGTGTCTACAAAAAAAAGGTCTCGTCCTAAGGTTTTCCTCATGTAACTTTTCTGTAATATTTTGACGTGCTGAAGCCAATTTTGGACAAAAAAAAAATTTTTATCGTGTCAGTGTTCATCTACCATCCCCTAAAAGGGTCAATAAAAGATCTTGTTTGTCCTAAGGTTCTGATCTAACTTTTCTAAAGTATTTGGACGCGTTGAAGCCAAATTTGGACAATTTCTTTTTCTATCGTGTAAGTTTTTCTCTGCCCTAAAAGGGAAAACAATTTTCTATCGTATCAGTTTCCCTGATTCCCTTTCCCTGTCACCCTTAGGGGATAACAGGACATGGTAGAGGAAAACTATATTTTCATTTATATAATATCTTTACTGAAAATTCTTTGTTGAAGTTTGTTTAGTCAGAAACATCTCTTTTTGTTTCAATGCTGGGTTGACAACAAACGACGGTTGGTATGATGTAAAATGTCCTGTCTTCCATGCAATGAGTGGCTGTGAGATAACTTCATGTATATTTTATGAGGGTTAAGTCAATATCTTCAACAACCTTTCCAACTACCAGTTGCAAAACGAATAAGTTTTCAATAATTTCCACTCACCGCGTGGAGAAATCTCCAGAGCCACATATCAGTATATGCTAGCGATTCATGGGGCAGCAGAGAGGGAGATGTCGTTGAAAAAACTTCCGATTTTTGCTTCATGAGGGTGCTGTTAAGAAATTGACCTTAGCCTCCCTACTGCTCACGGAAGATGTGATTTGCATTTCACGCATATCGTGCCTTTATTTCATTAATTTGAAAAAAAAAATTGTCCTTTTGTAAGTGAATGACATTGATGAAAATATTATATTTATCATTACAACACTCGTGCACACATTGCAGGAACGGACAGTTTTTTTAGTGGAACATTACGTTGCAGTATTACTGTGGCCAGCACAGTATCCGTATTTAAATTCAGTGCATGTTTTATTTGGACAGCTAACAGACGTAATGCGTGATATTGCTGTTAAAAAAATGTTCTTGTTTTCAAAGAACAACACACATACTCATGACAAATCAAAATACCAACAAAAATAATGAGTAACTATTCTGTGAAATCTTTTTGCAATCAGAAAATTTGTTGAAAATCACTATTCACTGTTTTATATTCCAATAGTACGACTATCGCATTAAAGCAAGGATGGAGCTGAATTTCTCAACACAGCGAATCCATAGCTCAACAAAACGACCTGCTGGATCATCAGACTTGAACCCACTGGGCGTTCTTTTATCGGCACAACTTACATCAAACGTGAATGAAGCCTAACTGAAATATATTTTTTTTGTTCGAGATGTCGGATTCTTTAATTTTGTAAAATATTGTAGAAGGTCCTAAAGTATATTTTGAATATATTGTTAATAAGATATGTAATGTAAACATGAACACCTGAAACTAACTCTTTCATTTTAAAACTCTTATCGGTCATTATTCAAAATTGTGAAATTTAAAATGAAAAATTACTGAACATCTCCTCCGTGTGACACCTTGTGACTATGAAAGAGAATATCATTATACCACTCTATATCTTGAAAGGGCATAGCAGGATAAGTATGTAAAATCTGCCCCTAAACAAAATTTTGTTTGTTACCAACTATTTGAAGGGCCCTACCCTAAATATGAGTTTCCCAAAATTTCAAGCCTGCAGCCGCCATATTGGAGGAGTGGTGGAGGGTTTTTTGATTTTTGTTTTTAAAAATTTTCTCGGATACTGTTGTACGAAAAAATCCGAAAAAATTCACAGTTGTCACTTACATATTGGACTATTTACCCAATTTTTTTCATAATTTTTAAATGCAAATTTCGTATTAAAAAAAAATTGCAAATTTGTGCACACAATTTTTTGGCACTTCAAAAAAGAAGGCCGCTCTGGATTTTTCATCGTAAATTTCTCATTTATCAGGGCCTATTCTCGATTTTTTTCATATTTTTAAAAAATGTGGAAGATAGTTAAAAAAACGATAAACTGCATTACCGACCATTCTGTTATACGCGCCTCACTATCCTTTGAGTTAATGTCTTGTTAACAAATATACAGGGTGTTTCATTAATAACACTATTCTACAGCCTACGTATTGGAAGTAAAAATAGCAAATTCTTAGTAACTTCGTCATGCTAAATAACAATATAAAAAGCAAAATACAGGTAATACAGGTATACAGGTAATAAAGTGAAACGCAGGTATAGCAGACGATCCAGCTGCTGGGACCCGACATTGTTGGTACGCTTTGAAGATAATTGGAATTCCAGCGGACCAGTTCACTTTTACGAATGAGTTCAAATCATGCCGACAAGGCTGGCTCCTTGCCGTTGGATCGTATGTAGACCTCTTATAAACCCTAGTTTATGGGCGGTCCTATCACAAATAATAGGTAGAATTAGAATTCTACGAAAAACGACCATACCAACTACCTACCTCTTTATTTGTCACTAAAACTAATATTCATTCTTAGGTAGTTGTATTTGTACCTTGTGCATGATAAGCGTTCATTTTCGAAAGTAAATAGTGCTATTTTGAAAATATGCCACGAAATTGTGTAAATACACCTAACAACTTTTGTTATATTTGTGGTGAAGTGACTTTTGCGCATCAAAAACGTAATTTTACTCCCAAAATTAAGAAGGCGTACCAGTTGTATTTTGGTTCTACAATTGGAGATGAAGACAAAAAATGGGCACCTCATATATGTTGCAGCAATTGTGCGAACAATCCTTGCAGTTGGCTAAGTGGAAGAGATCGTTCAATGGCATTTGCTGTGCCCATGATCTGGCGAGAACCTACAGATCATGTTACCGATTGTTATTTTTGCGTGATACCTCCTATTAGACAGGGTATTAACAAGAAAAAGAGGATGGTAATACAATACCCCAATTTACCATCTGCCATTCGCCCGGTTCTCCATAGTGATGAACTACCTATTTCTAATACACCTCAAGAATTGATTCTGACGAAGAATCGGATGATAATGTAGATGACGACTTAGTCCAGCCATCAACATTACAAGATCCCGATTTCTCTGCCGAAGTGTTCGGTGGTGAACCACACAAAATTAATCAACGCGAATTAAGTGATCTTATAAGAGACCTTGATCTGTCCAAGGCAAAAGTGGAGCTTTTGGCATCTCGATTACAACAATGAAATTTACCACAAGAAAATGTTAAAGTTTCCATGTATCGAAGTCGTCAAAAAGATCTTATACCTTTTTTTTTTCCAAAATGGAAAATGACTTGGTTGCCTGCAAGGACATTGACGGTTTAATCAGTGCATTACACATTCCACATGATCCGAGTGACTGGAGACTTTTTATTGACGCCTCGAAACTTAGTCTAAAAGCTGTGTTAATCCACAATAGAAATAAATTGCCATCAATTCCAATCGCCCATGCTGTCCACAGGAAGGAAATTTACAGTAACGTGAATTATTGCTACAAACTATAGAATATAACAAGTATAAGTGGCAGATTTGTGCAGACTTAAAAGTGATAGCTATCTTACTTGGTATGCAGCAAGGGTATACCAAATATTACTGTTTTCTTTTTGAGTGGGACAGTCCAGCGCGATTAGAGCATTACAAAATAAAAATTTGGCCGCCAAGACTGGGTGTTGAACCAGGAGAAAAAAATGTTGCTAACATTACATTAGTTGATTCACAAAAGGTAATACTGCCACCATTCCACATAAAACTGGGGCTTATGAAAAACTTGGTAAAAGCTATGGACAAAGAAGGACGTGCTTTCAGTTATTTAAAACAGAAATTTCCCGGACTTAGTAATGCGAAAATTAAAGAGGGAATTTTTGTGGGGCCTCCAATCAAGAACATTTTCAAAGATGCTGAATTTAGCAACATTCTAGAAGGTAATGAAAAAGCTGCTTGGAATTCCTTTAAAATGGTAGCGACATACTTTCTCGGTAAAAAAAGAGCAGAAAACAATTTTCAACAATTTCAATTTTTTCCTTTTCAAATTGGGTTTGTTTTCAAAGAATTTTTGAGATCTATGCGACAGTTTCCTCGAAAACGGTTGGAATCATAGAATTCTATCAAGTGTACCTTTTTTACGTAGAAATGACTCCTGCATGAGATTTTCTGGTCAAAAGTGCCACTACGTTTCGTAAAAAAAAGAGAAAAAAATATTCATCTTCAGGTATAGCTCATGTGGCGCCCTCCACGAGCTAGCGTGATGTGATACATAAATTATTGTTTCTTAGCTTAAAAAATGTTTCCTTACTAAATTGGGAGAAGATCGTCAAGAGGTAGTTGAGATATTGCAAAAAAAAGAAAGAAAAATTACAACTTTGACACCCTGTATCTCAGTAAGGATGCACATTTTATCTAAGTGTTTCAGGTTAAATCTTCATATTTTGGACTAAGGATTCTCCAGTTAGCATATGTCCTATTATTAATGAAACACCCTGTATATTTGTTAACAAGACATGCGTCCAAATGATAGTGAGGCAGAGAATGGTCGGTAATGCAGTTTTTCGTTTTTTAACTCTCTTCCACATTTTTTAAAAATATGAAAAAATTTGAGAATAGGCCTTGATAAATGAGTAATTTACGATGAAAAGTCTAGAGCGACCTTCATTCTTAAAGTGTCAAAAAATTGTGTGCAAAAATTTGCAATTTTTTTGCATAAGAAATTTGCATTTAAAAATTATAAAACAAAAATGGGTAAATAGTCCAACATGTAAGTAACAACTGTGAAGTTTTTCGGATTTTTTCGTACAACAGTATCCGAGGAAATTTTAAAAAACGTAAATCAAAAAAACCCCCACCTCTCCTGCAATATGGCGGCTGCAGGCTTGAAATTTTGGGAAAATCATATTTAGGGCAAGCCCCTTCAAATAGTTGATAACAATCAAAGTTTTGTTTGGGGGCAGATTTTGCATGCTTATCCTGCTATGCCCTTTACAATCACATATTACACGAAAAGTAGAAGATATGTTGTGTCTCGTCATATACAGTAAATGTAATTTGTAAGCTCCATATAATACCATTCTCAAATTATCAGAATCATCTTCCATTTCTGCACTGTATATTCAATAAATCACAGTTCCTGAGTTGCGGTACCAAGGTTGAGAGAGCTATTCGAGTGTATAACGAAAATCTAGATAGACATGGCGTCATTATAATTTTTATAGACCATAAAGAAAGAAATAAGTTCGTTGCCTCCTGCAAATGTAGTTGTTATCAGCGTATTCATTTCATGAATAGAATCGGGAAGTAGAGGAACAAGAGAATTAAGATACATTTTCTTTATTAACTGATATATCCTGACTATTGTCAATATTGGATAAGCAATAAAATTTGTGCGAGTTTTTCCGCTAGATTTCAGGATTTTTTAAATTCTTTATCGCTCTAATTTTTTGTATCGACGCGTCGACAAATATTATCGCGGTAATATTTTGACATGATTAGTTTGGTGAAATGTTTTCCGCAAATAGGACCACTCGTGTTTTTAAATTTTATCTATAAATTTCTTCACTAACTTATCGCTAATTATTAACGTAACTTGTAAATTGTAGTATTGTATTATATACGTAATAATATAATAATATAAACGTAACACGAACACACCACATAAGTTGAAAACTCCCAATTTCAAAGCCTGTAACAACTAAAATTATATAAAAATGCCTACCAAGCAGGCAAATCAATTATTTCATGTTAAACACACGAATGTACTTACGTAAGGTAATCCATCACAAAGTGATACGTCAGTAATTCGGAAAATCAAAACTATGCGCTAGCACTATACATTTGAATTCGTTGTACTTAAAGTTCTCTTAAACAAGCAAACCTTAATTTATTCATTAAACTATTTAAATTAAAAATAAGGATTAAATAGATAAATATATATTAACACGTTGACTGCCATCTCGGTCTATATGACCCAGGTTTTCATTGTCTATGAGGCCAGCTCGGTCCATAAGACCGTGTACTTATATTTTCCCTGTGGGTCGACTCGGTCTATAAGACCGAGTCATGTTTTTGGGATATCTGGATCTTCTAGATCTTTTCGGGATCTCGGAATCTCAAAGCGACTCGGTCCAGCACACTTCTATCGTTATAAATAGACCGAGATGGTGTAGTAAAGGACCGAGACCTTTTTTGACGTTTTTTTTTGGCATTTTTTTTTTTTCAAAATATTGTGTGTCAATTCATAGTGTATGATATTCATGGCCTGGGGAGATATTTTATTTGGTTAAACCGTTGCTACCGGTTGGCGCCTTATGAGAAATTTGTCTTAACTCGTATGGCAGTCAACGTGTTAATAAACACTTTAATATAGTAATTATTGAAAAATTCATTAACCACATAGTTAATTCTAATGTAACCTCACTAGATAAGCTGGCTTAGGGATACAGTAAGTACCCTTGGCGGGCTATGGGAGGGCGCAGACTTGACAGCTGTCGAGTCAAAGGACCTTCTAAAGAGGCCAAGAGTTCTGGTCTTTATCCCTGAACCAGAAGAACCGGAGGAGCGAGTCAGAACACGCTTGGAAAGGCAGAACACCGGACTGAGAGTGGGAGGCTGGCTACTCCTAAGTAGGAAAGTAGAGAAGGAAGGTGTAGTCCTGGCCTTCTCTATCGACGAGGCCTCCTTTGGGGCCTTGGAAATAAACCAGTTCCGAGCATTCTACAAGCTCGGAAGGATTAATTTCCGAGTCCTGAAGGGGTTAGATGGAAGGGAAAATAAGGGTCCTTCAAGCTAATCTGCAGCACAGCAAGGGAGCCACGGCAGTCCTTGCTGCGCAAATGAGGAACTTTGATGTGGCCCTCATTCAGGAACCCTGGGTAAACGGGGGCAAAATCAGGGGGTTAGGAGGTGTTGGGGGAGAACTCATCTACAGTAGATCCTCCAACATCCCCAGGACCTGTATACTAGTCAAGAGAGACTTAAAGATACTGCCGTTAATTAATTTTTGTTCCAGGGATCTAACGGCGGTCAAAATCCAAACAGGGAGCAAGGATTTGCCGAGCGAGTTAATTCTCGGATCGGCGTATCTTCCATACGACGGACCCGGTCCACCACCAACAAGGGAGGTCGAGGAGCTGGTTAGGAGTTGCGGGGGAAGAGAACCACAACTCATCATCGACTGCGATGCTAATTCACACCACACGACTTGGGGCAGTACGGACACCAAAATAACACAGGTCTACAAAAAAAATTCTGCTCTAAGGACTAAACCTATTTTTTGTGCTGAAACCGAATTTTCAATTAAAAAATTTTCTACCGTGTAGATTTCGAGTAAATGTAAAAAATTGTCAAAAAAACGTATTTTGGCAATAAAAACTGGGATTTACTCGAAATATACGCGGTAAAAATTTTTTTATATTGAAAATTCGGTTTGAAGACACACAAATATACTTAATGCATGATAGGTTGGAGCAGAACATTTTTTATTTGTTGACCTGTGTGACTGTTGTGAATGACTGAATTTCAATACAAGATTTAAGTATTTTCAATATACAACGTGATCTACCAGGACATGCGGAAAATTTAACAGGTTGTCCCCACCGAAAGGAGTAAAAAAAAATTAAAATTTTTTAAAAAATGACCAAAAAAATTACCTTATTTTTTGTAGGAATGCGCCGCCAATGACTTCAACTAATCTAACATAACGCGGTACAACCATATCACTTTATCAGACTTGGGATTGACACTACTGACAGCAAAGCCGGATAAGATATAAGTGACTTTTTGGTTTTAATCAAATCACACTACAAAAATACCGAAATAAATCGAAGACATTGATCTCATGCTGAAATGACAAGCAGATATACGAGATATTTAGTTAAACCGGTCAATGACACGGCCGTGCAACTATTGTTCGACCGGAAGCAAAAAACGCGGCTCTCTAGGGGTCTGTCTACACACGATCCAGTGGCACGGAGCCAGCCTTGTTGGCATGCTTTGAACTCATTCGTAAAAGTGAATTGGTCCGCTGGAATTCCAATTATCTTCAAAGCGCACCAACAATGTTGGCTACCTGCCGATGGATCGTGTGTAGACCTCTTTTTTTGATCTCGCCGGCCGGCTTCACTTTTTATGCCAATTAAGGAAATGTAAACAATTCGAATACGTTCCTTCACCAGTAAGTTCGTCGACCTCTTCAGAAGTAGGTCAGGACTTACTCAACATTCGCAAATTGACTAATAATTTAATCTACTAAATTACCTCAGAATCCTCTAAAATTTTGCAGGGGCTTTCCCACATTGAAGACTAGCACACCATTTTATTTTCCGCATTTCTTGGTAGATCATTCATTCATGGTTGCCTTAAAATGCCAGGAATCCTATCATGTAATTCAATACTTTTTCAGTATTAGCTAGAAGAGTTGTTTTGATTAATTCTCCAATAATTACTGTTTTAAAGTATTACCTAACTAATATATTAGTGTGTCCAGATTAGGACAACAATATACAGAGAGTAGGTAGGTATTTTCCTAATAAATAAAAAAGTGTGTAAGTTGTGATTTGCTTAATACCTGAATAATATTCTCTAATCATGATGAAAGCAAATAAATAAAATATATTTAATTGTAAAAATAAACAGGTAGACTTTACAGTTTAGAATTAAAAAAAAGTTACAAAATGTTTTACACTATTTCATCCTTGTACGCCGAGTTCCGAGGTTACCTCCATCGACTCCACCGTTACAACCCCCTCACTTTTGTGAGCTGAACATAAACCGAATGCCGTATTTTTTGTATTAAACCTCAAATTACACAAATGTTTATGAATTAGGAATAAATCATAATAAGGTGTAATTACAGGAAACCAGAACAGTGAGTTTTTTCACAATATTAATTCGCTTCCATGCCAAATATGTCGGAACTTAATAAGTTAAAAAAAAGAAACACTTAATCAAATCATTTTTATAAATAATTTTGAAGGTTCCTTATTAACGGAATGAAATCATGACGCTAGCAAAAAGTAGGTATTATTATACATTAAATTTAAATTAAAACTGAAAAAAATCATCATGCAAATATACTGGTTCCCAACAAGCACTGTTTTTCCCGACCTTACTTTTTAGGTACTCACTATTATTTTGAATTGGCTTAATAGACTAATGTACTTTTGAACAAAACAAAATATAACAATTAGGTAACAAAAAATTTCTTAGCAATTATATCTCGCTGAATTCTAAAATTCCTGTTACCAGCTAGAATTCTCAACCGGAAGTTTGTTATTCAAGAAAAGAATGAACAGGCATGATGTCTATTGTGTACATTTCCAAGTTTTCTTTTAATTTTGAATAATAAGTCTTCTGTTTGCATGTTTTTTAAACGTAAATATTGAGAATCTTCGTAAACTAATGGAAAATATGTAATTGTGGGAAAAAATGTAAAATATACAGGATATACACATGTTGTTTGAAGATATTTTTATGTACCTACTAGCTATTAATAAGCAAGATAGGTGGTCCATTCTTTTGCCTCTTTTGTCAGTTACGTGTTTAAACTTATCATATTTCATATTTCTAAAGGTTGATTCTCACTCCCCTGTTTCAACTTTCACTGCTCTAATTCAGTCATACATTTTTTATTGTCTTATTCTCTTGTTATCTCGTTATTGACGTAGGTCAGAATATAATACATAGGAAATGCGAGGTGCGTGTGAGATTTAGGCGTAGGCAGACAATGCTCACGTTTTACGACGTCAAAGATTTGGAGACCGCTTTAAGGTGATTCCTAAACCAGTTCAGTTAGCTAACTGTTCTGACTCAGGTCTTGCGTAGTACTACCATTTACATTACTAGGGGAAGCACATAGTACGTCACTGAAATGAAAATGTCTTGGTGAAATTATAAAGCGGCGAGTATGGTAATCGTTTCCATATAATGAATTCGCAGTGATTAATTTGTCTCATCGTAGGGAAAATTCCATAAACTAGAATACCGGGTGATTCAGTTTGGTATTCGCCCCCCCCGTATCTTTTTTATTTTAATAGAAAACTACAATAAACCATATATATTTGTAAATCGTTTGCCAAGCTCTATCGAATGACGTCCTTAAATCATCTCCTTGATCACATATGCCAAAATAACGATAGTCAACTTCTTTTTTTCAAATAGTATGCTATACATTTTTTTGTCGATTGTTGTAGAGCTTCTCTTTCTGCATTCAACCATGTGAAAAAAGTATACACTTCCATAAGGAAAATTTCGAGAAAATTAATAAAATACGAAAAAACTTCATTTAAAGGTTTTGTTTCTGATTCAACATAGTTAGCCATGAAAACAATTGAATTTTGTCATTGTTAGTAATGTCAAATTGAAAATATTGTTATTTGTGACTGTGTTATTCGTTTCTGTTTTATGTTATACTTCTAAATAGATTTACACAATGGTTATCTTACACTAATGAAGAAAAATTGGACATTATATTAATTTATGGAGAGTGCGGAAAAAAAAATGTGAAGCAGCCAAACGTTTATATCAAAATCGCTTTCGAAATAGGCCGGTACCATCAGATAAAATGTTTGCAAAATTGGCAAGAAATATGAGCGAAAGTGGAAATTTTGAGAAAAAAAGATACGTTTTTAAGCTCAGAACCGCACGAGATGAGGAACATACAGTTGCAGTTTTAGCCCGTGTTTTCGTAGACCCGCATATTTCTATTCGTCAGTTAGCGACAGAAACTGATATTTCATATTCTTCAATTCAAAGAATTCTGAGAGACAATAAACTGCGACCATATAAAATACATTTACATCAAGGCTTGCTTCCAGGAGATTACGAGAGACGTCTAAATTTTGTAGCGTGGTTGGCAGTTGCTCAAGAAATGACTATATTAGACCGCATCATGTGGTCAGATGAATCCCGTTTCCATAATAATGGAATTGTCAATAGACATAACGGCCATTATTGGTTGCAGGATAATCCTCACTGTCTTCGGGAAACTAATTTCCAAAATATCTAGGGAATTAACGTATGGTGTGGAATTCTCAACGGACAAATTATAGGACCAAAGTTTTACGAAGGCACGCTTACTGGAGAAAGATATCTACAGTTTTTAAGAGAAGAGTTGTTAAATTTCATAGAAGACGTTTTACATATTAGGCATAACATGATATTACAACAAGATGGGGCACCGCCACATAATGCTATAATTGTAATGAATTACTTAAATGCAGCTTATCCAGGTAGATGGATTGGAAATCGTAGTGAGGGAGTCAAGTGGTCTGTCAGATCACCGGATCTCACACCGTTAGATTTTTTCCTTTGGCCATATCTAAAAGAAAGAGTGTACTTTACACCTCTAAATGATGTCGAAGATCTTAAAAATATAATACAAACTGAATGCCGCAGATTAAATGTTGAAATTCTTCAACATGTATGTACCCAAGGCGTGATAAACAGAGGACGATTATGTTTAAAAGCGAACGGAGCACTCTTCGAACATATGAAGGAATAAATAATGTTTTCATTTTCTTAATTGTTAGTTAGTTTTCAAGTATTGGTAGTTTTTTTATTGGTAATTGTTATTTATTATTAGTTGCTATTTTAATATTATTGTTGAGTGTTACTATCATTAATTAACTAAAGATACGACATTAAATGTTTGTTTATATAAAAATGAATTACATAATTATTTAAAAACAGAACTTTGTTTGGTCAAAACATTAAACTTTGTTTCGAAATTTTTACGCCTCATCAGTACCGTACACAATCCTCATACAAATCCCTCTCTTTCGAATCTGATTTGCCTAGTTGGTACTAATTACATTACTTACAATGTCAAAATTCAATTGCTTCCTTGGCTAACTATGCTGATCCAGAAAGAACCTTTGAATGACGTTTTATCATATTTTATTAATTTTTTCGAAATTTTCCTTATGTTGAAGAATGAATTTTAACATTTAATCTGCAGCATTCAATTCGTATTCTAGTTTTAAGATCTTCAGACGTCATTTAGAGGTATAAAGTAAACTTTTTCTTTTAGATAGAACCAAAGGAAGAAATCTAACGGTGTTTAAAAACGTTTCTTTTTTTCTCAAAACTTCCACTTTCGCTCATATTTCTTGCCAATTTTACAAACATTTTGACTGATGGTACCGGCCTGTTTCGAAAGCAATCTTGATATAAACGTTTGGCTACTTTATGTTTTTTCCGCACTCTCCATAAATTAATATCATGTCCAATTTTTTTTCATTATTGTAAGATACCATTGTGTAAATCTATTTAGAAGTATAACATAAAACAAAAACGAATAACACAGTCACAAATACCAGTATTTTCAACTTGACATTACTAACAATGACAAAATGCAATTGTTTCCATGGCTAACTATGTTGAATCAGAAACAAAACGTTTAAATGAAGTTTTTTCGTATTTTATTAATTTTCTCGAAATTTTCCTTATGGAAGTGTATACTTTTTTCACATGGTTGAATGCAGAAAGAGAAGCTATACAACAATCGGCAAAAAAATGTATAGCATACCATTTGAAAAAAAAAAGTTGACTATCTTTATTTTGGCATATGTGATCAAGAAGATGATTTAAGGACGTCATTCGATAGAGCTTGACAAACGATTTGCAAATATATATGGTTTATTGTAGTTTTCTGTTAAAATAAAAAAGATACAGGGGAGCGAATACCAAACTGAATCACCCGGTATATTTGGAATTACAATGCATAAGGCGTTGCACAATGGACGAGAAATTGGCAAAAGTAGCAAATAATTTGATTTTGCGTTTATTTATTCTAGAAGAACGTAGGTATATAATGTGGGAAGATTTTACATGCATGACTGTAAAATACAAGAACTTTCGGATTCACTTTTTTTAGAGAAAAGTCGTATGTTTTGTAATTAAGTATAAAATAAAATTTTTTGTAAAAATACGTTACTTTTACGGTTTATTAAAACAAATTAGATATTATCCAACAAGCCAAAAATTAGTGAGTTTATTTCCTATTTCCGGACTTCATATTGGTCCATCTGATGTCTATGATGGGCAGGGCCAGATTATCCGTAAGGCTAACTAGGCTATATCCTAGGGTCGACAGTGCTTTAAGGGGCGCTCGTTGCGCTCTCTGCTTATTAAAAAAATAGTTTTATCCCCCCCCCCCCACCGCTTTTTTCATATTTCTCCCTTCCCGCTTAATAATTTTGAATCTGGATGAATTTTTTTTTTGATTCCTCTCCGCTCATCAATTTTGATATTTGTACAAAATTTTTTTTTCTTATTTCTCGCCCCACTCGTCAACTTTGAATCTGGTCAAAAAATGTTTTTTTCAGATTTCTTCCTCCCGCTCATCAATTTCTTTTCTATTATGAATAAGAGGGCTATTATGAATAAGAGGGCGCAAATACGTGATTAGCCTAGGGGCGCGCTAATCATCCGGCCATGATGATGGGGCTCATTTATTTTCGTTATGTAATGTAATTTGTGTGGCGTAGTTTTGATTTTTCTCTCTCTTTTGTTTTCCCTAAGTTCGCACAACCAATATGGAAAAAGCAGGGTTTTATTGGCAGTTTTTGCAGTTTTTTTTACCCTAGCTTTGAACTGCAATATTTCGGGTTGTTAAAAGTTCAGTATGCACTCATCTGTTTCAATATAAAATCAAAAGAAAAAACGTATGTTACACACACACACTAAGTATTACATTGTGTTCGAGTCATCATAAAAAGTGAAAACAATTACTTGTAATCCATGGAGTTATCTGTTACTTTGTGATATTCCATTATAACAAATAACGAACACAAATATCTTTGTTAAATATCACTAAAGTAGGGGTGGATTAAGGATTGGCGCGCCCCTAGGCTAATCATGTATTTGCGCCCTTTTATTTATAATGGAATGGGGGGGGAGAGATATGAAAAATAGTATATTATTCAACGAGCGGTAATGTAGGTAAAACTCACGCAGATGAAAGTTTACAACACGAGCCGTAGGCGAGTGCTGTAATTCATTAAGTGAGTTACTACCATTACCGCAAGTTGAATACTATACTTTATCTACGATTATAACAATAAATATTAAATTGAGAAAAGTTTGTTTAAATTACTCAATTTGTTTATTAATAAAATTAACTGTAAAATTTAATTTTAGTTCACCCTTTTATATTTGTTGTCTTCGAAGATTTAGCCACCTTTAAGCGGAGGTGGAATGTAATTTTTAAAAATAGTGCATAAACTGCTTGTAGACAAAAAATCAGCTTTGTAGATTAATATTACGCGGCGGAAAATGCAAAACTTCTCCGCGAATTGCAATAGCCCGGAGCGCATATTCAGTCAAAAGTCTTGTTTTTTATGTTAGAGAAAAAAAGCGTCGGAAAGCTCAATCAATTCTCTTTACATAAGGTGTCTACAAATTTTTCGGAAAAAAAAAACGATAATTATCGAGATATTTGAGAAAATGTAAAAAATTTTTTCGCTAGAGTGTATGTAAATCTTAAAAAAATAATTTTTCTCAGAAACCTTTGTTTCGAAGGGCCAAGATTAACGAAGCGTCAAAGTAGTAAATGATATTAAGTAAACATCGTATATGAGATCGATTTCAGTTAATTACCGATTAATTATGGTAACAAAATGGAGAAATTTTACCGAAAAAAAAAAGTCCCCAATGCCGCCCCCTCTAATTCCTTCATTTTTGTCGGAATTCAAAAAATAAAAAAAGTGTTTTAGCAAATTTAATTCTATATAAGTTAACCAGAGTAGTCTTTTGGCGTAGGAGCCAAGATTAAAAAGTTGCCAACTGTATAAGCTCAAAATTTGCGATTTTTTGCCATACACGGCCATCATTTCAGTAGTTATCTCCGAAACGAAAAAAAAAATCAAAATTCTGATAGTAGCAAAAGATTAGTAATGGAAAATACTCGTTTGACCTTGTTTTTTATTTCGAGCTAACTCCCACCGTTTCGGAGATATCTGCGAAAAATAACAAAAAACAGCTTACATTTCGGAGTCGAAAAAATTGCAAAAATATGCAATCTTGACACGTTCATATTTTTCGAAAAACTCCATTGGGACGGTCGTACGATGTCGCGACGTAAAGAGAAAGTTTCCCAGATAAACCTGATCGTAAATTGCATGACGAAATTCGAAAATTCGGCTCGGCACGAACGAATCAAAAGTAGCATTTCTGACATTTCAGAACATCTTTATAAAAATATTAACGCGAATAATTTGTCACTACCTCCCTGGCTCCACCTTCGTGTGTTGCGCGTTACGTCGATTGGACAGGCTAGGCATGAAGATAAAGGTGATTGGCTCCGTACCTAGGAAGTTATAATAACTCACGCATTATAACTCACGCTGTTTGTTTATGGATACTATTAATTGATCAAAAGCAGTTCATTAATTAGTATATAACCTAATAAGAGTAGATAAAAATATATTTTGTCCCCCGGTTTCAAAATTGATGAGCGAGGGGAGAAATCTAAAAAAAAAATTTAAAACCAAAATTGATAAGCAGGGAGAGGGAAATGGAAAATAAATTCTTTCTCAAAAGCGAAAATTGAATAACTAGCGGGGAGACAAAATATATTTTTTTTATAAGCAGAGAGCGCAAAGAGCTTGCGACGCCCCTCATTGCCTTGCGCGTGCCCCTTTACGCATTGTCGCCCCTAGGCTGTAGCCTAGTTAGCCTTATGGATAATCCAACTCTTCACTAAACAGAAAATTAAAGAGATATTTCCAAAGAAATTTGTGTTCGTTACAATTACCAAAAAACAGCTTACACTTACGCTTTCAACTTTGAATTAGTTCCTGCAAATATAGGTACAACTTTATTTACGTCGAAATATACCTAAAAATACAGAAAACCGTCAGTTATCAAACATTTTCTATTTCATTCGATCTTAGGTCTCCCAGGACTCTAAAAAAATTCAGAACGCATAAAATTTAGTTTCGACTTGCATAGATTCGACCATATCTCGGAAAGGATTTGAGAAAATGAATTGTTATGTCTGCAGTACACTCTCGCCGAGGCGTTGCGAGGGCAGGCGAGCGCGAGAGTGTACTTGCTGCTCCCGCATCGCCCCGTGTGCCCTCGCCTTGTCTCGTTAATGCACTCGCCTGCCCTCGCAACGCCTCGGCGAGAGAGTACTTCCTACGTTCGCATCGCCCCGTGCGCCCTCGCTTCGCCTCGCCTCGCCTCGCCTCGTTAACGCTCCGATTTGTGTCGGTTTTTTGGCCACGAGTCAAAGGGAACACAAGCCGCGAGGCCGAGGGCACTTAGTATATTCTCACTTGCTCTTGTTTGGGGGAGCTGAATTTTTGCAAAAAGGGCAATTGTTAATTAGAAATTTGTTGCAACTTACCTAATTGACGAAAAAATTTGAAAATTATCGACCAAGATCTTCCAGATGAATTCAGAAAAAAATATTACGTCGAAACGCGACAAAACTCAAAGGCACATTTTTACTCTAGTGCTTATCCAGTCGTTCTATTTAATCGTACTAATTAACTAATCGCTCTAATTAAGTTCTATTCAACAAAAATCAAGTATTGTGAGAACGTGAACAAAAATAAAAACTTATTTTATTTTCTCTCGTGAAAAGTGACTTTTATTTCCAACTTAACTCATATACAGGGTGTTCAAAATTCACGGAACAAAAAGTGGGTGATAGTGCAGTGTCTTCTGTGCACGAATTAATTACAGACAGACAGAAATTGGTACCAAGATTCTTGTTTCGTTCATGGCCCGAAACAATAAAACTTTCTTTTGGCCCAATAAGGAAGATAGGCAGGAGCTGGAGTGCATTGGAATTTTGAGCAAATTAAAAGATGCACCGGTTCCAATTTCATCAAAATATTTTAAAGTTTTAAATAACGATGAAATTGACACACTTTTTAACCAAATATTTAATAAGTAGTACGTAGTAGATTTTGTAACTTCTTGTTTTATTTCATTTTTTTAAATAGGTATTAAACATTACAATTTTGTTCTATTTTGTTTTCATTTGTTTATTTTCATATCAATTCGAATGTTTATTATACTGTTAGTAATTAGGTCATTCTGATGACGAGAGTCATTCTGTGTCATTCCGATGATGCATTGTTAACATAATTTTTGTACTACATTACACCCAAAAACTTTTGGAAACCATACTTCTTGGAGAAAAATTAAGTAAACTTAACCTGAGAAACCTAAAATCTGGTACCCTAAAACATCATACATAGGTTAGAAGCATTTATAAGGCTAATTTGCTTATTAATTTATTAATTTTATTTAAACATATGGTCTGGCTGGGTTATTAGGCTATTATACAGATGAGGGAGTTGATGGCCGTTCTGGAAAGATTACCTCATAACTAACATATTCTGAGAATTTTATCGATTTGGATTTCTGGAATAATATTGTAACAAATATTTTTTTATAGTCAAGGGAATATTTTGATGTCCATTTCATGTAATTTCCTTTATGGGCATTTTTCATATGCTTAACCGGCTACACCCTTTATTAATTCAGGCATGTTTCATTGTTATACAGTGAGGTAAATAATAATAATTAAAATCACATTTAAATTTTCAACACTCACTATTTCGATGAATTGTTTTCATCCACCATCTTCTTGGTTTCCAAGGATTTTCAATTTTATATTTTTTGTATATATGCACATAATTAAAATATGCAAACGCACAATAAGCTGCAGCAGCGGCAATTTCAGCAACGTCCATGTCGTTATTAGAAAATATTATTTTCAACATAATTTTTTTCTTTACAATTGCTAGGAATCATGTCATGTAATTCAATACTTCGTCAGTATTAGCTAGAAGAGTAGTTGTTTTGATTGATTTTCCAATAATGAGTGTTTTTAAATATTGACCTAATTAGTATATTAGCGTGCCCAGATTAGGGCAACAATATACAGAAAGTAGGTAATTTCGTAATAAATAAAAAAGTGTGTAAGTTGTGATTTGCTTAATACCTAAATAATATTTTCCAATCATGATAAAAGTAAATAAATAAAATTAATTAATTGTAAAAATATCCATGTCTTTCATTCACATTACTAAAAACAGAGACATTCGCCGAGCGGTCTCGGCGAGAGTGTACACGCCCTCGTGCTTCCTGGTCCCTGAGTAAATGTCTCGCCGAGACATTCGCCAAGCGGTCTCGGCGAGAGTGTACTGCAGGCATTAAAAGAAGAAAGATTTAAATACAGTTAAGACAGTATAGTTTAAAAAACTGATAAACATCAAACCCCTGTTTGTATGTATGTTTGTATTTTAAAAGGTACGGATATACATTATATACAGAGTGGACCAAACTAGACGGGATTTGGGGTTTTCTCTAAAACCATGGCAGATAGACAAAAATAAATATAAGTATCCTGTGCTCGATTTTCTACTACCGAGTTACAGAACGTTCTTGGAAAATTGGCATTTTTGGATGACCTCTTAATAATAATAATAAATAGTTTATTATTCCTTTAAGTTTAGTGTATGAATATAATAAATTATTTTCATGGAACACGCTGAGCTGCAACCAGCTTGTATTGTGTCCCATACAAGGAAAAACATATTCTGAGAATAATATATAAATATATGAATTAATTTAATAGTTAATGAAGAAAACACGAAAAAAAAAAGATTAAAAAAGACCATACCCCCCATATCTATATAATACTAAAGCTTGTAGGTTATATTTATTACAACAAAATAAATTAAAAAGGGCGAGATGATCAACGGCAATAGGGAACTTGCCCAAAAAATAAAATTGAATTAAAATACTCAAAATCGTAAACTAACATCATTAAAAACCCTATAGACAACAAAAAATTAAAAAAAAAATCTTCCAGAAATATAAGCGATTAAAATCTGCCGGATTTTACCCACTCCTGAAACGTGGCGTCAGAGGGTGAAAGTCGGATGACGGCGTCAAGCGACACCGATTCTGCTTTCGCATGCTCATTTGTCAGAAACAACTAGCAGTGAACACAACCTAACCTAAAATTCGTTGGAAAAACATCTTCAATATTCTGAAATGTCACAAAATGCTAGTTTTGATTCGTGCAATTTACGATCAGGTTTATCTGGAAGACTTCCTTTTTACGTCGCGACATCGTACGGCCGTCCCAATGGTGTTTTTCGAAAAATATTAACATGTCAAGATTGCATGTTTTTGCAATTTTTTCGGCTCCGAAATGTAAGCTGTCTCTTGCTATTTTTCGCAGATATCTCCGAAAAGGTGGGAGTTAGCTCGAAATAAAAAATAAGGTCAAATTGCTATCATCAGACTTTTGATTTTTTTTTTTTCATTTCGGGGATAACTACTGAAATGTCGGCCACGTAAGGCAAAAAATCGCAAATTTTGAGCTTCTACAGTTGGCAACTTTTTACTTGGCTCCTACGCCAAAACACTACTCTAGCTAATTTAAATATAATTCAATTTTCTAAAAGTCTCTTTTTTATTTTTTGAATACCGACAAAACTTAAGGAATTAGAGGGGGCGGGATTTGGGACTTTTTTTTTCGATAAAATTTCTCCATTTTGTCATGGTAATTAATCGGTAATTAACTGAAATCGATCTCATTTACTATGTTCACTTAATATCATGTACTATTTTGACGCTCCGTTAATATCGGCCCTTCGAAACAAAGGCTTCTGAGAAAAATTATTTTTTTAAGATTTACATACTCTCTATAGGGAAATGTGCAATTTCCTACATTTCCTCGACAGCTTATGTAAAGAGAATTAATTGAGTTTTCCGATACTTTTTTATTTACTTCCACGTCCAGTGGAAGTATAGTAACGACAAAAAAATTTTTAAAAATTTTTATTGTCCAAATAGGCTTAAAATGTCATGAAACGTCGAGATTTTAAGTTTGAGCGAAAAAAAAATTTCTGTCTGTCTGTCGGTCTGTCTGTCTGTAACTTTTTTTTGTGCGCACGTTTACTCTAGAACCGTTTAAGATATTGACTTGAAATTTGGTACACATATGTACTTTAACGAGATCTAGAACTAGATTATATTTTCATCTTGTTCCGTCGAAGGGTTGGGGGGTAAATTGGGGTAAATTTGGGGTAAATAGGTCAATCAAGCAGGTAAGAGTCCATAAAATTGGTATTTAGTATATACAAGAGAAGCTAAGGTCTCAAAAAATTTTTTGGCGTTAGCCACCCCCATTACCACCCCCACCCCTTTATTAAAGGAGACAAAAAAAAAATGTGATTTAGTGTATGTACAGGAACCAGAAACCTCAAAATATTTTTTTACTTCATCCACCCCCCCCCCCACTATCACCCCCCTATCACCACCCCACTACCGATGTGGGGTATCGTTTTATGGGTTTTTGGGGTAGAGGATTTCAAATATTATATTATTAAAGTTCCATAAACAATTATTTTCATATACAAAATTTTTTCGTTGTGAGTGACTTGGATAGAGAATCTGGATGTGGAAGTAGTGATTCCTTGGGCAGCGGTTTTTTTCTGACTTATGACCGAAGCCAATCGCCTCGAAGCCAATCGCCGTGCGCCGCCCAGTCTATTAATTAGGGTGAATGGCTAAAGTACGCCATCTGTTGAATAACACGCGGGACTAGTTTTCAGCCGGTGACGTCACAGTGCTTTTCGTGAGGAGTGGCGAGGATTCCAACTTTAATTATTTATTGAAAAGTAAATACTGCGATTTAAGAGGTGATATTCGGTGTGGCGTGTTTTTATAAATAAATACACACTTTAATGAAATAAAAACAAAATGGGCAAGTTCATCATTGGAGAGTACATAAAATTAGATGAGTGTTTTTTAATATAAATTCGGTTAGTCTTTATAAAAAATTTTTATTTTTGTAATTTTTTTAATTGTAAGAGTCAAAATGTTTAGGTCAAAAAAAATTGAAAAATCTTTGAGATTGGTTCTTAAAAAAATTTTGTATGCATTAATGCGTGTATTATATATGTGAGAAATTTTACGAAATTTGACTTTCTGTTTATGAGCAAAAATTATCGATGATTTAACATATAATAAACGAATATTTAAAGTTTCAGAATCTTGGTATAATTGACTAGTGGAGTACCTTTGGTTTTTTCTGTATATTATTTTTAGAATTGTATTTTGAGTTATAGTTAATCTATTTAATGTATTATCATATAGACCACCCCAAACCACTATTCCGTACTGTATTATTGACTCGACCAAGGCCCTGTATACCATCTTCAATACAGATGTACTACAATATTCTCTAAGTTGATAGACGAGATATATATATTTTCTAACTCTGGCATTGAGGTATTTATGTGCGCTTTCCATTTCAAGCTCCTATCGAGTACAATACCGAGATATTTTATATTTTCAGTGGTATTGATAGTTTCAATACAACTGCAGTTATATATATCATTCGCAAGACTTTCAGCGGTATGTATAATTAATTTTTCTTTATTGCACTGGTAAGAGCTTGAAATATAAAACGTCATGAATTTGTTTTTTTTTTGTATTAAGTGTTAATAAGCTATTATTTAACCAACAGTTCAGGGTGTTTAGTCCAATGGATGCTAATGTATGTATTTCATCTCAACTGCTTGCTCTGAAAATACTGTATCATCTGCATAAGATATAATTTTGCAATTTATATTTATTCTAGTTATTTCACCGATGTTATTAGAAACAATATCGGACCAAGCACCGTGCCCTGTTGTACACCCGTTTGTATAATTTTTGGTTCGTTCAAAATGTCATTAATTTTGACATATTGTTTTCTGTCTTCCAGATAGCCTTTTAAAATTTCCAATATAATACCTCTTATTCCCATTTGTTCTACCCTGTTTAATAATATCTTATGAGAAACGGTATCAAAGGCCTTGGCCAAGTCTAGAAATACAGCTAAGCATTTCTCACTTCTATCTAAGGATTCATTTATATTATTTACAAGGTCGTAAATTGCTAATTCTGTATTTCTATTATTTCTAAAACCTGATTTGGTGACAGTAGTTCAAGTAATCTATCTTTTAAGCATTTTTCAAATATCTTTGCTATGTTAGAAATGAGAGAAATTGGTCTATAATTTGCAATTTCAAGAGGATCGCCGTCTTTGTATATTTATATAACAATACTTTCTTTAAAAGCTTTTGGAACAATTCCTATAGTGAAAATATTATTTATAATGTAAGCAAGGGGAGCAATGATATACTTATGTATACAGTTTGCACCAGGATAGATGTAACAAGAGGTGTAATGGACCAAAAATTTTGTAATTTTGGAATGGTATTTGGGGATTGAGTCCTGCTTGTTGTAAAACTAAAGTATACCAAAAATGACTTGATTTGGTGTTCTGGTGTTTTATAAGCAAAGTTGTAAAAATCACCACTAATAAAGTACCTTTATTTTTCAAAATATGAAAAAATTCCACTAAGAAAAGTTATTTAGAATGCAATTTTATACATCTATACCAAATTTCAGGAACATAAAATTATTTTTTTGAAACTTCCCATTTTTGCGAATTAAGAGTTGAATTCATATTTAAAGTTGTGTAGGAGCAAATGTTAATCATCTCAAAAAGTAGACTATTGGTAAATAAAAAATTGAATATACGAGATGTAAGAAGATATAATGTTAATCGAATTAATTGTAAAACAAGAAACAATTACTAACAGAAGATTAATGAGGTTTAAAAATTATAACAAGTAATAAATGTCAAAAACATAACAGATTCACAAACAAATTAATTATTGACCAATACAAAACAATGTTTACAATTTTTTTATTATTCGACGTAGCTACCACCCACATCCACACACATTTCGATCCTTCGCCTGAAATCCTTAAAACTGTTTCGAATATGATCTAACGGTATGGAGTTTACGGCATTTGTAATTCTCTGCTTCAATACTGCTACATCGTTAGGAAGTGGTTCAGCGTAAACCAACTGCTTGAGGCGTCCCCATAAAAGGAAATTCAATATTCATAGGTCTGGGGATCTCGCCGGCCACTTGATCGGTCCATTCCTGGCAATCCAATTTTCTTCAAAATTTAAATTCAACCACCGATTAACCATTTCTGTGGAGTGGCTAGGGCAACCATCATGTTGAAAATGAACTAAAGGCATATCTCTAAAAATATTTAAATGTTCCTCAGAAAATCTTTCAAGAAGCTGTAAATAAGTGTGCTGGTTTAACCTTCCCTCAATGAAATAAAGTCCAATAACTCCTAAAATTTGGATTTTCAGAAGCCCAAAACCGACAATTCTGAGATGAAACAACACCATTGGTTGTGAATGTGGATTCATCTGAGAAAATTATGAAATGATGAAAAAATCTCTCTTCCATGATTTTTTCTCCAATGGTCAAACAAAAATCCAACCTACGGCCGTCATCTCCCTCTTCCAGCGTATGTTTATAATTTGCTTTATATGCCCTAATTTTCTTTGCCTTGTAAATTCTTTGGAGTTCAGACTTGCTAATATTAATAAGAGCTGATCTTTCTCTTAGTGGCATCCTAGGATTTTCTATAACAGAGGCATGAGCTATAATAGTCCCAACATTGTCTTCATCATATGCTTTTATTTTTCTTTTCATGTTAAGAACACTACCAGTAGCCAGAAACTTTTTAATTATTCTCATAGCCTGAGTACGTGACAAAGCAGTGTTTGGAAATTTCAAATTAAATTGGCTTACCACTTCTCTTAGCGAGTTTTCACCGCCAATTCCGTAGCATTGCACAATATAATTTTTTTCACGCACTATGAGTACCATTTTCACTTAATTTTTTATGCTTGGTTCGTTAATTTGAAACAGAAATTAAGGATAATATTGACTACGTTTGACAGATATGTCAATAATAAATGATAAATGTGTATCCACTGCTTTTCTCATAGCCTACTTTTAGCTTCTACATAACTTTAAATATTAATTCACAAAAAATAATTTCTATGCAGTTTTAATTGAATGGTTCAAAATAAAATACTAATTTATTGAAAAAATGGGAAATTTCAAAAAAATAATTTTATATTCCTGAACTTTGGTACAGTCGTATAAAATTGCATTCTAAATAACTTTTCTTAGTGGAATTATTTCATATTTTGAAAACCAAATCACCAAATCACACCAAATCAAGTCATTTTTGGTATACTTTAGTTTTACAACAAGCAGGACTCAATCCCCAAATACCATTCCAAAATTCCAAAATTTTTGGTCCATTACACCTCTTGTTACATCTATCCTGGGACACATTGTATATTTGAGTACATTTGTTGATATCCCATCTTTTCCCGAAGAGCAGTTTTTTTTAAGTTCGGCAATTTTATAAGTTCGGCAATTTTAAGCGTTATTTCATTAGTTGAAACTTTTCTTAGAAACATTGAATAGTATATTGTGTATCTAGGTGTGAAAGCGATACATTCCCGGACGACGATGCAATTGTTGGCCGAGGCGCTAGCCGAGGCCAACAAGCACCGAAGTACACATACTATTTTTTCTGAAATCACAATAAATACTATTTTAAACGTATAAAAATCAAAAATATAAACATTTAAAAAAAATTTTTCGGAAATCACAATCAATACTATTTCAAACGCATAAAAATCAAAAATATTAACATATTAAAATATATATAAAAAACCGTACGGGAATGTTACTTCCCGGCCTAGGCCGGGAAGTAACATTCCCGTACGGCTTTGTTGATCGTTGCTTGGCAACGGATCTTTTCCGGTCTGTTTTCTGATAGTTTCCTAGCAACGGACTAAAATACTGAAATTGTGCATTTTTCGCTCTAAAATCGCGCCGAAAATGTAGACATTCCCGATCGATTTCAGAAAAATACTATTTTCTTGAGTTTTTAGGTTAATTTTTAATTTATTTGAGTTTATTTTACTTGCCATTTGCGCACCAATATTTGTATAAAACTCGTTTGCTGCATCTGCTATTTTTTATGTTCGTTGAGTATAGTACCATCGCCATTTCTAATGCTAATCTCCCTTCTTTCTCAATTTGTATTTCCTATGTCCTTAACTATTTCCCAGATTTTTTTAATATTGTTACCTGCTTCTCCAACTTTTTTTGAATAATAATCAAATTTAGTTTTTTTAATATGTCAGTTAAATTTCTATATCTTTTGTATCTATTTTCTAACTCAATATCATTTTTGTTTTTACATCATTCTTTTTTTAGTTTATTTCTGTTATTTATAGATTTTATCAACCCTGTAGTGATCCATGGCTTTAATTTGTTTGATTTATTACTTATTTTTTTAATTTCACTAGAATTGTCTATGTGCATTGATAGTGTTTTTATAAAATAGTGTCTGTCATATCTTCTGTTTTGTTAGTTTTATACATGTCCTCCCATGATTCAGTCTCTAAATTTTTCTTTTATTTATCATAGCCTATTTCTTTTTTGTTAAATTGTTTGTTACATACATTCGTTTTTTCAATTACATCTTTAATTTCAATTTTCAATTGTGGAGTAAAATGGTCAGTTATAGTGCTATAATGCAGATGAAATATTACTAATATTATTATGTTCAATTCCTTTTGTAAATATATGATCTGTTCAATTCCTTTTGTAAATATATGATCAAGGCAGGTTGCTAATGTTTTACCAAATAAATATAGTGGGGTTATTTATTAATGCAGGATGTAAAACCAAGAGAAGCAAGCATATTAAGATAGTTATTATATATATCATCTTAGTGCTAAGGCTTTCGCGGAGCTGGTGATCTGGTTGCTGGTTTCCGGGTCTTCTTCCGCGTAGACTTGGTTGAGTGCTTGACGTTTCGACCATCTTGTCGTGGTCTTCTTCTGAAGCGAAGTGAGCTCTGCTGGACTGAGCTCCTCTATTTATACAGGTTATCATTTTTAGACGTCCTCGTGTTCAAGAAGGATAATGGAGGATTAGGACACAAGGTATACAGAAAACCGACGCACACCGACAGATACCTGCACGCCAATTCTCACCACCACCCAGCACAAAAACAGGCCGTCGTCAACACACTAGTACATAGAGCAAAGCAAATTTGCGAGTCAGAACATCTACAAGAAGAATATCGGACCTTAAAAACATCACTACAGAAAAATGGATACAAACCGAAGGACATAGACAACGCAATAAAGAGACAAGATACAACCAGAACAGAAGAAGAAAAAGAAGAAAAGAAATACACGGCAACAGCTTACCTACCGTATATACAAGGATGTACGGACAGAATCGGAAGAGTTTTGGAGAAAAAGAACGTCAAAGTAATATATAATGCAAAACAGAAGGTGGCACAACATTTTCCCAAATACCAAGGTCCAGAAGAACTAGAAACACCAGGAGTATATAGTATCCCATGTTCCTGCGGACAAGTCTACATCGGAGAGACCAAACGACGTATAAACACCAGACTCAGGGAACACATTAGAAGTACAAAGAAGGGAAATTCTACAAAATCAGCAGTTGCCGAACATTCAGAAGAAACCGGCCATTTGATAAAATTCGACAAAACAAAGAAATTAGCCAACACCAAGAACTATTGGCCAAGAAGATACAGAGAAGCCATTGAAATAAATAAACATCCGAATAACTATAACCGTGACAACGGACTACAACTACCAATAACGTGGAAGTCAATGTTCCGCATGAGCAATGATCCGCAACACGCCTCCTGATAACCTGTATAAATAGAGGAGCTCAGTCCAGCAGAGCTCACTTCGCTTCAGAAGAAGACCACGACAAGATGGTCGAAACGTCAAGCACTCAACCAAGTCTACGCGGAAGAAGACCCGGAAACCAGCAACCAGATATATATCATCTTTGTTAATAATATTGATGTTTATATCCCCTACAATTATTTCCAACATTTGAGAGAAATTATTCTCTGTAAATTCTTTGAAATCGCCAAGAAAATTTCAAGTCAATATCTTAAACGGTTCCAGAGTAAACGTGCGCACAAAAAAAGTTAGACAGACAGACCGACAGACAGAATTTTTTTTGCGCTCAAACTTAAAATCTCGACGTTTCATGACATTCTAAGCCTATCTGTACAATAAAAATTTTTTGTCGTTACTATACTTCCACTGGATGTGGAAGTAATTTCCTTCGCATCAAATATTGCAGGACGTATGGGTTAATATGTCTCTAAAATAATTATTAAGTAAGTTCTTATCCACTATTCAGTAAAATCACTGAAAGCTTCATATATATAGAGATCAGTATATTATATATTTGTAAGTATATGTATGCGACTTTTTGAATACATTTAAAAGATCGTTTTATTTTATTGGCGTTTTATAGCAATAATAACAAACAGTGAAGTAGGTGCTTTATAACGCAATTAAACGAAGATTCAATAAAACTGTTTTATAGTGGCGGTACCGAATTTTCTTAAAGTCTGCGCAATATACAGTTATATTGTAATGGTTGCAGTATGCTTTACAAAATACCGACAGTGACTGAATTATTTTATAAGATGGTGCCAATTACTTCCACATCCAGTGGAAGTATAGTAACGACAAAAAAATTTAAAAAAATTTTTATTGTTCAAATAGGCTTAGAATGTCATGAAACGTCGAGATTTAAAGTTTGAGCGAAAAAAAAATTTCTGTCTGTCTGTCGGTCTGTCTGTCTGTAACTTTTTTTTGTGCGCACGTTTACTCAGGAACCGTTTGAGATATTGACTTGAAATTTGGTACACGTATGTACTTTAACGAGATCTAGAACTAGATTATATTTTCATCTGGTTCCGTCGAAGGGTTGGGGGTAAATTGGGGTAAATTTGGGGTAAATAGGTAAATCAAGCAGGTAAGAGTCCATAAAATTGGTATTTAGTATATATAAGAGAAGTTAAGGTCTAAAAAAAAATTTTGACATTAGCCACCCCCATTACTACCCCCACCCCATTATTAAAGGAGGTGAAAAAAAATAAAATTGTAATTTAGCGTGTATACAAGAACCTATGGCCTCAAATTTTTTTTTACTTAATCCACCCCCACCCCCAACCCTCTACCACCACCCCATCCCCCATTATCGATGTGACATATGGTTTTATAGGTTTTTGGGGTAGGCGATTTCAAATATCATGTTATAAAGTTACTTCGAGTAATATGGTTAAGCAGTAGGTTTCCCCGAGTATTATGGATGCGCAGTAGCTTTCCTCGAGTACCATCGATGCGCAGTAGGTTACCTCTAGTAGTATGGATGCGCAGTAGGTTTCTTCGAGTATCTAGGATGCGCAGAGGCTTTTCTAGAGTACTATAGATGCGCAGTAGGTTACCTCAAGTAGTATGGATGCGCAGTAGGTTTCCCCGAGTTTTATGGATGCGCAGTGGCTTTCCTTGAATATCATTGATGCGCAGTAGGTTACCTCAAGTGGTATGAATGCGCAGTGGGTTTCTTCAAGAAGTATGAATGCGTAGTGGCTTTCCTCTAGTACAGGGATTCCCAACAGGTGGTCCGCGGACCCCTAGGGGTCTGCGGACGATGTCTCTAGGGGTCCGCGAAATGTCACTGAGATATTCAATTGTTTTGTATTTTACTTGACTTGCAGTGGTAGATTCTACATAATCTTCATTTTAAGAAGAATTTAAGCTTTTAAGGGGTCCTTGTCAGTATAGTAACCAATGAGGGGGTCCTTGAAAAAATTTTGTTGGGAATCCCTGCTCTAGTAAATTGGATAAACAGTGGGTTACCTCGGGTAGTATGGATGCGCAGTAGGTTTTATTGAGGAAAATGCAGAAGGAAATGCTTCTATCGTGTAGTCCACGGCACAGAATGATTTTTTATATCTTTGTCATGCTATTTTCTGCGTATTACTTCTACATCCAGTTGAAGTATACTAACGTAAGAAAAGATTTTGAAAACTTTCATTGTACGAAGGCTTAGAATGTCATGAAACCTCAATATTTTAAGTTTAAATAAAATGAATTTGTCTATCGCGTCGGTCTGTCTGTTGGTCTTGTATCTTTTTGGTGCTCACGATTACTCTGGAACCGTTTAAGATATTGACTTAAAAATATGGCACACGTATGTATTTTAACGAGATCTGGAACTAGATTATATATCGATCTTATTCCGTTGCAGAGTTGAAGGTAAATGGGGGTAAATAGGCAAAAGGTAAATCAAGCAATTAGGAATGCATGAAATTGGTATTTAGTAAATATAAGAGGAGCTAAGGTCTCAAAAACATTTTTGGCAATAGCGACCTCTATTACAACCCCCACCCATTATTGAAGGGGGTGAAAAAAATATTGTGATTTAGTGTGTATACAGGAACCAGTCATCAAGAATCACCACCTCTACTACTGATGGGGCATATCATTTTATGGGTTTTCAAATATTATACTATTAAAGTTCCATAAACAATTATTTCCACTTAGTGGAGTACAAATATAGTATTTTCGTTGTAAGAGACTTAGATAGGAAGTCTTGATGTGGAAGTAGTGATTCCTTAGGCAGCGGTTTTTTACATTAATAGCTGTCGTAATAACGTTTTTAAAGTGTTTCTGAGAGTAATATTGTTTTATAAAATTTGTGTCAGAAACATTTCTGCAGCTTTTATAAAATACCAAGTTGCTAGTTAGGTTGTAATTCCATAAATAGAGGCAATTTGTATTACTATTGTTTTGTTCGAGTTAAAATCAGAAAAAAAAAATGAAAACGTTAAGAAAAAATACTTGTTACTTTTCTACCGATGGAAATGTTTCCAAATCGATTGCCGTATGCAGTTATTACAGCATGGAATGTTGATTGGTCACACTGTACAAAAAAGCTGGTGGCCTCGTCCTTGACCATGACAATCCATCACTCAAACCAACCTCTTACGGCTTGTTTGATCCAAAAAGTCTAATGTTACGCAAACTCTCTGGACTGGACATGGATAAAAATGAGGGAACGACTCCGCTGCCCGTGAAATGGTCGGTTAATTAAATTGTAGATGGCCGGTAAAATCATTGATTGTATTTTGATTGTTGCATGTGAGAAAACTGTAATTTAGGAATGCGACAGATTTTAACTTTCATCAAAGACAAATAATTGTGACATATATTGCATAAGAAAAATATTTGACTATTTCATTCTTGTCAAATTTTATCTATGGATCGCGTGCGCTGACGTCACAGATTTTGAGACCTTAGGAAAAAGAAACAGCTGTCATAAGTCATTCGCCGATTAAACGTCTCTCTTTAAAGTGAATTTTGCTGTGTTTGTGCTATTTAAAAATTTAGTGTTGGATTATTTATCATCTATACCTATCTCACTATTTTATAAACAATTTTGTTCATCAGGATTAATTTATATTTATAACTCGTATTTTGCGAAATTTATGTAGAGGTTAGGTACACTGCTACCATAAAATTAAATACTTATATTTTAAGATAAAATACTGCAGTTCAATTATTGATATATTTCCAAATATTAGACATCAGGTTATTGCGAATAGAGAATATTAATTAGGTATTATGCAAATCACAACTTACACACTTTTTATTTATTATGAAAATACCTACTTTCTGTATATTGTTGCCCTAATCTGGGCACGCTAATGTACTAGTCAGGTAAATACTTTAAAACACTCATTATTGGAGAATTAATCAAAACAACTACTCTTCTAGCTAATACTGACGAAGTATTGAATTACATGATACGATTCTTAGCATTTTAAAGAAAAAAAAAATTGAAAATACTGTAATCATTTATTCAAATTTAATCATTCACACTTTTTTATTTAATATGAAGTTGTCTACTTTCTGTATATTGGTGCCTTAATCGGGTCACACTAACATACTACTTAGGAAAACACTTTACAACACTCATTATTGGAAAACCACCAAAACAACTACTCTTCTAGCTAATACTGACGAAGTATTGAATTGCATGATAGGATTCCTGGCATTTTAAGGCAAAAAAATATATATTGAAAATACTTAAATTATTTATTGAAATTCAGTCATTCAATACAATTATTGAACCATACATTCTATTTTAACTCTAGAAAAGTTGTACAAGTTTTTTCGAACTCGTTAGTTCTCAACAGTAGAGTATAGAAACATTCATTCATTATTTACAAGCCTATTCTTGATTTATTTTTACAATTATTATTTAAATAAATGATTAAAGTATTTTCAATATTTTTTTTTCTTTAAAATGCTAAGAATCGTATCATGTAATTCAATACTTCGTCAGTATTAGCTAGAAGAGTTGTTTTGATTGATTCTCCAATAATGAGTGTTTTAAAGTATTTACCTGACTAGTACATTAGCGTGCCCAGATTAGGGCAACAATATACAGAAAGTAGGTATTTTCATAATAAATAAAAAGTGTGTAAGTTGTGATTTGCATAATACCTAATTAATATTCTCTAATCATGATAAAAGCAAATAAATAAAAAATAATTAATTGTAAAAATAAATCAAGAATAGGCTTGTAAATAATGAATGAATGTTTCTATACTCTACTGATGAGAACTAACGAGTTCGAAAAAACTTGTACAACTTTTCTAGAGTTGAAATAGAATGTATGGTTCAATAATTGTATTGAATGACTGAATTTCAATAAATGATTTAAGTATTTTCAATATATATTTTTTTGCCTTAAAATGCCAGGAATCCTATCATGCAATTCAATACTTCGTCAGTATTAGCTAGAAGAGTAGTTGTTTTGGTGGTTTTCTAATAATGAGTGTTGTAAAGTGTTTTCCTAAGTAGTATATTAGCGTGACCCGATTAAGGCACCAATATACAGAAAGTAGACAACTTCATATTAAATAAAAAAGTGTGAATGATTAAATTTGAATAAATGATTAAAGTATTTTCAATTTTTTTTTCTTTAAAATTCTAAGAATCGTGTCATGTAATTCAATACTTCGTCAGTATTAGCTAGAAGAGTAGTTGTTTTGATTGATTCTCCAATAATGAGTGTTTTAAAGTATTTACCTGACTAGTACATTAGCGTGCCCAGATTAGGGCAACAATATACAGAAAGTAGGTATTTTCATAATAAATAAAAAGTGTGTAAGTTGTGATTTGCATAATACCTAATTAATATTCTCTAATCATGATAAAAGCAAATAAATAAAAAATAATTAATTGTAAAGGTTATTGCGAATTACTTGATTTTTAAGAGAAGTGCGTAGACAGAAGGATGAATTCAAGGCATTCAAAAGTTTTGAAACTGTTTGTAGTTAGATGATGAAAGAAGTATTCTGCAAGAATTTACAGAATAAAAGCTTATTGCAAAGGTAAAAATTAGTTATCAACCATTTTTTTCACATATGCTTGCCATGAATAATTGCTAACGTACAAATTCATTTTTCAGGTTATGAACCCTTAACATCATGAACAAAAGTCATTGACTCCTTGGACTATTGCATATTCTGATAGTTCCTTAGTGCTCACTGTGATTGTGTAACTAGTCTAGACAAAACATGTTCACCACTCAGTGACAGGGAATCTTTTCTTTTAAGTTTTTTAGCAATAAACATGGATATGGTGGAAGGGTCAACCACAGTAAATTTTGTAAAAAACACACCATATAAATAATAATTAATCAAGGACTGACGTACCATAAACTATTCGCGAAAATCACCCACCAATAAGTGGCACTCTACATGTCAGATTCTAAAAGTGAACAACAAAGTTTTCACATATAATAGGCATTTGTGACGTTAAAAACCCAGTTTAGTACAGTGAAAATTGTGTTTGGTAGTATTTATAGATTCCTAAAGTATTAAGAGTATCAAAAAATGTCTAATATAATTTCTCAAGTGAATTAGCTGAGATTTGTTTTGACAGTTTCACAAAAAAATTAACCTTCCATTCAATGTCAATAGTAACAGTTATTTATGTTCCAAGGGTCATAAGTGCACCTTTTTTGGACGAGAATACAGTTTGCAAGCCGAGGTCCGTAGAGTCCTGGTTTACAAGTATTCGAGATCAAAAAATCGCACTGTACTAACTGTCGTGAGCAAAAAATAGGACAACTATTTTTACTTCCACGTCCAGTGGAAGTATAGTAACGACAAAAAAATTTTTTAAAATTTTTATTGTCCAAATAGGCTTAAAATGTCATAAAACGTCGAGATTTTAAGTTTGAGCGAAAAAAAATTTCTGTCTGTCTGTCGGTCTGTCTGTCTGTCGGTCTGTCTGTCTGTCGGTCTGTCTGTCGGTCTGTCTGTCTGTCTGTCTAACTTTTTTTGTGCGCACTTTTACTCTGGAACCGTTTAAGATATTGACTTGAAATTTGGTACACATATGTACTTTAACGAGTTCTAGAACTAGATTATATTTTCATCTTGTTCCGTCGAAGGGTTGGGGGGTAAATTGGGGTAAATTTGGGGTAAATGGCTAAATTAAGCAGGTAAGAGTCCATGAAATTGGTATATAGTATATACAAGAGAAGCTAAGGTTTCAAAAAAATTTTTGGCATTAGCCACCCCCATTACCACCCCCACCTCCTTATTAAAGGGGATGAAAAAAAAAATGTGATTTAGTGTATGTACAGGAACCAGAAACCTCAAAATATTTTTACTTCATCCACCCCCCACTACCACCCCCCTATCACCACCCCCGATGTGGGGTATGTGGGGTATCGTTTTATGGGTTTTTGGGGTAGAGGATTTCAAATATTATATTATTAAAGTTCCATAAACAATTATTTTCACACACAAAGTTTTTTCGTTGTGAGTGACTTGGATAGAGAATCTGGATGTGGAAGTAGTGATTCCTTGGGCAGCGGTTTTTTATAATGTAAATATGTCTCTATTTGAATATGTAATGAGTAGCCGAAATAAAACAGTTAGCACTTTTATTTTATTTTTTATTGTAATGCTGTAGTTATTGCTATAGCAAATGATGGATGGTCAATGAGATAAGTTGCACTGCGTTATAACATTAACAAAAATTTGGCGTTTAACATTTTAAAAAAGTGGTGAATAAACTTTATACTTATTGTGTCTATTTCAACTCAAGAAAAGTTGTACAAGTTTATTCGAACTCGTTAGTTCTCATCAGTAGAGTATAGAAACATTAATTCGCTATTCTTGATTTATTTTTACAATTAATTATTTTTTATTTATTTGCTTTTATTATGATTAAAGAATATTATATAGGTATTAAGCAAATCACAACTTACACACTTTTTTAATTATTACGAAATTACCTACTTTCTACTTTCTGTATATTGATGATACGGGGGTGTTCATATTTCCAAAATGAGATGTTCAGTAGATTTTTGGAAAATACATTTGATCTTCTACTTTAATTTTTATTTATAAACTTTTTCACGCAACTTCAAAAATAATGAAGTTAACTGGAGTTTTAATGTTCGAGAGACCACCCTGTACATTCACAAACAGTTTTTCGAATAAAAATCTGAATAACCACGTGTATACAGACGAATTAACCAGTGTATAGTGATTTAAAAAATAAATTAACAATAAAAACAAAATAAATGTTTTCGAATTGTTAAACTAATAGGAACGACAATATATGTTTCCTTACATGGATTTTGATATTTACTTAAAAAAAAGTTTAAAATTAGGGTTATAGAAAATTAAGTTTCGTCTAGAAGTTAATAAAAACCTAACACCTAAAATAAAGTTATTTTCAGTGCCATATTGTTAGTATGAAGGTGAAGGTGATAGTGTAACGGCCAAAAAGAAATCAATTTATTGTTATTGATGTGCTCAAGAACCGCTGCCTAAGGAATCACTACTTCCACATCCAGATTTCCTACCCAAGCCTCTTAGAACGGAAAAAAAATTATACTATATTTGCACTCCACTATGCGAAAATTATAGCTCAGACAACTTTAATAATATAATATTTGAAATCGTCTACCTCAAAAACCTAAAACGATATGCCACGTTGGTAGTGGAGAATGGAGTGGTGATGGTATTGGGGGTGGGTTCATAGCTACACGAACGTTTTTCAAATGAAATCATAAGTCCTACTTTAATCTCGGAATTCCGAGAATAAACTCGGAATTAAAAAAATATATATTTCAGTGGCCCTTCTACGCCATCGTATAAATCAAACGTAAAAGTTCTAACATAGACTCCAGGTCTATAAGCATTTTATAAATATATTTTTCTATTTGTCTTTTTTAATCTAATTTGCGTGGATCATTAGCTATTACTATGACTCGAATTATAAATACAAATATTCAAATAACACCAGCTATACAAAAACTATGTTGAAATCGCTCCATTTTTTGAAGTGATTAATTGTGCCAACAGTCAAGAGCATCATAAGTTTTCGTTGTCATTTAACTTTGCTTAGTATTGACTGACACTAATGTCCTTGACGTCACGCTTTAATTATAGTGATGCAATACAATAGTAATCATATAATTACTTAAAAACAATAATTCCGGTGTAATTCATAATTACGTGTAATGAGAAAAAATATACTTATACTAATAGGAGTACCGTCAACACTTCCTAGAGTAACCATCGAATAAGTAATCAACCCGCTTTAGACAATCGAGGACTACATGGACATTAGTACTAATTGACACAGATTTAACATGATAATTTTTACTACTGCAGAACAAGAAGTCCGGAAATCCTGCATGTACTATATTCCGGATTCCGAGTTGACCCACACCCACAATATACAACATAAATCACAAGATATAAAGTTACTTATGAAGGCTGAGTGAATTTAATACTAGTATATGAAAGTATTGCCCCCAGTGCACTTAGAAATACAATAGTGTGTGTTTTTGAATGCAAACATTGGAGATAATTACTATTTTTAATTATAGCAGGAAATACTAATCCGTGAAATATAAGTAAACGGTTCTTATTTCGTTATTAGATCATAATATATCGATTGTTGGAATTAGGTAGCATAAAAAAGTCGAAAAAAGACTGGAAAATATCGATACGGTTTATTCAAGTGATTATTACTATCCCGTTAACATTGAATAATACGGGGAACATTTAATATTTTCAATATTCGATTGGTATACACCAGGTTTGAGATGGTTTCTCAGAGAATTTTTGTCCAACTTGAGCATTTATGCGTTTTCTTTTTAATGCAGCCCACTTACCTTTTAGACAAGGCGACAATCTCGAATTCGTATGACTATTTCATTCCTATAAATTTCGTCCAATCAAAATCGATCATTTTAATCAAAAAAATAGTTTCGCATCGACAAAATAACATTTAAAATTTTGCTCAACTAACGAAAAGCCAGAATAAAAAAAGCCAGTTTTTCAGCGGCAAATTTTCCTTTGTTTTTTGAAGACATAGTAACCGATTCAACAAATGGGGCGTCATTACAATAATTTTTGCAAACGTCAGTTCACGTCAGTTGTAAAAAATATGCGAGAATAGGGCAGCTAACCTCAAAAATACGCGTTTCTTGAGATTTAAGAGTATTATGTAGCTATTATTGAAATTTCTGCCTGGTTCCCGTATTTTCAACTAAAATCTAGTTCAGTGTAATGTTTATGAAGTTCTAAATACTTTGTCCTAATAAAATAGAACTCTCTTTGTAGGTTGGAAATCTAACCTGTAATTAGCAGTCTATCTTTATTAATCAACAATATTGAAAAATTATTTACGTGAATTTATAAATATTTGCATGGAGCCAGTACGGCTCCAAGCTAAAAATGCGTATACAAACATTAAAATTGAGAATGAGAAAAACTTAAAATCTAAGGTTACGTTGGTGACATGATGCAGATGCCCTATAACGGCCTCAAATGTTCAAGATTTGGTGATTCATGTATTTATTTTTTTAAATTTACTTCCCATATCTAATAAATTTGTTTTCTTTTGCCTAAATTTTTATTCATGAAATAGTCATAACGAATACCATTCGTAATATAATTTCGTCTGACAAAATTTAATGATTATTCTACTCGAGTTTGTTGCTTTGGCAATTTCGCTCTTGACATTGACAAAAATAACTCGCCTGACGGCTCGTTATTTTAGACTAAGAGCTAGTGAACATTTCGCATCATTACTCGAAGTAGGTTAAAAATTTGCCAAAAAGTTGCCATGGGGGTAATGAGTTGCCATCTCGAACGTTTCGACTTAGAGATGGGCAGAAGGGGGTGTAAGAACACCCCAAAAAGAGATATCGATTTTCTGAGATGTCACAAAATGTCACTTTTGATTCGTTCGTGGCGAGCCGAATTTTCGAATTTCGCTGTGCAATTTACGATCAGGTTTATCTGGAAGACTTTCTCTTTACGCCGCGACATCGTACTTCCGTCCCAAAGGTGTTTTTCGAAAGATATGAAGGTGTCAAGATTGCATGTTTTTGCAATTTTTTGGCTCCAAAATGCAAGCTGTTTTTTGCTATTTCAGATATTTCCGACACGGTGGGAGTTAGCTCGAATTAAAAAATTAGGTCAAACGAGTATTTTCCACTATGAATCTTGTTGCTACCATCAGAATTTTGATTTTTTTATCTTTTCGGAGATAACTACTGAAATATCGGCCATGTACGGAGAAAAATCGCAAGTTTTGAGCTTCTACAGTTGGCAACTTTTTAATCTTGGCTCCTACGCCAAAAGACTACTCTAGCTAATTTAAATAATAATAATATAATAATAATATTTATTTCAGTTTAAAAATTTAAGTACATTTTAATGCATTCTTACAATATCTATACCTAATTATTGTTACTGTATAATAATATAATAAACCCTGCAAAAATAAATTTGTACACAGGGTATAACATAAAACAGGATATAATTTTACGAATTAAGGATAAAATGCATATAAGTATGTATAAAATCTATATAAAACACTATATAATACACAAGAATACAGAGTTGATACAATTTCAATAAAATCCATGGAGCAAAATGGCTAAGTTTAGTAGTATCTTTTATTAAAAAGGTAAGTGTTTTTAATGTCCATTAACTGATGTAAATGCAATCTACCGAGAGATATTATCCATTTTTTAATTTTACTTTTAAACAGTTTTGCGGAGTTTAAGTTTTTCATTTCAGGAGGAAGTTTGTTATACACTCTTGGTCTTAAAAATATAAAACAACGTTGTCCGATTGTCTTCCTAGCATGAGGTATTTCTAATGCGTTCCTACTATACCTAGTATTGTAAATGTGGTCAACTTTTTGAATATTACTTAGGTGTGTTTTTTGATAGCAAATTATTGAATGACAATATAATTGTCTAATATCCAGCACATTAGCTTGTTCAAATAGTAAATTGATCGGGAAAGTAATTTCTTTTTGATGGATAATTTTTAGGATCCATTTTTGCATTCTTTCTAATTTTGCCAGGTGGCAATTGTATGCACCTCCCCAAGCAATTATACCATAGCGAATTTGTGATTCCACGAGAGCATAATATACTGTAGTAAGTAGATTCACGTCTATAATTTTAGTTAAATATTTAAATTTCGCCAGGAAACCTCTTAATTTTTGAGTTAATTTATTAATATGAACATCCCATTTTAGATGTGAATCAATTACGATTCCTAAGTATCTAGTATCATACTTTATTGGGATCTGGTATATCAAATTACCGCATTCAATCTCCAGTGGTTTGAAACATAAGAGTTACTATTACTCGTAAGAAATGGCAGGTACACGGTTTTATTAAAGTTAATTGTTAACAGTCTAGAATCAAACCACTGTTTTATCATTTTAAAATCTTGTTGTGCTGTTTCTATGACAACTTTCCATGTGGGCCCTGTATAAAAAATAGCTGTATCGTCCGCAAAACTAATAAATTGACCCTGTGAAGGTAGAGAAAACAAGTCATTGATATAAATATTGAAAAGAATAGGACCCAGAACTGTCCCTTGCGGAACGCCATATTCAATTGAATTAAATTCACTATAAGTTTCATTTATACTGACACATTGTTGCCTATTTGTTAGGTAGCTCCTCATTAATTCAGCTCCAATTCCCCTGACACCGATTCTTTCCATGATATCTAATAGTTTTTTATGCTCTACCGTGTCAAATGCTTTGGCTAGATCCACAAAAATGCAGATGCTGGGATTCCCATCGTCCATACTTTTGTATATATTTTTTGCAAGTAGACCAATCGCATCCTGAGTGGATCTAGCTTCTCTAAATCCGAATTGAAAATCTGATAGTATATCATATTTGTTGAAGTATGTAACAAGTCTGTTTTTTATTATAGTTTCTACAATTTTTGAGATACTGGACATCAGCGAGATTGGACGATAACTAATACATTCAGTTTTATCACCACCTTTGTATAAGGGTATTACAACTGCTTGTTTTAAGACTGTTGGGAATTTTCCTGTGTTTAATATTAGATTAATTATATAAACTAATGGCGCAATCAATGAACAAGCAGCTGACCTTATGGCCTCAGCCATAATACCAATAGAATTAAATTTGCAAAAACAGTTTTTTTTATTTTTTGAATTCCGACAAAAATGAAGGAATTAGAGGGGACGGGATTTGGGACTTTTTTTTCCATT
Organism: Rutpela maculata; assembly: GCA_936432065.2. Lineage (NCBI taxonomy): Eukaryota > Metazoa > Arthropoda > Insecta > Coleoptera > Cerambycidae > Rutpela > Rutpela maculata. The sequence goes on from OW386292.2 coordinate 39,101,550, forward strand.
AAAATTTCTCTATTTTGTCACCGTAATTAATCGGTAATTAACTGAAATCGATCTCATATACGATGTTCAATTAATATCATGTACTACTTTGATGCTCCGTTAATCTTGGCCCTTCGAAACAAAAGTTTCTGAAAAAAATCATTTTTTTAAGATTTACACTCTATAGGAAAACGTGTAATTTCCTACTTTTCCTGCAATAGCCCGGAGCGCATATTCGGTCATAAGTATTTTGTTTTTATGTTAGAGAAAAAATAAAAAGTGTCGGAAAGCTCAATTAATTCTCTTTACATAAGCTCTCTACAAATTTTTCGAAAAAAACGATAATTATCGAGATATTCGAGGAAAAGTAGGAAATTACACGTTTCCCTATATAGTGTATGTAAATCTTTCAGAAACTTTTGCTTCGAAAGGCCAAGATTAACGGAGCGTCAAAGTAGTACATGATATTAATTGAACATCGTATATGAGATCGATTTCAGTTAATTACCGATTAATTACGGTGACAAAAGGGAGAAATTTTAATGAAGAAAAAAGTCCCAAATCCCGTCCCCTCTAATTCCTTCATTTTTGTCGGAATTCAAAAAATAAAAAAAAACAGTTTTTGCAAATTTAATTCTATTTAAATTAGCTAGAGTAGTCTTTTGGCGTAGGAGCCAAGATTCAAAAGTTGCCAACTGTAGAAGTTCAAAATTTACGATTTTTTGCCGTACATGGCCGATATTTCAGCAGTTATCTCCGAAACGAAAAAAAAATCAAAATTCTGATGGTAGTAAAAAGATTCATAGTGGAAAATACTCGTTTGACCTTATTTTTTATTTCGAGCTAACTCCCACCGTTTCGGAGATATCTGCGAAAAAGAGCAAAAGGCAGCTTGCATTTTGGAGCCGAAAAAATTGCAAAAACATGCCATCTTGACACGTTCATATTTTTCGAAAAACACCATTGGGACGGACGTACGATGTCGCGACGTAAAGAGAAAGTCTTCCAGATAAACCTGATCGTAAATTTCACAGCGAAATTTGAAAATTCGGCTCGCCACGAACGAATCAAAAGTGACATTTTGTGACATTTCAGAAAATCGATATCTCTTTTTGGGGTGTTCTTGCACCCCCTTCTGCCTATCTCTAAGTCGAAACGTTCGAGATGGCAACTCATTACCCTTTGGCAAATTTTTAACCTACTTCGAGTAATGAAAGAAAAATGTTCACTAGCTCTTAGGCTATTTTTATCTGTCAATGTCAATAGCGAAATTGCCAAGCAACAAACTCTCTTAATAATCACTAAATTTTGCCGAAAAAATTATATCACTTATGATATTATATATGAAAAAATGTTCCCATTTAATTTTTATGAATATTCAGGTTCGGGACATGCCCCTGAATAATGATCAGGAGTTTGCCGGACGAAAATCTGGTCTCAATTTGTTTAAACTAATTTTTTTTTTAAACAAATTGCAAAAATCGCTTTTTTTGACCCGAATGATAGGTTTATTCACAGGTTTTTAAATAAAAAAAGTCTCTTGTCATTTTTTCCTAAAGTTGACCGTTTCCGACTTATAAGCAATTTAATGTTTGAAAAAACGCGAAAACGGCCATTTTCAAGGTTGAAACACAATATTAAAAAATGAATTTTTTGAGATCACAAAAATTCTTATATAATCACTGGCTCATGCCCGCGACTTCGTCCATGTGGAACTTCATCCACGTGGAACATTGGAACATTGACATACTAACCCACTGCACATTCATTGCATTTAAGGAAACCCACTGCGTATCCATAGTGCTCGGGAAAATCCACCGCGCATGCATAGTACTCGAGGAAACCCACTGTGCATCCATAGTACTTGAGGAAGCCCACTGCGTATCCTTAGTACTTGGGGAAACCCACTGCGCATCCATAGTACCCGAGGAAACCTCCCCCTCCCCGTTCACCCTTTCAGGGGTTTCTTTTTGAAAACCGTCGAGTACGTATCTTCTTATTTCTTCAGAAGAGTCCATAGCTCTCTTTCTGACTTAGATTTCAAAAATACGGGTGCGCTTTGAACCATCTACCACCCCCGTTTTCACCCCTTCAAAAAGTGAAAATCGAAATTTTGTCTTACACGTATACATATCCAATAGATTTCAACATTAAATATTTTTGTCAAATTTCATGAATCTAGATCTAACGAAAAAGTCTAAAATTTCAACCCCCTTTTTCACCATCTAGCTGATGCCCGCGACTTCGCCCGCATGGAACTTCGTTCAGGTGGAACTTCGTCTGCGTGGAATTAAGAACATTGAGATACTAACCCACTGCACATTCATTGCATTTAAGGAAGCCGTCTTCCCATCGAAAAAAATAATTATTGGGTGGGTATGTGTCTTTCATGCTTAAAAACATCCCTCTCCCTGTTCACCCGTTCGGGAGGGGGTCTCTTTTTGAAAGCCGTCTAATACGTGTCTCCTTATTTCCTCAGAAGATCCCGTCACTCTGACTTACGCGATTTCAGAGATACGGATACCTCAGCTCATGTGGAGTAATTGTCGCCCTCACTGTTATGGGACATAATTAAAAATTCGTTCCAATTGTCCAAAACAAAGCTGACTATTTGTTAGTAAACTTCTTGTGAGCCGTACATTAAGAATGAAAGGGAATAAACAGGCTTCGTCACCTACAATTGGGACATCAGTATGTTGTACAACTTAGATTTTCTTTAGCCATTTCGTTAAAAAAAGTAAAAATTCACAAATTTCCCAATCCTTGCAATCATTGGAGACATTGACATTTTCAGTGTCAAAATGATGTATTTTGCAGTTTGCACCGTATGTGTTTAAACCATCTACTATCCCCATTTTGACTTCTTCAAAGAGCGAAAATCGAAATTTCATCTTACCCGTATCTAATAGATTTCAACAAAAAATATTTCTGGAAAATTTCACGCATCTAGATATAACCGTTTCCGAAAAAGCCTAAAATTTCATCCCCCTTTTCCCCCCTCTTGGGGGTCGAATTTCGAAAAATCCCTTCTTAGTGGATGCCTACGCCATTCGAGGAACCTCTGTGCAAAATTTGAAGTTTCTAGACCCAGCGGTTTGAGCTGTGCGTTGATAGATCAGTGAGTCAGTCAGGGTATTCTTTTATATATATAGATTGAACATCCATTAACAAAATCCTGAAGAGTAAAGCCTAATCCTCATAACGGCGAATTGCGGATTTATTTCTGCGGAATTAATGTGATTGGTGGAAATTGCCGCTGAAAAGTTCAACTTGTTTTAACTTTTTAGCGGATTTTGTGTTTCTGTCTTTGTCTTATTAGTTTTGTAGGTTGTGGTTTAAAATGTTGCATAAAGAATGTCAAGTATGAAAATATTATTTGTATGTTATTCGTATGTAATGCAAATAAGCATACTGTTTTTGTATTTTGGTCCATTTTAAAACTTTATACACCTGTTTATTTAAACTTAGTTTTTGACACATGACGTCAGTGAACACTGAAGTGTCAAAATTCCTTTGGGGATATTTTAAAAACGCGAAATCCGCTGAAGTAAGTAAGGGCAAATTATTTTGTGCGAATTATAGTCCCGTGTAAAATTTCGCTTTTCGCAATTCGCCGTTATGAGGACTAGGCTTAAGTGCAGATTATTTCACTCTAAAGATTAAATTTTTAATTGTTAAATAGACGTTCTTAGCCGGGAGCGCGCACTCGTTACTGCCTATACTATAGAGTATATTATGTGTTCTCGATGCTTTGCTTTTACATATGCTCTAGTTATTATTTCTGTATGTATTATAAATCAATATAATTTGTCATAAACTATTATAAATATAAATGGTGAATTAAAAAAAAAGTTGAAAAATCTTGCACCCTGTATAGTATGGTCTAGACGCTTAAGTTTTTTCTTCCTTTAGGAAAAAATTGCATTTAAAGCTGTAAAATTATAAAAAAAATGGAACATTTTTGTGTTTTGTTCCAACCGAGCTAATAAGGGAGACCGGGCATGCTTTATATTTCTATACTATATTGATTGATTGATTTGATTGATTGATTTACCAGTATGGGGTAAGCATTGCTGCCACTCCCAGGAAACGCTGGGGCGGCTACGTCCACGCTGGGTTAGATTAGGGTCATGCTTGTTGCTAGCAGCAAGAGCCACAAGATACATGGTAAAGGAATGTAGCATGGGAAGTGTAGGTATTTATGAGATGCGTTGCCGCGTTGTGTCATCAAGGAGCGTTTAGCTCTTTTTTTGGTGTCTTCTTGCTTCTAGAGTTCTACCTCTTGTGAGTCTACTGTTTCTTCCGTTTCTGAATCCGGTAGAGTATATATCCTTACGATTTTTTTATGGTACACTTTTTTTTCTTGCCGTTATTCCAGGAGTTTGTTATTTCTTTTACGTATTTCCAGTTTTCATATAGTATATTTTGTGGTCTGTATTTACCTCTGTTGTCTCCCTCCCGCCAGTTTAACACCCCTGGCCCGCTCCCCCGTTTCTCTGTCTACCAAGATGTGATCTTTCGTTCCTACATTTAGTATTCGATCTATTATTCTTGTTCATTTTCTTGCGAAAACCCGTATCGCGTGCATTTCATTGAACTGCATGAAATTCAGCCTCCGGCGCGGTACACCCGTAATACATCACTGATCAGATTGTCACTTTATTACCCAGCGATGTTTCATCTCACTGGCTGTCTGGCTCTTCCAGGGCATGCTTTAGCTTTAGTGGATTTTGGATAGAGATGTGGTTTCCAACCTTGCTCTAGTGATAAGTTCTAAGGATTGCTCCTTTGTCCTTTTCGGTCCATTGTGCATTAATTCATTGTTTATTTTGTCTCTTCCAGGTGCAGTATTTCTTTTTCTCTACTTTTATTTCTAGAAAGTTATTCCTGGGTGGTGGCTTGTTGAAGGTCCTTCTTGTATTTATTTTGTTCGTTCGTTTTTTGTTTTCTCTTCTTCCTCCAATGTACCTGTCCAATGTTGCACTGGTGTGTATCTTCTCGTGTACGTATTATCATTTCAAATGTATTGTCCCTCCACTCCGCTTTAACGCTCCTGGCCCGCTCTCTCGTTTCTCTGCCTATGAGGATGTGATATTTCATTCCTACATTATGTATTCGATTTATTATTCCTGGGTGTAGATGCCATTTCCTGGGAAAACCCGCATCGCGTGCATTTCACTGAACTACAAAAAAACTCAAACCACGGTGCGGTATACTAACAGTACGCCACTGATCCAGTTGTCGATTTATTCGCTTCATCTCACTTCTATTTGCGCGAGTCACCATTTATTTATCTAAGAAACCCTGTTTATTTTAATGGCTGTCAAAGTTTATTTATTTAAAAAATTCTATTAACTGGAATAGTAAATAAAGTAGGTAAAGTCGAAATTTAATAGAAAATTATTGTCCTGTAAACACTTTCGAATTTTCTTATTATTATAAATTAAAATTGCATTGATTTATCTCTGTACAATGTCATGGTCCCTTCGCTGTTGGGTACCTGCTGCTTGTCAGTTGTCACCACGTGTGTTAGCCTCTCGCTTATGAAATTAAGGCTTCTAAACACTTCACCGGTATTAATCAAATACAACACAATCGCTGCTATGCCAATATGTACCAGCTTATGCAGAATTCTTCGCGCTACATTTCAACACCACTCACATTCTTAATAAGGTTTTAGTCGATTGTAACGCACACTAATAAGAGCGATCACAGAATGTGTCCGTCGCCTGTCAGACCACTCAAGCAACTCCGCTTTATTTTTTTTACACTATATTAAATAATAAGTATAATGTATTACTTAATAGATAAAGGATCATTATTTTTACTTCCACATCCAGTGGAAGTATAGTAATGAAAAAAAAATTTTTCTTGTTCAAACAGGCTTAGAATGTCATGAAACGTCGAGATTTTAAGTTTGAGCGAAAAAAAATTTCTGTCTGTCTGTCTGTCTGTAACTTCTTTTTGTGCGCACGTTTACTCTGGAACCGTTTGAGATATTGACTTGAAATTTGGTACACATATGTACTTTAACAAGATCTAGAACTAGATTAGATTTTCATCTTGTTCCGCCGAAGGGTTGGGGGTAAATTAGGGTAAATTTGGGGTAAATAGGTAAATCAAGCAGGTAGGAGTCCATAAAATTGGTATTTAGTATATACAAGAGAAGCTAAGGTCTCAAAAAAAAATTTGGCATTAGTCACCCCATTACCACCCCCACCCCATTATTTAATGGGATGAAAAAAAATGTGATTTAGTGTATGTACAAGAACCAGAAACCTCAAAATATTTTTTTACTTCATCCATCACCACTACCACCCCCATATTACCACCACCACCCCACTACCGATGTGGGGTATCGTTTTATGCGTTTTTGGGGTAGAGGATTTCAAATATTATATTATTAAAGTTATTTCCACATACGAAATTTTTTCGTTGTGAGTGACTTGGATAGAAAATCTGGATGTGGAAGTAGTGATTCCTTGAGCAGCGGTTTTTATGTTAAGTATGTTCTGGCATAATTAACCTAAGAAATAAACGGAAACACGCTTCTTTTAATTCAGATTTCTAACTCTTGATATAGTTACGCGGAGTTTATTTTCAGCGTTAATACCAGGGTAACAGATGATAAAGCCGTCTGTCTATCGTGAAGGACGGACAATGCGTCCATCAATGCATAAGATATTCCTATCTTGACGCAGAACAGAGTTAGATTTTTTAATTTACTAGAAGCGTCATTATGTTTCTACCGAAAACACGATTTTTAAGTCACTAGTATTATTTTGTTCATTCTAATACGCAAAAATTTGAAGTACTCTTTTCACCATGTAATAGCGCCGACTTCGATATTTTTCTGGCCAGTTTTTATGGCCTTTTTTATTCGCACTAAAAATTTGTAGATAACTATACCTATTATTTTGAATTGTATACATTATACCATTATAATTACTCTCAGTATACTTGATTATGATCGTGTAAATCTAGCAACAAAACGGTTTTAATTTTTAATCAATATATACAGAATATGCCTTATTATTAGGAAGAGAAAGGAAAAATATTCACCACAATAGGCAATTAAATATTTATGAACATGAATATTTAATAGTAATTTATATGCATTATTTTTTCTAAATCCAACAAATTCCAGTTTACATACGTATTTTAAATAAATTTATTGCATGTAGTGATCAAATGGGTCCTATGAATTAATTCAAGGTTAGTGAGTAATCAAATATATCACATTTATTTCTCTGGGTGAGATTCCACATTTCTTAGCAGGTATCGAAGTAGGTACACACTGGTTAAGATTTCAATAAACAAAAACAGATTTTTGGACTTTGAAATCAGTGTTAGTTGCTGAAGAATATGTTGTCAAAATACTTTAAACTAACGATCTTAAAAATGTTTTTCTACGACTACCTTCGAAAACGACAAATAACGCACAGTAGCCATGACTCGAAACTGTCATTTTTCATACCATGTGTGCAAAAATCGAAATAACACATACAACGGGAGCCCACCCTAAGTGTCCGTGCACCCCCCCGCCCGATCCTTTAGGACAAAGTTTTTCATAAAGATTAAAGCGTAAGGAACAATTTAAGACAAGTCCTAAAAAAAAATTGGCTGCACTTTCAAAATGGCGTCCGTTAAAAAAAACAAAATTACAAAATTTGCAAATATGGTTTTTGTCATTTAACACAGAAACTAAAAAAGATGGAGAAAAACTTTCTGTATGAAAAATAAAGTACATAAAATTTTCTACAATTTTGTTCCTATATAATATTTGCATTGAAGTTATCATTTTCCAGATAAATGATTAATCTCTTAAAATAAAATATAAAATTCAATATAAAACGTAACACTACGGAAGCCCACCCTAACTTTCCGTGCACCTCCCCACCTACTTTTATTTCTAGAAAGTTATTCCTGGGTGGTGGCTTGTTGAAGGTCCTTCTTGTATTTATTTTGTTCGTTCGTTTTTTGTTTTCTCTTCTTCCTCCAATGTACCTGTCCAATGTTGCACTGGTGTGTATCTTCTCGTGTACGTATTATCATTTCAAATGTATTGTCCCTCCACTCCGCTTTAACGCTCCTGGCCCGCTCTCTCGTTTCTCTGCCTATGAGGATGTGATATTTCATTCCTACATTATGTATTCGATTTATTATTCCTGGGTGTAGATGCCATTTCCTGGGAAAACCCGCATCGCGTGCATTTCACTGAACTACAAAAAAACTCAAACCACGGTGCGGTATACTAACAGTACGCCACTGATCCAGTTGTCGATTTATTCGCTTCATCTCACTTCTATTTGCGCGAGTCACCATTTATTTATCTAAGAAACCCTGTTTATTTTAATGGCTGTCAAAGTTTATTTATTTAAAAAATTCTATTAACTGGAATAGTAAATAAAGTAGGTAAAGTCGAAATTTAATAGAAAATTATTGTCCTGTAAACACTTTCGAATTTTCTTATTATTATAAATTAAAATTGCATTGATTTATCTCTGTACAATGTCATGGTCCCTTCGCTGTTGGGTACCTGCTGCTTGTCAGTTGTCACCACGTGTGTTAGCCTCTCGCTTATGAAATTAAGGCTTCTAAACACTTCACCGGTATTAATCAAATACAACACAATCGCTGCTATGCCAATATGTACCAGCTTATGCAGAATTCTTCGCGCTACATTTCAACACCACTCACATTCTTAATAAGGTTTTAGTCGATTGTAACGCACACTAATAAGAGCGATCACAGAATGTGTCCGTCGCCTGTCAGACCACTCAAGCAACTCCGCTTTATTTTTTTTACACTATATTAAATAATAAATATAATGTATTACTTAATAGATAAAGGATCATTATTTTTACTTCCACATCCAGTGGAAGTATAGTAATGAAAAAAAAATTTTTCTTGTTCAAACAGGCTTAGAATGTCATGAAACGTCGAGATTTTAAGTTTGAGCGAAAAAAAATTTCTGTCTGTCTGTCTGTCTGTAACTTCTTTTTGTGCGCACGTTTACTCTGGAACCGTTTGAGATATTGACTTGAAATTTGGTACACATATGTACTTTAACAAGATCTAGAACTAGATTAGATTTTCATCTTGTTCCGCCGAAGGGTTGGGGGTAAATTAGGGTAAATTTGGGGTAAATAGGTAAATCAAGCAGGTAGGAGTCCATAAAATTGGTATTTAGTATATACAAGAGAAGCTAAGGTCTCAAAAAAAAATTTGGCATTAGTCACCCCATTACCACCCCCACCCCATTATTTAATGGGATGAAAAAAAATGTGATTTAGTGTATGTACAAGAACCAGAAACCTCAAAATATTTTTTTACTTCATCCATCACCACTACCACCCCCATATTACCACCACCACCCCACTACCGATGTGGGGTATCGTTTTATGCGTTTTTGGGGTAGAGGATTTCAAATATTATATTATTAAAGTTATTTCCACATACGAAATTTTTTCGTTGTGAGTGACTTGGATAGAAAATCTGGATGTGGAAGTAGTGATTCCTTGAGCAGCGGTTTTTATGTTAAGTATGTTCTGGCATAATTAACCTAAGAAATAAACGGAAACACGCTTCTTTTAATTCAGATTTCTAACTCTTGATATAGTTACGCGGAGTTTATTTTCAGCGTTAATACCAGGGTAACAGATGATAAAGCCGTCTGTCTATCGTGAAGGACGGACAATGCGTCCATCAATGCATAAGATATTCCTATCTTGACGCAGAACAGAGTTAGATTTTTTAATTTACTAGAAGCGTCATTATGTTTCTACCGAAAACACGATTTTTAAGTCACTAGTATTATTTTGTTCATTCTAATACGCAAAAATTTGAAGTACTCTTTTCACCATGTAATAGCGCCGACTTCGATATTTTTCTGGCCAGTTTTTATGGCCTTTTTTATTCGCACTAAAAATTTGTAGATAACTATACCTATTATTTTGAATTGTATACATTATACCATTATAATTACTCTCAGTATACTTGATTATGATCGTGTAAATCTAGCAACAAAACGGTTTTAATTTTTAATCAATATATACAGAATATGCCTTATTATTAGGAAGAGAAAGGAAAAATATTCACCACAATAGGCAATTAAATATTTATGAACATGAATATTTAATAGTAATTTATATGCATTATTTTTTCTAAATCCAACAAATTCCAGTTTACATACGTATTTTAAATAAATTTATTGCATGTAGTGATCAAATGGGTCCTATGAATTAATTCAAGGTTAGTGAGTAATCAAATATATCACATTTATTTCTCTGGGTGAGATTCCACATTTCTTAGCAGGTATCGAAGTAGGTACACACTGGTTAAGATTTCAATAAACAAAAACAGATTTTTGGACTTTGAAATCAGTGTTAGTTGCTGAAGAATATGTTGTCAAAATACTTTAAACTAACGATCTTAAAAATGTTTTTCTACGACTACCTTCGAAAACGACAAATAACGCACAGTAGCCATGACTCGAAACTGTCATTTTTCATACCATGTGTGCAAAAATCGAAATAACACATACTACGGGAGCCCACCCTAAGTGTCCGTGCACCCCCCCGCCCGATCCTTTAGGACAAAGTTTTTCATAAAGATTAAAGCGTAAGGAACAATTTAAGACAAGTCCTAAAAAAAAATTGGCTGCACTTTCAAAATGGCGTCCGTTAAAAAAAACAAAATTACAAAATTTGCAAATATGGTTTTTGTCATTTAACACAGAAACTAAAAAAGATGGAGAAAAACTTTCTGTATGAAAAATAAAGTACATAAAATTTTCTACAATTTTGTTCCTATATAATATTTGCATTGAAGTTATCATTTTCCAGATAAATGATTAATCTCTTAAAATAAAATATAAAATTCAATATAAAACGTAACACTACGGAAGCCCACCCTAACTTTCCGTGCACCTCCCCGATCCTTGGGGACAATGTTTTTCATAAATATTAAAGCCTAAGGAACAATTTAAGACATGTCCTAAAAAAAAAAGCTGGCTGTACTTTCAAAACGGCGTCCGTTTAAAAAAAATCCAAATATTGTTTTTGATCATTTAACACAAAAACTAAAAAAGATGGAGAAAAACAAAGTGCATAAAATTTTCTATAATTTTGTTCCTATACAATATTTGGATAGGAGTTACCGTTTTCCAGATACCACTGTTACCGTTTTCGAGATAAATGTCTGCAAATTATAATATTATTATTATTAATTTTTTTCAGTTTGTTTTATTTAATTTTTATGTTAATAATATAAAGTTATATTATACGCCTTACAATAATTGTCACAGTTATTTCATCTAAGTGATTTACCGATATTTGAATTTCCATGTTTTCTTAATTTTGGACTCATTTATCTGGAAAATGGTAACTCCTATCAAAATATTGTATAGGTACAAAATTGTAGAAAATTTTATGCACGTTGTTTTTTGTGAAGAAAGTTTTTGTCCATCTTTTTTAGTTTTTGTGTTAAATGACAAAAACAACATTGGCAATAGTTTTTTTTTAATATATGGCCGTCATTTTGAAAGTACAGCCAGTTTTTTTTTTAGAATATGTCTTAAATCGTTCCTTAGGCTTCAATCTTTATGAAAAACATTGTCCCCAAGGATCGGGCGGGGGGTGCACGTACAGCTAGGGAGGGCTCCCCGACTAACAGTACTGTCGTGTTTTTCACACAATCCTGTCAAAAACGGAACTGACACCTTTTATTTGCATTTTTTGAAGAAGGCTAGCCTACTCAGGTTCATAGCAACCGACTCATTTAACGACTAAACATCAGTTTTGAAGTCTTCAGTCCACATCAATTTTAAAGAAGTTTATTAAAAATATTTGATTCTGCAGTAGTAGAAAAAGTATGTAAACAACACGTTTGAAAACATCTTTTCACGCACATTCGACTTGTGAAACTCGTCTTCGGTTCGTTTCACCAAACTGTCTCACTCCTGTGAAAAGATTCGTTTTCGAGATTTTCTATGACTTCCTTCGAGAACCACAAATAACGCACAGTAGCCATGACTCGAAACTGTCTTTTTTCACACGATGTCAAGATCAAAAAAATACAGTACTGTCATGTTTTTCACACAGTCCTGTCAAAAACATGCATTTTTTGAAGTAGGCTAGCCTATTCAAGTTCATAGCAACCGGCCTATTTATCAACATCAGTTTTGAAGTCTTCAAACCACATCACTTTTAAATAAGTTTATTAAAAATGGTTGATTCTGCAGTCGTAGAAAAAGTATTGTAAACAACACGTTTGAAAACATCTTTTCGACACTTGTTGTTTAAAATACTATTACCTACCCTCGTTTTACATCTAGCACTCCTAAGTGCTGGTAGCTGGAGTATATTCTGTATACAAAAATGAACATTTCTTCTTCTTCGTAATTCATAACATCTTGCCATTTTCATTTCTAGTAAGTTAGTATTTTTAAATTTCAAGATATACTTTCTTAAAAATTTCCTAATGCAACCTACATCGATATTTACCGTATTGTATATAATAAATTGCACTCTTTCAAATTTCGTAGCAAAAATATGGTAGTTGCCATTTAAAAAAAAATGCTGATGTCAGCTTTGTGAAAAATTTTAAAAACATATCAAAAGATGCCTCTCGACATATCCGAGCCATTTTCCCAAAAATGTACATTTTTTATGGAATTTATCCACTTTGAAAAAGCACGGTATACTTTTGGCAATTAAATGGTAGATAATCTAAGTTACTTTCGGTATTACAATATATTCAGTATATTATTCGAGTGAAAAACTCCTAGTCATCGCATTTTATGAACTGAGACGATAATTATTTTTATAGGTAGAACTGTATTACTAAGTCATTTTTAAACACATATTTTTAGTAATTTAGGATCATAAAATTTACATTATGAACGTATTTTTGTGACATGTGTTTAATGCATGTGGGAATATAATGATTTTTTACAGAAGTTAATTTCATGCATGTCATAATTCCCTGAAATGAAATAGGCTATTAATTTTATCCATTAGACAAAAACTTTTTCTTGCGGTAGTAAATGAGTTACACATACATAATTTCTAATCTGGTATTCCCAGCGATTTCCTGTGGACTACGCTTACTGTCTACTATGGCTTATAGAAAAACAACTTAATGATAAGCACAATTTTCGTAGAATGATATGCAGAGTGGTGAATTTCCATCAATAGGTAACCGCAAATATATCTAACACATAATATTTGCAGAAATTCATATTTTGTTTGTGAATCAAAGTTCTTGCACAACAAAATAAACCGGTCAGTAATTAATTCCCATGCATGTGATCCTATTTGATTAACAAGTTCATTGTCTCAGTAGACCCGTGTTATTCGAGGCGTCTTCCTTAATATCAAATCTTTGATTTAAAAATTATCTATAAATGCAGTTTGTAGAGCAAAAAAACGGATATCTCCTACAAGAGATTCTTTTTTCATATACCATAAAGGATCTTGCCCCAATCATTAATTGACGTTTTCCAAAAAAAATATCGTGTCCGCTATGGTCGCCATGTTGAAAAAATTACAGTCAAAATAGATTTTTCTCAATTATCTCGCTTCCTGAAATTAAAATGTAGAAAATTAATAAAGCTACAACTTTTATTTAAACTGTTTTTTTTCTATTATTAATATTTTACGATTTACAGCCATCAGAATGGTGAAATTTGTGCTTCGCTACACATTTTTGCAAGTATCTCTGTCCTGGTTGCTCATATTGAAAGCAGTATAAACGACAGTATCAATTTTGTATAAATTTTAATATCTACAACAAAAACAATGCAACAAAACGTTGGTAACGTTGATAGATAGATAGATAGATAGCGTTTATTTAACCACATTATATACCTGTTTGTATATTTGTAGCAAGTCAACTAGACAAAAACAATAATAACAAAAAAAGAAAAAAAGGGTAAATATCGCAGATTTTGTAATCAGTACGGTATAAAACGAAAGCTATCTTACAGTACATTGATTATCATATAGTAATAAGTAAGAAAAAAGTAATAAGTAGTAAATAATAATAATAATAAAAGTCTGTAAGACTAAGTCTCCTCCACATCAATATAAAATGCTTGACTGTAGATACTTATAAATTAGTATTTATTAAAGTGATGACTTTAAATAATCATCAACTGAATAAAAACAGTGATTCAGTATAATTCTTTTAACAGCGCTTTTGAAGGGGTTTAAATTTAGTAATTTAACTTCAGGTGGTAGTTTATTATACAGATTAAGGTTTAGTGAATTATTTTCTGATCTTTTTAGCCTAAAACGAGGGTTCCTTAGTAAATCTGCAGATCTTGTTCTGTAGCTGTGGATATCAGAAGGAGTATCAAAACTACTAATGTTTTTATGTATTTCGATAAGGGAAAAATATATATATAAAGATGGTAAAGACATTATGCCAAATTTTAAGAATAGTGGCTGACAATGTTCGCTATTGTTATTAATTCCAGCAATTGTTCTAACTGCTCTTTTTTCGAGCCGAAATATTTTTATGGCATTACTTGAATTTCCCCATAAGATTACTGCATATGAAATGCGAGAATGAGATAGTGCAAAATATGTTGAAAGTAGTGTGTTAACACAATACTAACCTCAACTGGCGTAATAAAAAAATTATACTCGAAATTGATTTGCCTAGAACGTCAACATGACCTCACCAATTCAGTTTCTCATCTATTGTAACGCCTAACAGCTTAACGTTTTCTCCATGTGTGATGCTGTGATTAGACGATACAACAAGTTTCTGTGATTTATTACTGTTTAATTTTAGTCTATTTGTAGTAAACCATTTGTCAGCAATTTCCTCAATTTGCTGTAAGTTATTACTAAGAGAAGTACAATCCTTATTTGAAGCAATCAATGTTGTATCGTCTGCGAAGAGAACACAATTATAAGGCTGAAGAAATTGAGAAATATCGTTGATAAATAATATGAATAGGATAGGCCCCAGTACAGATCCTTGAGGCACGCCGTGTTTAACATCACTTAAATCTGAGTTAACATTATTAACACTGACAAATAGCTTCCTATTTGTTAAATAGGAGCAAACCTCTTATACCATAACGTATTAATTTCTCAAGTAGCAGATCGTGAGGAACACAGTCAAAAGCTTTAGAGAGATCACACAAGGCGATTCCTGTGTGCTTTCCCTCCTCAAAGCCACGAACTATGTCATCCACCACTCTCCGTACTGCTTGCGTTGTCGATAACTTGGGACGGAAACCAAATTTATTTGCTGAGATTACAGAATTATGCTCAAGATGCGCGAACAGAGCCCATTTTAAAAGAATTTCAATTAGCTTCCCAAAAATGGGAATAATCGAGATTGGACGGTAGTTGTCTAAAAACTTCATGTCACCCTTTTTATAAAGTGGAAGCACTTTTGTTATTTTAAATGCATCTGGGAAAACTCCTTCGCTGAAGCATCTATTTATTAAAGCTGTAATAATATAACAATAAGGCGGTTTAGGATCTCTACCTTCTAAGAAATGATTTTGATATTATACATGTATTTTCTGCACATTTAATTTTTTTTAGAGAGACACAAATAAATCGAACTTTTTACCATCCCTGATTGGAATGCTTAAACACCCCCACTACTCTGGTTATCGTATTTATGATAAGTGAGAATAATAATAATGATGTCTATTTATCAAAATAAAGATGTTTCCAACCTCCGATCAAAGAACTTATGTTATAGTACAGGAAAACTTTACTTTAACTTGAAAAAAAATTGTGCAGACCTTAAACTTTGGTTATAGGTTTAAAATGGGCCAAAGTTCACGAAGCAAAAAAGTTTAGGAGTTTTACGGATCCGCGGGAACCTATAAGGGGTATTTTTAATTAAAAAGTCGATTTTCAAATAAATTTTGTTTCTGACAAAATTATCTGAAATTTGGTGATTTTAAATTTAATTTTATAGCAATAATTTAATAATTAACCGAAATACTAGAGGTTTTAACTTCGGAATAATGTCATATGAATTAGATCTCGTTCATTTTTGGCAGCTTAACAGTAAATGCATAACAGTAAAGTAAATGCGGAAGTTTCTATATTATGCGAGGTCTTACCAATTTATAGGAGAATGCCATCCCTTTTCAGGGGGTGGCACCTAAGAAAAAACACAAAAACATTGGAGCTCATATAAATTGATAGATTTAAGTTATAATTACTAGAAAATTTATGATTTTAGCTCGAAAAAGTGGTATTTCCAATACGTTTTCGTCAAATAACTCGAAAGGTATACATTGAGCAAAAACATACTAGAGAGAAATAAGAAAGCTACTAAATCAAGGATGCATTTCGTTTTTTTTTTTCAAATTTTTGTAGAGTTAATGGTTTCTGAGATCTGGAAGTCTAAAGGTGGCGTCCGAACGTTTATAAGACGAAGTATTTAGTATAAATGTTAAATGTATCAGAAACTATGGCACTTAAGTCGAAAGAAGTAATAGGCCGGGAGCCCGTGTATAAAATGACTGACTATCCGGCGAACTTTGAAAATATGTAAAATGGATTGTTCCTATATAAGTTAGCAAGGAATGGACCGTCAGCTGGTTGGGTAGCGGTGGGGGTGGCTGTCAAAGGGTTGAAAACACGTAAAAAAAATTGAAAAAAAACTATCCAGCGAACGCTGAAACTTATATGAGGGGAAGATTGTTTTATAGAATGAATGTAGCACATAATCAGCTGGACGGGGGGCGGTGGATTTACCGTCAGCTGATCGATCAAACAGGTCCAAAAACATGAAAAATTTAAATTATTTGGCGAACTTTAAAATTTGAACATAAGATAATATTTATACTGAGATTCACGAAAAACATAGTCAGCTGCAAGTATGTGGGTGGAAAAGTCGTCAGCTGGTACAGAACAGTGCTGAGTATTGATCGCCTGCGAGGCAGCGCGCATCACCTTTCTTGCATCAGCTGACGAATTTTCCACCCACATACTTGCAGCTGACTGTGTTTATCGTTAATCTTAGTATGAATAATATCATATACCCGAATTTCAAAGTTCGCCATAAAGATTTAATTAGTAATATCGGTATTGATAACTTAATGTTAGAAAACCTGCGTGCGGCATTCCCGAGTTTCTTTTTTTAATTTGATTAAATATTCAAATTATTATTAATATACATTATTTTATGAGATTACAAATTAATACATTCGCACATTTCAAAATTATACAGAATGATCTGCTCAGAAAATTTATTTAGTTTAGGGAAAATCAAAATTAATTTATTCGGTTTCCGATAACAGATCTTCCTCATTCTCATTTTCATCGAACTCAGCACTCTCTTGATGCTCAGTGGGTGAAAAATCATTTTTCTCTTTGTCACTCGCATCTAAAAAAAATAATTATTTATAAAAAATTGATTAAGATTATAATAGGATGGAAAGTGAAAAGCACAAATGATATAATACCTTCAGTATTTTCCGCATCTCGGATAATCAATTCAACTTATGGAGGTAATTGATCTCCATCAAACCACTTGCAAGTTAAGTTTGTTTTCCTCAAGCTGTGTCCCATAAACAAGGGATCTAATGTAGATGGCACTTGTTTGTGTGCTTTGTTCCAAATCATATACATACATACACAGTTCTTAAAACGTGCTGTACAAGTTTCGATTTCGACGGAGGCGAGAGAGATGCATCAAAGTTTTTGTCTGGTAACCGAAGTTAGATTCCGTGAAACATGACCAATACGCGTTTGATCCCGTTTGGGGTTGGTTTTTAGCCGTTTGCGAGGGTGGGTCACCCCAACGAGAAATTCTGCCACCACTCAGCATACTCGAAGAACTACTTTGATTGCATCAGACAATAGTCGGGTTTTTCGGGTATTTTTCCGACTCACACAATCCACTATCTCTAGATACGTAATGTGTATTGGTTTGTTTGTTGCTGAGATGGTTACAGTCTAAGGCATTTCAGTTGCAAACATCCTGTTCCTGATTGGCTAGTCAATCTATTCGTAACGTTTCGGTTACAAACGGTTCATTTTAATTATCGTAATCATCGTTTGACGTGTCCACTATAACAATTTAGGAAAAAAGTAAATCGATCGTTTCATAGTCGTAACATGATGGGGTTCTGTTTACAGTTGTAATAAGGTGAATAGCAATTAAATTTTAACATCCAATATCCTTTCAGTACATAATTCCCTTAGAATGAAACATGTGTACTGTGTTCTCTCTACCTATTATATTTGTCAAATTCGCGGTTATGTACTTAGAGGTTATGAAAATTTAACCAACCATTATTACATAAAATAGATACAAAATTGTCGTTATTTTAATAAATACATATTTTCTTGGATGAACTTCAACGCATGAAAATTACCCAAAAACAAAAATGTGGCTATCACACAACACATTATGTGCGCGATGTTAATTTAATTGCTATTACTTCCTCATCCAGTAGAAGTATAACAGGGTGCCTCACCGGGAACTGCATCGATCGATATTGAATTTCCAAAAAAAAATCTCAAACAATTCAGAAAATCGTAAGTTAAACCTCTGCAATTATCTACATGGGACATAATTTAATGCAAAAAATACAGTATGTTCTATTTGATTCAAATAAGTTTTCGTGGTTTGAAATTGACAAAATGTAACAACACTTGATATATTTATTATTGAATTTCTTTAAACTGTAGACCGTAGCTCACCTATGGTCTTTCTGCGTGCCGAAGAGCAAATTAGGATCTTTCGTGAAAGAAGTTATAAAGGATATTGCAAACCGTTACAACTGTCAATTTTTTTATAAAATGTCAAATATCTCTGAAACGGCTGGGTTTAGATATAGAGTATGCACATGTTTTCGAATTTTTTGCTCTTTTCGAAAACTTCGAAATATATATGTTCTAAATATTGTCTAAACGTTGGTTGTGGCATTTTCTTAATATTTCTCTATTCTTATTGGGATGCTCTGCCACATGTATTCTTCTAAACAATGTCTGAAATCTACAAAATAACACAATTAACCAGTATTTTACTGGAAAATAACCTCTACGCCTGTGACTTTTACGTCAAAGGATCAGTTAGAGGGTGGTTTTGACAAATAATGAATAAGAACAAAAATATAAAAATGACGTATTTTGCTGACGTTTCGGAAAACGAATCTGTTTCCTTTCTCAAAGCGTATTATAATGTTTGTGAGCTGTGTATATTAAATACACAGCTTTAAGAATATATTTGTTATATTCAGTATCCATAGATACTTACTGCTTACACAGAACTGTTGATATATCTAATTGATAGTTTTATTTTAAACAATGTTGAGTTTGTTAAGTTCTTCTTTTAACATCGGCAGCCAGGTTGTGCAAACATCTACAGAACAATTCGACACGCATTTATCCTCATTCAGACATT
Organism: Rutpela maculata; assembly: GCA_936432065.2. Lineage (NCBI taxonomy): Eukaryota > Metazoa > Arthropoda > Insecta > Coleoptera > Cerambycidae > Rutpela > Rutpela maculata. Next base: position 39,120,927 of record OW386292.2, read on the forward strand.
GTTTAGAAGAATACATGTGGCAGAGCATCCCAATAAGAATAGAGAAATATATGTTCTATTTAAAATAAGCAAATTGGTGTTGACTTCCGGTATAAGCGAAAGTGCCAAATGCTTGTGATTATATTCTGTGGATTGGCCATACTGACATTGGTAATTCCCTAATAATGAGTGTTTTAAAGTATTTACCTAACTAGTATATTAGCGTGCCCAGATTAGGGCAACAATATACAGAAAGTAGGTATTTTCCGAATAAATAATAAAGTGTATAAGTTGTGATTTGCATAATACCTAAATAATATTCTCTAATTCCCTAAGTTTTCAAAATTTTCTGGTGCCTACTTTTCCCTGTATCGATTGATGTAGTTCCCGGTGGGACACACTAGTAATAAAAAAAAATTAAAAATTTTTATTGTTCAGAATGTCATGAAACGTTAATATTTTTAAGTTTGAGCAAAAAAATTCTGTCTGTTGTTCTGTCTGTACTTTTTTGTGCGCACGATTACTCTGGAACCGTTTAAGATATTGAAATTTGGTACACGTATATATTTTAACGAGATCTGGAACCAGATTATATTGTGAATTTATTCCGTTGAAGGGGGGAAAATTGAGGTAAACCAAGCAAGTAAGGGTCCATGAAATTGGTATTTAGAATATATAAGAGAAGCTAAGGTCTCAAAGTATTTTTTTATGTTTTCCATCTCCATTACCGCCACCCCATTATTAAAGGCTGTGAAAAAAAATAAAATTGTGATTTAGTGTGAGTACAAGAACCAAACACCTTAAAAATATTTTTTTACTTCACTCAAACAATCTTGACATTGAACTTGAGGCTTTTCTAATTTGTGGTAAGTCTATTAAATTAAATATGCCATTCGATTGTGCAGAAACTTATAAATTATAATGACCAACATTCAAATAAAAAATATTAACAATTTAGCCATGTAAGTATGTATAATATTCATGCTCTTATTATATGTATATATACTTTCAGAAAGAATAGAGAAATGTAATTTTTATGAATGATGAGACATTTTATAGATTTGTATTAATAGATATATTTCAAAGTTTGGGCTAATTACTTCCACATCCAGTGGAAGTATAGTAACGACAAAAAAATTTTTAAAAATTTTTATTGTTCATATAGGCTTAGAATGTCACGAAAGGTCGAGATTTTAAGTTTGAACGAAAAAAAAAATTTCTGTCTGTCGGTCTGTCTGTATGTCGGTCTGTCTGCCTGTAACTTTTTTTGTGCGCACGTTTACTCTGGAACCGTTTGAGATATTGACTTGAAATTTGGTACACATATGTATTTTAACGAGATCTAGAACTAGATTATATTTTCATCTTGTTCCGTCGAAGGGTTGGGGGGTAAATTGGGGTAAATTTGGGGAAAATAGGTAAATCAAGCAGGTAAGAGTCCATAAAATTGGTATTTAGTATATACAAGAGAAGCTAAGGTCCCAAAAAACGTTTTGGCATTAGCCACCCCCATTACCACCCCCACCCCATTATTAAAGGGGATGAAAAAAAATTGTGATTTAGTGTGTGTACAAGAACCAGAAACCTCAAAATATTTTTTTACTTCATCCACCCCCACTACCCCCCCATCACCACCCCCACCCCGCTACCGATGTGGGGTATCGTTTTATGGGTTTTTGGGGTAGAGGATTTCAAATATTATATTATTAAAGTTCCATAAACAATTATTTCCACATACAAATTTTTTTCGTTGTGAGTGACTTGGATAAGAAATTTGGATGTGGAAGTAGTGATTCCTTGGGCAGCGGTTTTTTTTAAATATATCAGCTTACTGTAATATTGCATGCCTATATCGCATTGTTATATAAAGAGCAGGTAATGCAGGAATTAAAACTAGTGGAAGCATTATACTCTTCGCCGATTTACTGAGCTTTTTATATAATTGTTACACATTCTATAGGATACTCTTCGCATTTTTCTTGTAAATAATGTTAGTTTTTGGACATTCTAAATTTTGTGATACCAACTTTATTGTGAAAAAAAACGTATATGAAAAAAAAATCACCATGTGAGGGATCGAACACGAGACCTTTAGATTGCAAGCAAGCAAATAAAATTTATTAACATTTATATATACATATGCGCCTCCCCGAAACCTGACCCGAAGCCAGCCAGACAACCACGGCGCGTAGCGCCGTGGTGATTGTAGGGCTGGGCGGGTCAGGTTCGGTTCGGCTTGGCGACAATGGTAAAAAGAACAATTAAAATTCCTACCCACCTAGCGTGGGTTTAAAATTAATAATACCTTTGAAAATAATGCTGCCCACATAGGCCTAAAACTAATACATATCAAACTTAGAACTAGTACCTTTAGATTGCAAAGCAAATGCTTTAGCCGTTGGGCCATCTTATCTTACCAGAAGACTTGAATGAATATCGTTCAAGAATTATATTTCAACGGATTAGATATATTATTATGAAATATATATATTGGTAAAATGTAAAAACAAAAAAAAATATAGAGAATAACATTTCGCAAGATTTCTATTTAAGTACAAATGACAGAAATTTTGAAAAAAAATTTTTTTTATTGAAATGATTAATAACTTTTTTATTTACTGATTGATTTTTTTCAAAAACAATAGGGTTCTTCCTCTAGCTAACGCTAACTTACTTTCCAAATTTCAATACAATCGGACTTTTCTTTCTTAAGTTATCGTGCTTACAAGAAACGTGACGGACGGACGGACAGACGGACATTTTGAAAGTTGTTCAGAATTCGTTCACTAACATAATGATATGAAAATTTTTTCTCTATGAGCGATATTTACTGATTTAGAAATGTGTCGATCAAATACAATATACTCTTCGTTTTTGCGAAGAGTATAATAATTCACTTTAAAATATACGCTTCTACACATACCCGCCATTGTTACTTGTGGGATGTTATGTTTATCTATCATTTTTAATGGACATATAATGTGACTATGTTAGGACCAAACAAGGTATGTTATGAAGAGATAGCTGTTATGTATTTAGGAATAAGTTCTTTGATCGGAATTTCCAACATAATTTTACACACAAACAAGGAACAAATTATAGAGCAATTTACAAACAGTATAAACAAAAAAAAGAGCGATTATATCAACATACGATTAACACTGAGTCAAGGGCGGATCTGGACCTTGAGCTTGGGGGGGGGGGGGTAACACTGAACCCAAAATTTTTTGATGAGCGGGGCACAGTGGCGAGAAATGCCAGTGTTCCACCCAAATTACTCTAGAGGTCGTAAATTTTAAGTTATTGAGACATTCTTTTTTTTAAAATGTTCGTCTTGAATTTACCTATCGATCGCTCTAGCCGGTTTTTGAAATTTTATTTTTCATTTCTTTGAATTTTTAATAGAAAATCATATTTTTACAAAAAAATACTGTTTTTTCTATTAAATTTATTCTAACGGGCCGTAAATTTGAGTTTTCGTAACAATTTTTTTTTTAAATCTTCGTCTCTTAATCAGCTATTGATCTGTCTAGATGAATTTTTGATTTAGCTGTTGACAACTGTCAAATTACTGTCAAATATAAAAAAATACGATTTTTAGATAAATACTTCATACAATAACAGGTTGGTGTTCAGAAAAATATATATAGTGTTTTCAATGTACCTAGGTCCGAAGTTGACAGGAAAACATGTATTTCTAAATTTGGCAGCTGCCATAATTGTTGTCAAATTTCCAAAGATAGATGGAAGAGCTTATTAATTTAAAAAATATCCTGTAAATGTATAGAAAAATAGATATATATTGTTTTTGATCTGTTTGATTTAGTAATTGACAGGAAAATATGAGTTTTAAATTTGGCAGCTGTCATAATTGCTGTCAATTTTCAAAATGCAGTACTTATTATTTTTAAAAATGCACTATAAATGTATAGAAAAATAGATATATATTGTTTTTAAACTGCCAGATTTAGTAGTTGACAGGGAAATATGGTTTTTAAATTTGGCAGCTGCCATAATTGCTGTCAAATTTCAAAAAATAGAAGTTAGAGCTTATTAACTTTAAAAATACCCTGTGAATATATAGCAAGACGGATAAAAATTGTTTTTAATGTACCTGGTTCCGAAGTTGACGTGAAAATGTTATTTCTAAATTTGACAGCTGCCAAATTTAAAAATAATATTTTCCTGTCAGTTCATAAATCAGGAAGATAAAAAATAATATATATCTATTTGTCTATACATTCAAAGGGTATTTTTGAAATTAATAACTTCTAATCTGCACACCTTAAAACTTAACAGCAATTATGGCAGCTGCCAAATTTAAAAATTATATCTTCCTATTACTTACGAAATCAGATAGATCAAAAATAATATACATAAATTTTTCTATACATTTGTAAGGTATTTTTAAAGTTAATAAGCTCCTACATCCATGTTTTGAAATTTGACAGCAATATGTCAGCTGCCAAATTTAAAAATGATATTTTCCTATCAGTTACGAAATCAGACAGATCAAAAATAATATATATCTATTTTTCTATACATTTATAAGGTGTTTTTAAAATTTATAAGCTCTTACCTCTATATTTTGAAATGAGAAAGCAATTATGACAGCTGCCAAATTTAGAAATCATATTTTCCTGTCAACTTCGGAACCAGGTGCATTAATAACAATTTGTATCCGTTTTGCTATATATTCACAGGGTATTTTTAAAGTTAATAAGCTCTAACTTCTATTTTTTGAAAGTTGACAGAAATTATGGTAGCTGCCAAATTTAAAAACCATATTTCCCTGTCAACTACTAAATAAGGCAGTTTAAAAACAATATATAATCTATTTTTCTATAAATTTATAGTGCATTTTTAAAATTAATAAGGTGTTACCTCCATATTTTGAAAATTGACAGCAATTATGACAGCTGCCAAATTTAAAACTCATATTTTCCTGTCAATTACTATATCAAACGGATCAAAAACAATATATATCTATTTTTCTATATATTTACAGGGTATGTTTAAAATTAATAAGCTCTTCCATCTATCTTTGGAAATTTGACAACAATTATGGCAGCTGCCAAATTTAGAAATACATATTTTCCTGTTAACTTCGGAACCAGGTACACTGAAAACATTATATATAGTTTTCTGAACACCAACCTGTTATTGTATGAATTATTTATCTAAAAATCGTATTTTTTTATATTTGACAGTAATTTTGACAGTTGTCAACAACTAAATCAAAAATTCATCTAGACAGATCAATAGCTGAGAAGACGAAGATTTGAAAAAAAAAAAATTGTTACGAAAACTCAAATTTACGGCCCGTTAGAATAAATTTAATAGAAAAAACAGTATTTTTTTGTAAAAATATGATTTTCTATTAAAAATTAAAAGAAATTTCAAAATCCGGCTAGAGGGATCGATAGGTAAATTCAAGACGAACATTTTAAGAAAAAGAATGTCTCAATAACTTAAAATTTACGACCTCTAGAGTAATTTGGGTGGAACACTGGCATTTCTCGCCACTGTGCGGGGGGGGGGGGGGGGGGAATCCAATTCATACCAAAAAATTTTTTGATAAGCGCGGGAGGGAGAAATCCGGAAAAAAAATTTTTAATGAGCGGAGAGTAGAAATCCAAAAAAAAATGTTATCCCAAAATTAAAAAATAAAATTTTTTAAAACGAAAGTTGTTGGTTTACACAATCATCTTGGGGGGGGTAATTGCCCCGTTAAAATTTTTTTCTTCCCAGAATTAATAAAAATCATAACATTTTAAAACGAAAGTTGGTGGTTTACTGAATCTTGGAGGGGGTAATTACCCCGTTACCCCCCCCCCATAAATCCGCGCTTGCACTGAGTATTAATCTTCTCCGGATGGTGCCAAAGTTATTGACGAAACGCGTGTCGTATTCAAATGTTCTCTGTGTTTATGAAATTTTTTTCAGGGGTATATACTTAGTATTGCATATTCATTATAATACAAACAGTATATTTTAAATAGTAAAATTTATATAAAACAAGTTTTATATAAATACCATGTTCCATGAATAATAAATTTAAATAATAAGTAAAAAACGTGTTTTAATAATAGGTACGTACGTCAAATATTCGTGACCATAAGAACACGTAAATACATTTAAAAATCAAATAAACAGATTTCTAATTGACTGTGACACGATTTTTCCGCAAATGTTTAATTTTTCTAAAACAAAATTTTTCACATACTCATTTTTATTAAGCATAAATAATAATTGTTAACAATAAAGATACTGTATTGCATGTGCTAAAAAAATACTCTTATTACCTAATATCTCTATTGAAATCGGTTAAAAACACGTTTTTCGTTATTTATTCATTTTTACATCAACCTCAGCATCGATATTTGGTAATAAGGTAATTAACCGGGCGACGATAAAACATCGTTACATAATTTTTAGCGATCTTTTTCTAAAAGCAGTTCGAGTTTTTCAATTTTTTCTACCCGTGGATGAAGTAAAAAAAATGGGGCTTTTGGTTCTAGTACACACACTAACTCATAATTTTATTTTTTTTACCCCCTTCAATAATTGGTGGGGTGGTAATGGGGATAGCTAATGCCAAAAAATTTTTTGAGACCTTAGCTTCTATTATATTTATACTAAATACTAATTTTATGGACGCTTACTTGCTCGATTTACCCCCCAACACTTCAACAGAATAAGATCGAAATATAATCTAGTTCCAGATCTCGTTAAAATACATATAGTGGAGTCAATAGAGGCTGAAAATATATGTATTTCTGAATAATTATGGGAAGTTTCTATTTTCCTAAAACCTGTTGATATCAGTTTTACATAACTTAAAATGAAAAGTTATAAACATATAGTTGTTAGGAAATTATTTATTAATTATTTAAACAAAAAGAAACTTTTTTCTTAACACAATTATTATAAGTTGCAAAATGTTAAAACAATTTAATTCAAATTGACATATAAGGGGTTTTCGAGGTTGCTGAAACAGATTATGATGTCAAAAAAAAGGTAATTCAAAATAGCTGATCCAATATGGCCCACTTCCACCAAGCACTAAAATAATTCAAAACACTATTCAATTAAAAACACAATTTAAATATTCAGATAAAAACTTAAAAAGAAGCTGAGAAAACGTGATATTATTGTACATAGCATTACAAGATAATCTGTGAAAAAGTGCCCAAACTACTTTTACAATGCTCTGCGCATGCGGGCACACACACAGCGCAGCGTGCCGGGCACGTACTGCTTGCCGCGAAGATGTTGTTTTACTTTCAATCTCTTTCTATTGGTCAAGCATTAAAATTTGTTTCATGGACCTGTACCACATGAATATTTTTAATGTTTTCAATATTTTAAACAGGACAAACATTGTAGAAACAAACAACATTGAGCCAATTTACCGAAAAAACATGATTTTTTCAATATTTTGTGAAAAGTATTTTATATACCGAGTGCCACAGGCTAGTGGCTCCCCTCTATATTTCCTTTATTTTTTAACTTATCCATTTGAAATTTGGGGTGCATAAACTATCTGTAAAAATGGATTTTTCGACATAAAAACAGTACGAGACCACAACTTTCGATTTTTAAATGGAACACCCTGTATATTTTTACATATTCGCATTAAAGACAACATTCAGAGTATATCATGAGATTTTCGCGAACTTTTTTTTTCAAATGGGAAGGAGGTGGCTCATAGTGTTCAATAGATTATAGATTTTTTTCTGAGTTCATTGATATCCATTTCAAATCTATGCTATTTGTTTTTCTATTTTATTATATTTATCTAAAAATAAAAAACCACTTTCAAAATAATTTTTATTGATCCTTATACTTTGCTCTAGTACTTACACCTATTAAGAAACAAAAGAGAAAACCAAAAGGCAATTATTCACAAAGAGGTAGTTATTCACATTTCACTAATAGACATATGATTTTTGCAAAGGCAACTAACTACGTTAAAGTTCAAGAAAAACTATATTGAAAGTGATTTTTTATTTTTAAACAAATTAAATAAAATAGAAAAACAAATAGCATAGATTTGAATTGGATATCAAGGAACTCAGCAAAAAATCTATAATTTATTGAACAGTATGAGCCACCACCTTCCCATTTGAAAAAAAGTGATTTGTTCAATTTTGGAGGCTTCGTAAATAGTAATGAAATTAAACGAAAAATTATATTTTTCCCTTGGACTTTACCTGCCGTAGAACAAATTTTGGTATTCCAAAAAATTCCTTAAAATGCTTAAAAAAACTGAAGATCGACTCAAAAATTTGCAAAAATCCCATGGTATACTTAGAATGTTGTCTTGAATCCAAATATGTAAAAATATACAGGGTGTTCCATTTAAAAATCGAAAATTGCGTTTATTTCCGCGTAAACCGGAAGTGGTCTCATACCGTTTTTTATGTCTAAAAATTCATTTTTACAGGTAGTTGGTAGTGGGGGTGAATGGAGTAAAAAAAAAATTTTGAGGCCTTAGTTTCTTGTATACACGCTAAATTACAATTTTATTACTTTAATAATGGGGTGGGGGTAGTAATGGGGGTGGCTATGCCAAAAAAATTTCTGAGACCTTAACTTCTTTTATATACCGGGTGTAAACGAATAGTGGGCCACCCCTGTAACTTCCTTGTTTTTAAAGATATCGGGATGAAATTTTGTATGGTGAAATTAGGTAAGATTTTCAACTTTTTCAGACCTATCTGCCATATTTATCACTTCCGGTATCATAAAATATTAACACAAATATACGGGGTTCATCAAAATTTAATTGAAGTTAGATATAAATCATAAATATCTTAAGAAAAATTGTCATTTCTGCCGGTAACGATTACACATTACGGAACTTTTGGTACCGTTTAACCCCTACTAAATAGAGCTTTCTGAATATCCGGGTGGCCCATATCATAATATTTAAAACAAATGAGTCATTTTGAAAAATGTGATTTTAATGAATTTACAGCATCCTGTATGATGTATTATTGGACATATTGACGTTTTCGTATTTTTTATATGAATTACATTGGAACAAAAATAATTTTAACATATTCGCGGCCATTTAGATTGACAACTAAAATTCGAATTACTTTTCGTGCAACACTGTATACATTGTTCAAAATACTATAAATGTATCCAAAATGTGATCTTTATTTCAAAAATGTAAAAACATGCAGGGTGGTCCATTTATAAAAGGCTATTGGGGCAGTTTCCGGTGAAACCGGTGGCGGATAGGTCTGAAAAAGTTGAAAATCTTACCTAATTTCACCACACAAAATTTCATCCCGATATCTTTAAAAACAAGGAAGTTAGAGGGGTGGCCCACTATTCGTTTACACCCGGTATACTAAATATCAATTTTATGGACTCTTACCTGCTTGATTTACCTATTTACCCCCATTTACCCTAATTTACTCCCCAACCCTTCAACGGAATAAGATGAAAATATAATCTAGTTCCAAATCTCATTAAAATACATACGTGTACCAAAGGACCCCGCACACCATATAGGGAGATTTCTGCCTCCAGTCAAATTTAATCTAACCCACGTAAAAATGTTCTTTTGAAGCCCCTGAACAAATGTTCAAATGCAGCCAGGTCCGAAAAGGTCTTCGTTTCGAGATCGTTCCAAATCCAAAATCGCCCAAAGTTACCTTGTCTTAATGACTAAATTCTATTGCTGTTTCCATAGAAATCAATAGTAAAACAACGAAATATTAAGTTTTATTTCACACTTTTTTATTTATTTTTCACTTGTCAATAATGGCATTGTTTTGATTTATTGAATTTCCTACTATCCAAGAACGAGTGTGTTATTTTTTTAAAAATATCGGCATTTTTTGAGTACTGATCGAAATTGTTTAGGTAAGGTTACCACAGAATATTCCATAATCATAGTTCAAATAAAAATCAATGGACCTGATTAAATTGCCAATTTAATGGACATTTAAAATAAAAAACATGATACACTCTGAAAGTTCAGATAAAAAAAAAAACAATTCTAATTCTAGGAAGCTCGGAGAACAATTATTCATCATAAGGTTTTGAGCCACAGAACTTAACAGAAGTTTTTTATTTAAAAAAAAAGTATCACAACTTTATTCTTGAATTGAAAAAACTGCAGCGTTGAAGACCCACGGTGTCATTAACATGAGTAAGAAATATGGTGTAATTTAATTTTTTCAATTTTAAAACGTATTTGGAACGAACTTTGGGGCTCCATATCTCGAAACGAAGACTTTTTCGGACCTGGCTGCATTTGAACATTTGTTCAGGAGGTTCAAAAAAACATTTTTACGTGGGTTAGATTAAATTTGACTGGAGGCAGAAATCCCCCTATATGGTGTGCGGGGTCCTTTCTTAAACGGTTCCAGAGTAATCATGCGCATTAAAAAAGTTACAGACAGACCAAGACAGACCGACAGACAGACAGAAATTTTTTTGCTCAAACTTAAAATCTCGACGTTTCATGACATTCTAAGCCTATTTGAGCAATAAAATTTTTTTTGTTGTTACTGTACTTCCACTGGATGTGGAAGTATAGTAACATGTGTCTTCTTTCATTTAAGCTTTTGTGAGGTCAATTACATTAATTAGTTCAAAAGTTACAACAAATCTAGTGTAGCGCGCCCGTTTCCTTGTTCCATTTTCGTGCGTTAAACAAAAAAATCTGGGGCTTATATTTTTGATTGTACAAAAAAACATTTTTGATGTGAAATTTTCCGTACTTTCGAATGGCGCAATTACTTTTTGAAAGAAAAAAATATTTTAAGATATATTTGACAAAGACTGGTATTTTGCAACTAATTTGTTTAATAACAAATTACGCTCAAGGACTATTGTTGGTGACTTTTGGTATGTTGTTCCTGACATGTTCAGAGATGTATTCTCAAAAGTTACCGCTTCCCGGAATTTTTCCGAAGTGAAAATCTCTATTGACTCCACTAATACGTGTACCAAATTTCAAGTCAATATCTTACACGGTTTCAGAGTAATCGTACGAACAAAAAAGTTACAGACAGATAGACCGACAGACAATTTTTTTTACTCAAATTTAAAATCTCGACGTTTCATGACATTCTAAGCTATTTGAACAATAAAAATTTTCAACATTTTTTTGTCGATACTATACTTCCACTGGATGCGGAAGTAATTATAGCAACCCTATTCGATTCGCATTTTGAATTTTTAACTTCTGATAGCAGATTTTGTATCGATTAGTCCGAAAATACTTAAAGACCAATTTTAAAGCAATTTCGATGAATTTTATTTAATAGTTTGCTAATGAAACCTGGAAATTGTATAAACAATTATTAACTGTTTCAAAATGTTCTATATCTATTCTAAATATATAGGTAGAGAGTCGAAAAGAAATTCAAAGATTTTAAAAACTGCAGATTTCTAGCTTTATCCTGAAAGAAGGTGGCAATAAAAATAATACATTGTTTAAACAGTTTGCAGATTCTATTAGCAAACTGTTATTCAACAGAGTTAAATAATTCATTTGTCAAATTAAAAAACTGTAAAAATTTTAGAAATTTATAGGGAAATAAAATTGTTTAAATAAATTTGAATCGTAAAAAGCATTAAAATATTAACACAAACTAGAATCTGACTAATTAATAATAAGATATAAAAAAAATCGCATATAAACGATATACTGTCTGTAGATCAAAAAAACGTGAATAATTCTTAGAAGGAATTTTTTGTTTGTATAATGCAGAGTGGCGGTTACCATAATCATTAATGAATGTGTATCGTTGCCTTATGGCCGCCATTTTGAGAAAATGATGATCAAAATAGGTTTTCTCAATTATCTACTTCGCTGTTAGTTCTACCGTAAAATTGGGCATTACCAATATTGTAGACAATAAAAGAAGGATACAACTTTTATTTAAACTATTTTTTTCTATTATTAATATTTTAAGATTTACATCCGTCAAAATGGTAAAAATTTGTGTTTCGCTCCACATTATTCCGTTGCTCATATGCAGTAATTAATTACTCAGGTCCAAAAAAAAAGGGATTGTCCTAACGTTCTCATTGAAGTTTTCTGAAGTACGCGATGAAGCCAATTTTGGACAAAAAATTTTTTCAGTTTTCATCTACCATCCTCTAAAAAGGGCAAAAAAAATGTCTTGTTTGTCGTAAGGTTGTTATCTAACTTTTCTAAAGTATTTTAACGTGCTGAAGCCAAATTTGGACAAAAAATATTTCTATCGTGTCGGTTTTTCTTTTTATCCCCTAAAAACGGCAAAAATAGGGTCTTGTCTAAGGTTCTGATATAACTTTGAAGTGTATTGATGCGCTGAAGCACATTTTGGACAAAAAAAAATTCTGTCGTGTCACTTTGCCTCTGCCACCCCCAGATAAAGAGGTGGTCTTGGGGGTGGTGGAGGAAAACTGACACGATAGAATTTTTTGTTTGTCCAAAATTGGCTTCAGCGCCTCAAAATACTTCAGAAAAGCTAGATGGGAACCTTAGGACAAGACCTTTTTTTGTGTAGACCTGTAATGAAGTTTTTCTGAAATCGATCGGGAATGTCTACATTTTCGGCGCGATTTTAGAGCGAAAAATGCACAATTCCAGTATTTTAGTTTGTTGCTGGGAAACTATCAGAAAACAGACCGGAAAAGATCCGTTGCCAAGCAACGATCAACAAAGCCGTACGGGAATGTTACTTCCCGGCTTAGGCCGGGAAGTAACATTCCCGTACGCTTTTTTATATATATTTTAATATGTTACTATTTTTGATTTTTATACGTTTAAAATAGTATTGATTGTGATTTCAGAAATTTTTTTTTTCAAATGTTTATAAATTTTTGATTTTTATACGTTTAAAATAGTATTTATTGTGATTTCAGAAAAAATAGTATGTGTACTTCGGTGTAAAAGCACATTCCCAGACTTCGATGCTTGTTACTGTTAAATACTGTTGAATGCTTGTTACTGTTAAATCCAAAAGTGTGCCCTCCAATTTCTGTCAAATTCCCTACCTTTGTATATTAGTCCCGTGAGGTAAAGCTTTCACCCCAAAAGTTCTGCAATTGGACCCTCGTTTTCAAGGACGGGGAATACGATGGTGACAATATTTTCCTACCTACCCTCTAACCACTATCAATAAACCGAAAAAACCACCCCCTTTTCCGATTTTGCAGTGCTAGGCATTCTTTTATCGGAAAATTGTATTAATGAAAGTTGTTCAGAATTGTACAAAAACCTTAAGCCCAATATTTATTAAAATAAAAAAAAAAGGGAAATTAAAAAAATTGATAAAGTTAAAAAATATGAAAAAAGACTACTAATTAAGTACTTGACGACTACCTGATAGCTTGGGTTTAATTTCAAACAAAATTGTCATGAATTTTTTAAACAAAAAACCCATTTAAATGATATTCTCGGATTTGGACATTATTTTAAACAAAATTTCAATATTACTTCCACGTCCAGTGGAAGTATAGTAACGACAAAAAAATTTTTAAAAATTTTTATTGCCCAAATAGGCTTAAAATGCCATGAAACGTCGAGATTTTAAGTTTGAGCGAAAAAAATTTTCTGTCTGTCGGTCTGTCTGTCTGTAACTTTTTTTTGTGCGCACGTTTACTCTGGAACCGTTTGAGATATTGACTTGAAATTTGGTACACATATGTACTTTAATGAGATCTAGAACTAGATTATATTTTCATCTTGTTCCGTCGAAGGGTTGGGGGGTGAATTGGGGTAAATTTTGGCTAAATGGGTAAATCAAGCAGGTAAGAGTCAATTAAATTGGTATTTAGTATATACAAGAGAAGCTGAGGTCTCAAAAAAATTTTTGGCATTAGCCACCCCCATTACCACCCCCACCTCCTTATTAAAGGGGATGAAAAAAAAAGTGATTTAGTGCATGTACAGGAACCAGAAACCTCAAAATATTTTTTTACTTTATCCACCCCCCACTACCACCCCCCTATCACCATCCCCACCCCACTACCGATGTGGGGTATCGTTTTATGGGTTTTTGGGGTAGAGGATTTCAAATATTATATTATTAAAGTTCCATAAACAATTATTTTCACATACAATGTTTTTTCGTTGTGGGTGACTTGGATAGAGAATCTGGATGTGGAAGTAGTGATTCCTTGGGCAGCGGTTTTTTTTAATTTTCATTGAATTTTGGTCGGAAAATATTGTCACCATCGTGTCCCCCTCGAAAACGGGGGGAGGATATCTTGCGGTGCGGTCGCAGAACTTTTGCCTTTTTCTGGTTTACCTCAAGGGATTATATACTGACTTAACGAGAACAATGCGGCCCGATTTCGCATCGATACAATTCCTACCGGTACGAAATTATTTTTTATTTCGTATTTGATTTTGATCTGTATTGTCGAGATGGGGCAATGGAGGTGCTGTAGTATCTCTTTCTGATTACTAGTTTCACGAATTCTTTACCTTCCCAATTCCGGATATTCCTGTAGAGATTCATAAAAAATAAAGAATAAAAAATAAATGAATTGTTTTAAGACCAAAATGTTGCAAATGCAAATTAATATTGCATCTGCCTGGAGGACAAACAAATAATACACCTGTTAAATTAATTAAAATAAAATGAAATTACTAATGAAAAAAATAAAGTTAAACTCAAAGTTAATACAATTTATTTGGCCACCGGGTACAATTATTATGTAACGAACACTTCAGTATAATTCAAAGGTTGAATCATGAATGCCAGCTCTTCCCTCAGCTTCCCTGAACCTGCCGATGCAGCAATTAGGCCGTCCCGGTCCCTGCATACCCCGCTAAGAGACCATCTCCAAAAGGTGATGCTAACACACCATAACCTCACTTTAACACGTACTACGTCCCATAGTTTCAGCCTGAAATTTTGGTGGGGGATGTGGAGTTGATGTACTTTCATAATACCGCGGAGAAATAAGGTCAAGAAAATTAAGAACTACTTAAATAATACACAGCTGTCCTTTTTGCTACCTCTTAACTCTACTGCGCATTATTGGATGATGTTTAAATGATAGAGTACTTTAATTATGGCTTAAATATGACGCAAATGGAAGCTGCCTGTTTCTAGTAAAAAAATATATAGTTTTATGTTAACCAATTATATCTGTATTACAGATATACTCCACCCCCTCAACCCCTGCTTTTGAAATTGTGGGAACTGAAAGCACCAAAGGTAACCCTACATATAAGATAAGCATACCTTAAAACCTTGGTGATAGATTTTTTTGATTTTTTTTTTCATTATAGTTATACATAAGCCTACATCATTTTTTCATCTTCAAGCCCCTGTTGACCGAAATTTTTTTTCTAGAGTTGTGGCCATAAGCACTTTTGATCCGTACGACTTGAACTGCAACATATCACAATTAGACACAAACCTTGCGGGGTCCTTTGAGCCACAATAGTATGCACACTTACTTTACTCTAATCAAAATATGCTGTTGAAACAAACAATTCAAAAAAAATGCACAGACAGTTTTATAGGAAAAAAAATTGTTTTCCAAATTAACGAACTAATGCAAAATCTGGTAAATATTTTTCTATTTAAGTTACTTCAAGGTATAAAAATCATTCGTATAGGTAAACCCCAGCCACCACAAACAATAACAATCTACCTACTGTGTATGTGGAAATTTTTTCGACAATTTTTTTTATTATGTATATATATATCTTTATATGCATACTTATTTAGATATATATTTCAGCTGCCGACGAATTTCAGCGCTGCTACCAAATTGTGGTTTTTACGCGTCCTTCTAAGAAAGCTCAACTACTGCGTTAACCTTAGTCAATAGCAAGGCCTTCGTCAAAGCCAACTTTGCTTTCTTGCGCTTAAGTGGGAGAACCTGAAAAGTATTATACTCCGCGATATTATACGAAAAGCCCGAAGAAGTGACTGGTCACTTCTACCGTTTGTTTCCTATGCAACAGCCCACTGGATTCGGTAAAGTAGACTTAGTGAAAAGTGACTTTACTGGTGGTGAAGTGATATTTTGTTTGTGGATAGTTCAAGTTTTTTCGGATACAATCGTTGCCAATGTAAGTACAAGTTTTTAAAAAAATTTTTAAAAGTCAAGAGAACCCATTGCTCTTCTGCATATAAGCAAAACTTCTTTTGTGAATAAGGAAGGGACGCCATGTTCATTTTTGGCAGGTGTACTGGTTGAGAAGGGTTACTGGAAGGACAATAAAATAACGTCTTTATTTTAACGTTACATTAATAATAATAATAATAATTATTTATTTATTTCAAAAGGCCAATGTACAAAGATATAGGAAAAGTCATCGGTATCGTTTGAAAAACTTACATGTTATCCAGTTAAAGTGCAACAATAAACAGAATAGATTAAGAAATAGATAAAACATCCATAGCAATAAGTAAAATTAAATTAACAGATATAACAAGACTAGAGAAATTGGTCTTGACGCAATTCGATTGAGCAAAAAATGTTTCATAAGATCCTAATTTTGTCTTTTACTAATTTCTCATATGTAAGGCCCTACAACAAAAAAGTGCCAATAATAACGCATGTTTGGTTATAACACTAAGACGGATCAATAAATAAAAAATTGCGAGATATAAATTATTTATGTCACTTGTTTGCATAAAGCCGCCAGTGGCGCATTTAGATGAAGTTGCACATATAATTGAGTTAGGACCTTATTTAAAAATTTACTATTTTTCTTAAAAACTACGAAAAATATTGATTGCACAATTTAAAATTTATTTCACATTTTTTTGCTATCTTTTCTTGCGTAAAATACTTTAGCAAAAAATATGGGTAACGCATTTCATCTGTTTTTGGCTGCCACTCAAACAACCCAATAAATTGTACAAAAAAATATAAAAAAATATATTACCTTTTAAATCGAGTGACATATAATTTGTAAATGTTATTTATTTAAATAAAGCCGCCAATGGCGTGCATATGAAAAGCAACACTTAGTTGCATTAGAACCTATTTTTAATAATAGTATATTGAAAACACAATATTTTCCCTATTTTGTTCTATTCTATAACGCATTAACAAAAAAATATATAAATAATTATAAATAATGGTAAAAATCTTAAACTAGACTTAGAATTATTTTCAAAATATCCTCAGAATAAAATGAATGGTATTTGTGTATTATGCAAAATAAAAATTGCTGAAAAAGTAATTTTCCCAGCAAAATTATGAGTTCCTTAGAATTATCATGACATAATTGCGCAAAATAATACATCAATTACCATCGGAAATAAATGATATGGAAATCGATGATGAAGAAGGTATTGAGAACTATTTAAAAACCCACAGTGTGAGTTACCATAAAACCTGTGCAAATTTGTTTAGCAACATAAAGTTAGAAAGGAAATGAAACCAAAATGAAAATCATTACACGTGGATGAAATTTGGCACTGGAAAGAATCTCAAACACATATCTTGTAAGGATATAACTAATCAGCTTCAAGAAAAATGTATTGCTTTCTCTTTTTTCCATTCACTTACAAGTTGTGGTACCACTTCTTTTTTTTTGGGAAGGAAGAAAAGGTGTTGTGGAACTTGGGATTACTTTCTGGATTTCAGTGCCACTTTCATAGGTTTGTTTAAAGATCCAAAGTAGACAAATAATGAACAATTGAGAATGCTCTTAAAATTTATCAAAACAGTCCACACTAAATATTCCGGCACAGATAGTATTGACTAAAAAAATCCAGTTTTGTTGTTGTTCAAAACTTACCACCCCCAATACTGAATGCTATTAATTCATATTAATATATATATTTATCAAACAGGATTTGCTTGGGATATGTTCTGTTAATAATCATAGAACCCACGGATCCATCCAAATGGGGGTGGATTATGGATAACGATAAAGGAGCGCCGCTGTGGACCATCTCCAAAAATGAAAAGTTCAATATTTATGGGTCAAAGTGTAAAAGTTTTTTAATAAAATTTAAATGTACAACATTCATGCGTAGAGTGTTGTAATTAGACTATATAATTTGACATTTGTTTTCGTCATTTATATATATGTGTATTACAAATTAGTTATTTTATTTTCTATTAACTGTTTTTTGTTAATTTTACCATTATTTACATATCGTTAATGCATTATAGAATAAGAAATAGTGAAAATATTGAATTTTCAATATACTATTATTAAAAATAACTTTTAACCCAACTACATGTGTATATAAAAGTCACTGACGGCCTTATTTAAATAAATAACATTTACAAATTATATACCAACCGAAAAGGTATTATAATCTTTTATATCTAGTGTCTAATTTATTTGGTCGTTTGGGTACAGCTGGAATTCCCTCCCTATATAATTTGTTAAAGGGTTTTACGTAAGAAAACAGTAAAAAAAATTTCAAATAATTTTTAAACGTGCAATCAATATTTTTCCCAGTTTGTAAGAAGATTTAGAGTTATAACCAAACATGCGTTATTATTGGAAAGCTGTTTGCTGTGGGGAATTAGAAATTATGAGAAAATAATAAAAGACAAAATAGGATCTTATCTAAAATTGTATGCTCTATCAACTGGCGTCAAGATCACTTCTCTATCTCCTACTGTTTTTGAGAAAAAAAAAATATGCATAAGCAGATATAAATAGTCCCTTTGAGGGACGTGGGGTCAGGGGAAGCAGGCATGAATTCTCAAAGTGGGTCTGTTTGAGAATCTACTTATTTTAAGTTGTTCTATGCATATTTAAAAATATTTGCTTTTTCTCATAAGTGGAAGTATCAAACAGTTGTCACTAAACTAATACAACGTATATTTTTAAAATAATATAAATTAGAATACTTCCTTATTGATCTAACAAGGTAGCACTATAAAATATGCCGTCGTGTGAATATGCAAAAAGTTTTTTCTTAAATACTCTGATATTACTTATGCATTATCTGGTAGATTGTTCAAAAACTTGATTCCAACAAAAGTTGGCCCGGTTCGTATCATGTGTATGTAATTCATTATTACTAGTTATTTTTTACATAGACTAATATCTAGTCAAATATGTGCATTACAAAGGTAGAAGGTTCAAATTTTCAAACATAGGCTTACAAGATTGAAGTCTAGTAGCACCAACAATGTGCTTATTGCCCTTTTTTGCAATGTAATTAGTCGAGTTGCATGTGGAGAAATATCCCAGAATATTAGTCCATATCTTAATCTGGGCAAAAAGTTTAAATAATAAAATGTTAAGCACCTAGATCTTTGCGCTACTTCCTTAGTAGTACCTAGTGCGATACATGGGCGCAGCCAGGGGGGAGCCATGCCCCCCCCCCAAGCCATCTTTCATGAGCCAAAAAATAAAGAAGCAGTACAAAGCAATATCTAAATTATCCCTTGAAATAAATATTTTGTAATTAATGCCAATATTATCTAATAGAGGAATCTACATACATATCCGTTTTCAACCCCAGATGAATTTTCTGGCTGCGCCACTGATGCGAAACATAGTAAACACAGTTTACATGACAAATTGTCGACATGCGATTTCCAGCTAAAATCGTTGTCAATATATAGACCAAGAAATTTTGCAGATGGTACTTGTTTTAATGATGTGTGGTCTCAACTAGACAACTTTCGCTCAATAAGCTCTTTCTAGGCGTAAAAGTTGTGAAAACAGTTTTTGATACATTTATGTGCAGATTGTTGGAGTAAAACCATTTAATAAAGCGAGCTACCATAGCTTACCAATGTTTAGAGCAAAATAGACAATATACTATATTATACATCATATCAATTATATCAAATTATAAAAAAAGCCCATACCTATTAGACCAAGCAACGAATGATTATAGAGGGAAATTTTAGGGACAGAAAATTTGACTTCGGAACTTTGTTTGGACTAGTCTGGAGATGAACATATCAAAAGTGTCCACTCCTAGGTGGTGAGCGGGGGGCACTTTAAAGGTCCCATTTTTTGGTTTTTCGCTTATATCTCGGAAACTATGCGTCGTATGGAAAAAAGTAATCCTAATTTGTTTTATACTTGAGTAAAATTTGATTCAAATCGGAAACAAAATAAAAAAGTTATAAGGGCGTCTTCATTTTAAGTGAGTCCCACTGTATATTTAAGGAAATGCATAGATTTCGACAAAATATTACGTTAGTAAATACGTCGAGTGTTGTAAAATAAAAATTGTTTTGTGACTGTGATTTATTAGCAGATCACGGCAAACCGCTTTGATAGAAATATTCAAGGTACCTAACACTTTTTTTTTAATTATCTATTTTGGCTGGCGAATATCTCGTAAACTATAACACATAGGAAGAAAATGAATATAAACATTCTTATAAGAAATTTAATTATGTTTAATTTTGCATAGATTATCTTTTTCCATACGACGCATAGTTTCCGAGATATAAGCGAAAAAACAAAAAAGGGACCTTTAAAGTGCCCCCTCCCCCCCGCTCACCACCTAGGAGTGGGGACTTTTGATATGTTCATCTCCAGACTAGTCCAAACAAAGTTCCGAAGTCAATTTTCTGCCCCTAAAATTTCCCTCTACACAAGCATTCGTTGCCTGGCATATATGCATTCTCAGGCAGGTTTTAACGTCGAAGCAAAACGCCATCTCCTTCTAAATAGAATATCAAGTGGAAATTTATTGAAACGAAATATCTTTACTTTTAATTCGATACAGTGTTCATTTGGATACTTAGCACATCATTTTTACATTACAAAAACCACTCAGACACCGGATTAAGGTTAAACCCTTGCAGATGTAATCCAGTACCACTCGCGGTATAAGAGAAACCTTGATTGTCGGGAGAGTTTGTTTCTTCCAACCGCAATGAGACATTTATTATTAGTTATATTAAGAACGGATATGCAGTAGTGCAAACATTTGAACAGTTGTCACATTAGTTTGTAAATTTCATTTAAATTGTTGAAATCTGTATTTTACTTTAAAAAGCTAACAATGGAAATATCGCACGTCTATTCGCTAAAAATGAGATCTAATTATTTGGTAAAGTAGCAAAAATAATAACAAATATGTTATTATGGGTGTTTAATGTAATCAAATGTTTTATAACCGGACCAAAATTTTTAATTATCATTTCATATTTCGATCTGAAATATCGAATAAAAATATTTGAATGTACGTATCTATAAAGGGTGATCTACCATGCACATGCGGAAAATTTATCAGTGGGTTGTCTCCACCGAAAGAAGTAAAAAAAAATGAAAAAATAAAAAAATATGATAAAAAAAATTACCTTATTTTTTTGTAGAAATGCTCCGTCAGTGACTTTAACCAATCTGATATAACGTGGTACAACCATATCACTTCCCCTCTTCCTTTATCAGACTTGGGATTGCCATTATTGACAGCAAAGCCGGAGAGGGTAGAAGTGACTTTTTGGTTTTAATCAAATCACACTAACAAAATAGCGAAATAATTCGAAAAGACATTGGCCCTGTGCTAGTGAACTCTACAACGACAAGTAGATATAAGAGATATTTACTTAAATCCGTCAATAACACAAAAAGCAAAAGACGCGGCACTTTGACCGCATCAGCCAGTCAGTGATGTGAATGGTAAAATGACAATTTGTCACTTACGTAAATTACTGTAAAATTACTGTAATATTACATATCTCATGAATTGTGGTGCAATTTATGTCATTTATGAAACCTCTGTAACTACGTAAATTACGTAAGTTCCTGTAATTATTGTTAATTTACACGTAATTTTAAATATCGCGCCAATTTTACTCTGGCAGTTAATGTTTCATAACCTCACTTTTATTTTTACTTTGAGTCTTAAGGCGGTTAACGTGTACCGTGTGGTTAGTGTCCTTTTATTAGATTATTTAGTTGTTAAAAAGTGAACCAGATACCCATACCAGTTAGGTAAGCTGCAAAAACAACGTTTTAACTTTATTTACTAAATTAAATTTATAATAATATTAATGATTGTAATGAACTGTATTGTTTTTTTTTAATAGTACACAATAACGAGCAGTAAATTTTAAATTTCATAAATTACATAAATTACAAGCAAATTTGTAACTTTCGTGAAATGTTACCGCGTATAATTACATTTTCATAAATTACACGTAATTTAACATCACTGCCGCCAGTTTAACTATTTATACCAATTAAGGAAATGTAAACATCTTCGATATGTTCTTTCACAATTAAGTTCATCGCCCTATTACGTAACAGTGGCGTATCTTTGCAAGTTTTAATGACTAAATTACCTCGGGTCACGTTAAAATTTTGCAGGGACTTTCCTACATAGGAGACTAGTACACCATTTTATTTTCTGCATGTCATAGTAAATCACCCTGTATATGAAGTCTACTGTTTTTCAATATTTGGTGTTTTACATTTTAGTACAGTGAAGTTTGATTTTGATAGTTTTTGCCTTTATGTCACATGAAAATGATATATTGTTGTAGTTTTCTGTTTCCTATTTGTTCTCACAGTTCTTTCGTACGGGGGATCCCCAGGTAATTGATTTGGAAATTATTGTGTTTAGTTGTTTAGTTATTCGGGTTTAGTTTACCTGATTGTATACAATTTTTACTTTTTAATGTTATCTATTCTTCCTGCTAACCATAAATATAAATATAAACTCTGTTACTACTTCAGAAAATTGAGTACTATTTGATAGAGATGGGTAAAGGAAACTTTCCAATGACAGTTTCCAGGAAATTTTCGGGAGTTTCTGGAAGGAAATTTTGATAAAAATGAAAGTTTCCAATAAACTATTTGAATATTCCTGAAGTTTCCAAAGGAAACTTTCCCGGAGTTTTAGAAACTTTCAAATATTCAAATATTTTATTGAAAACTTTAATTTTTATTAAATCCAGAAACTTTCAAATGGAAAGTTTCCTTCCATCTTTGCTATTTGAACCAAAATCTTATGTGGCCCACTTCCATATTTGGTGTATGCCGATGATTTAAGTCATCGATATACACCAGCTGTAAAGTTGCCAATAATCAGACATTCGGTTTATCATTGATAGATATCCCTTAGTATGGGAAAAAAGTATTTTAACAAGAAGAAATTAAGGAGACAATGAAAAAACTGCTGCCCAAGGAATCACTACTTCCACATCCAGATTCTCTATCCAAGTCACTTACAACGAAAAAACTTTGTATGTGGAAATAATTGTTTATGGAACTTTAATAATATAATATTATTTGGAATCCTCTACCTCAAAAACCCATAAAACGATACCCCACATCGGTAGTGGGGTGGAGGTGGTGACAGGGGGTGGTAGTGGGGGTGGATGAAGTAAAAAAATATTTTGAGGTTTCTGGTTCTTGTACATACACTAAATCACATTTTTTTTTTCATCCCCTTTAAAAAGGGGGTGGGGGCTAATGCCAAAAATTTTTTTGAGACGTTAGCTTCTCTTGTATATACTAAATACCAATTTTATGGACTCTTACCTGCTTTATTTACTCATTTACCCCAAATTTACCCCAATTTCCCCCCAACCCTTCGTCGGAACAACATGAAAATATAATCTAGTTCCAGATCTCGTTAAAGTACATATGTGTACCAAATTTCAAGTCAATATCTTAAACGGTTTCAGAGTAAACGTGCGCACAAAAAAAAGTTACAGGCAGACAGACAGACAGACCGACAGACAGAAATTTTTTTCGCTCAAACTTAAAATCTCGACGTTTCATGACATTTTAAGCCTATTTGAACAATAAAAATTTTTAAAAATTTTTTTGTCGTTACTATTATACTTCCACTGGATGTGGAAGTAATTAGGGGGTTCGTAAGTTTCACCTCTAATATTAAAAATCCGATGAGTCACTAGTTCCAAAGGGTGCAGAAGAGTGTTTTTTAAGATGCAAAGATGTGAAAAGTTGTCTTTTTTAAATACCTCGGAAAAGATTGTTAGCGCCACGGCAGCTCAGTTGGCTAAAGCGCATTGGGTGGTGGATACGCTGATCACACCGTTTATCGTGTACTGAGTTTGAGCCCCAGCTCCGGCACTGACAATATCGGTAGGTATAGACGTATGTCTGTATTTTTCCAAATGCCCTTCCGGGCAGCCTTAGCTTTAGATTTCGGGGTGATGTCTACGTTTATGTTAAAATATTTTTTTTTGATGATAGCTGAGTCAAATACCTTTAATTTTATTGTTTACTGACCTCTGTATGATGAAAATTGTCCGAGATACAGGGAGTTGAAATGGAATACCAGGCCAGATATACCATTAGGTTAGAGCCACTAGAATGATAATTAAATTAATATTTTGACCAACAACAGATAGTATCCTAGTTCAACTCTTTGCATCTTAGTCAATTTTCATCGTACAGAGATCAGTAAAAAACAAACTGAAGGTACTTGACTCAGCCATCAGCAGAACACAGTATGTTTCGAGATATTTAAAAGATATGAGTTTTTCACTTTTTATCACCCCTATAAAACTTCCTTATGCAGCCTTTGGGTTAGGAACTCACCGGTTTCTTAAGTACTTGACTCCCTTGCTTTTTCAAGCAATTTTTTTGATATCTTATTCGCAGCGAAGTTTCCCATGGCTAGTGAATTCCCAATATCACATTTTTACTACAACAGTTTTAATTTTGCTGTACTATCTCTTTCGTGGTGCTCGAAAAATTTTTCGCCATATCCCGTATTGCTTAATTGAAGGCAGGACCTACATCCTCTTGAGAATATTTTCATTAATGAGAGAATTATGTGGAAAATCAGAGAGTATTTAATCATCTGAAATTACATTTAGTTCGTGGTTTTCATTCCACAATTATTAAAAGTATACTGCGTAATTAAGGTTTGAAAGTATTTACCATATGGGCTTTTGCAGTTTTTTAAATCATTCCTGACCTCTTTATAAACAGTTTCTCCTGTTAAGATAACCTATATATCAGCTATAGAGTACTGACTTAAGCCATTTATATGGCTAGATATAGTTCCTTCCAATATCCAAAATTTTACCTAATGAATATTGTTAAGTATTCATCTTCATGACCTGTTTGAATTCTATTCAGGTTTTTTGAACAAAAAAAATAACTACATATTTTTGAGAAAAAATTAAAATATGCAAGATACATGCAAGTTACTAAATTCCAAAATTTTAATATTCAAATCCTGCTCATTATTTTTTTAAATTTAGGTCAAAAAATGATTTACGCAAAAGAGGAGGGTCGCCTGTTTGTACAATAACACGAAAAAGAATATAATTTGTCGACCCAAAATTATTGACGCTTCAACCAAGGTCCGTATATTTAACATTTTTAGTCTTCAATAATTTCTTAAATATAAATTTAAGGTTTGTTTTAGATTAAAATGTTAATTTTGGATTAAAATTCAAAGACTGTTTGAATGACCTAGAATTTGATATACTTAAGTAATTTTTTTTTGCGCGGAAACAATTTGGTCTCACTAGCAGTATACTAGTATATCAAATATAGAACTTAGTTCACAGGTGCTTGGTTAGACATCAAGTCGATGTGGCTCAGGGATATCAAATTTTGTTGAAATCGGATCTGAACTAACTTGCACATCCCGCTCAAAATTCTCACATTGCCGTAACTTTTCCAGATATTTAACTTCCTCAAATTCTGTTGTGTAGTAAAATAATCGGTTAAAGATATGAACATTGAATTTTACACCGAAATTAAAGTGAAAAGGGAGCTTAAACACCGTTAACATAAACTGAAAAGTAAAAAAAAATATTTAATTGAAAGTTACTTTAATTTTCGTGTTACAGAAAATCACCGAGTTAAAACTAAACTGGTAATATATTTTTTAACTGGATAATATTTTTGGTGGTTTTTTTTCGTGTTGTTGGTTAAATTGACCTTATCTCATATATTATTTTACCTGTTTGATTTAATCAAATAGGTATGTTATAAGTGTACAGAAATCCGTTTCACAACAGGCTGAACTTAAATATTGAATCAAAAATGTCTGAGATTCTGCGTGTATTTGTATGTGTGTAGATGTTTCTTGTAAACACAATAAATTAAAATTTTAATTTCAAAGGCGCGTATGTAAAAATTCATAATAGAATACTCCTTATTGAAATTTAGGCATATCCGTCATACAGGGCGTTCTCCAGAGACGTGCTAACTATTAACTTATATAAACCGTGTTATAATATAATTTTTGAGCAAAATGTTACTAATATTTTTGACTAAGCACACAGAAATATGAAGATGAACAAGATCTCAAAACTATATGCTTTACACTAAAAGAAATAGTATGGGTAAATTCAACAAAAAAAATGGTTAACTAACAATATCGTTAATTTTGTTAAACCAAACTATATTGATGGTATTTTTAAACAAGAGGTGATTGTTATTTTAATTAATAAAAAGTTGTCGTACAACAGAACAAACATTAACTTAAAAAATAGATGAATTTTGTTCGTCTGACTATTATTTTGTTGAATTCTGTCAAATTAAACTAGATAATAGTATATTTTATTTTTAACTATTATCGAATTGTAATTCTAACCCAGTATTAGTTCGCTGTATTATTGTACTTGGTAGATAAACCAATATTATTATCGTCTTCTAGAAGTTCTAAAAGAATTACCATAAAATTTGCTTGCTTACCACGTAGTCTATTACAGAAATTATTCCCAGATGACGCCACATACAAATCACTGACAATAATCAATCATGCATTATCTTATACTCTTATGAATTTATAGAAAATTAATAACATGATTGCAATGTTCAAATTCTCTCAGGGATCATCGATATATTTGGATGGATCTTATAAACGATCTCTAATCTTTGGTTTGGGTGGTCTGATGTCTCAATACTGAGATTTTGGCTAACCAAAAAAAACTTCATCATACAATAAAGTGTAGATCAACCTAAAAATTAGTTGGTGAACAAAAAACAAAGTCGTTGTACTATTTAATTGTAGACCAAATTGAAAATGGTTAGTGAACATAAAAAAATGTCATTGTACTATTTAATTTGTTATAAGAAGATATGATTATTAAACTACTATTTGTTTACGAAAACAAATAAAGTTGTATGACTATTCTTTTCTGGTTGATTTAACTATGAAACTAGATAGGCGCGATTTCATATGCTCTTTTTGGTTGAATTTACCTATCATTTTCTTTGAGTGTAGTGTGTCCCTCAGGTTTGTAAGAAATTTACGTAAATTAAGATCTACATACATTAATTTTACTTTTAAACGTCAGTGAGATGTTTTTAAAAAGACTATCACTAAACTATATAATATAGTTGCGCGTCGGCGAAGCGAATACTTATCGAACACGATAACTTCTGTTACACTCAAAGAAAATGATAGGTAAATTCAACCAAAAAGAGCATATGAAATCGCGCCTATCTAGTTTCATAGTTAAATCAATCAGAAAAGAATAGGCATACAACTTTATTTGTTTTCGTAAACAAATAGTAGTTTAATAATCATATCTTCTTGTAACAAATTAAATAGTACGATGACATTTTTTTATGTTCACTAACCATTTTCAATTTGGTTTACAATTAAAGAGTATAACGACTTTGGTTTTTGTTCACCAACTAATTTTTAGGTTGATCTACACTTTATTGTATGATGAAGTTTTTTTTGGTTAGCCAAAATTTCAGTATTGAGACATCAGACCACCCACACCAAAGATTAGAGATCGTTTATAAGATCCATCCAAATATATCGATGATCCCTGAGAGAATTTGAACATTGCAATCATGTTATTAATTTTCTATAAATTCATAAGAGTATAAGATAATGCATGATTGATTATTGTCAGTGATTTGTATGTGGCGTCATCTGGGAATAATTTCTGTAATAGACTACGTGGTAAGCAAGCAAATTTTATGGTAATTCTTTTAGAAATTCTAGAAGACGACAACAATATTGGTTTGTCTACCAAGTACAATAATACAGCGAACTAATACTGGGTTAGAATTACAATTCGATAATAGTTAAAAATAAAATATACTATTATCTAGTTTAATTTGACAGAATTCAACAAAATAATAGTCAGACGAACAAAATAATAGTTTCATTCATCTATTTTTTAAGTTTGTTTGTTCTGTTGTACGACAACTTTTTATTAATTAAAATAGCAATCACCTCTTGTTTAAAAATACCATCAATATACTTTGGTTTAACAAAATTAACAATATTGTTAGTTAACCATTTTTTTTTGTTGAATTTACCCATACTATTTCTTTGAGTGCAGACTTAGAGTCTATTTAATAGTTGGGACATTTGTAAAATATCATGGTAGAATTCTACCTATTGAAATCGGGCTATAGTCATCATACAGAGCGATCGCCGGCGCATAAACTCTCATTTTTATATAAAATTTGTTTTATAACAAAATGTCAAGTATATAATTTTTAAATTAATAATTTAAAATTTATTTTTGAAAATATGTAA
The DNA here is from genome assembly GCA_936432065.2 of Rutpela maculata. Taxonomy (NCBI): domain Eukaryota; kingdom Metazoa; phylum Arthropoda; class Insecta; order Coleoptera; family Cerambycidae; genus Rutpela; species Rutpela maculata. The sequence goes on from OW386292.2 coordinate 39,149,285, forward strand.
GTAAAATAATTTTTTGTTCAGAATGAAAATCTGAGTTGAATTAAAGAGATCGTATAATTTAAGGCAGACTTGTGCATTTTCATCTCCTAGTTTAAAATAATACTAAACAATGTCAATAGGTCAAATGCAAGCGAATATTTCCAATTTCGCTAAATATAGCTCATGCGACAGGAACTTTATAAACAACGAACACAGTGCTTTGCTTTTCTTTATAACCTTAGTTCTCCAGCTGGGAATCAAACCCAAATGCTGCTTAAGGGCCAGACCGAGGTAAAATGCAGCATACCTATTACCTTCTTTTATAATTCGATCTTTGTCTGAATTACTTGACACAGTTGCTTACAAAAGGGGTAGAAAATAATCGCTAATATCCGAATATAACATCCGAATTCAAATATCCTCATAGCAGTCAAATTTAAAAATTTAAATTGCCCATGTTTCTTCAAATACGGAAATTTGGGTATAAAAAGGCACGTTCAATTTATCAGTGCTTTATCTGCTTCCTATCACCCTTATCACTTTAATTTATGATGGCAGCTTTACTACATTTCTCCTGAGAGAAGGGATGTTAAAATTTCAAACCTGTTCAGTAGAACGACTTGAAAATATATAAAATTAGTATTACTCGAAAATGAATGTGATTTATCATTTAGAATAGGCCCACACAATTAATATGAGTATAATGTGTTGATAAATGTTTTGGGTTTTACCGCAAACATAACTTCGCCTTATCGTTGACACATCATAGAATTTTACTGCAGGAATACCTAATAGTTAATTAAAATGGGGAAAACACCTTAAACTATGCTATATATTACAAAGTCATTAAAACACAAAAATTTTACAGTTTAAATCAATCCGATTCCAAGAAATTCATTACAGTTTAAAGAGAGACTTATTCATATTCAACTATTAGTTCTGAATTATGATATTAAATCGTTTACTTGCTACTATACTAGATCTTATTTTTGCAATTTCAATAACATTAGTTTTTATGTGAGAAACGGCGTGTATTACTTTCAACTCAATTAACACATTGTAAATTAATTAAGTACTGATAGTAAATAAGCATCATAACCGTAATTACAATTTTATGCCTTGATATACAGGGTGAGAAAGAGAAAAGCGACTGTGAGTCTGTAAATATTGCAAGCATCATAACCGTAATTACAATTTTATGCCTTGATATACAGGGTGAGAAAGAGAAAAGCGACTGTGAGTCTGTAAATATTGCGAACATCAATAAAAACATATAAAAACTGAGTAAAATAACGTTTTTTTAAATCTATTTATTAAAAATGCACCGAAAAGTAGAAAATGATTTTTTCAGTCAGAGCATTTTCAGGCTTATTTGACTAAGAACACAGCCCCACTGTTTATTAACGCGGGACTAAATCGGACGAAGGACCAGTCAGCGTAATGCTGACAAACTGAACTAATATTGATAATTGAATTTGAAATACCTTGTGACCTTGTGTATTAGCGGCACTTTCCTGGTGTTGTTCTCTTCTAGTTGGGCCCAACAATGTCCAGGTCTCCAATATGGGAATATGGCAAGGTACACAAGACACTCGCGTGGTGATAAGTAGCGGTTTTTATTATTTTGAAGTTGACCGAAAAGAAATGACTTTTTATATTTTTTATGTAGCGTTATTATTTACAATTTTGGTTGATATGGAAATCGAAAAACAAATTTAGTTATAGAAACAAAAAATGCTAGCACTGTTTTCTGAACACCCACAAAAAAGTAGTATGTCCGGTGACCCAGACCAGTGTATCCTTATGTATTTTGACCCGTTGAATCCGAATCGGGAGTCAGAATTTTCTGATTGGCTCGTTCTTACATAAAAAAAAGTGGTCTGTCCGGGGATCAGACCAATGTATCCTTATGTATTTTGACCCACTAAATCCGAATTCGAAGTCAGAATCGTCAGATTGGCTAGGTTTTTATGTCTAACTTCAGAAAATACCCCAAAAAATCAAATTTTTCGCCTTTCACACTTAAATGAGTAGGTAGAATTTTTTAAAATATGTTTATTTCATAACATCAAACGCCATAATCTCATACCAACGTAACCTCTTAGTGCTACAACTCCATAACAATGTGAAAGGCGAAAAAACGGCTTTTACTGGCGTTTCTTGAGGTTAGAAATGAAAACCGAGCCAACCTGACAATTCGGACTCAGCAGGTCAAAATGGGTACATGGGGATACATTGGACTGATCCGCCGGACAGACCACATTTTTTTTTTATTGTAAGGATGTTTTTTGGGGTTAGGGATGAAATACGAGCCAATTTGAAAATTCTGTCTTCGGATTCTGATTCAGCAGGTCAAAATACATAAGGGTCTATTGGTCTGATTCGCCGGACAGACCACTTTTTTTTGTGAGGCTGTGGAATCATTGGTAAAACCAATAATGCAATAATGGCAATAGAGCAATAGGCTGCTGTTCATACGTAGCTTCAATCATTTACTATTTGGCACATTAATTCTAAGTTATTTTGACTATGTAATAATAGCGTTTTTTGTAATATTATATTCGAAATAAGCAATCCAAAAATAAAATACAAATTGTTGAAAATTTTATTACAGTTTGTACGAAAGAGATTCTATAACTCCGCCATATGATATCAATGATAAATTAGTAAAAATTGATCTAGATTTACTAGATTATGTGAATTTCTGTCGTATAAAGTTGCTGCTAATAATGCAGCAAAGTTCTTATCAGAGCTTCTGATTTTACACGGTGTTAATTTATTATATGTACATAGATATTCCGTGCGAAAACATGAAGCTGCGAAATTTCAATGATTATTGTCATGTTATAGTAGAGTGCATTAATACGCTTATTGTGACTTCCGTGGGGGTTTCGTTGTTACAAGCTGAATTTGATATAAAATTAATGACGATATACTGATGTTTCAAAATCTCAAAGCCGTCAAAAAATGTCCTACTCAAAAGGTCATTACAATCAAAAAACGAGTTATTATACTCTTCGCAAATACAAAACGAAGAGTATATTGTATTTAATCGACACATTTCTAAAACCGTAAATATCACTCGCAGACAAAAAATTTTCATATCATTTTGTTAGTGAACGAATTCTGAACAACTTTCAAAATGTCCGTCTGTCCGTCCGTCACGTTTTTTGTAAGCACTATAACTCGAGAAAACACAATCCGATCGTACTGAAATTTGGATAGTAAGTTAATATTAGCTATTGTTTTTTAACAAAATCGATCAGTAAATAAAAATGTCATTAATGATTTAAATTTGAGAATTTTTTTTTTATTTTTATGTTTTTGTAAAAATTTACATTTTTTACATTTTTTTACGTGTTAAGTAGTTTTTATGCTTTTGACTCGGAATCGAAGGGTCCCAGGTTCGAAACGCCACATGGAGTATGGTATAGTTTTCTTTTATTTATTTATGTCTGTCTTTCACCAACTAAGTTCGTACTATAAAATTAAAAATGTCTAAAACTAACATTATTTACAAAATACTGCGAAGAGTATCCTATAGAATGTGTAACAATTATATAAAAAGTTTAGTAAACCAGCGAAGAGTACGTTTTTAGCTTGTTTCTTAGTGAATTAGGTGTTTTGATATTTCTACTTTTGAGTAATAGCAAATCCTTTTAACCATGAATAGAGCTAGTCAAAATAAGTAGATTTTCGAACAGACCCACCTCGAGAAATCATGCCTGCTCCCCCTGCCCCCCCCCCCTCAAAGGGGCTGCCTGTATCTGCCTACATATATTTTTTTCTCAAAAACGGAAGGAGCTAGAGGAATGATCTTGGCGCCATTCGATAGAGTATAACATTTTGCATAAGACCCTCCATTTGCTTTTTGCTATTTTCGTTTTTTAAGGCCCCACAGCAAAAAAAAAAAAAAAAAAAAAAAAGGTGAGGAGCCTTCCAACAACATGTTTGGCTAAAACGGCCCAATAAATCAAAATTCTACAAGATATAAAAAATAAAGACCATTACTTCCACGTCCAGTGGAAGTATAGTAACGACAAAAAATTTTTATTGTTCAAATAGGCTTAGAATGTCACGAAACATCGGAATTTTAAGTTTGAGCGGAAAAAAATTTTCTGTCTGTCGGTCTGTCTGTAACTTTTTTGTGCGCACGTTTACTCTGGGACCGTTTGAGATATTGACTTGAAATTTGTACACATATGTACTTTAACGAGATCTAGAACTAGATTATATTTTCATCTTGTTCCGTCGAAGGGTTGGGGGGTAAATTGGGGTAAATTTGGGGAAAATAGGTAAATCAAGCAGGTAAGACTCCATAAAATTGGCATTTAGTATATACAAGAGAAGCTGAGTCTCAAAAAAAAAAATTTCGCATCAGCCACCCCCCTTACCACCCCCACCCCATTATTAAAGGGGATGAAAAAAAAATGTGATTTAGGGTGTGTACAAGAACCAGAAACCTCAAAATGTTTTTTTACTTCATCCATACCCACTACCACCTCCTATCACCACCCCCACCCCGCTACCGACGTGGGGTATCGTTTTATGGGTTTTGGGGTAGAGGATTTCAAATATTATATTATTAAAGTTCTATAAACGATTATTTCCACATACAAATTTTTTTCGTTGTGAGTAATAAAAAATCTGGAGGTGGAAGTAGTGATTCCTTGGGCAGCGGTTTTTTTTCTATCGATTGGTATATTATTTGTATATGTTATTTGTTTATATAAAGATGCACATGTGCACAATGAATTTATTTAAAATAATTTATCAAATTAAATAATTTATTATTGTTGTTACAAACTGCGAAAATATTAATTGTACCTGTTCAAAATTATTACATTATTATTGTTTTTAACAACAATAATAAATTATTCTAAATAAATTCATTATGCACATGTGCATTTTTCTCTTTGTACGCCACTGACGGCTTTATATAAACAAATAACATATACAAATAATATACCAATCGATAGAAAAAATAATGGTCTTTATTATTTATATCTTGTAGAATTTTGATTTATTGGGCCGTTTTAGAGGTATAGCCAAACATGTGTCGTTGTTGGAAGGCTTCTCACACTTTTTTTGCTGTGGGGCCTTAAAAAAAAGAAAATAGCAAAAAGAAAATGGAGGGTCTTATGCAAAATTTTATACTCTATCGAATGGCGCCAAGATCGTTCCTCTAGCTCCTACCATTTTTGAGAAGAAAAAAAAATATATAGGCAGACACAGGCAGCCCCTTTGAGGGGGGGCAGGGCGAGCAGGCATGATTTCTCGAGGTGGGTCTGTTCGAAAATCTACTTATTTTGACTAGTTCTAGTCATGGTTAAAAGGATTTGCTATTACTCAAAAGTAGAAATATCAAAACACCTAATTCACTAAGAAATAACTCGTTTTTTGATTAGGACATTTTTTGACGGCTTTAAGATTTTGAAACATCAGTATATCATCATTAATTTTATATCAAATTCAGCTTGTAACAACGAAACCCCCACAGAACTTATTTTTATGCGTATATCTGGGCATCGAGCACTCTACTATTACGTCAACTGTACTTAACAAATATCATAATATGATATTATATTCTTATTTGAAAAGAACATAGGTTGCTGTTTAAAAGCAAATAAAAAAATAGAGACAAAACCAAATCTTGTAAAAATCAAGGTCACACAAATATGCGCGATAAGTCAGACAACTTTTATTCGGTTTTTTCTTGTATAGTAATATTATCATATATGCAATACCAACTTGGTGTAATGTTTTAGAAGAATTATAAAAAAAATTAAACATTATACAGGGTGGACTATTAATAACAGGCCCATAGTTCAGGGGTAGATTCTTTGGACCAAAATACGAGGATATAACCAAACGTGCTTTAGTAAATTGTTGCTCTGGAAAAAGATACAGGGTGTCAAAATTGTAACTTATTTTCCTTTTTTTTGCAACATCTCAACTACCTCTTCACCGATCTGCTCCCAATTTGGTAAGGAAACATTTTTTAAGCTAAGAAACAATAATTTATGTAACACAGGACGCTAAGTCCATGGAGGGCGCCTTATGAGCTATACCCGATGATGAATTTTTTTTCTCTTTTTTTTACAAAACGTGGTACTTTTGACTAGAAAATCTCATGTAGGAGTCATTTCTACGTAAAAAAGGTACACTTGACAGAACTCGAAAATTCCAACCATTTTCGAGGAAACTGCCGGAAAGCTTTCAAGAATTCTTTGAAAACAAACTCAATTTGAAAAGGACAAATTATATTTATTGAAAACGGTGCTTTGGTGACGTCATAGTTGTGTCATTTACGTACAATTTCATTAGTTTGACATTTTGACGGAACTAAGACGTCACCAAAGCACACTTTTCAATAGTATTATTATTATTATTATTATTATTATTATTATTAAATACAGTTTGTCCTTTTCAAATTGAGTCTGTTTTCAAAGAATTCTTGAAATCTCTGCGGTAGTTGGAACTGTTGGAATTATCAAGTTCTAGCTTTTTTACGTGGAAATGATTCCTGCATGAAATTTTCTAGTCAAAAGTGCCACAACGTTTCGTAATTTCGTAAAAAAAAAAAGAGAAAGATATTCATCATCAGGTATAGCTCATGAGGCGCCCACCCTGTATATACCCGCCATAGAATCAATTTTTCAAAAAGTAAGTCAAATTAATATTTTTATTGTTGTTCCGAAGCGAAATAATATATTTGTTCATGTTTGAACGATTATAAGAATATTCATTTGATTTTCTTGTTGAAAATATATAAAACTAATATGGATGGCTCTACAACAGTTATATAAGATGTCAGAAAAATATATTGGAAACTTCACACTACAGTTGAAATATCACCAATTTGTTATCCGCATAACCACAGAAAAATCCCACAGTTCGTGACCAACTATTAAAACACAATAATTACCAATGATAAAACGATAGACTTCATTATATCGTAACGAACTAATTAAAGAGAAATAAATTTCTGTTGAAAATCTGCCTTAAAAATCCAAGCTAGTCGTTAAATACCTATCAGCCATTTTTGCATAATATACTGTACAATAATTAAAATAAACGCCAGCACTTTGGAGAGCTTTAGTCATTCCCTTGAAGAAGATATGTTGCAAACAAGGGGATGGTGGATGGGATGGATGGACAAGAGGATTGTCTGTAATTTATTTTTAGAAACGAAATAGCTATTTAATTCCGTCCTTTTTTATGTCGTTTTCTCCATATTTTAATAATGACGAGCTGAACTAATATGCGGCTGTTAGTCGGAGCAATAAATTTTTGAACTGACGTCATTATTCTCTTTTGCCTGAACCAATTCATTGAAGAATGACAATGATTTTGCACTATAGGCGTAACAAATTTGTATTCAAATACGTAGTGGAAATTATTATATTAATAAGTAATAATAATATAATTAATGATAAATTGGACTAGACTAGACTGTAAATCACATCATATCATTGAAAAATGGCATGCATTCTACTAATAAAAAATATGTACAGGGTTATTCACTATATATTGACCGCCCTTTATTTCTGTCATTATTGAAAATAGAAAAAAAAGTTTCGTATAATAGTTGTAGGATCTTGCCTATATTTTAATGAAACGTGATAAAAAAAACAATATCATGTATAAGTCACGTGATACGAAATAAATATATGTTTTATTAAACGGAACACCCTATATATTATTACATTTTCGAAAAGCCCTTTTCTCCTGATTTCAAATATATAACATGTATAGGTCTATCTTAAATACTTTTTGACATATTTGACATTCAAAATTCAAATAAACTGCTTTATTGACAGATGATTGAGACATGCGCACAGTGGAAAAAATATGCCCTTTTTTGGACAAAAATCTGCCGACAGTAGAGATTTCAATCAAATTAAATAAAAAAAAAATGGCAAATACTCTTAAGCCATTGTACTTTAGAGTAGTGCTGCGGCAAAGTGGCTTTGGATTAATCTAACCTAAAAATCGCAGATATTACTTCCACATCCAGTGGAAGTATAGAAACGACAAAAAAATTAAAAAAAAAAATTATTGTTCAAATAGGCTTAGAATGTCATGAAACGTCGAGATTTTAGGTTTGAGCAAAAAAAATGTCTGTCGGTCTGTCTGTAACTTTTTTGTCTGCACGATTACTTTGGAACCGTTTAAGCTATCGACTTGAAATTTGGTACACATATGTATTTTAACGAGATCTGGAACTAGGTTATATTTTCGTCTTATTCCGTTGAATGGTTGTGGGGTAAATTGGGGTAAATGTGGGTAAATAGGTAAATCAAGCAGGTAAGAACCCATATAATTGGTAATTAGTATATATAAGAGAAGCTAATGTATCAAAAAAATTTTTGGCATTAGTCTCTTCCATTGCTACTCCGATCCCATTATAAAAGGGGGTGAAAAAAAATGTGATTTAGTATGTGTACAATAAAGCAGTTTATTTGAATTTTGAATGTCAAATATGTCAAAAAGTATTTAAGGTAGACCTATACAATGTTATATATTTGAAATCAGGAGAAAAAGGGCTTCTCGAAAATGTAATAATATATAGAGTATTCTATTTAAAAAAACATATATTTATTTCGTATCACGTGACCTATACATGATATTGTTTTTTTTTATCACGTTTTATTAAGATATAGGTAAGATCCTACAACTTTTATACGAAACTTTTTTTTCTATTTTCAATAGTAACAGAAATAAAGGGGGGGGGGGGGGGGTCAATATATAGTGAATAACCCTGTACATTAAATTTAAATAATTACCTCTCCGACAGAAATCAGTGCAGCCTTGATTTCTGTTTCTAATATAAAATATGATGTTCAATTAGCTACCAAAATTCTAGCTTGCGTATTCAAACGTTTTCCAGGCATAATGAACTAAATTAATTAATTGTGTTACGAAAAGTAAACAACATGTGCGCCACTGACGATTGATACAGGAGACTGATGCTCTTCTATGAACTATAGACGTACGCATTGTCATTATTCTCAAATCTAACACGCAGAACAAGCATACGTAGGTCGTAGACTGTGAAAGACACACACCCTCACATCTATTCCAGGTATGAAGTGAGACGCCAACATACAAACGATAGTCTTTACTTGCTAAGCAAACATCGTCAAGAATATGCAGTACAGCTTCTGATGATTAAAGGAAGATTCCAGCAAATATGTCTTATTAGAAGTAGTATATTATTGGGCTTAAATAATTTGTAAACTTCAAATTTCTTGGTTCATTTTCATTACTGCTGTGTCCAAAATGGCACATCAACTTTTAGATATCGCCGTGCGACGTTGGTGATATCTCCTCCAACAGTTCAAAATCCAGACCTCCAACAAGGTATCACAGAGATTAATACCCGAAAACTTTCCTTAAAATATGCACTGTTCCCCATAGTGCGACCTTCTGCACTTCTTGTGCTTTCGGTTGACCAGACAGTTATTGTATTATGGTTTTCCTTAACAGTTCTGAGGGATCCTACAATTACTGACACTACTGTGGTCTTTGTATTCCACATTTTGCTAACTTCTATGTGAAGGTCTTTGTACTTGCTCAACTTATTAATTGCTTTGAGCATCACAACGGCGTTATTTGGGGGATGGAAACATCGATTAGCAAACAGAATTTCTCCTTTTGTTATATACCACAATGTCTGGTCTATCCACGGAATATCTCTGTCACTTATAATCGACAAGTCCCATATGTGTGTGATGCGGTTGGTATTGGCAAGGAGTATGTGCATGGGTATGACACCGGTATATTGATACGCTTGCATATGACCCAGTGGAGATATCTAGCTACACTGTTGTGTCGGTGAGTGTACTTCGATGGTGCCAGCGTAGTACATCCCATCATAACTTGAGTGAGATTCTTCTTCTACAAGGCCGCACATTCTACTCTTGCTTTAGGCCCAAGCCATTCAACCACTTCCTAGACGCCATTTTGTCTACTGCTGATCGGTTGAAGTCGCGGAAGAATTGTCCAAGCAACTGCTTTGCGTAGATTACCTCTATTTTCGTCTTATCGATACTGATTTTAATTTTCTTTTTGACGTTCTTGTCAGTGGTTTCGTTACCTAGATATTTTTACTGGATTTTACGTGCTTCCTTTTAGATAGAGTACGAGTTATCTTTATCATGTTCTTTAACTAGCCGTATGAGTATGTCCTTCTCCTGTGAAATATACGCGCTTAGTCCTCAATAGAGTAAGCAGATTCCAAATCTATTAATCCATGGCCGCCGTCTTTCCTCTTAAGATATAATCTGTGCACATCTGACTTTGAATCATTAATTCCGACCATTGGAAGGATTTTTCTTAATATTATATAATTACTCTCTTGTCAAATTGCGGCTTCCCTTAATAATTCGAAGAACTTTTCATAATGTAAGCGGTTTATTTTGGACAAATTCTCCTACTATATTTTTAAAAAAGTATTACGTATCCACTATATTAGAGCGGGAGCTAGGTGGCTTTTTCGGCAGCTCATCGTTTTATAAACTTTGAGATATTTTTATGGTTTAATGGATGATAACGATTCATAAAATCGACTTCTGGCGGGGCACCTCTGTCAGTAGCGTCACGAACACAGTTTAAAAATCAGTGAAATCATGTCATCGTTACAAGGCTCATTTTTTTTGTGTGTACACATTTTATGTTTAGAATGAATAAAATATGATCTCCAGAAAGTGTGGGCCGTCAGGAGGCGTAGCCAGAAAGATAATAATAATACAATACATCTGAGGCACGGTGCAAAGTCAAGTTAGCCGAAAGTGTTAAATTCCTGTATATTTAAGAGCCTATGGTACTTTTGTTGACACTAAGAACTTTACGGAGAGGCTATTCTATTGTTGAAGGAGCTTATATTTACGTTTTAAAAAGGAGCCAGAACTTGTAACGATGAGTTTAGATTCTGAGATGAAATATGAGAAAAAAATCCAATTTTCTTCAAAAATCCTAAACATTTTCTTTCTGGCTAGCCTTACTGATGGGAGTTTCTGGGAATTTTTTCCTGTGTTCAAAACATTTAAATAAACATGCCCAACCTTAAAAAAGGTTGTAACGATGATGTTATATAACTCCGTTTTTTTACCCCTTTGACCTTTTTATTCATTCTAAACATAAAATGTGTACACACAAAAAAAAATGGCTTTGTAACGATGATATAATTTCACTGATTTTTATATCTTGAACCATGGCCAACTCGACGGGCTGACATATGCCAGAAGTCTATTTTGTCGTTATTTAAGTTCGATAGAATTAATCAGCGCATAGAAAATGCTTGTAACGATGAGTGTCCGAAAAAGCCACTTAGCTCCCACGCCATATTATTAAAGTCGCTTTTTATCATTTCTATGTTTCCCAACCTGTCAGTTCAATATTTATTTTTCAGTAAGAAAAACATAAAAATAAAAATGAACTTAAATTACCTACATTCGAAAAATATTTCTAATTGAAGGGCTGGCATATTGACTAATAAAAACAGATATATTTTATAGGCAAACTGATCAGTAATTCACTGTTTAATTGCAGGAAAGTTTTGATTGGTACGCCAGATGCTCGAATAAACTTTCATATTTATACATAGAACCTGCTCAATTTTCTATCGGTAATTACTACCTTTTGGGTATAGTTAAATTAGAACAACATAAATTAATATTTAAATCTAAAAACTTACAACAGCTGTTAATTACAATATTTCTGTTATTTAATATACGACTTGGTAATATTTCAGGGTGTGATTCCTTGGTCATTTTATGAAGAAAATTTCATATGAACATATGTCCGCAACGGCTTACATTTTTTCTACAGGGTGTTGATTTTTCTTAAATCGTTATTTTTTAATATCTCAAAAAGTACTTTAGATATTATTTTCAATTTTAGTATGTGTTGATAAGATATAAAACCACATATTTTAGTTAAAAAAGTTATTTTATCTCTCCACCAATGGCGACCCTGCAAACATGACCTCTGATTGTTTTTTACCAAAAAAGTGATACGCCAGTAACATTTTTTCATTTGGATATTTTTTTCTGATCAGCCTAGTCAATTCTACATGAAGACGGTCTCTTGCGTTTTTTTCGTCAGACGCACAGTTCTTGATTAAAACAATTAAATTCAAATTGAAACTAATTTATTATAATTAACTTTGATAATGATAATTTTGTTTTATAAAAATTGTTGGCCACCATGAAAAGCAGGTAAGATTGTCCATTACGGCGTCTTGGCAGAAAAAAAAGGTCCTATGAGATTATTACCAATAATTCCAACCCATACATTAACCGAAAATTGCTCTTGGAAATGGGTTTCGGTTATGGCATGAGGGTTTTCATCCGCCCACACATGATTATTATGGAAATTTTAAATTTTGAATATCATTCCTAGAAAAATTTGCTTAATCTGTGAATATAATGAATCCCTGGGAAGTAATGCCTGTACTCTTAGAATATGAAACGGATACAACAAAAAATCAACAAAAATTCGCCGAACAATTTGATGATAAATATTCAAAGCTCTAGAAATCTTCCTCGTACTTGTCTCAGGATGTACGTCGATTTCCTGCAGCACCGCTTCCTCAATTTCGGGTGTTGTGACAGTTCGAGGTCTATCTTCCGAAGTACCTTTTTGGAAACTACCAGTTTCACAAAGACGGCGGTGAATAGTCGAGAAGAGTCGGCTATTTGGCAAGGCACGATTAGGATATCTTTCTTCATACATACTTCTGGCTTTTGTTGCATTACCATCTGCGAGACCATATTTACTGAGATATTCGAATTAAAAACAGCGAAAAAATTAAATAAATTCAATGAAACACTAAAAATCGAAGAAATAATACGATGAGATGGTTTTGAACACCAACAAGTTACTTTATGTCAACAAATATCAGGCAGTCCAAACCACGTGACTTCCAACATGGCGTGGCGGTCAAACATATGTTGACAGTCGTTAAACGTTTGTCAAAACAGTTTGGGTTTTTCCGTTGGCCTGGCTAAGTATCTTGAAATTGTTACAATACAGTGTTTTTTTGTGGATTGTGGCAAGGCGTTTTTGATTGTTTTCAAGTAATAAACTTTATTTAATTATGCAGAGTGAGTATTTCAAGAAGTTGATGTTGGAAAATCGAGATGGAAAGTGTTAGATCATCTTTTTTAATCGCGGCTATCCATCTTTGTCGTCGTTTTCTTGACAGATCATTTATATGAGGGGAATATTTAGAATTCACGACGTCGGGTACACGGTAAAAGCTAACCTTGTCACGATTTCCACGATGTCCACAACCCACTACTATGCACATATCAGGCATTTTTTCCAATTAGAGCCAATAATATTATCACGAAAAAATTTAATAAGACACATTAAACAATTCTTTACAAAAAACTCAAATAAAAAACCTTTAAAACGTAAAAACTACATGAAAAAATGCTGCACTGGTCACAATCTAAACAAGAGAAATAAACCCGTGTTTGACCGCCACGCCATATTGAAAAACAATTTTGGATTGCCTAATTGTTTTGAAAATGATGTTTGTAAAAACGTCAGTTATTCCAGAATAACTAGATTTATCTGTTCAGAAATTAGTCAATACTGCTAAATGAAGCAATTTGAATTTAATTGTTTTATTCAAGAACTGTGCTTATGACAAGAAAAAGGTAAAAGACCGTTTCATGACAAACCAATGAACCAATTTAAGACAAGTAACATTTAGTGTGAATTATTTCTGAATTTCTGGATTTTTCGTGACTTGAGACTCGCCTATAAATATTAACTTGCAACTTGGTAGCTTTCCTGGCGCACAAACGCAAAATCACTTTAATCAAACAATCGCATACTATTCCATTCAATTTATAATCTCGCTTGGTAATCCGATATGATTAAGGAAAATTACTTCGGTGTTTCAAGGTTGCATATTTCAAGTGTAAGTACCTTTTCAAGATCACGATCAATCAAGATCAAATCCTGTCTATTGTCATTGTCATAAACTTAGTGGTCTGGTCTACTCCACCAATTATCTCCAATTAACCACGGTATTAGTATGCGTGAAATAGTTATTTACTTAGTTATTTTTTTCTATTTCCGTCTATTGTCAAATGCATGGATGATTTGATGAGTTGTCGACAACTACTAAGAATACTGTTGTAGGAAAATTTCAGAAGGGTTTAGAAATTTCCACATATTTAAGTCGCCTTATGTAACGTGGCACACAGAATTAGGTCACAAAAATTAGTACACGAGCTTATATTTCAATATTTCAAGAAATATTTAGCATCATAATTATAGTGGTCATTAAGATGCTAACGACAGGTCAGCCGTACCCAAAATGTTGTACACCAGATTTTCTTTTTGATGAAGGTTGCACAGATTTCCTTTAGATTTCCTTGGGTTTCCTTCGGATTTCCTTCAGGTTTCCTCCAAATTTTCTTTGATTTCTACCGGATTTTCTATAGTGCAGTGGAATTAGCAAATATGCATAATGTAATTCGTTTCAGGATGCCATTAGAAGCCGAGATGATTTTTTTTTTTAATAAATTCGTACAAAATTTTTTAACAAAAAAAATAATTGTTTATAACAAATTATTGTTTAATTAGGAAAAAATCGACATGACATATATTATTATTTCATCACGCTACCCCAAATTAAAAAAAAAGTCAAAATCGGTGAAACGCTAAATTTTTGGTTGACGGATTTGAACTCGTCTCGATCATTTTTTTTTTTTAACTGTTTAACGTCAGCCTATTTCCGCTACCAGGGCCTATCACCGATGCCAGGAGACGAGCTACCCCCAACCTGGAAATTTTGCCGAACCTCTTCCCTTAAGAAGAGTAGGGATCTTTTACTTGCCTAACATTTAATAGACAAGGGACCGCCTGCTTTACATCCCCTCCGAAGGATGGTATATCCACTACGTAATCCTCGTCTGAAATTACGTAACTTCCGAGTATACACTGATATACAAGCCTCTAGATGGTGGGACGAGAACGCTGTATTTCCCAAGATGGGAGCCCATCCAAGTACTAACCGCGCTCGACGTTGCTTCAACGGAATATCGACTGATATTCACATTGAAGTCGCCTCTACGCTCGCTCCGTCTCGATCATTTTATGAACGTGGTACAGATATGACTCATGCTTCTCACTCTTGTTCTGACGCTGATTTAAAATTAATTATTGTTATCGTTGCAAATTGAATTTTTTCTCCCAAACTCAACTCTATTACAAAGATAGACTATTAAACTAGTTGTTCGCCAAGTTTCAGCTGTTAATGTTTATTAATAAACAAATTACGAATTTATTAAAAAAAAATCATCTCGACTTCTAGTAAGGCTACAGTCATTTTTTTTTTTGAAAATGTGTGAAAAAACCCCAGCAACAAAGATATGAGAACGATATTGCAAAATCTTCATTTGTTTAAAAGTTATTAGCAAAAAACCTAACCTCAAAATGTGACACTTTTTCAAACGCCATTTTGAAGTTGAAAATAATGCAAATTTGATTTGCCATTAATGAAAGCATAAAGTTTAGGTCTCAACAAAAAAAAGGATGTCCAGATCAACCCTCTACGACAACGGGAACTGGGTGAATTTGCATTTTACATTATTTATGTTTTTAATAAACAAATTGAATATCTCTTAAACTAATTAAAATTTTTTGATGAAATTTTAGGGATAACTTTGGGGTAATAAAAGACATATTTCTTCAAAGTTTCAAGCACTAAAGTGTTTTTGTTAAAGAATGAAAAATATTTGCAAATTGCTAAAATTTTCGCGGTTTTTTGCAATTATTTAAACAAATTTTCAAGCGTTTCAAACGAAACATGTCTCAAATTAACCGTTTTTCAAAGTTCTAACAGTATCTACAAATTGAAAAACCTATCTTCAAAGGTCTTTAAGTTATCTTTAAAAAAGTCGATTTTTTTTAATTTTTCAACAATAAATCGTTAAATGAACAATGTTCCGGCGGTCAAAAAGTGGACCAAATTCAGGGTCATGTTCGTAATCAATAAAACTATCGTTTAATCCACGTGGCATCCTGAAACGAATTAATAAATTTCACTCTTTTTTTACTAATTCTACTGGACTATATCGAGATAGTTTATCAAGAAATGATATTGAATATGGATCATAAAACAGTATAGGTCGAATTTCGTTACAAGCAACAAGAAATTCGACACATGGGAAGTAATATAACAAATTTTAAGAAACAACGCGGGTAATATAATACAGTGTGTAAAACAAACAAAAAAAATCCTAAGATTTTTTTGTACGAGTAAACTAGTAGTAAATTTACTACCGCCGACAACAGAAGCTGCACGCCAACAGTTCTACTGGACGCATCACCAGGTCTACTCGTGGTGCGAAGTTCAATTGGATCTTCGAAAAGAGATTAAAAAGAAAGAACAGAAAACGTTTATCTGGTTGCCACCACGGGAGATCCTGCTGCTTCAGCTTTTATATTGCTCATACCATGTAAATGTAAAGGAAAACAGCTGTACAGCTTCGTGCATGCTCCATTTTATGTGAATACTGTAGACAAACATACGAGAAAGTGTCAAAGACTCCAAATGATGCTTTCAATGTGAAGAAGAGGGAAATATGTCCACTTTAGTATTTGGACGACATGCTACACGTAGAAAGATGCGGCGAAGAAATAAGATTTTGTCTGGCACCCGTAATGAAGAAAATGTAAAATTCAAGCCGGCCTGGACTATCGAAGAAACGCAACGGATGTTAATAAATCGATCTTTTGCAGTTGTGGATTAAGCCTACAGGGGAAACCACGTAAAAAATACTCCATGGACTCCGGGATGGTTAATTAAAAGTGCATTCTTATTTGCTTTGTTTTAATGCTTGGAACATTGAAAAGTTGATTAACAACATTCAGCCAAATACAACATAAGCGGTTTTAGCTCATTAACAGAAAAAATACCAACAACTAAAAATTGTCGAATTTTGCCGCCAAAATAATTTTTCAAATTGCGTAATGAATTAGCCTGAAACTTTTGATTTGCACTTTTCTCAAAACTTGTATTTAGAGGCTTGAAACAAGTATACGTTCTTTATTAGGAAATGACAGAGAAATGCAATTTTTGCACAAAAGCTACCGTAAAGATACGGATAAAAAAGTTACGGCCGTATTAATACAATAAATTTAGCGTACGTTGCGTTCTCTGGGAACTAGACAAAATTGAAGATGTGCTATGATTCCCCACTCCAAATATCCGTCAATTTTCACAAGATAATTTTAGAAACTCATTAAATTACGAATGAAAATTTTTTTAACTCTGACACACTGTATGAGTTTACTTATCAACATTTCATTAAGGCGTGATTAGCCAAATATTGATATTTTGACTCCTACTATCTACAGTTAAGCAATAATAATAATAATAGTTTATTGGCCAAAATCGGATACAAATAAGTATATATGTCAAGTCAGAATACAGAGTCAACAGAAAATAAATAAATAAGTAAGCAAAAGCTACAATACTTTTAGTTATATATATATATATACATATAAGAATAGATAAATATTCAAAAATATTAGATATATACACACATATATTATATATAAACACACATCAAAATTATTAAATGGAACAGATTTAAATACAGCAAATATGAAGCATTATTTTTTATATAAATAGTCATTCAGACTATAAAAACATTAACAGCCAAATATTTTTTCACTTTTTTTTTAAATATTGGAAAATATTACGAATTTGTACTGGAAGGGCATTATACATAGTAATCTCTGATTAAAGAACTTATATCTAGATACATAACAGGCTATCTTTTCACTATATACCTTGTTTGCTCCTGACATAGTCATATTATATGTCCATTAAAAAGAATAGATGAACATCACATGCCATAGGCAACAGTGGCGTTGTCTATGCAGAAAATTTGTAGAATGGTAAATATTTTCATTAAAATGAATTATTGCAATTCCTGCATTACCGGCTCTTTATACAACGTGATGTAGGCATACGATATTACAGTAAGATAAAACAGTAAGATAAATATGTATTGAAAGGATATTAAAATTTAATTGCTATTTACTTTATAACTGTAAACTGAACTTCATCATGTTACGACTATGGAACGATCGATTTTCTTCTTTTATAAACTGCTTTCTGCAAACAGCACAGCACTTCACTATTTATTTGCACTAAATATATTGTCACTAAACTGTGTAAATATGAATAGAGAATACTATTTAGGTATTGAGCAAATCACAACTTAAAATAAAAAGACTTCTTCATCACATTTTGATCGAAAAACGCTTATTAACATTAATGGCGGATATACTGTCAAAAGTGTCAAACTGAGATTATGATAATCAAACTGAACCGATGGTGCCCGAATCGGTCGCGAACAGATCGACTAGCCAATCAAAAACTTATGGGAAGAAGTGCCTTAGATTGTGAATCTTTCCGGATCACACAAAGTAATGCCATTATGTATCTAGATATAAGTTCTTCAATCGGAGATAGTAATACAATTATAGTAGGGTGATCGGTTAAATGCACTTGTGCGGTGGATAGGGATACTCAAGAGCTCGCCATATCTCGTTACATAATTATGAAATTCTGCTCTCCTTTTAAAATAATCCAAGTAATTTTTAGTAAACGTTAGGCATTTTAAAACATAAATATATGGATCTGTGAGAATCCTTTTTTCTTTAAATATATCTCTGCAGGTTTCATTAACTATCAAATCAAAAATCAATCGGACAATTTTTTTTACCTATAAAAACCCTTTCAAATTCAGTAGCCCTATCCCATGCTAAAATATTAAATGATATGTGACTTTAAGTCATCGAGTAATAGATATTAATTAAACCATCTTTATCGACAGTTGATTTTAACTGCAACATCGCAAATTAGGTTTTATTTAATTGATTACGCACATGATCTATATGCCTAGACCAGGATAATCGAGATAATCGATGGATCGAGAATGGTGCCAAGTAATTTTGCTGATTCAGACCAAATATTTTCATTAATCATAAAGTTGTTGTTAATAGATTGTTGAAGGTGAAAGTTTAAGTACAGTTTTTTTTTTCATTTAAAATGAGTCTGTTTCTCTGGCACCATATGCTTAATGACTCAATCACTTTATTAACAATACTTTGTAGTTCCTCAGGAATGTCCGCTAACACAGTAATTGTTGTGTCATCAGCAAACATTGTGACATTACCATATTTCATATAGCTTCGTAAATCATTAATATAAAACATAAATAATAATGGACCTAATACGTAACCCTGAGGAACCCCAAGAGCAACTCATGCACGTTAGATATTTCCCCGTTTAAGTTACAATCAAGGATCTATTTTCCATATATGACATTAGCCATGAGAAAATGTCGTCCTTAATACCAATACTATATAATTTATGACTCAATATTTCTTTATTGACAGTCAAAAGCTTTGGTACGATCGAAAAATAGTGAGATTACGTATTTACCATGATCCAAGCAATCATATACATATTTTAGCAGATGACAGGATGCTGTTTCTACCGACTTGTTTGATCTAAAACTATGCTAAGATAATGTTAGTATGTTGTTTTTCTCAACAAAATTTGTGATTCTGTTATACACCACTCTTTCTGGTATTTTAGATAGGTATAACATTCAAAATAGAAATTTGCCTATAATTTTCGAGATCAGTAGGGTCATCTTTTTTTAATAGAGGAATAAGAGTGGCTAATTTTAAACAAGTTGAAAAAATTCCAGTTTCAACTGACTTATTTAGAAAATAGACAAAAGTTGCAAAATATTATTTTCAATGCTTTTTATAATTTTTTATGTTAAACCATCATAACCGCTTGAATTTTTATTTTTAGGTTTTAGTATAATATTATAAATCTCTTCTATCGTAACAGTGTCAAAATATATGGAATTTATAACATTTTTATTTAGAGTGCATGGCAAAGAGAGATTAAAACCAAAATTTTCTTTAATTGTTTTAGACGCAACATTAGAGAACTGACAAGTGTTGTACAATTGCTTACGAGGATCATCCTGTATATCTAATAATTCATTAAACTAACGAAATAGTTTCTATCTCGTGTCGTTTAACAATTACTCGATCAAACTTTTCACTTCAACACTCTGTATATAAATTTATGTCAACTGCCATCAATAAACATGAAACTACATCGTTCGTCTTTGTTAATAAATGCAGTTTACACGGATTTGTAATAAAACACTAATGATTCAATTAGAAAGTAATATCGATCTGACAGGTGTTCATTAATATTCTATGTCGGAATCAATGTCACGGCCAGCTTAAATATTTAAAGTTCACTTTAAGGTTCAAGAGCGACGATAATTAAATTGTAATTACCATTTTTTTGTCGAGAAAAAATTGTCGGCTAAGTAAAAAATGTACTAACGACTCGAAGCTAATCTTAAAGAAATATATTACATCATTGACCGTATTAACATAATGATTAACATAAAATGTGAGGTTCTATCAAATTATGCTAAGACTGGTTTCATAAATATATATTAATCGGAA
Organism: Rutpela maculata; assembly: GCA_936432065.2. Classification (NCBI taxonomy): domain Eukaryota; kingdom Metazoa; phylum Arthropoda; class Insecta; order Coleoptera; family Cerambycidae; genus Rutpela; species Rutpela maculata. The sequence goes on from OW386292.2 coordinate 39,169,811, forward strand.
TTTAGGCTATAAGTTCATATGATGCCTTCACTCTCCTTGAACTTGCCGTTAGGTATTTTAGAAGAAATAATTTATAAAGTAATAATAATTGAGATGCGTCCTCTAGATAGGATTAGATATAGATACCCGAAAAGAGGTGGTTTTTTGCAAAAAAGAGACGTTCCACCTATATGGGGGGGGGGGGACTTTTCGAGTATCTATTTTTAATCCTATATAGACAAGAGGACTCATCTCAAATATTATTATTTTATAAATTATTTCTTCTATTCACTGTTTTTTAGTCTAATTTGCGTGTACTAAGGAGTAAAAATTTTAAGTTGTTAACGAAAACCGAATTAGCATTAAAAAAGTTTGCATCGATAAAACTTTTTTATTATTGAAAATAGAGTACTAGGATAAGCGAGTGAAATATGGTTTAAGGTTTCAATTAAATTTTGAAAAAGAGAAAATCGCTGCTTATAGCAGTTTGTTGGTTATAGAAGATTAAAAGCTGGTATGGTTACAATATCCTTAAAAAGTGGCACATTTTTCAAAATATTTCGCAAATCTTCAAAATTGTTCAACGTAAGTTATTCAAATTTCACATAATGAACATATAATTTTTTTAATTTCATCAGATCTTCCCTTTTTTGTATATTGATGGTTAAAATACGGGATATTTTGTAAAAGGAGCGCGTCGAATTCTAAATATACTCTCGGAATATGACAACGAAGTGCGCTTTCCCTAGATGGTAAGTCTATTAGCAATGTATATTTAAAAGGCCATATTTTAAGTAAATACATATATTAGCAATTATATGCAACCGATATTTCTTTGGTCCTAAGGCTTTCGCAGAGCTGGTGATGACTTGGAGACTGGTTTTCGAGTTTTCTTCTGCGTTGAACATTTTTAATGCTTGATGTTTCAACCACCTTATCGTGTCTTCATCTGAAGCGAATCGCTTTTTACAGTATGGTACAAATGTCAACTCCTCCATTATTTGTTTATTTTTCAGTCATATTACAAAAAATATTATTTTTGCATACACCGTTGGAAAGCGAAAGGTTTGAATATTATAATTATAAAATATCAAGCTTCGACGACAACAAATGACAGACATAGAGGGGCGAGAACATAGAAAAATGTGAAAATAGTATTTTTCGTAAAAAAGATGAAAAAGTGCAATTTTCTCCAGTTTCGCAATTCCACATCAGATCGAAACCTCAAGAATATGTCTTGTGAAGTGTTTTTATGCAAGAATCAACTATCCGTTTCTGTATCTTCGAGAATTGCAAAGCATATGTCGAATTCTAACTAAGAAGAGCAGTGCGGATGAAATTGATGTGGGTTTCTATAAGGATAATTTCGATATCCTATCTGATCAATTGAGGCATAATATTCACGGCTCCTTAGAATGTGGTATTGTACCTAGCTCATTAAAAGTCTCCACAAAAATTGCTGTAAGAAAAAGCACTTAAAACTATTAAGGCTAAAAAGTGTAGACTTAAAAATATGTTACCAGCTTTTGAAAATATATTAGAGAAAGTTGCACACCTGCAATTTTTAGATTTTATAATAAAGAAAAAGTTGATGTCAGCCTGGTCTTAGAGAAGGTTTTAGTTGTGAAAGTGAGTTACAGAATGTTATTAATGAGTGAAAGGAAGCTAAGAACAAAAGAGGAGTGACATTTTCAGGTTTAAAAAAAGCACTTGAGACGATTGACAAGGATTTTATTAGGTAAGTTTTTTTCTGGCTGGGGGGAGCGAAAATTCATCATGGACACCTAGCGCATTGGATCTATCACGCTAAGTAGTGCCGGATTCCAACCGGAATGGTGCCCCTCTCTGGTTCTCAGTATTTCCGCATACACTTTTTTGATTTTCATGACTAATGTTATCATGTCCTTTAGGAGTTGCCAGTTTTCCTCGGATTTTGTCATCCTCAACACCATGCCATAACGTGTAATTAGGCTACATAGCCTATTTGTGACTAGTGGCATTTCTTCTCTCCACCTGCTACACCGGAACACGGTATGCTCCGCGTCCTCTATCTCCCCACAATACGTGCATTCTCGATCTTCGATCTTCCCGATCTTGTAGACAAAGCATCCATGCCCCATTAAGGCCTTTCTAAGGTAGTACTCAACCTCTCCGTGTCCTCTCTCCACCCTTTTTTAATATCTAGAATGAGTCGCCTCGTCTGCCTTCTCTTACTCGAGGTATTCCATCTCCTGCCACCTCTGATAGAGTCTATCGTTGACCTCCTCCCTGGCAGTTCTCTCATATACCTCTCACCTTTATTTTGTTAGAAGGTCGATGAGGGGAACCCTGCTACTATTAGCACAGTACAGAGAAGACCAGTAGTCCTACTCAGCCGGAACAGTTGTATAAGATTTTCAGTGCGCATGCGATGCTCCTGGGCTTAAACCAGGGTGTATTTAATACACCACGGCTTAAACTATTCGATGCGCAGTGGACGGCACGACGGCATTGGACGGCAGTGATGATGTAGGGTGGGGTTGATGTTTATTTTTGTTTACGTTTACGTTTCTGAACACTCACCAGCATAGGACGAAATGCGCGTGGGATACAAACAGTAGATGCGCAGTGGATTTAATAAAATGAAATCGAGTACAACAAATATCAAAGGGGCCGCTGCGAGTGGAACTACTGGTCTTCTCTGTACTGTGCTATTAGCACTGCCCCGTCCGGTAGGCTCTATAGACTCTCAGTGCCACACATCGCTGTACTCTGGCCAGTCTTCTTCGCGTCCTTTCCATTGCCATCGCGCTTACACATACCGGGGCCGTGTACAGGAGAATGGTGTGTACCACGGTGTAAGCTGAGTAAGTAAGGAATTAGTGGTGTGGTATGGAAATGGTTCGAATGTTTTTTAAAAGACAGGAGATAGATGATAAAGTGTGGACAAGTGGGCTGCCTATATATATAGGAGTGCCCAAAGGGAGCATACTTGTGACTCTATTATTTATAATACATCCACTGGATATTGAGTAGCTCGAACTCCCATTTGTCGAATTTTTCTGCAATTTGAAGATAACTGTTGTATTTCGCATTTTCTATCTAATTTACATGTGTTTCGACCTCTTCAGCTCTAATTGTCGAATATTTTTGGGCTAAATGAATTATATGAATAAAGGAAGCAGCTCCAACTTTCATGAAAATTTCCAGGAATTTCGTCGAGAATAACCGACTTTTAAAATTAATCGGAATAATTTCTGGGAATACCTAACAGATTAAACTTCCCATAAACGTGTTCAAAAATTATTGATGACGGTATTGAATAAGTTGTAGTGGTAGTGGATAAGCATTCTCAACAGATTCTATTTATAACTCGTTAAATAAAATTAAGAAATTATACGAAACAATTTAATTTGATGAGAAAAACTGCATCAAAAATCTAATCGCTGACAACTTTCAAATAAATTAACCTAAATATCTACATATCTCTAACCTCCATATATCCAACTGTATAACCATATATGTATTCACAGCAATAAATATCATTTCTAATTAAAAACATAATTTAGTTTCCATAAGTTAAGTTTCTCTAGTTTTTAAACATACAAAATTTATGATTCAATCTTCAAGAACTAAATTTGTTATTAGTTTCAGAAATTAAATATCTAGGAGTTGTTGATTGCAATTTAAATTTTAAAAAATAAAAAATATCTTAAAGAGTCGGTGTTTTTAAACGGGTTAGTTGGTACCTATCTATAAATAGCAGAAAAACTGATTAAAACTATAATATGACTTCATTTCAGCTGACTAGAAATTTTTTTAAAAATGAGGAGATTCTCAATTCCACCCGATCGTATATTTATATATATTTTTTTACCTATGATCAACCATTGCTCTGCATTGGCTTCCATGAAATTCCATGATTTCCATGAAATCTTTCTCAATTCTCTGAAAGGTATGGCTCCCACAATCACTTCAAGCTATAGTGGAAACAACGTTTTTTTGCTTGCTTTGGTGAAGACGCTGTGTAAAATTCATCGGAATTGCATTAAAACCAGCAGTTGGTTATTTTAGGAATAGCTGATACCGAATTTGACCTCAAAAATTAAGAATTCAAAATGGTGACTCCATATTTATGTGGCTACCATAATTGCAATATTTTTGTAGAATTACATGAAATTTGATGTATGAAGATTTCAGGATTCTCTGATAATGAGTCTGGTGATAAAGCTCAAAAATTCAAAACGATGGATAGATTGTAGATTTGAAAAAGGAGTTGGCTGATTGGCCTTGACCACCACGACTCCCGTATATCTATTGTGGTGCTCCTATTCTAGTTTTGCTTAGAACTCCTTATTTAGCTTTGTCTTTTGTGTCAGGCTCCATTACCTTGATAAGAGCTCCTTGGTATAGCTGTCTGCTGTTGGTTTCACCTCGCCAAGTAGTTGGAATCTCAATCTGGCTAGACCTTCGCAATGGCAGAGCACAGATATTGAGGTTTCCTCTTCCTCTTCCTCTTGACAGAATCTGCATGTTGCATCCTCTGTCGGGCCAATTAGACTCATGGGTCTATTAAGCTTATAGTGTCCTGTTAGAAGACCCACCATTATCCTAATGGCCTTTCTATTTTGGAGTAGTGGGTCTTCCGTGAATTTGAACGATCGCTCTTTAATGAACTTTTGGGCCTGTTTCTCTTCCACCACTCTAGAGATTCATTTTGTACCCGTTCATTAATGGATATTCGTATGCATGGCTTAGCCAAACCGCCAAAGAGTTCGGGTCCTACTAGGGCTTTAGACGTGCCTTCCGGGGCCAATTCATCTGTCATCTCATTGCCCCTGCGTCCCTCACGCTCTGGTTCCCATGGCACGGTGACTTTGTTCTGACTTCCTAGGTCCGTAAGGGCATTTATACAATCCCATACTATTCTTGAATCGACCGACATAGAGTCGATTGCCTTTAGCACTACTTGGCTTTCGAAAAAAATGGCGACTGACTGGTTAACAGTTCCTTACCTCATTATTTCCTTTGCACACCACCGTAAAGCGGCCACTCCAGAATGAAATACTGTGGCGTGTATTCCTAGATTTTCGTTTTCGACCTTATCCCGTATAGTCCGGTCAAGTTAGCCCTAAAAATAGGGACATTCCCAAGAAGCTGAAAATTTACATGAACTTTAGGGATACCATTATAATGAAGTTGTGAAAAGTCTTCATTGATCCCGTGTGTGCAAAAAATTTTATGCGAGGTGAAAGTTCGCAAAAATGGGTTTTTTGGATTGTTTAGCGAAACCGTTAGTTTTATTATAAAAATAGCTTAGACAAAAATTGTAGATGTTTCAATTCTCTACAAAAATGGTCTTTACACTTTTTACCTAAAATTCACCTTTTTTTGAGAAAAAGCCATTCTAAAGTTATATTCTCCATAATATGCACACGTTTCCACGCCACCTATGAAGTAGTGTACTTGGCGCGTCTTTTTTAATATGGTTTCCCCGGTAGGCCTACTCCACGGTCTTTTTATTGAAGTTTAATATAATATTAGGTCTTCTTATTCAACTTCTTCTTCTTCATCTTCATCTTAATGAGTTGACATAAATTCTTCAAACAGCGATACATCAGTTGTTTCATCGTTGATGTAAGGATCATCTTCTGTTGGAGATTCAGTATTTGAACACGACTGGCCTTGACAGCTGGTGCATGCTGGTGAACAAAGTAAGCCTACTTTTTTGCAGCCGCATTTCGAATTACACCCCTTTTTGCAGTTGCAAAAAATAGTATTAAGAAGCTTTTCTGGTGCCGGTGGAAGTAGAGTGTGGATTGGTGCCAATACATTATTAATTAGCTTTCAACCCCATTCTTCTGGGTCCAGTTGATTACCAAGCCACACTTGAACCTGGTAATATACTCGATAAAAATGTTGATGAGTAGAAGCCGAGGTTGGAGGAAGACAAGCTAATTGAACTCTTTTTTTTATTACGTGTATGTTTTGCAAAAGATACATAACGTAACTTATCTATGGAAGTAATTTTTTTTGGAGCTCCATATACAGAAAGAAGAAAACGAATTCCTTTGGTGATTAGAGTTTCTGGAGCAGAGTTCATATCTTCAAAAGCTTTTGCACATGTAATTAAATCTTGTTTTTCAAACAATTTGAAAACTGTTGTTTTACCCCTCTGGAACATTGCTGATGTTGTATCACAGCCAGTCATAGCATGTAAAAATAGAATATGATTTTTACATTTAGGATAAGCCGATAAACTCATATTTGAAAATATTTCCTCTTCATGTTGTCTCTTCACTGCGGCAATAGTACTCTTCCGAGTGTAGTTTTTACGACACTGCACATGAATTTTCACTGACTTTTGGTCTTTTAGGTAGTCAGTAAATTCATTACCTCTTTCAACACTTGCGTCAATCAACGTCTTCATGCCACGATCAACAGTAACAAATTCACTTGCATGCAGAGGTTGATTACAAATGAAGCAAATTTGCGACATTTTTTAAAAACTGAATACAGCACAAACTTTAGTTAAGAATATTTGCAGTAACCACGTGTTTTCACTACGAGGGAACGTTTAAAACTAACGGTATTTCGTTGGGACCTTAGAAAAAAGAGCAGGTAGACGGACACTGCCACGTTCACAATTGAACAGCAGACAGATGTTGCTCAAGGCCACGTGATCACATAAAATTAGGGACTGGGTTTCTTTTCCTCACATATTCTGAGAATTATCATTCAATATTAATGTATTAGTCACGCAGACTAATAGTTTTACTTATATTATACGTCCATAATGTACATAGGCAACGTAGTCATGCATATTATGGAGAATATAACTTTTAGAATGGCTTTTTTTTTCAAAAAAAGGTGAATTTTAGGAAAAAAAGTGTAAGAACCATTTCTGTAGAGAAATTAAAAGATCTACAATTTTTGTATAAGCTATTTTGATCATAAAACTAACCGTTTCGCTAAAAAATCCAAAAAACCCATTTTTGCCAACTTTGACCTCGCATAAAATTTTTTGCACACACGGGATCAATGGGGACTTTTCAAAACTTCATTATAATGGTATCCCTAACCTTCATGTAAATTTTCAGCTTCTTGGGAATTTATGCAAGGGTTAATGTCTATTTTGACCGGAGTAGTAGGTCCCAGCTCCGGCTCCCTGTTCTGCCTTAGAACCGTCCGTATACCAGACCGTTTGTGCTGATATTGGGGGACCGTTTTACCTGTCCTTTCTGTCTGGTATTTTGATTTGAAAATTTTTATAGAAATTATGCTTTGGGACTATAGTGTCCTTGGGTATTCTCAGCATCGGATCTGCCTTCAGCTCTGAGATAATTTTTGGTGCTCTGTTCCGTGTTGTTGCCTTATGGGCGTTGTGCCTTGCATTAACCTGTGTAGAAGCTAAGTAGAGACTACTGAACTAAAAACTGAAACGGGCGAAAAAATATTTTAGAAAAAAAAAACGAATCTCCTTCAAAAGAGGATGCTTAACAAAAACAATGTTAATGCATAAATTGCATAAGATCATTCTACTAAAAATGTACTTCATTTGTACAAATTGTTACTTTTTACGACCAATTTGGAGTATAATTTTTTACAACTGGGATAAAATGTTACCACAAATGTTAACTGTACACCAGCTGAAGCAAATCATGAAACAATAATATAAATGTTTCCGACACGTGCTACAAAATAAACAAATATAATATACGTACTCTCAATATATTATATAACACTTGATATTCACAATTATGTAATTTAGAGAAAACCACACTTTAAATAAGCAAATAAAATTAATAAACATCAATTTGTACGTGGGAATATGTTTGTTGCTAATAAATTAGTATGTTTACTTATGTATACAGTATACAGGTTGTAAAACGACGGTAGTGATAAAGGTACATAGTCGACGATATAGCACTAGTAGCAATTAAGATAAAACAATTTCTCCACTTGCAAGTAATAGATCGGGGCTAATTTCCTACAAATTCACTCAGCATATCATTGCATATCTTTGACGTGTATAAACCTAAAAATGTTTACATATGAGCCTGCATTATGAGTCAATCCGTATTGTTGATTTACTAGAATGGTATCATCAGTTTCGATATGAGTAACATAGTCAAGAAAATACTCACAATAAGGTCGCATAGGTACAGTTTAACAAAGGGCTTAATATAGCTTCATGTGGGACACCAATTGCAAAAATAGATACTTACCACATACGGGCGATGTTCTAAATACTATTATCTTCTTAAATAATAACCGCCCTTCGTCTACTTAGGGCACACGATTCAGGTGTTTACAGCCACTAACTCCGCAGGTCGTGGAGATTGGCTGTAATGATTTGGCCGGCGCGGCTACCGTGTGGTGTCGGAGGTCACGGGAGCCCCATCTGGCAGCGGGAAACCTGAAAACAAAAATGTTCAGTTCTTAACCACAATATGTTACAAAGAATCTCTGATAATACATGTAGTCGAAGAAAGCGTCATGTGTGAAATTGCAAAGAAACGAACAAACCGACTTATCGGACAAACACAAAAGTATATAAAACATACATATTCGTAAACATACACACATATATGCATTCATACACATATATACATATATATACATAAACATATTAAGTATAAAACCAATGACATAAAAAATTCCTCAATAGAATAACAATTTTTTTCAATTAATAGCTTTTTTAGACTTTTTCTATTTGAAATATTTACGTACCTTTCTGATAAACATGTTGATCAGGATTCAGAGTATCTTTGAATCTAATCTCTCTCAAAGTTTTACGCGATTAAGCTTTTATTTGTATCGGTATAATACTAGCCAAAAAACAAAAATAAAATTTCTGGATAGTTACCACCTAGGGGTATAAAAAATAGCCTACGACCTACCAAATATACACCAAAAATTTCATAAAAATCGGTCAAGCCGTTTCGGAGGAGTTCGATAACAAACACTGTGACACGAGATTTTTATATATTAGATATAACAGTGTAAATATACTTAAGAATGTATTTTGCTCGATATGAATAAGTTTATTATTATTATTAAAAAAAAAAAAAAATTGAATTTGCATGGTTTACTTGATTCCGTTAAAATATGTGTTTATGTTTAAAAACAAAACGGCAGATTTCATAAATGTGTACATTAAAGATTGATAAAATCTTTAGCTTCTTAAAGTAGTCTCTGCAGGATTCTCTATTAGCCAACTTTTCCAAGGTTCTAACAGCATATTTTGTAAAATAAAGACTATCTGGATTTGACTACAAGTACTCCAAGTTAAAATTCCACATCTAAAAGTTGAGTGGAAGTTAGCGTAGTATAAAGGAAGCAGAACATTTACGCTGCGATGATATTTTATTGGTCGGAGAACGTAACAATTTTTTTTTAGCTTTTCACAAATCAGGTTAATATGATTAGACCACTGTGAGTTGTTGTCAAAGGTAATACCTAGTATCTTGGCCGAGTTACTAAAATTAAAATTGTTATAATATTCTTGTTGTCGTAGTTATTATGTGAGAACATCATAGTTATAGTTTTTCTTTGTTTAAGTTAAAAAAAAATTCCGACCATAGTATTATATTTTGATATACAATCTGTATGGTGTTTAAACTTGCTGTTGTAACATTTTCTCCAATTAAGAAGTTATGTATGTCGTCAGCATAATAGACAAGATATGTATTCGGTATTGTTTGCATATTTAAAGCTAGATCATTTGCAAAAATTAAGTATAACAAAGGTCCTAAAATCAAACCTTGCGGAACATCTCTGCTTAATACGCAACTATTACTTTTTTCACCATTAACTTCAACTATTTGATACCGGTTGAGTAAGAATGATTTAATGATATTTAAAGCATGACCTCGCACGCTATATCGTTACAGTTTTAATAAAAAGAGCTCATGATCTATACAGTCGAAAGCACGAGAAAAGTCTACAAAGAGTAGCATTACGGATATGTGTATAGAAGTCAAAGAGAGCAGTACCTACATTCTTGATCTTTATAAAACCATGTTGGCTCGGCATTAATATTCTGTTCTTAAGAAAGAAATGCGTTAACTGTTCATTTAAATTTGGTTCTAACAGATTTGAGAAACCAGAAAGTCAACTGATGGCTCTGTAGTTAGAAAACACGTTAACGTCACCATTTTTATGTAAAGGCAGGACATTTGACATTTTTTTATTTGGAAATACTCCCTTCTCAAAACGTGGATTTATCAGAAAGGTAAGAGGTATGTGGACACAAAATTTACATCCTTTTATTAAGTTGTTTAAGATATCAAATCCACAGGCATTTTATGGTTTTATTTGTTAATAAAAGAGGTAACACCGTGTTCGGTTACTGGAGAAAGGAAACATGATTTATCTGAAAGTGGAATATTTGAATTCAAGCAATTAATGTCTTTAATAAAGTTATTATTTGAGCTATTATCAGTAAAATGTATATTAAATTTATTTGCAATATCCAAGTTATTTACCTGAACGTTGTTTTCAAACATTTCAATTTTCTTTGTATATTGTTTACCATAATACACACATCGTTTTCATTTTGTTGTTTGACTTGCTTAATTTTATTGTCATGGTGTGCACATTAAGCTTTTTTTAGTTTTAACTTATACTCCTCATTTATTTCTCTACGAACAGTACGTAGCATCGGATATTTTTGGGCTAAACCAGAAAACATGCATACTATTTTTTTTAACTCTAACTTTTGCTTGTTGGTTTTAAAACGCATCAATGGAAAGCTTAAATTGAAATAATACAAACAAATTGTTATAAAGGAGTTGAATGTTGTGCAAGCACATCATACCAGTTCTCCTCCAGGTAATAAAAAGTACTGATATTTCTTTATTTATTTTCCCTCAATGCGTGTTTTTATTATTATATGATTTGGTTTTGATAAGTTTTAAGTCTATTAATAAAAATTGAGAGAAGTGATCAGATAAATGCAAGTTTATGTTGTTGGTGTCATTTCTTAAAACTTGTAGAATAGGGGACACTGTGCCCCTACGCCATGATGCGGCGCCCCTCCCGCCCATAAAAAATTTGAAGACTTGTGGGAAAATTTTGAGAGTTGGGAATTTTTTTTTCAGATTTATGCACCCCCTGCTCTTTAAACAGACTGCCCCTCCGCTTCAAAGGCTGGCTACGTCACTGAGAATAATAACCTTTAGGGCAGCCTCGACTTTCGATATTAGGTTTTACTAAATGTATTATGTATTTATGTTTTAAAATTTACTTCATCCTATATTTGTGAATTTTAGCTACCAAAATAAAGAACCTGATCAATTGCCCCACCGAAATATAAAAAAATTCCAGTTCTAGTTTTGAAAATGTATCGGGCACAGCTCAGTTGACTAAATTGTTTTGTGTGGCGTTTTTCCAAATGTGTAACCTCCTTCCAGATAGCCTTGGTTTTGAATTTGGGGGCTGTCTACTATATGTGATGTGTTTATATTCATCTGTTTTAATTGGTTATGTTAACTAGATTGCACAGATTCTCTTGTCAGGAGTACCTCAAGGCTCAAACCTATGCTTGGGGTATTTTGCCATTGAATATGCCACAAATAATAAATTATAAACGCGTTACTCTTAAAGTATGGTCATTATATGCTCTTATATTTTCTTAGGTAAATTATCAAGTGAAGTTTTTCAGGTCAAAATTGCGCTCGTTATTAAGTGAAAAATTCTACATTACATTTCACACTAAAAATGAGGAAACCGGGTTACACGTGGAAAACAACAACTAAGAGGATCATGAACAAACTGAGAAGCGACCAAACATACTCGAAAAGAAAGCGAGTGGGAAAAATGAATTCCACAAAGAAATCGCAGCGATATACCCTACCAGAACCAGAAACCGAGGCATCAGAAATCTCAGAAGGAGAATAAGAAAATTTGTAGAAACAGAAAAACAAAAAGAGGAGCATAATCATTAAATAACGATCACAATGCGACAACACATTGGACTTGTCATCTTGCTGTCAAGGCGACCAGATCTGCTTTATAATGCTCTGTCACCAATGGATACCCATAAAAGTTTATAAAAGTTAAATAGTGACAACGTGTAAAAAATATAGTTAAAAAAAAAAGTATAAGTGGATGTGTTTGTAAAATAATACATATCTCGGAACATTTTCAGTAATTGATAAGAAATATTAGATAGTGTTTAATTAGGTATACAAATCAAAACTTTACACAGTGCTTCACCTCTAACGCAGTAAATAATGGTATATATAGTGCAGTGAAATAGTGCCAGGCGGCAAAGAGGAGAAAGAAATCAGTAATAACCGAAGAGAGGACTGTCTATATGGAGCACTAAGCCATCAATTAGAAAAAGAAAACCGGCACACACTAACGCTATGAAAAATCAAGAAAAACGTCCATAAGAAATACATGGAGCAAAAGTCAAACCTGCATTGACACCTGGAGTAATGGAAGCTCAATCACACAAATAGACCATACCCTGGTAAGCAGAGAGATAAGGGCAAGGATCAAGAAGGTTAAAGCAAAAAGGACAGCAGAAGAAAGCGCTAACACTGAACAGCAGCAAACTAAAAATAGGGAGACCATGTTACACGTGGAAAATAATAATCGAGAGGATAAAAAAAAAAACTAGGAAAGAAAAGCGAGGAAAAAACATGTGTCATGTGGCTCTCGCTGCTGACAACAAGCATGACCCAAACCCAACCCAGCATCGGAAACCGAGGAATCAGAAGACTCAGCAAAAGAAGATTTGAAGAAGCAGAAACACAAAGAGAGGAGTATAAACACTCCATATCAATACATAGCACATATTTCACATGAAGATTCAGAAGAGGCAGATGCCCAGAACCAAAAACACAAAAAAGGGAGCTTAAACGCTCCCTCACGACACAATGCGGTAACGCATCTCATAAATATCTACACCTCCCATCCCATATTCCTTTACCATGCGCCATGTGGCTCTCGCTGCTGGCAACAAGCATGACCTTAGTCCAACCCAACGTGGACGTAGCAGGCCCAGCTGTATAACTCTGGGAGTGGCAGCAATGCCTACCGCACGCTGGTAAATCAATCAATCAATCAATATCTAAGTATCAGTCTTCAACCTTAAGCTGCAAACATTATTAAGTTTCCATTTGTGAATATCAGTCAAGAATATACGGATATGCAGAACTTTTGAACCTGTGCTTATGCGTTATTCATATTTATTAAGAGCTACAAGCATTTTAAAATGTTTTTTTTTGCACATTGTGGAAAAAATTAATGGTCTGAAAAACACAAATAAGCATAAAGTAACCTTTTCGTGTACTTAGCGAACATGACATTCAACTTACTTTTGTTATTTTTGGCGACTAATTTAAAAATTAGTGAAGCTTCGTTAACAAAATAATCATTACTGACCTCGACAACACTCTAGAAATTGCATGTGTTCTTTAGCATAATGGACGTTATTCATCTGTATTTGCATTTTAAGATATTTAATTAAGCATATAAAGCATAAACAAGCCATTGTTTGTTTCTTGTCTCTCAAAAAGTTATTAATAGATACAACAGTTCCTGTTTAAATAAGTATGTTATTGACCAATTAACATGAAACAACATAAAAGGTTATTCACAAATTTTTAAAAAAAAAATGTAAACATATTTACACATTATATTTAATGGTAAGGAATAAAGAGCAATTAAAAAACAATAATAGAATATACATACATTAAATATTGCAGATACTTATGACTCCTATATAGTGGGTGTCAATGAGATCACTTTCAACATTTTTTTTTAGTTTTTAATGGATCCAGATGTTACCAGAACATTTTTTTATCAATTTTTTTTTCTACAACTTTCGGTTTCATCATTTCATTCACTATTGATTGTTAAATAGAACCCCTAGTACATTTTTGCATTTTTGGAATCTATGTGCATATGACTATGCTAATTTCGTGACTTTCCGCCATTCTGAAATTTATGCAGTCAATTACTTCCACATCCAGTGGAAGTATAGTAACGACAAAAAAATTTTAAAAATTTTTATTGTTCAAATAGGCTTAAAATGTCATGAAACGTCGAGATTTTACGTTTGAGCGAAAAAAATTTCTGTCTGTCTGTAACTTTTTTTTGTGCGCACGTTTACTCTGGAACCGTTTAAGATATTGACTTGAAATTCGGTACACATATGTACTTTAACGAGATCTGGAACCAGATTATATTTTCATCTTGTTCCGACGAAGGGTTGGGGGGTAAATTGGGGTAAATTTGGGGTAAATGGGTAAATCAAGCAGGTAAGAGTCCATAAAATTGGTATTTAGTATATACAAGAGAAGTTAAGGTCTCAAAAAAATTTTTGGGGGTGTCCCATTTAAAAACTAAAAGTAAAACTATGAAACCGGAAGTCGTAGAAACTTGACAAATGGATCAGAAAATGTCGAAAATGTCGGTTTGGTAACATCTGACACATGCCTAGTTGTATCTCGATCCGTTAAAAACACAAAGAAATTGGTGCCGAAAAGTAATCCCGTTGACACCCGGTATGTTACCTTTTTGCATATTACGATGACACACTGCAGATTTCACACTTTCTATTGTTTTGTTTGTTTTATTGAGAAATTGTAAGCACATATTTAAAGATCAGTACTTTCTTATAAATTGTAAAGAAATTAGCAATAATTTTAGAGAAAGTGGCGAAATTCATAAATATAAACATGTTCATATACAGGGTTTCCAAATTTTAATGAGCAAGATTTTACGAACGTTATACAGGGTGCGTCAGCCTCACAACATCAAAATATCTTGTAGGGGGCACCGAAGGGTACATGTTAAAATTATTTTTAAATATACAGGGTGATCCATTTAAGTATAACCTTTTTTAATGGAACACTCGGTATACTATCAGATATATGGATCCTCTTTTTAAAGAAGATTCAAACGATATGCATTTGATGGATCTGCGATGGGTCACTATTATCTATATGGGTGAATTTGAACCAAAAACAAGTCAATTTTTCGAGCTTACTGTGACGTAGTACTTTGAGATCTAGTTTGTGTCAAAAATGGCCATCCATGATGGATCTATCTATCATAGGTGCCAAGATATTTGATGACAAAATGGCATAATTCGAGATTAATTAAAAAATGTCTACCAATTTTCAACGGATTCATGGATCTGCACCATGACAGATCTTCTCTGCAGGCAAAAAAAATCAACAAAAAGAGCAAACGAAAACTTTATTTGCAAAGAAACTGGTGAATGCACTGGAAATTAAAATGTTCTAAAATATTCCGTTTCTCCCTGATATACAGCCGTAATCGATTTTTGACTTGCAACTGTAGGCACTGATTCTTCAATTTTTTGAGTGGAGTATACTGTATTTTTCAAATAGTGTTGCAGCAAATTTTGATTATGTAGAAAAATACGTGCTTATTTAATAACACACGGGTTGTTGGGATCCGACATGGTGAACGTGAGAAATAATCAGTATGGGACTTTTATCTGGCTTACAGGTATCCAGTATCTTTTTTGCTCCACGTGTTTTTGTTTTCCGTATTTGTGTTTTCTTCTTCTCATTGATTATTTCTGGTTTAATTTATATTAAATTGAAAAATATGAAAAAATAATTTGCGTGAAGGTTTATATAAGAAATTTATATTATGACTTTACTTTAAGAACAATTCGTTATTGATTATTTCGGGTTTAATTTAAATTAAATTCGTTTGAAGATTGTTAATAATAATGAAAAATAATTTTCCTGGCTAACATAGGCCATAACTTTAATAATTGATTGCCCTGAAACATTATCGAGATAACTGTCGACTTTTTAAGGGTTTAATGGCTATAAGCACTTCTCTGTTTATGTTTCTTAGAAATTCATCTGAACTAGTTTTTCAATAGTCATAAGGCAAAAGAACATACAATATCGCAAAATGTTCTTAAATATACATACATATAAAAATAATACGTTAAAAATTAGCAACATTTATCTCTGATACACGATTATTGCAGTTTATTACCTCTCTTCTTTTCCTTTTCCTTTTTGGTTCGGTTTATTACGATATACTAAAACACTATGGAGTTCTGGATTATATTCATAATCAATCACTAACTAATATTTCTTATTTCTTCCAAGATCGCTAAACGCGCGTCTTGAAGAAAAACCAGCCATGATGTAATTTGATTCATTTATACAGCATGACAAAAATTAAAATACCAACACAAAAAAACTGTTTCAGATAAAAGGAGTGTTTGGCTATAAATTATTTTTAATGCCTTCACATTATGAGTTAATTAACATTTTGTAGTTAAAAAAAAGTTAAAACTAGGTAGGACTGTCAAATAAATCAATCAGTCATAGATACGGGTTTACTAGAACTATACTCTTAGAAATATTTATATACATGATCATCTTTATTCAAGGAACTGAAGCTATTTATTATAGTACTAAGTGTGCTCATTCTAGATGAACGTTAATTGTATTTAACATTAAAATATACCAAAACTCAAAAGATTGTTATACTCGAGGAAATACAAATTATATCAAAATAAATAAGGAACAAAAAATGTCTTTGTTTAATATTACTATATTTTTCTATTTGCTGAACTACACTCTCAAGTATAGTGAATATGCAGATTATATATATGGTATTAATACAATGCAAGGGATTTTGATAAGTAGCTATAATTAAGCAAAAACCAATATGGTCGGTTTATAAAAAATGGTTTTCAAACTTTAAATTGCTTTTACCGTTTTGAAGTGACTTGAAATGTCCAGTGTACTTTATATTAAATGCATTTTCCATTTGACAGATGTGTGAATATAAATACAGTGTGCACACGGATGGACTTAACTATAATTGTGGACTTTTTTATTTTTGTTTTTTTGTTAAAAAAGTTATTCTTCATAAATATTTTGCTTATTCTGAAAATCCTTAGTCATTCTCAGGATTACGATTTACTGTACAGGGTGTTCGGAAATGAAGAAAATGTAAAATTTTACCAAGAGTAAAGACCATTCTTTTAGTGAATATAATTAAATCTTTTGAAGAAAGATGTAAATAATGTCAAGTGAAGTCCTATACAAACTTTCGTCCACATAGTCAACAATTAATTTAATTATTGCCAGCTCTCCCAACTTCTAAAATTTAGCAATACAATATTTTATACAATAAAAATCGACAAGAAAATTAATAGGCATGCTTTTAGAGGGCAGAATATTTACTAGTGAAATATTCTGTCGAACTTCTCTATACGTATCCTTCAATATATACGGTATAAAAAGCAGATCGCAACTAACAGTTATTCTCCGGACTAATGCCCCGCCGAGCGCTGAATAACGAATTACAAGTCTAGCCGCGTTAAGTGCAATAACTATGTATTGCCATAAAATGCTATAGTTTCTATTGCAACAGACACCAGCCGAAAGAATTATTTCTACTCAAAGGAGCTCTCGTGTCAGCGACTCCACACCACTTGTAAACTGCAGTTTCGAGCTATTGGCTCTCGTCAGTGCAAGGCAGGTCTGGAACAAGGCTCTTGTTCACGCTTGGCACTTAACGAGAAATATAAAACCACAACATGCAACAAAAATGGCAGGCTCCATCTAGCGGCGGAACGGTTGTTCGGGCGCCAATTCCTATCTTAAGTGGAGGAACGCCACTACTCTCAAAGCCAGTGAAGCAAGGCTTGAGTAACTACAGTGGAGAAACGAAAATGTCCAGTGGATCAGAATGGGAAAATTAGACCTTTACACACAATTCGGAATACAACAGTCTTTATTTACACCAAATTCCGCAGGTCCCTAGCAGAGCTGGACAAAGTACTCATTTAAACTACTTCAAGTACCTATTCTTGAAGTAGTTTAACCATATGCTTTGCACATAAAACTAGTTCAAGTACTTGATACTTCAAGTAGTTTAAATGAGTACTTTGCCCAGCTCTGGTCCCTAGTATCATTCAAGTCGTTACCTATTACTCTCACTACTCACTTTTCCTCGGCACGTCTGTCTCGGGTGGTCACGGTCGGCGGTGTTGTAGCTTGGACGGATACAATAATTACCAGTTGTTAAGTGGGAAAACTCTACGCACTAGTCGATGACGGTTATGAACTTTTCCTATTACGGTTTCTTAATGTGGGCAGTTATGGACTTATGAAATCTTGACTTATTTCATTTATTTCCTTCGGTCTTTATTAGTATCCACTGGCTGATAGCTTGGATTGCTCCTCGGTTCAGATATATGAGCGGAAGAACTCGCAGCTCTTCTGAGTATCGGCTTGATGACGGTCATGGACTTGGAAAATTTCATAGTATCATCTCTTGATCGACTTAGAAAATTTTCCGTCACACTTACTTGCTTTCTGCTGGGTACGTCTTCTTCGACCTGGCGGACGGTCTGGACTGACACTACGCTTGGATTTCAACTGCCGGCTATCCTGAATCCGACGGTGGTCGAGTGGGAAAAAAGACCAAATGCGGTGCGTGGTAGTAGCAAGTAACATTTTATTGATTTAGAATATTTTCAACACGAAGTTGTTTCGATTGTGAAAATACTGACTTAGAATAATTTTAACTCGGGTGGCTGAGCCTGGACTGATTCGAGTTTGTTTCGAAAGAAGACTAGTACAGTGACGGCTACGCGCGGCTTCTACTATCGGTGGCTTGTATACTTCGACGGTCTGCCCGTCGCATAATTATTATTCGGAAAATACATAAAGTATTAATCACAGGGTATGGTTTTATAAGAAATATGATAAATAATACAAACATAATAGATTTTATAAGTGCAACTATGCTTATAAAAATGTGTTTCCATACAATGCGTGGAATACGAATCATATTCGATTTGGAAATGCACAGAATCGATATTTTCTATTATTATTAATATTTAAGTTATTAATAAAAGTTCATCTAGAAAATTAAGGAGAAATCATAGGAAATCAGGAAGAAATCTAAGGGAAATCAGAGAAATCATTGTAATAGGAGAAATCTAGTGTACAATTTTGGGCTGCGGTTTGCACCTCGACTCTATTTTTTGTACTAAGAATGCTAAAATGGAGTTAAATTGTCATCAAATAGAATCAATCCTTTAATTTCAAATTACTCCTTAAGTATCACAGGATGCAATGAACATTGTGGGTACTTGAAATTTAATTTCTGTATTAATCTTTTAAATAAGTTCAGTGCTCTCAATATTCTTAAATTTTTATATGAGAAATTATTTCATAACCTCCTAAATTGCTTATTCTGTTATATTCTTAACCCATAAATAAGACATAATACTAAAACTAAACGAAGATTTTTTTATTCTTGCAGAAATAGGAAACAACGGTACGATGTTGGAAATAACCAAGAAGCTTGCATTCCTCTACCCAACCTACGTTCTAGCCATAGTATCAATAGGATATATATGTGGAGAGCTGGGACACTACCTTATAGGGGTAACGAGTAAGGCGATAGCCGAGGATTTACATTTCGGAGACATCGCCTGTCAACTTAATTACACAGAGGTATATCTAAGCGAGTTGCCAGTGTTATGTTCGACAGCGAACGACTCCGCTACGTGTGAGTCGTACACGTTGAATGGCACCCCATATTGCGAATGGAACTACAACGGTTTAGGGTTGGATTACCAAATATTAGCTGGTCCAAGTTTTATAGCCGTTTTCACCATAGTGGGCGTTCTGATGGGATACTTGGCAGACAAGTTTAACAGGTATGTAAAGATAACTATTCAAGGTATTCGTATTGGGGTTATCCAAGTAATATTTTTCGACGTACGACTGTTTTTGCACGAATTGCAACGTTAACATTAGCTCAAAATGCGGTCGGTCGGTCGATGACTCAAACACATAAGTCGACGGGATGTCGTTATTACAACTTTACAAAACTGTTAGGCTAATTTTAGTCGTCGTTTAACTTCTGCTAGACGTTGGTTAATTACACAGGACCACAAAATATTGTTGCGAGTGCGTCGGACCAGACCCTGTTAGCATATGTTTTGGGGTCCCTGAAACCAAAGCTGAATGTTATTTTGCCCCATCACGTCAAGATTTTTTAAAATTTAATTAAAAACATTTTTTTTACCTCACTGTAAAAGATGAGAAGGCCGATTACATGGATAATCGACGGTCGATTTGTTGCCAGTGATTATTCTGGTAATGGTACACAAATGTATGAAATACTTCGTGCTTTCCTGTAAAATTCCATATAATTGTGTAATTACTGATGGGCAGGTTCTGTAGTTCATCAGGTTAACTATGTATTTATACATTTTATTATGTAATTTACACATAATTATATGGAAAATTACATTAATTGAAGTAAAGATACATGAATGCGTGTAGTTTTAATTCACTTTATGTAATAAACCATAAATATGTTCAACTTTACCCTGAAAGTCTTAAGTTTTTTTTAAATTCTTCCTGTAAACATAAATGAATATGTATAATTTCATAGAAAATTAATTTTAACTTAATTTCCAAAGTATTTTTATATTTTTTACAGTATACTTCATATTACGAGATTATTTGAAGGTATATTGAAATATCAATTAATTCACAAACAGGGTATTATTTCTGTAGTATCATTCACATGGTGCCCAACATAAAGAGAATTGCGCAATAGTTTCCTTCACTCTGTAGAATTTGAATAAATAAAAGAAGCTACTAAAAAAGTTGAAACATTTTTTTTATCCAACCGCCTTCAATAGATCTTCGAAAAATATTTCTAAAAAGTAAGATATAAAATTTGTACAGATATCTGTCTACCTATTAGTGGAAAATAGCAAGGAACTGAACCGTGTTACCTAATGTCAGTTTGAAATCGGTGCTAAAATATCTATAAAACCCAATAATTTGACATTCCCAAACCACAGACAAGGCCTGTTTTTTCGAAAAAAGCTATGAACCAGCAAACTTAAACCATCAAGTATGTCTATGCCCATGTCAGTTTTATTTTTATTTTCAATAATTTGCATTAATTCACAAAACATTTGAAACGTAATGAATATGTGATGACATACAGTGTGTCCCAGGATAGATGTAACAAGAGGTGTAATGGACCAAAAATTTTGGAATTTTGGAAAGGTATTTGGGGATTCAGTCCTGCTTGTTGTAAAACTAAAGCATACCAAAAATGACTTGATTTGATGTTCTACAGGGTGTTTTATAAGCAAAGTTGTAAAAATCACCACTAATAAAGTACCTTTATTTTTCAAAATATGAAAAAATTACACTAAGAAAAGTTATTTAGAATGCAATTTTATACCTCTATACTAAATTTCAGGAATATAAAATTATTTTTTTGAAACTTCCCATTTTTGCAAATTAAGAGTTGAATTCATATTTAAAGTTGTGTAGGAGCAAATGTTAATCATCTCAAAAAGTAGGCTATTGGTAAATAAAAAATTGAATATACGATATGTAAGAAGGTATAATGTTAATCGAACTAATTGTAAAATAAGAAACAATTACTAACAGAAGATTAATGAGGTTTAAAAATTATAACAAGTAATAAATGTCAAAAACATAACAGATTCACAAACAAATTAATTATTGACCAATACAAAACAATGTTTACAATTTTTTTTATTATTCGACGTAGCTACCACCCACATCCACACACATTTCGATTTTTCGCCTGAAGTCCTTAAAACTGTTTCGAATATGATCTAACGGTATGGAGTTTACGGCATTTGTAATTCTCTGCTTCAATACTGCTACATCGTTAGGAAAGTGGTTCAGCGTAAACCAACTGATCCAATATTGATAGGTCTGGGAATCTCGCCGGCCACTTGATCGGTCCATTCCTGGCAATCCAATTTTGTACAAAATTTAAATTCAACCACCGAATAACCATTTCTGTGGAGTGGCCAGGGCAATCATCATGTTGAAAATGAACTAAAGGCATATCTCTTAAAATATTTAAATGTTCTTCAGAAAATCTTTCAAGAAGCTGTAAATAAGTGTGCTGGTTTAACCTTCCCTCAATGAAATAAGGTCCAATAACTCCAACGTGATAAGAAACGGCACACCACACATTCACTTTTTTATAATATTGTCTTCTACAATGAATTCTAAAATTTGTATTTTCAGAAGCCCAAAATCGGCAATTCTGAGATGAAACAATACCATTGGTTGTGAATGTGGATTCATCTGAGAAAATTATAAAATGATGAAAAAATCTCTCTTCCATGATTTTTTCTCCAATGGTCAAATCCCTCTTCAAGCGTGTGTTTATAATTTGCTTTATGTGCCCTAATTTTCTTTGCCTTGTAAATTCTTTGGAGATCAGACTTGCTAATATTAATGAGCTAATATTAATTAAGAGCTGATCTCTCTCTTAGTGGCATCCTAGGATTTTCTATAACAAAGGCATGAGCTATAATAGCCCCAACATTGTCTTCATATGCCTTTATTTTTCTTTTCATGTTAAGAACACTACCAGTAGCCAAAAACTTTTTAATTATTCTCATAGCCTGAGTACGTGACAAAGCATTGTTTGGAAATTTCAAATTAAATTGGCTTACCACTTCTCTTAGGTCCATTACACCTCTTGTTACATATATCCTGGGACACACTGTATATCTCAATCAAGTTGTATTTAATGCAGTGACGCACTTTCCAGTGAGGTTGCGAAGTGTCTCTTGGACACCCTAGCAGCAGCGGTACTTACGGAGCGGTTGTTCGGGCGCCAGTTTCTATTTTAAGTGGAGGAACTCCACTACCCTCAAAGCCAGTAAAGTAAGGCTTGAGTAACTTCAGTAAGAAAAGGAAATGTCCAATGGATCACAATGGGAAAATTAGACCTTTTCGCACATGCAACAGTAAAACACACAATTCGGAATACAAGTCTTTATTTACACTAAATCCTACAGCCTGTCCATGTCGCCTGTCGCCTGTCCTGTCCATATATATATTTATATTTAATGGCGAACCACTGATGCTAACTTTCTACCTTGTCTGAAACTAGGGCACCTCCACGTGGTGACGGTGGGCAATGAAGCGGTAGAGTATCTGGTTAACGCCGTTCATGCCGTTATGGCAATCCAGCATACAGTCCGCTTCAATCCGAAACAAAATATGTCCAGTAGCCTCAACTACAGCTCTCGCTGCCTGCTGTGTTGGCCTCTGAGTTACGTGGGGGTCCTACCTGTCTGCTGCATTCGGTGCTAGTATTTCTCCTGTATAATGTCAATTTCGTAACTCAAGACCTATTTTTTGGGTACCTACATAACTATAAACATATTTTTTCACCGATTTCAAATTGATATTAGGTAATAATCCTTGCTACTTTCCACTAATAGGTAGACAGATATTTGTAAAACTGAGTGAAGTTTTATTTCTTACTTTTTAAAAATATTTTTTGAAGACTTATTGAAGGCGGTTCGATTTAAACAAAAAATCCCAACCTTTTTGGTAGCTTCTTTTATTTATTCAACTTCTACATAGTGAAGGATACTATTGTGAAATTATCTTTATTTTGGGCACCATGTGAATGTCACTACAAAAATAAAATAGTTTGTAAATTAATTAATATTACCAGCGACTCCGCTAAATCTTCGAATAATCTCGTAATTGAAGTAAAAAAATGTTCTTAATTTAAAAAAATCCTGACGTGATGGGGCAAAATAAGTTTCAGATTTGGTTTCAGCTACCCTAAAAACATACGCTACACTGGGTCTGGTCCGGCGCAATCGCAAAAATATTTTGTGGTCGTGTGTTATTAGTCATATCTGGTATGATTAGAAAACGTAGGGTAAACCTCGGTAATTAACTAAATATGGTAGGGTCCTTATTCCTCAATTGATCGACGTTGAACTTATAGACTGGCGGTACATGACCAGTCAGGTGCAACGTTTTTAAAATGCATGCCAATCATATATATGAATGAAATTACCATGAATATGCCAGAAACGCAAATTTTACACACCCTTCTGTACGCGACGACTGCCTAAAATTTGCGTTTCTGGCATATTCATGGTAATTTCATTCATTTATATGATTGGCATGCATTTTAAAAACGTTGCACCTGACTGGTCATGTACCGCCAACCTATTACATCAGCAGTTACGGCTAGATGTTTTAGTTTCAATTTTTGCATTTATATTGCCTTCTGTGAATAAGATATGATTTGCCACACCAAGTTGTTCAAAACAGATGTTATACTTTTAACACAGGTATACAATAATTTTGTTTAAAGAAAGATAGGGCAAAATAAATATGTATAAAAGGGAAAATTACTTAAAATTTAATACTCGTCAATATAAATACTCGGCCTCTCATTACTGGAAAGCTAAAATTTATAAACAAAGCAAACAACACTCAAGTCATAAAAAGGATCGAAAATGTATGATTGTCTAATTTAAAATTAAATAGAATAATATTTTGTTTTATTGTAAATGTCGGAGCGTTACATTTTGCTTCATTTGAAGGTAATTTTCTTTATTTTTCATACGTCATTATTAAGACGATCAGTATTATTTTTGCCGTTCAATCGATTGTTTATTGTTTACGTACAAAATTTAAAAAATTTTGAACCTTGCGGGACTCCTGACGTAACTAAAACTTCAACAGATCTAACATCATGGTATGCAACATATTTTTTTCTCTCAGTTAGATAGGATTTAAAAAGTGCAATAAGGTTATCTGAAAAGCCATAAAATTCTAATATGCCTAAGAAAATATCCTGATTCGGTTTATAGAAGGGCTTACAAAAGTAAGCTATATAAGATATGTCTGCACACCTTTATCAGTATAATCAGAAATAAGCTCCGTAATGTTACATGCTTAAAAATAAAATGGTGTCAGAAAACTTCAAATGGTTCATCAAAATTAATGATTACACAGGTCTACAAAAAAAAAAAGGTCGTGTCCTAAGGTTTTCATCTAACTTTTCTGAAGTATTTAGATACGCTGAAGCCAATTTTGGACAATATTTTTTTTCTGTCGCGTTAGTTTTTTAGGGGATAAAAAAGGGTGATAGAGGAAAACTGACACGATAGAGATTTATTTTTGTCCAAAGTTCAGTACGTCAAAGTACTTCAGAAAATTTTGATCAGAACCTTAGGACTGGACCTTTTTTTTTTTGTAGATCTGTGTTATTTCTATCGAACGGTGAAAATTTCGGATCTATCACTCTTTTTAAAATTGGAATTATGTAATTTTAATGATTAGTTAAATAATCTGCAAGAAATCTAGCAAAAATGGCAGAACAGTAATACAATACGAATGCTGACATACAGCCAGTCACAATTTAACTTAGATTTAATTTTCCGTTTTTTCAAAAACTGTAAATTTTTCGTAAAAATTTCTAAAAATATAAAAATTTTCAAAATAAGATTCTGCATAACCGGAAATAAGACTTTTGCGGATTAATTGTTAGATGGAAGTTCTATGAAACATCTTTTAATACCTCAGTTAAGTTAATCTTAGTATCAATTAGGCTTGGTAATGTGTCTAAATCATGAACCAAGTTGAAGCCTTGTAATAAGTCGATTTCCAAAAAATTTTATTTTCGAAATTTTAGCTAATGGAGGGTTAGGGCTATATTTCTTCAGGAATTCAACTTGGCATAAAAGTTTTCAGAGGGTGGTATCCAAAAAAAAAATAATAATAACCATTGGAACTGAATGACAATCAAATGAGGAAAAAAAGGTTCTATACAATTTTTCATATCAACTGATAGTTTTTAACGACACATTGTAATTTTAGCTTGAGAAGACAGGTATCTCAAAACGATTTTCGTTGAATAACTCAAAAATTATCATATTTATCACAAAAATGAAGACCAAAAAAGAAGCTTATAAACTGGGGATGAATTTGATAAAATTTAATTTCTGTAAGGTTAGTATTTCGGAGACATGCAAGTTTAACGGTTTGCGAACGCTTATGAGACGAAATATCTCATTTCCATATCCAGTATCTCCCAAAATTATTAATCCCACAGAAATTTAAAAAGGTCGAAATTGTCATTTTGATCTCCAGCATTTATATGGTATATACCATGTGATACTTTTTCATTATTCCACGAAAACCATTTGGAGATAGCTGTTTCACCAGGCCAAAATGCAATTTTCAAGTTGTTATAACTTAAAAAGTATCAATTTATATGAAAAATTGTATCGATTTCCAAAAATCTATTTCCAAAAATTTAACTTTCTTTCAGTTCCAATGATTTTCTTTTTTTGGATACCCTCTCATAATGTAGAAATATTTTTTTGGTGAATTTACTGTTATACTTTAAAAAAAACTAAATGTAATTCATACGGCAATCTTTCTAAATCAAAATCTGTACTTACTATGCTTATATCATTTTAGTAGCCATATTGGAAACGTCATATTAAATTTTTTTAAACTAAATATGGTATTCGAAATCGAAAGGTATTATATAGTGCTGTTTGATGTTTACTTTCATTTTCTTTTGTGATCGATCTGCCATATTGAAGTGGCCATATTGAATTTTCGATATCGCCACACTACTTCCGAAAGTACTACTCTTAATAGAAAAATTGAGCAGTGAAAATGTTTTTCCAACCATCTTATTTTTGGTTGCAATGGTGTTGCGGTTGATGTGGTGTGCACCATGTGTACAGAAGTAAACAGAGTATTTTTCAACGTTATGTTAATGTTATGCTGAAAAATCTGCTCGTGGCTAGATGCCTGATAAAATATAACCTTGCCGACATTTTCAATTGCTACTATCTCTCGACTTTAATGATTGCTAACACCCAACATCTGCTGTCAACTTAATAAACCATGCGTTACTTACATCACATGCTCAATAACTCCCATAATAAGGAAATGTATCTATATAATTATTCAATACATTAGTACTATCTATTAATAATATAACAACTTTTCAATTTTTTCTTTTTTTATGAAATGCGGAACTATTTTACATCGAAAAATAAAAGAATGTGTTACTTGGAATAGTAGGTTATACATACAATCACATGTAAAATTTTTATTAAATTCAGTATTAATAGTCCAGTGCAATTGGGTTTATAGCTTATAGCGGAACTCAGCTATAATGAATGGATTTAAAGGATTTTTTTTTGGATTTCTAATGCCATAAACTAAAAAGTTTACCTATTGAAAATTACCGCAATTTTGAAAATCCGTAAATTTAAAAAAAAATAAAATTTTTAGAAATCTCAACGAAAAATACAATTATCGGAATTTTTTAATATTTCTTTTAAGAAAATAATGATTGTTATAGTTTTAGAGGTTGTTTATAAAGAATTTGTAGAAAAATAAGACTTTAAAATTAATTTGAGGATGGCAGAAGCTCCAAAAAGCGAAATAAATTAAAGAAACCTTAAATAATACTAATGCATCAACTTTTGATAGAAAATAATTTATGAACAACTTATGCTAAATAATAATTATTATAACTTTTAATGACATAAATAAGTATAAATTTCTATTACAAAAATAATCATGTAAACTAATTGCCTCCGACGTTTCCGTTTTCGATATCATTCATTAATATCGTTGGTGAAGCATTTAAGCAGCTAAATCCTTCACATAGTAAACATGCTATAAAGTAATTTAAGCCACTTTTTCTACATCTACAAGCAAAGCCGCAGTTTTACGTGAACAAAGAGTCATTTTCAATACAATTTCAGAAGCTGGTGGTTGGTTCATGGTAACTGGTACTAGCGAATTATCTTCTTTTTTTTTTCATCCGCATTCTTTTGGCAACTTATCATGTCCCATCCACAGCTGTACTTATAAATACACTCTTTTTATATGTTCTGAACTAGCATCGAGTGTAGGTATCAGTGAAGCCAAGTTGACACAGGTATTTTTATTTGTAGCTTTAAGAAACGATTGGTATCGAAAATTATTTATATTTTCTTGATTTTTAGTAGCGCCATATAATGCTAAAATGCATAAAGTACCTGGCTGCAAAATATTAGTACCGTCAGCATTTTCATCAGTAAAGATAATAGCAGCATCTTGTAAATCTGTACGATTTTCGAATAATTTGTCAAATTTATTTTTACCCTTTTTGTAAAACGTTGAAGTTTCATCACATCCAGTTAATGCATATAGAAACAAAATATGCTTCTTGCTGTTAACAACAAAATTAAAATTTATGATGAAGTAATTCCAATAGATGAATTGTTGCCCTTTCAACGTATTCATGTATTCATGTTCAGAAGAAGAACTTCAAACATACATGAATTTTGAAACTAAAATGAAACTACTGAAACTACTATGAAACTAAATAAAATTTTTATGATTTATCCACAATTTTTTTGTCGTTTTTGACGGATATTGTAACATCAACTGCAGTAAATCAGCTGAAAGATATCGTCGATCATTAAAAAATGCCTCAACAGATTTAATTTTTCATGAAAATATGCCTAAAAATTCGCCAAGAAAAGTTCCTTGCAAACAGCAATAACAAAAGCAGATTAACCGAAATGTTAAGGAAGAAACTAGCTGATAACAATATTTTCTCATGTCAGGCAGAAGGTGATACTGATACATTAATCATACAAACGGCAATTAATATTGAATCAGAAAATGTTGTTGTTTTTGCTGAAAATATTGATGTGTTAGTTTTATTAATAGCTTTAACATCTTCTCATAGAGAAATATATTTTCTCAAACCAGCAAAAGGCACGGCATCCGCAAAAATGTGTTCTAATAAAAGCCTTGAACAAACATTACCAATGTGTAAGAAGCATATATTGTTTTTATATGCATTAACTGGATGTGATACAACTTCAGCGTTTTACAAAAAGGGTAAAAATGAATTTGCTGAGTTATTCGAAAATAGTACAGATTTACAAGATGCTGCTATTTTCTTTACTGATGAAAATGCTGATGTCACTAATATTTTGCAATCGGGTATTTTATGCAATTTAGCATTATATGGTGCTTCTGAAAATTAAGAAAATATAAATAATTTTCGACACCAATCATTTTTAAAGCTACAAGTAAAAATACCTGTGCCAACTTAGCTTCATTGGTAGTTACACTCGATGCTAGTTCAGAACATTTAAAAAGAGTGTATTTACAAGTACAGCTGTGGATCGGACATGATAAGTTGCCAAAGAATGGGGATGGAAAAAAAATCCCTAGTACCAGTTACAATGAACCAACCACCAGCTTCTGAAAATGTATTGAAAATGATTTTTTGTTCATGAAAAACTGGGTGTGGCTCTGCTTGTGGATGTAGAAAAAGTGGCTTAAATTGTTCTATAGCATACTTACTATGTGAAGGAGTTAACTAGTTAAATGCTCCACC
This sequence comes from Rutpela maculata, assembly GCA_936432065.2. Classification (NCBI taxonomy): domain Eukaryota; kingdom Metazoa; phylum Arthropoda; class Insecta; order Coleoptera; family Cerambycidae; genus Rutpela; species Rutpela maculata. The sequence goes on from OW386292.2 coordinate 39,199,016, forward strand.
AATGATATTAATGAATGACATCGAAAACGAAAACGTCAGAGACAATTAGTTTACATGATTATCCTTGTGATAAAAATTTATAACTATTTATGTCATTAAAATTTATAATAATGATTATGTAGCATGTTGTTAATAAATTATTTTCTATAAAAAATGTATTGTATTATTTAACGTTTCTTTCATTTAGGTCGCTTTTTGGAGGTTCTGCATCTTCAAATTAATTTTAAAAAGTTTTATTTTTTTACAACCTCGAAAACTATAGCAATCATTATCTTCTTAAAAGAAATATTTAAATTCCGATAATTGTATTTTTCGTTGAGATTTCCAAAAATTTTATTTTTTTTTTAAATTTACGGATTTTCAAAATTGCGGTGATTTTCAATGGGTAAACTTTTTAGTTTACGGCATTAGAAATCCAAAAAAAATTAATCATTCAAGCTGGGTTCCGTCATTTTTTATTTATAATGACTAATTACACTGGACTATAAATCGGAATTTACAGGAGTGAAAGTGGTATGCCATTTGCATTTATATGAATCGAATGAAATCTTACAAGGGTGTCTTGATAATACAACAGCACTTAATTGCGTTTTAAACCAGTAAAACAGAGATATTCTATTCGATACACGGCCGTAGGTAAATGTAGTCCACACCACAAAAATGAGATACTCCACACATTTGAAAAAAAAATATGGATCACTAAAATTTTTCAACCAAATTCCTCACCATATCAGTTAATTTATTTATTTGAAAAGGATAATTCAACAAGTAAAGAACTATTAAAAATTGAAATCGAATATTTGCCAAAATGATATCGAGGTAATCAAATTAGAAGTCTTAATGACTATCGTTACATAATGTATAATAAAATATCAAGTAGACAGGGACTAGTTTCAAATTTTAATCTGGTTATATTACCACCTACGGAAAAAGCTGCCGAGAAATATATTTTTAGAGTTTATTTGCAAGTGGCGTATTAATTTCTATTTAGAGAAAAAAACCTACATATTTCCATTTAAAATACAAGAATGATTAGGAAGACCAGGGAATTAGTTAGATTGGGGATGAAAAAATGAAAAAAAAGAATTGATTCCAATTAAGACAAAGGATTAACGCCTGAAGATATTTTAAAGAAAATATTTTGTAATTGCAAAAGTTTAAGCAAAAAAATGCTCTGCCAAGTGTTGATAATGCTACGGAGTAACTTGCAAAAACAGTTGCATGTATACTGAGGCAGAAAAGTAAGACGATGATATAAATTTTGATTAATATCTTCTAGATTATATTCATAAAAAAGGTCATCATAACTTTTACAGTTTTGGTTATATCAAAAAAAAATGTGTGGGTATTTCTGTATTACCTAAAAGAAATCTCTGTTTACAATTTTTGAGACAACCCATTTTAAATGGGTTATTAAAAAAAACGAAAGATTAAAAATGGCACAACGTTTCTTTTCACATTTCCATTATGGGAGTTTATGGAGTATGTTCTTTATAACAGCTTTCTTTATCGATTCTGAAAGAATCAGCTTGTATACAAGAAATTCCACATCAAAGACAATAATTCCTAAGCTAATAATATTTAAGAACCTGTTGAGTTGAATATTTATATGTATTTTAGACAAGTCAGGAAAACAAATCAAGTATTCTCTTCGTGGCGTATTTGATAGAGCTCTAACCGTTGAGTTGAAATAAAATACTTAAATATATTTTTATAGGAAATTTTTATTACATATATGCAAATAATAACTATCAGACTTTGTGGTAATGGGACAAATTGGGTTTTTAGCACCAGTTTTCAACAATAGCGGAGAACGCCGTACTTATTTTAGTCAGAAAAATATTTGATTACGGGCCTGAAATTAACGTGTACACAATAATTCAAGCTTTTTTACAATTAATGCAATTAAATCACATATTTTAGTTCCATATCAATAAGACTAATTTCCGTTTTTCTCAAAAATTTTCAATATTCACAATTTCTGAAAATAATAAAAGTTTCAAAATTAAATTCAGCCTAACTAAAACTATTGCAAATTAATAGAAGAATGAAAACTTCTATGAAATTTTATAGGTGATCCACTTCCTATAAACACTTTGTAGTACATTATTTAACTTCAACGTAAGTATAATTTAGGTTTGTAATGTGCCTAAAGGTACTAAATTAGACCCATAACAAGAAAAATTCCAAAATATAATTGTTTCGAAATTTTTGCGAAACTTCGAAGTCCAAGGTGTTAAGTTGGTTAAATCGTGATATATTGACATGCAGTTATTTAATGTCCTCTTTTTGCGAGACATTCTGTATATTAAAATTACGCAAATAAAATAATTATAAATAACCGGTAATCGCTGTGGATGGAATTATTGTATTCCACCGCAGTCACGATTACAATAATAATAACACAGATTTTACATGTAGATAAAACGGTTTGTTGTCTGTGTTATCATTGAGGATTCTTACAATTATTATTTACAGGACTTACATCTCTAACAAAAACTAAAGATTTTTAAATAAATTTGTTAGTTTCAATTTGTCTCTGTTTCTAAATTAAAAAAACAGAGTATACGTTGAAATATCAAAGGATATTTTTTTTCAAATAGAAAGTAAGGATTGATAATTATTAGATTGAAGTGTAAACCTCAAATTTTGTTTGCTTATCTCAACTGAAATAAGTCGTGAAAGGCTTGGCGTGTAACACCCCGTACAGAATTACTTCACGAGTGCCTAGTTAATTAAAATTGCAATTAACTTACATTCAACATTAATCTGCAAAATTAAAATGTCAACTTACTTCTAAAGGTAAAAACGAGTTAAAAATGGAACAAATAAATGTTCTGCAACAAGTATAATGTTATTTAATACCTAAAAGAGCAAAATAATCAGTATATGTAATTAACACTAATAGTGATGAGTATTTATTATGTAACAGCATTACATAATAAAAATAGATGAACATAGCTTCGCAAATAAAACGATAAGTTAGTACTACTTTATTTTAACAAAGTTTTTCTTTAATAAAATAGTTATCCACTTTATTTTTAAATTGTATGCATTTAGATGTTATTGCATAAAATATTATCAAATAATCATTAAAGAACAAATTAAAGCTTCGTGTTCACAAGAAAATCCATGTATAAGTAACAGAAAACTAATTAACTAACTAACTTAGTTTTCTATTACTTATACATGAATTTATCATATGCAAGGTTTCTTGACGATATTCCAAAACCATCAGTAAAACTGTCTGAATTATTCGCAAAAGATATCAGTGTGACAATAAATGAGGACAGTGATGAAGACAACTAATATTATCATGTATCATAAGCATGTTTTTTTTATTATGTATTCTTATTAATAAACACATAATTTTTTATGTATTACTGTTTCGATGGAGTTTTGTAGAAAATATATGTATTATCAAAAATACATCTCGTTATTTCAAAAAAAAAATACGTAGTTTGCTCTAAAAAATTTTCAATACTAACGTGTAATCCAAGCAGCATTTATATATTTATTAATATATCGAGTTTCTAACCAATTTATTATACTTACTCTTTTTCTTTATTTGTTATGATTAGTACGTAAGTTAACACATTATTGTTTAATGTTACTCTGGTGTTATAATTTCCGAACCCACAATACAGGGTGTTTACTAAGGGGGGTGTAAACACGTAACATTATCTTTGCCAATTTGACTACGTTACACCTTCGATAGAGTTTTGTGAAAAATATATGTTGCAGCTTATTGTATGGCGTATAATTAATAAAAAAACGGTGGTGGTCTCTAACGTGTAAATACGTATTTAAATTTTTCAAAAAATTCAAAAGCATAAATTTTTTTTTCTTCATGAAAAGATTTCCTGAAAATATCATTAATAAATTGTCTTGAGTAGATTTACAATATATGTGAAATACAAACAAATTGGTTCACTTGATTAAAAAAAAAATTTTTTTCGGATTCTCGAAAAAAAAATGTTGCCAATAATATGAGGTCAAAACTTTTTGTGGTAGTATCTTACGCAAAGATAAATCACTGGAAAAGGTTGCAAAGGCACAGACACTTATCTTAACCTGCCATGGCCTTTCTGTGAATAATTATTTCAACATAATGGGGTGCAAGAAAATATAGCATGATTTTTTTTTTCGTTGTAAGAGACTTGGATAGAAAATGAGGAAGTAGTGATTCCTTAGGCACCGGTTTTATCTATTTCCAGTAGTATCTCAGACTAATGAACATATCCAAATTTTGTATATACAAGTGGAAACACCTTCGTAACTCAGTTATTCAAAGACCTTTACAATATCCTTTTTTAGCAAAACAAGACTTCTTTCAGTTATTGGCGTGCATTTTTATTAAGAAAAAAAAGGTCAGTTTTTCGAGAAGTCATATTAGGCATTTTTTTGTTGAAAAACCAATGCAATATTATTGATCAGCATGCTGTAGAAGCGCTATATTCAGAATTTAACAACATTTTGATTTTTGGTTTTCAAATTTAACAACATTTTGATTTTTGGTTTTCGAATTACGGTCCCCTTAAAATTATCTATTTTAAACATTAAATACACAGGTCAACATTTAGTTTAAAAAAATACACCAGACTATACCTAGGTACCCAGGGGTTTTTGGGGTCGCTGATTCCGATGCCGAGGTCGGTTAAGCTCTATCACGTCAGGTTCAAGGTCATTTGAAAGGTCAAACTAAGAAAAGATGGTTGAAAAAATCTGAGAAAATTCACAAATAGGTTGAGTCCAAATCCGGTGTTCGCTTACCCTTAAAAAGCATCCGGAGGTCATTTCAAGGTTAATTTGAGAAAAACTGAGGGGAAGCTGTTAAAAATCTGAAAAAATTTACATATAGGTTTCTTGGGTGGCTGAGTATGTATTCGATGCCGGTTGACCTCTACCACGTCAGATTCAAGGTCATTTGAAGGTCAAAATAAGAAAAAGTTGTTGAAAAATTCTGAAAAAATTCACACAGATTTTTGGGGTCGCTGAGTCCAAATCCGGTGTTCGCTTACCCTTAAAAGGCATCCGGAGGTCATTTCAAGGTTAATTTGAGAAAAACGGAAGCTGTAAAAAAATCTCAAAAAATTTATATATAGGTTTTTTGGGTCGCTGAGTCTGCATCCGATGCCGGTTGACCCCCACTACGTTAGTTTCAAGGTCATTTGAAGGTCAAAGTAACAAGAGGTGGTTGAAAGAATCTGAAAAAATTCACATAGGTTTTTCGGGTCGCCGAGTCCTAATCCGGTGTTCGCTTATCCTTAAAAGGCATGGTCAAGGTTATTCTGAGATCATTTCAAGCCGGCATTCATCCGCCAGCTTTAGCTGCACATGAAGATTCTTCGGCTATCTCAGTGCAAATATATTTAACTCAATGAATCAGCTACTTATTTTTTTCTGTGAAAGTTGACGAGCTTATATTCACCACATAAATCCTGTGGAACGCAAAGGCTGGCCTTTAGGTATAGTTGCAGAAGTAGAGCGAACATGCAAGTAGAGAGTACCTTGAGTATTCGATAGATGGCGCATGCCCACCGCAAGTGAGTTGAGGCAGAAGAGGGATATAAGTTCGGCGCGAATCACGGGCGTTGGCTTCACACACTTGGAGCTCAACCATGTCAGGATCAAAGTAATTTAATGGTTTTTTGAGTTAGATAAACTGACAAGGAGGCAGACAGACTGTCAGATTGAAACATTTAGTCAGACAGGAAGATAGACAGAATTACCGACAGAAAGGCAGGTAGAAAGGCAGGATGTCAGATAGATGGACAGAGAGAAAATACAGGCGGACGATAAATACAGACTAACAAGCAAACAAACAGGTGTGCAGGTATAAAGGCAGACAGATAAACAGACAATAAGTAGGCAGGTGAGCATTCGTATAAATTTTTTCCAATTTTTTTCACCTGCTATTCTTACTTTAACCTTCAAACGACCTTGAACATGAGGTGATAGAGGTCAACCGACATCAGAGTCGCCCAAAAACCTATGTGTGAATTTTTTCAGATTTTTTCAACCACATTTTCTTAGTTTGATCTTCAAATGACCTTGAACCTGACGTGATAGAGCTTAACCGACCTCGGCATCGGAATCAGCGACCACAAAAACCCCTGGGTACCTAGGTGTATTTTTTCTACTATTCCGTATCATCGAAACTTTTAAATTTCGAAGGCCAAGAATTTTCATTGAAAAATTTTGGGTCATCAGATCTGTAAATTATTCGGGCATTAAGGATTATCGAATTTAAAAGTATCGATAACATGGGGTGGTACAAAATATGAATTTAAAGAGAAAATGAATGACTTTCTTTCGAAAAAAAATTCGTTACCAATTTATTGATTATTTAATGTTTAAAATAGGTAATTTTAAGTGGGCCGTAATTCGAAAACCAAAAATCGAAATGCACGCCAATTACTGATATACGTTTTATTTTATTCAAAATATTCAAAAAGAATATAGTAGAGATCTTTGATACCGATCCAAATTTGGTTGAAATTGGATGTCCAATAACTGAGTTACGAAGGTGTTTTCACTTGAAATGGGTCACTGTATATAAACTAAAGAAAATTTCATTTTCTAGCACTTCATTCCATTGCATTTACATTTAATTGTTTCGAAGTAATAGAACTTTGATCATCGTAAACAGGCACTAGATCGTTCATCACACGTTCACAACGCCCCTCCCTTTTCTTATCCTATCAAATTGTTTTAAATTGTTTATTTTTCTCCGTCGATTTTAATTTTCTTTTATATATTTCGTCGATAATATAACCATAATATTAAAGAACACAAAGAGAAATTCTTTTTTAGGCCTTTTAATGTTATTTATCACCTTTCTGATTACTGTATGTTCAATTTATCTTAATACGACTTATTGTACGTTAGTTTATAAATACATGTGCTTTTAAATACAGTATAACCATAAAATTTAATAGCGTAGTTAATGTTAAATAAATGCAATGTAAGAAATTAAAATAATTAAAAATATAAACAAGATTTATGTTAATTAAGTCATCAAATTTTTATTAATACTCAATCACAATTATTTTTTTATTAATTTAATTCTTTTAAAGTATAATGAGCAGTAAATTGCTTTTCTGTGTCGTTGGTGTCACTGCTGACGAATCGAATGTCATTTTTACTTTCATAAAAAGAGTCGTTGCAACTTATTTCTGATGTCCTAATACCAAAAAATTTTTCGTCCTGCTGTTCTTGAATTACTTCAATTTGTGGATAATTGGCAGATTAGACTATTTTTGTTTTGATTGAAATCGAAAATGTTTGTGACTATTTCTGTATTATTTGTCCGAGCTTCTGGTAAATAGATTTAATAATGTGATAAATCGAATTTTTCCTTTAAAAAAATGTTCTTTAAATAAGAAGATGCCAATCAATCGATTTACCGATTCTCTACGAAATAAAAGAGACACGCTCTCCTCTGTCAAACTAATTTGTAATGTCACTAGAAATCCGGTTGATTACTCTGTTTATAGTGCTCTGCGTAAAGAGTATATAAACCATATTAAAACTGCAAAGAAAAGGGCTTGTAACAAATTCATCAATGATTCAACAATTCTCAGGATAATGTCGTCAATCCAAATATTTCACCAGACACATTTAATAACCATTATATCTGTTGCAGATGACTTAATCAATTCATTGTCCAAAGTTAACGTTCGAACTAACTTTACCTACAACCAAACACCGAATATAGCCTTCTTCTTGCATCTAGTAACCATACAAGAAGTAAAATCAGCTATTAAATCATTAAAAAACTCAAATTCTCTAGATATACATGCCTTAAATGCCAAAATAATTAAATTTACGGAAGATATTATCGCTGCTCCTCTAGCCGCTCTATATAATAGTTGTATCGCCGAAGGCGTCTACCCAGATATATTTAAAATTTCCCGCGTTATACTAATATTTTAAAAAGGAGTCGACAAGTTATTAGACAACTACCGCCCCATATCAATCCTTCCTATTTTTGGTAAAATATTTGAAATTATTCTGACAGAAAGATTGTCAAGTTATCTGGAATATGAATCACTTCTCAGCCCCTATCAATATGGTTTCTGCTCTGGACGCTCAACCACGCAGGCCGTCGTAAAGATCGTGAGTGATATCGTCGAGGGTCTTGAGGAATGCCATCATACTGCTATTACTCTGTGTGATCTTTCTAAGGTCTTTGACTAGGTCTTTCACGATAAATTAATCAGTAAAATGCAATTATATGGAGCTAGAGAGTTACCTCTCTCTCTCTTTTTAATTCCTGTTTGCTAAAGCGTCAGCAATGTGTAGTCATAGGAAATGACATGTCAGATTTTCTAGATATTTGTCATGGTGTATCCCAGGACTCTGTCCTGGTGCCACTGTTATTTCTAATCTATATTAATGACTTTCCACAATTTATGTTGCCTAGAAAATCAACGTTGTTTGCTGATGATACCACTCTCCTGTGCTCTGACCGCAACATTGCCAATCTGTTCCAACTAAGCTCCAACACAGAACTCCAGGCAAAAAACTGGTTCACTTTAAATAAACTAACACTCAGTCAAGAAAAAACTCAGAAACTTATAATGTCAACTAACAAAAATGTATCCAAAGGTGAGCACAATAAACTCCTAGGTATGTATATATCTAGATGATAACCTTAGTTGGGTAAACCATACCGATCAGTTAAATAGAAGGATCTCAAGCACGATCTTTCTCCTCAGGAAATTAAAAGGCATTCTCGAATTCGACATATTAAAAAATACTTATTTTTCCCGTTTCCACTCTAGATTTTCCCGCGCAGTGGTCTTATGGGGTATTTCCTCCCACGCATTAAACATTTTCCGGCAACAAAAGAAGGCTATAAGAATACTCGTTAGTGCTAAGTTTACGGAACACTGTCAATCTATTTTCATGAAACTGGGCATTGTGCCCCTCCCTTCACTGTTTATTTATTATAGTCTTGTAGAGATTCACAGGAATGCGTCCAATCTCTCTATTGCTCTCTATCCAGTCTGATACCATCAGCACAACATACGTGCCGTGCCGCTGGACTTCTTAGAGTACCTCGCTACAGGTTAACTCTAGCGCTAAAAATTCCCCCAACCTTTTGTATAATCTTTTTGTCTGAATTATTGTTATTTACAGATTAGCGCCAGAACGCAAATAAATAATAATTTGTCAATTGACCTTATTATTAACAATATATAAAAGTATAAAATATCATGTATTGAATATTTTGACCTAAGTTAGAATCAAGAGGCTCAGCTCATTGAGAAACCGCCATTGCAAAGAAATTAAACTCTCTCCTTTCCACCGACGCAGTTTTATAACAATTGTACTGGCAAGTTGTACTTAAAAAATAGACCCATCGACCTAACGCCATTTTGGCTGAGGTTTCAAAAGTCAATAGACAATTTGTAAAGACACCAATAATTGTATATATTTTTTTATTTTCCAGGGTGAAAATGTTGGCGATTTGTACAGTTGTCTTCGGCATAGCTATAATTTTGAGTGGAGGCGTCAATGAATATTGGCAACTAGTTCTTCTTCGTATGATTATGGCCGCGGGCGAATCTGCGTGCAATCCATTGGCAACAGGAATACTGTCAGATATTTTCCCCGAAGAACAAAGAGCACTAGTCATGTCCGTATTCAATTGGGGAATCTACGGTGGTTACGGTAAGTTATGGAAAAAAATCATTCTTTTATTTTACAATTACGTCGCGAAAACCAACCAACCACAAAAAAAATCATAAATCTGAAAATATTCTCTGAATTATTTACTTCTCTCACTTATCGATAGAGCGTATTTTTAAGGATAGTAGTATTGCATCACTAGTCTAACCGGACCCTTCACATAATTTTAAACAAACAATAAAATAAACAAAATGCATCTATATGCCATTTCCTAATTCGATAAAAAAAAATGTAGGGAGAAATACCGAATATGGCGATCAGTCAAATTCATTTGATCTTCGTTTTTTTGGGGGGGTTTCCGCGAACTAATTTTGTAGAACATAAAAATGATAAAAAATAACTGTTAAAAATTAGCTTCATTCAACGGTGACCATGTTCGATATACTCGTATCAACTTATGTACTGTACAGGGTGGACCAAATTAGGTGAGATTTGAGGTTGTCTCTAAAACTATAGCAGGTAGACAAAAACTAATATAGGTGCCCTGAGCTCGATTTTCGAGAAATAAACAATGGCGCAAACTGCGATCGTCTATCTTTTTCGACTACCGAGCTACAGAGCGTTTTTGGAAAATTGGCATTTTTGGATTTCAATTACCAAGTGTCGAATCGAAAATCAAGTAACACATTCTTAAGGCACTTCTTTGGGTAGAATCCGATACTGATAAGAAGGAAATTATGCATGCCTCAGTTTTCGAGATATAGTCATAATTTTTGTTTTTTTTAAATGGAACACCCTGTATTATTATTTCATTATTGGATCACAACTTAAATTAGCTATCTAACGATATATCATATGTCAAATTTATCTCGAGAAAATGATTAATTTTCGAAAAATTTAATATATTTGTCAGGAGGCCATGGAAAACTATTAACAACCCTTCTTATAATTAGTGCAGGCAAATCCAGTTTTGAGTATGAACTATCTGGGGACAGCTATTTCTTTATCGAAATGGATAGCTCTATTCATGCAGAATGAAGATATAAAAGTCCCGAAAAATCCCGATGTGAGCTAAAGCCACCATTTAGAAAAAATGGCCGCCAGAACCGTTTCTTTTAGAAGGACATATCTCAGTAACCATTTTAGATTTCTTTTTTTTTGTTCTCTTCCCCTTTTTATATACAATCGAAAGTGTTATTACATCTTTGGGCATAAAATAGAAGATAACTGAAGAAAATAAGACTTGAGTTCTTGGAAATATACAAGGTGTCCAGTTAGTGCTTCCTCGGAAGATTGTGCAAAAACGGGTAACTTTATAAAAAAACTTTTTTAACAAAACTTTCAATGTTTCATCTCTACTATAACGTGAAATTATTTTTAATTATACAAGGTGTCACAAAAAGGAGTTACACAAGAATGTATAATTTTTTTAATGGAATACTCTCTAATTTTTTAGGGCCAGTTAAGCGTCTAAGGGTTCTGAATTACACCATGAAATTTTTTGCCAATCGGATGCAGCGTTGCCAAGTTATAATTTTTTTCCTGTTTTCTTGGCAAATTACAAACATTTTTTTGACTACCATATCTCCGTGATTTATTAATTGTTTTTTCTAAAAATGTAGGGCGTTATTCGATAATGATGAATTTACTGAAAAACATTTTTGAAATAAATTATTATTATACCGGGTGTCCAAAATATTTGTTTACATTTCTTGTTATTTAATTATTATTTTTCTCAAATTTTTTAAATGGGATGCCTATATATTTTTACATGGATGAATAAAGCATAAAATTCCCCACATTCTAATATTATACACTTAATTTTTTTTATTTGAAACCGTTTTTGAGATATGATTATTTCAAATAAATTTTGCGTAAATTGAGGTGCTTTTTATTTTAGCATTAAAATCTAGTATGGCTTTGGTCTTTTGTTTTACGCTTGTTTTTCACTCTATTCTATGACATTTCTCTAATGTGTTTAAGATTATCGTGATTAAGTTGAATTAATATTGTTAATATTTAAAAATACGAATTATAATTATTGTCAATAAGATTTAATATCTATGGTAAATGTTATGTTATTGGTGAATATGATGGAAATTGTTTATTGGCATCAAGAATGTATGGTCAAAAATATCCCCATAGGAGATGTCCTGATGTGAGGTCTCTAGAAAATTTGAAAGAACGTTTTGAACGTACTGGAAATTTTGCACATGGAAAGAAGGCGAGACGACGAAATGTATTGTACTCGAAAATTCTACGGCAAGTGTTGGGGAGTTAAGTAGGGATTTAGAGGTCTGTGAATCTAGTGTTTCCCTTTGTCTTCGTAAAAATATGTTTCACCCCTATCGAGCTCAGCTGCATCAAGAGCTTTGGGATGTGGATTTAAATCGTAGACTAAATTTTTGCCAGTGGGTTCAAAACCAAATTGGAGAAAATGAAGAATTTTTCAAATTTGTATTGTTCACGGATGAATCAACGTTTCACCGTAACGGATTTGTGAATAGGCACAATTTCCATTATTATGCCAGAGAAAACCCTCATGTTTCACAGAAAAATCAGAACCAGAGTTTAAATGTAAGGGAAGGAATTGTACATGATTATGTTATTCATCCTCGCTTTTTTGAGGGAAATGTGAATGGAGCAGTCTTCTTAGATTTTACGCAAAATACGTTTCCACAAATAATCGAGCATATTACTGATTACATAATTACAATAATATGTGGTTACAACTTGAAGGTGCACCACCACATTTTAGTGGAAATGTTCGTCAGGCCATTAGTAATCAGTTTCCTGAAAGGTGGATAGGAAGAGGAGGTCCAATATTTTAATAAACTGTTAAATAATATCTAATTTATTATTTTATAAGATTATGTTAGGTCTCATTACATGGCCGCCTAAGTCACCCGACCTGACTTCAGTGGGTTTTTTCTTTGGGGATTTGTGAAGTCAGACGTTTATAAAGTAGAACCAACGACTCGAGAAGATGTGATGGAAAGGATTCGTCGGTGTTTCAACCGTATAAATGTTGGTATGTTACACTGTGTAAGGCGCTCATTTATCAAGAGACCTCAGTTTTACCTGAATCAAAATGGTGGACATTTTGAGCAGTTGTTAGGTTAGTTTCAATATCGTGAAAAAAATTATTGCTCAAGAACCGTTCATAAAAGAAAGTGTACGATATCAAAATGTGAGAAATTGTAAGCGTTACTCATCCATTTAAAAGACTTCTAGGCATTCCATTTAAGAAAATGGAAAAAAATGTAAAACAAAATATAGATTTTAATGCTAAAATAAAGATAACCTTAATTTACGCAAAAATTATTTGATAAATTATATCTCAAAAAACGTTTGAAATAGAAACAAAGAGATATTAAAATGTGAGGAATTGTAATGTTTTATTCATTCATGTAAAAAAAGTATACTTAGGCATTCCATTTAAAAAAAAAATGAGAAAAATTATAATTAAATATCAAGAAACGTACGCAAATATTTTGGACACCCGATATACTAAAGATTTATTTCAAAAATGTTTTTTAGTAAATACATCATTGTCAAACAACATCTCACATTTTTAGAAATAACGATTAATAAATCGGAGATATGCCAGTCAAAAATGTTTGTAAACTGCCCAAAAAAACAGAAAAAAATAACTTGGCAAAATATTTTAGGGTGTAATACAGGGCCCTTGGAGGCTTAACTGGCGTTAAGGAAATGCAGGCTGTTCTATTTAAAAAAATTATACTTTCTTGTGTGACTCGTTTTTGTGACACCTTGTATAATTTAAAATAATTTTAAGTTCTAGTAGAGACGAAACATTGAAAGTTTTGTTAAGAAAGTTTATTTATAAAGTTAGCCGTTTTGCACAATCTTCCGAGAGAACACTGACTGGACACCCTTTATACCTTAATGTACATTATTAAAAATGATTACAATTTTATATATAAATAACTATTACTCCGTTAATATTTGAGTTAGTATCATCGGTCAAAAAACAAATTAAAGCTAATTGTGTGCTCTAGAACTTTTATTAAAATTATTTTTTCAAAAATTGACTAGAAATTTCAGTACAAACGTCTCGAATTTACAAAAGTTTAAATTTCCCTAATATTTAAATTATTTTTAAATTTCCTAAGTTTATCGTTTAATTTATCATAAAATATGTAATCATACTTTCTGTAAAATGTGAAGTGAGGAATGGAACAAAAAAAAGAAATCTAAAATCGGAGTAACGGTTACTAAGATATATGACTTTAAAGAAAATGTCTCTGGCGGTCATTTTTTCTAAATGGCGGCTTTAGCTCACGTCGGGATTTTTTGCGACTTTATGTACTTATTCTACATTAATATAGCTATCCATTGCGATAAACAAATAACTGTCCCCAAATAGTTCACGCCAAACCCATTTTACCCTGAGATTTGCCTGGTCTAAATATAATTTTGCCAAAAATAGGAAAAACTAAACTATAATAAATGTTACAATTGTCTTCCATTGACATTACTAAGTAATCTTTGTATTTACTCTTGAGAAAGGCCTAATAAGCCGAAATATATGTAGAGTATCAATATACTTATTTTGAAACATTAAAATGCCAGTTTTATAATAAATAAAATAATAATAATTTCTAATTTCTTTAATTAGAATTATTTCCAAAATGTTTCACCAACCACAAATTCAGTTAAATGTATTAGTTAACTTTACTCGATCAGCGATGTTAAGCAACGTCGGTCGCGTCCAGCGCTTGGAATGGTGAACCAAGTTCTCGCTGGAGATCTCAGTCCATATGCTGAGCTGTAAAAGCCTGACTGGACTGAGGCGGCTCGGCGGGAGAAAGACAGAGGCTGATAACCGTGCCTGGGGGCCCTTATCAACAGACTCGAAGTCTAGGAAGACCATGTTTGGATGGGGAGGCCTGAGGCACCCAAAAAGGAGTACTACAATAGACCTTATAGGTCGCAGTGGGGGAAGGCCAATCGCCCGCTCCTTCAAAGTAATCTAAAAAAAAAAAAAATAGTTAACTTAGCTAACTAGACATTGATAAACTAGTCCTGAGTGATATATAGATATCCAATCTTCCCCAAATTGAGGATTTAAATAATTTCGTGTTTCGTTTGGTGTATGACTTGGGGCGCCATCGTGTTGGTAAATTAATCTCTGAAATTGTCTTACAGGCAAGCATATTGTCTACAAAGGGCTCTATTTATTGTCGTAGAATGTTAATAAAATGTTCGGTATTCAAATTACCGTGAAAAAAAAAATGAGGACCTATTATTGGGTATCCAATAAAACCACACCATTCACTAAATCCAAATCGTCCTTGACGATTAACTGTAGCGGTTACGTGCGAAGTCCAATGGTGGTTATTATGCCGATTCAAAATTCGGGCACTGCTTATATGAGCCTCGTCTGCCCATAAAATAGTTCCTTCAAATCCTTGCACTTCATGGCACTAACGCAAAAACCACTGGCAAAAATCGAGACGCCTTTGAAAGTCGTTTGGGTATAAATGACTAATCCTAATTTTGTAGGGTTGGAATTTATTTTTTTAGGCAACGCAGCGCAGTTGTTTTTGGGATTCCTAAATTTTCCTGTATTTTGCGAGACGATATATTAGGATTTTCTCTTACAGTTTCTAAAACAATATTTTCTACAGCTTCTCTACCTGCTTTTTTATGTATTTTTGCTCGAGGTTTTACAAATGATCCAAACTCTTTTAAATTTTGTTGTAGTCCTTTGAATATTTTTATGTCTGGCTATATCTTTTCTGTATATCTAAAAATATTGTTTAGATGGCACTTTTGGCACAAAGTTTTACTGTATATAACTTACCTTCTTCTACAAAACAATCATTTTTGGAAGACAATTCGAACATTTATTGTAGTTTAGTTTTTCCTATATTTGGCAAAATTATTTTATCTTATAAGAAGTGTTGTTGTTAATAGTTTTCCATGGCCTCCTGACAAATATATTAAATTTTTCGAAAATTAGCCACCTTTTCTAGAGATAAACCTGACATATGATATATCGTTGGATAGCTAATTTAAGTTGTGATCGAATAATGAAATAATTTAAAAAAAAGTGCCTTAAGAAATTAAGAATGGGTTACTCGATTCTCGATTCGACACTTGGTAATTCAGATGAAGAGGTCATCCAAAAATGGCAATTTTCCAAAAACGCTCTGTAGCCCGGTAGTCGAAAAAGACAGACGATTGCGGTTTATGCCATTGTTTGTTTCTCGAAAGTCGAGCTCGGGACACCTATATTGGTTTTTATCTATCTGCCATAGTTTTAGAGAAAACCCGTAATCCCATCTAATTTGGTCCACCCTGTACGTAATGTGTAGTCGTGGCCATAATAATGTTTCCAACCTTTTCTTAGTTTACCAAATATTGAATAATTTTCGTCTTAAATTCGGCCATTTTGGATCCGCCATTTTGTATTTCTATTTTTAATATCATTTTAGTTGGTAAAATATTTGCACTTTGAAATAAAATATTTATTAATACTTACAGAATTTTGCATGATTTTGGTCTTAAACGCGGCCACCTTAAAACCGTCATTTTATTTATTAATTTTTAAATACAATAGTTGTAATTAGCGACCTCGAAAACCCCGGTGCATATTTTCATGCCAATATAACCGAAATATTTAAAAAAATATTTTTCATAAAAGAATCGGTATTTTTGAGGTAAAAAAAATAGTCCGCAAAAAAGTGGATGAAAACTCTTCATTTATGATTACAGAAGGCCATTAAAAAAGTCTTTACGCAAATCCATTGAGATCCAAATTACTTTTTTTTTTCATCTGAGCAACCTTTTGTGACCAAGGCTGTCCAAAATCTAGTTTCTATTCAATACCTCTCGTGGTATACAGCCTCGATTGTCATTAAAAGAATTGTTCACATGTCTGTGATAAATATTTTGCATTTTACAAAATGAAAGTAACATTTGCCACTCAAACCTTTCTAATATAACATGTATCTCCCTGTTTCAGGCATCGCGTTCCCTGTCGGTCGTTACATACCCCCACTCAACGCCTGGGATCTTGGATGGAGAGTCACCTACTACGGGGCAGGTATCGTAGCCCTGATACTCGCCTTCCTTACTTGGTTTACCCTCAAGGAGCCCAGTAGAACGTCGATTGGAGAAGGTGCTAGTCAAAATAACTCTGATGGCAAGAAATATACCATCTGGAATGTGATAATGGACCCTAGAATGATCCTCTTGTGCCTCGCCGCTTCGATACGTCACTGTGGGGGAATGTGCTTCGCTTATAATTGTGATTTATACTACCAGATTTACTTTCCGGACTATGATTTAGGTAAGAAATCTCATTAAAGTCGGTTATAAATTGTCTCGATGAAAAATTGCAAAAATTAGACCTTTCCGGCTAAAAATTTCTGTTATTTTTTTTTGAATTGTTTAATGATATCTCTATTATAACAGAGTTCTTCTATATTGGAAAATAAACTTCGGCTGTTGATCAATTTTTAAAAATATTGAAATACAGTAGTGGAGGTGTTAATTTTGTTATATATTTAATTGAGAACAAAAATTTCGAAATTTATTTTTAAAATTAACAAACTTAGACTTTAGACTAATTTGAATATGCTGCGAAAACGGCAGTGACGTCATAAGTATAGTTAGCTGTAAACTTGCATGCAGAACAAGGGCGGATCCAGAAAGGTTACTGGGGGGGGCACTGCGGCCAGAGGCGGTCTTGGTGTCTAGGGCTTAGTCGGCATTTTACAATAAATATTCAAACTCAGTTCGTCAGCGATTTTAATATTTTTGCTTCGCATGTATCTAAACGTCACGTCGTCCCAAATTTTTTGATGAGCGGGGGGGGAGAAATCCGAAAAAATTTTTTTCGTCCCAAAATTTTTCTGATGAGCGAGGGGGTGAAATCCGAAAATATTTTTTTTTATCCCAAAATTTTTTTGTTAAACGGAAATCCGGAAAAAATTTTTCTGCATACAAAGAAACCTAAAAAAAATTTTCCTTTACCAAATTTTTTTTTATAAACATGACCCCTCGTTAGACGCGACCCTAAGGCCCAGTCGGCATTTACCAACTAGCCAACCTGGCCAAACCACCAATGACTGCGGCCGTCTACCGCCGAACAATCAATAATTGTATCGACATTTTCATTATTCAATAATAAATAATATTAGATCCTATTCTTCTCGGGGGGGGGGGCAATTACCCCTAGTCCCCCCCCCCTGGATCCGCCCTTGATGTAGAATAGAAGAAAAGTAACAGTTAAAGTAACCTCATCTCGCAAACGTTAAGTGGACGTTTAGCTAGCATTATTTAAGTCAGGGTGAATAGAGGAAAGAGAAAACACGTTGTACTTATACCCGTAAAAGTGAAAGAAAGACCCACTTTCACTTTAAAATTGTTATTTTTTTACTAGTTTATAAGTTTTTGTTACTGAGATAAAAACATTGTTTTTTTTTCTCGAAAAATCATCTGACAGTGACAAGAGTAATTATAATATAAACTATAATTTTTATTTTAAGAGAAAAATTAGTTAGTAAAGAGGCTCCAATTTTTCATTAGCAGAGCAGTTGCTATTAATTAAAATAGCAAGTAAACATAAACACGTCGTAGAATTAGAAAAAAAACTGATGTAATATCTAGGAAGGGCAAAGAGCTGAATGATTTCTACAATACAATAAAATAGATTTTAACATTTGCTTTTTAGATACATTAGAAAACTTTTTTATCTATGGGTTAAAAACTCTTTTAATGCCTCGATTTGTTTCAAAATAAATACTACTCTAAGTGGGCACAGAAAAGAGAAATACCAGAAGCGACACTTAAGCTTCCCACCCAAATTCTATTGACGCCATCTTTTTGTAGGTACTTCCGTCAGTTCAGTTATTATTTTAACCTTATATCTGTGACATAATATCTACCAATTCAACTATATTTATACACGTACTAGCTGATGCCCGCGACTTCGTTCGCGTGGAGGACTTCTTGTGCATGGAATTAAGAACATTAACATAGTAACTTATGCCTGTAAAGAAGTATTACGTACTCACTGAGTACTCCTATAGTAGTCAGGCACTTTCTGGGGAACCCACTGCGCATCCATTGTACTCAAGGAAACATAAAGATAAATCATAAATCATCACACAGTACTCGAGGAAACCCACTGCACATCTATTTCATTCAAGGAAATCCACTGCGCATCCATTGTACTCGAGGAAACCCATTGCGCATCCTTAGTACTCGGAGAAATCCACTGCGCATCGCAATTTGATAACAATTCATGATACTATTTTTGTGTTAGAGCGAGTTAAACGAAAAAACAATTATTTTAATCAACAATAGAGCACATGGGCGGGTATGCGTCAAATTTCATGCTTAAAAACATCTCTACCTCTTCACCCGTTCGGAGAAAACCGTCGAAAACGTATCTCTTTGTTTCCTCAGAAGAGCCCGTTGCTGGAATATCACGTTTCTGACTTACGCGATTTCAGAGACCAACTACCACCAACTACCACCCCCGATTTCACCTCTTCAAAAAGTGAAAATCGAAATTTCGTATTGCTTGTGTCTAATAGATTCCAATAAAGAATATTTCTGCCAAATTTCATTCTAGGTCTAACCGTTTCCCAAAAACCTTAAAAACCTCCACCTCCTCGTCCACCCTTTTGAAAACCGTCGAATACGTGTCTTATTTCCTCAGAAGAGTCCATCGCTCGAATAATCATGTTTCTGACTCACGCGATTTCAAAAATACGGGTGCGCTTTAAACTGTCTACCACCACCCGTTTTCACCCCTTCAAAAAGTGAAAATCGAAATTTCTTCTTACACGTATCTAAAACTTCAACCTTTTCCACCTTCTTGGGGGTCGAATTTCGAAAAATCCCTTCTTAGTGGTTGCCTACGTCATTCGAGGAACCTCTATGCCCAATTTGAAGTTTCTAGACCCAGAAGTTTGAGTTGTGCGTTGATAAATCAGTTAGTCAGTCAGTCAGGGTATTCTTTTATGAATATAAATTAGGACTGTGCATTTTTATAAGCGATATGATGAGGTGGAACCGTTTGTGCTGTTCGGGGACGGTCAAGCAGAACGACAGAAAAATGCATTATTTTATTTAGATCTCCGAAGGATCCCCAAAGGTACCTATTTTGTTATTGCTGTAGATTGTAAGAATTTCCAAGTAATTACGAATTTATCGAACCCTTAACACGATGATATCTTATCTATGCAAGCACAATAATATTCCTAATACGTGGTAAAAATTTAGTTGAATTGTTCGATATTATGTCACAGAATATTTGGTTAAAGCAATAAATGAACTGATGAAAATACCTACAAAAACATGGTGGTCACAAAAATGCTCAAGAAACATCAAAAGCTGAGAGTATCGCTTCTGGTGGTTCCTTATTCTGTGCTGTAAGCTTCCTTATCCTAAACTGATGAAAATGTCCACATTTTTATAATCTTTAAAGCGATTAAATATGTAGGGCCGTCTCTCGTGTTCCAAAAATTCCAAAATATCGTCATCACCATCGCTTATTTCATCGAAAGCTTCCGCTGTCAATAATTTAAGCAAAAAATAACTTTGATTTTCTACGCAACTAACCTCAAGAAACAACATTTTTAAGTTAACCTGGGGCTAACAGATATAACCTCCACTTTGAAGTTCAAGCTAAATTAACTCTGACTTTAACCCAGGGTTACTTTTAAACTGGTCCAAAATAAACACTTTATACTGTCGTTAGCGCTTAACCCCGAGGCAAGCAACCTAATGTATTGGTAAACTGGCTCTCAAACTCTAATATAAAGGTATATTATAAAATTATCTATTCGTATATTTTTACAGGTTGGTGGCTTTTTGCTGTAACGATCGTCATAGGATCCATTGGAGTAGTAGTAGGGGGTGTAGTATCTGACAAAATAGTAGCCAAAATGGGAATTAGATCAAGATGTATCGTCCTGGCTGTGAGTCAAATCGTATCAACCCCTTTTGCTTTTGGAAGTGTTTATTTCAGTCCAACTTGGGCTATGGTCACTCTCGGAGTGTCATATTTCTTTGGTAAGTCATAATTATAAGTAATCTTTGCTATACCAATTAAAAAAGAATTTTGACATGCTGCAATGAAAAAAATATTATCTAAAACAAACCGCTTAAAGGGATCTGCTTGCACACGATATAATTTGCTGGAGCCAACCTTGACACATGTCGACTTGCTTTGAGGATTCCTGTGCTAACTCGTAAAAGTGAATTGGTGCGGCAATTTTCAAAGCATACCGACAAGGTATCCAGCAAAGTGGTATTGTGTGTATACCCCTTAAATTAATTTGGCTAACTGAAAAGTTATTTTCATGTAAAAACATTACAGCAACTTATTACGATAAATATGTTATTTAAATAAACATTTTTTTTTAGCTGAAATGTGGTTCGGGATTTTGTTCGCTATGGTTGTGGAGATTGTGCCACTTCATGTGCGGTCTACTACAATAGGTGTGTTCCTCTTCGTGATGAACAACATTGGCGGTAACTTACCTATTGCCGTGGAGCCAGTGTCCAAAGCTATTGGATACAGAGAGAGTTTGTACATCTTCTACGCTGGATGTTATGGCTTTAGTAAGTACTTGCTGTGTAAATTTTACCATTTTATTCAAGAAAAACATGTATACTACCTTTTATGTAGAGAATTTACTTAGCTATTCTTTTGTATATTACTGTCTAATATTTGTAGTGTTATTATACTCTTCATAAATATCGCTTGTAGAGAAAAAATTTTCGTGTTATTGTGTTAGTGAACGAATTCTGAACAACTTTCAAAATGTCCGTCTGTCCGTCTGTCCGTCCGCCTGTCCGTCCGTCTGTCCGTCCGTCTGTCCGTCCGTCCGCCTGTCCGTGCGTCTGTCCGTCTGTCACGTTTTTGTAAGCACGATAACTTAAGAAAGAAAAGTCCGATTGTATTGAAATTTAGAAAGTAAGTTAGTGTTAGCTAGAGGAAGAACCCTATTGTTTTTTAAGAAAATCGATCAGCGCAGCGGCTAAAGCTTTGCGTTGCAATCCAAAGGTCCCGTGTTCGAATCCCACAGGTTGGATATATTTTTTTTTCATTTTTTTTTTAATCAAATTTTTTTCACAATAAAGACGGTATCACAAAATTTAGGATGTCCAAAAACTAACATTATTTAGAAGAAAACTGCGAAGAGTGTCCTATAGAATGTGTAACAATTATATATAAAAAGCTCAGTAAATTGGCGAAGAGTACGTTTTTAACTTGTTTTCTTTATGTTTGACGTAAAATGAGTGACATAAACCAGATTTTAGACAGTTTGCGAAATTGAGGATAGCCCATATTATAGTCCGTTGATCTTAGAACTAAAATCAGCAAATACAGGAAATAAACTATAATGTTTCGTCCTTTGGGGATTATACCTTCCCCTAATTACCTTTAATTACCCTTACCGCAAACTACCCCCCTTAATTATCCCCTCACTAATTCCTACTTTGTCCACCTTCCCCTAATTACCCTTAATTACCTTTAATTACCCCTAATCATCCCCCCATTAATTGCCCCTCCCCCAAGCCACGTCCTCCGTAGCGTCACAAAAAAAAGGGAGGGAGGAGGCCTATGACCTACTATAATACCCTACTCTGGCGAACTTTAGAATATATGTGGAAATAATTGTTTATGGAACTTTATTAACATAATATTTGAAATCGCCTACCCCAAAAACCTATAAAATGATATGCCACATCGGTAGTGGGGGTGGGGATGGTGGTAGTGGAGGTGGATGAAGTAAAAAGAAATTGAGAGCTTTGGTTCTTGTACACACTAAATCACTATTTTATTTTTTTCACCCCCCTTAATAATGGGGTGAGGGTGGTCATGGGTGTGGATAATGCCAAGAAAATTTTTAAGACCTTAGCTTCTCTTAAATATACTAAATAAAAATTTTATGGACTCTTACTTGCCAGATTTATCTATTTACCCCCCATTTGCCCCAATTTTCCCCCCAACCCTTCAACGGAATGAGATCAAAATATAATCTAGTTCTAGATCTCGTTAAAATACACATGTGTACCAAATTTCAAGTCAATATTTTAAACGATTCCAAAAAAAAAGTTACAGACAAAATTTTTTTTGTCAAACTCAAAATCTCGACTTTCATGACATTCTAAGCCTATTTGAACAATAAAAATTTTCAAATTTTTTTGCGTTACTACACTTCACTGGAAGTGGAAGTAATTTACTACACATAAGATTATATGCATATTTCCGATAGGCGCAATGGTTTTCGAGTAATGAGCGAACAAACTAGAGGGTGGGGTGTCCCATTGGCTTAGCATATTCTCATCTACGAGCATAGTGTATAGGACTGAAACTGTACAGCAGAGTGTTTACCTTCGTCATAAAAACAAAAAGAAAAAATTTTTTTCCTAAAATGTTTCCTAACAATATTCTTGTTTTTTGCTATTTTTGACTCTTCAAAATTTGTCGTGACATTATTGAAACACCCTGTACATTGAGAACATGCGAAGTGCGCGTCGATCGGGGTACAGTCCCGTACTTTGAAGGTTTATTACTCGACAACCATTGCGTCTAACCGAAATATGCATAGGACCTAATTTGTAGTAAATTTTATATAGAATACTAGCTGATGCTCGAGACTTCGTTCGCGTGGTAGACCTCGTCCGCGTGGAATTGAGCCTATAAATGCCTATAAAGTACTACATACTCACTGAGTACTCCTATAGTACTCAGGAAGTACACCCGAGAACCCACTGCGCATCCATAGTACTTAGGGAAACCCACTAATTTGATAACAATTCATTATTCTTTTTTTGTGTTAAAGCGAGTTAAACGAAAAAATAAATATTTTAATTGACAATAAAGCACATGGGCGGGTATGTGTCAAATTGCATGCTCCCTGTTCGCCCGTTCGGAGGGTCTCTTTTTGAAAACCGTCGAATACGTGTATCCTTGTTTCCTCAGAAGAGCCTGCCGCTGAAATATCACGTTTCTGACTTATGCGATTTCAGAGATACGGATACCCTTTAGACCATCTACTACCCCCGTTTTCACCCCTTCAAAGAGTGAAAATCGAAATTTCGTCTTACTAGTGTCTAATAGATTCCAATAAAGCGTATTTCTGCCAAACTTCATGCTTCTAGGTCTAACCGTTTCCGTCTAACTCTTCCCGTTCACCTTTTCGGGGGTCTATTTTTCAAAACCGTCGAATACGTATCTTCTTATTTCCTCAAAATATTTATTTTTTCGTTTAACTCGCTTTAACACAAAAAAAGAATAATGAATTGTTATCAAATTGAGAAACCTAGTGGGTTTCCCTAAGTACTATGGATGCGCAGTGGGTTCTCCGGTGTACTTCCTGAGTACTATAGGAGTACTATAGGAGTACTCAGTGAGTATGTAGTACTTTATAGGCATTTATAGGCTCAATTCCACTCGGACGAGGTCTACCACGCGAACGAAGTCTCGAGCATCAGCTAGTATTCTATATAAAATTTACTACAAATTCGGTCCTATGTATATTTCGGTTAGACGCAATGGTTGTCGAGTAATAAACCTTCAAAGTACGGGACTGTACCCCGATCGACGCGCACTTCGCATGTTCTCAATGTACAGGGTGTTTCAATAATGTCACGACAAATTTTGAAGAGTCAAAAATAGCAAAAAACAAGAATATTGTTAGGAAACATTTTAGGAAAAAAATTTTTTCTTTTTGTTTTTATGACGAAGGTAAACACTCTGCTGTACAGTTTCAGTCCTATACACTATGCTCGTAGATGAGAATATGCTAAGCCAATGGGGGACCCCACCCTCTAGTTTGTTCGCTCATTACTCGAAAACCATTGCGCCTATCGGAAATATGCATATAATCTTATGTGTAGTAAATTACTTCCACTTCCAGTGAAGTGTAGTAACGCAAAAAAATTTGAAAATTTTTATTGTTCAAATAGGCTTAGAATGTCATGAAAGTCGAGATTTTGAGTTTGACAAAAAAAATTCTGTCTGTCTGTAACTTTTTTTTTGAAATCGTTTAAAATATTGACTTGAAATTTGGTACACATGTGTATTTTTACTAGATCTAGAACTAGATTATATTTTGATCTCATTCCGTTGAAGGGTTGGGGGGAAAATTGGGGCAAATGGGGGGTAAATAGTTAAATCTGGCAAGTAAGAGTCCATAAAATTTTTATTTAGTATATTTAAGAGAAGCTAAGGTCTTAAAAATGTTCCTGGCATTATCCACACCCATGACCATCCTCATCCCATTATTAAGGGGGGTGAAAAAAATAAAATAGTGATTTAGTGTGTACAAGAACCAAAGCTGTCAATTTCTTTTTACTTCATCCACCTCCACTACCACCATCCCCACCCCCACTACCGATGTGGCATATCATTTTATAGGTTTTTGGGGTAGGCGATTTCAAATATTATGTTAATAAAGTTCCATAAACAATTATTTCCACATATGTTCTAAAGTTCGCCAGAGTAGGGTATTATAGTAGGTCATAGGCCTCCTCCCTCCCTTTTTTTTGTGACGCTACGGAGGACGTGGCTTGGGGGAGGGGCAATTAATGGGGGGATGATAAGGGGTAATTAAGAGTAATTAGGGGAAGGTGGACAAAGAAGGAATTAGTGAGGGGATGATTAAAGAGGTTCGTTAGGGGGGTAGTTTGCGGTACGGGTAATTAAAAGTAATTATGCTTCTAGGTCTAACCGTTTCCGTCTAACCCTTCCCGTTCACCTTTTCGGGGGTCTATTTTTCAAAACCGTCGAATACGTATCTTCTTTATTTCCTCAAAAGAGTCCATCACTCGAATAATCACGTTTCTGACTTACGCGATTTCAAAAATATGAGTGCGCTTTAAACCATCCATCACCCTCTTTTCACCCCTTCAAAAAGTGAAAATCGAAATTTCATCTTCCACGTATCTAATAGATTTCAACAAAAAATATTTTTGCAAAATTTCACGCATCTAGATCTAAGCGTTTCCGAAAAAGCTTATCCCATTAATTCAACACCATTACACCATTAATTCAACACAACTTTTTTTTTTTTTGTTTTAAACACCTAAATAATAATAAAAGCTTGTTTTTAAAAAGGTTTTTTTCCTAATATCAATGGACTCCACTAACCTCCTGAATAAAGCTAGCAAAAAGAATAAACCAAGCTGGGCGGGTCATTTTGGAATATTTAATGGGTCTTTCGACCTACCACACACTATATACAGTGCACAGTGGTTTAAAGTCTGAATTTAAACAGCATGACAGTACAAAATAGTTATTAAAAGTTGCAATTGGACACTTATAAAATGTATGATGAAAAAAACATTAAATATGTATACAAAATTACAGTTTGGTCAGATTTTGTATCTCCTGGTTCACTACTATTACTTTCCAAAGTTTTTAGACCTTCAAACATAGACACTGGGTGACATTCTTATTTTACACTTATGGCAGATCTGTGAACTTGGTACCACAATCATTGGTGCTAATTTCGAAATTTAAATCATCATTTAGCATCCATTTAGCATCCATTTAGCACCTTAGCACCCCTTTAGAACTCTATGCTTATGTAAAAAACAGAGATGCTAATGGTTTTAACAAAGTTATTAATAATAATTTTATAATTTTGTTGCCAACTTCACACCACCATCATAACCATCGGTGTTAATTGCGAAACTTATACCTTAGCATTAATTTCGTATTCTCTGACTACGTTAAAACCAGAGGTGACAATTGTTTTAGAAAATTAGTAATTTCATAATTTGGTGCAAACCTCACACCAGCACCACTGTCATTGGTGCTAATAGCTAACCTGTATCACCATTTAGCTTTCAATTCGTATCCTCTGAATATGTAAAAAAACCAACAGAAGTTCTAATTGGTTTAACAAAGTTATTAATGATTTCATACACACTACACATGATTTAATTGTTAAAACTAATAGCGCCTTTGCTTTTTACATATCCAGAGGGTGCTAAATGATCGTACAGGTTTCGGATCTAGTAGCGATAGTTAGTTGTAGTGCCAAGTTCACAGATCCAGTTACAGCTAGAGATTTATTCGATATTACTGCATAACATTATTATAAATGTTAGAAAAAGAAAAAATATATCTCTTTGAAGACTCTAAACAGCTTAAAATAGTGTCTTGACGTCATTTTTGGTATAAAATGAAAAAAATAATGAAACTAAGAATCATTATTTAGTTATGAATGATTTAAAATGTAATAACACAACATTACGCACAGCAGGAGAACCCTCGTAGACATAATTTCTTTGTTGAAATAACCTTGCGTTGCATTATAATATTATATTTAATTGAAAGATAACAAGTAATATTATGAATAAATAATATGCCTTTTCCATAAAAACGCATATTATATGTTACTTAATGCAATTAAAGTTATACTTTTACATGTACTAGATTGTTACAAAATAAAAAATAGATAAAATGTCATACTTCCCATATAATGGCGTCAAATTATTGTTCGAATTACATGCAAAGTATCTTGAATACTTGGAATAGTAATTTTATTCTGCTTGTTTCTGGCTAGGGAAACCAATAAAATCGACCATTGCTTTATAGTCCAATCCGTGGGGGATTTTGCCGTGCAAAAGGTGGAGTAGTAATGATTTTGATATATGTAGTTTAAGTCGAGGCCCTGGTGAAAAATACAAGTTTTCGTCCTTGGGCGCGGGGGGAAGGAGCGAGGCGCCTTCTTGAATTAAATGTGCAAAAAATGGGTTTTTCAAAATAATTCGGCAACGCTCGATCCTACGAGAAAAATGTTCCAGACAAAGTTGAAAAGGACAAAACTTTCTACATTTCTTGTATAAACATTGTTATTGTATGTCTAATGTTTAAAGAAATACAGCGTCAGAAAGATGGATTTAAGAAGAAAAATTTATTTTATTGTACAGTGTGTCCCACTTAAGGACTAGCCACCCTCGTAAAATTCTTACTTGTTTTTTTTTTTGTTTTAAAGTATTTTCCTAAGTAGTATCTTACCGTGACCCGATTAAGGTACCAATATACAGAAAGTAGATAATTTCATATTAAATAAAAAAGTGTGAATGACTAAAGGCAAATAAATGATTTAAGTATTTTCAATATATTTTTTTCTTTAAAATGCTAAGAATCCTCTCATGTAATTTAATATTTCGTCAGTATTAGCTAGAAGAGTAGTTGTTTCGATTGGTTCTCCAATAATGAGTGTTTTAAAGTATTTACCTAACTAGTATATTAGCGTGACCAGATTAGGGCAACAATATACAGAAAGTAGGTATTTTCATAATAAATAAAAAAGTGTGTAAGTTGTGATTTGCATAATACCTAAATAATATTCTCTAATCATGATAAAAGCAAATAAATAAAAAATAATCAATTGTAAAAATACATTTGTTCTAACTTCCATTTTATTTCAAAAATATTTTTCACAGGAGGGCGTAATATGATCCCTTCTTTTTACATTACAGGTAAACCTCATGCAGGCATTTTGCAGTACTTATATCCTTTGTGCAACATAAACCGATAGGCATGGTCCGTATACTACATCACAATAATCAAATAGAGATAAAATGAGAGATTCGGTCAGTTTGAACTTTACTGCAACAAATTTGAATTTATATAAGGATGTTAACCTAGCATACGCTATTTTTAACATACTATTTACATGCGAAGTAAAATTAAAATTTTTGTCTATAGTGAACCCAAGATTTTTGCAACTATTATAAAATTCTGACCCATTCTATCCAAAAATATTTGGATTTAAAACTGCTACAGAATTAGTCAGAAGTGAAATCACCAAGTCACTGTACTATAATGTATACAATTATTTTTAAATTGCGTTATCTCAATATTTACAATATTTTTCTTTTACAGGTTCTATATTATTCTTACTGACAACATTCCTGATGGAGGGCCCCAAACCGGATCCAGCTCCAATGAAGAATCTCTCCGGAGTCGACAACGTCGTTTTCACCGCCGGCGACGAAACCAACTTACCTACGATTACATCCCTGGTCGCGAACAATAAAAGGGCGGGAACTGAAAGCAGTAGGTTATAAAGTCATTAACCGAACGGGGAAAGTTACTTTTTAATTGTACGCTTAAAATCATCCAAATATCGAAGTAGAGAAGACACCATCGAGATCACCTCCAAAAATTTTGATTTCATTGGAAGTTAAAAACTCTAAGCGACACGACAGACTACTGAGTAGAGAAAAAAAGTTTGATTAATATTAGTTTGGAGGATAATTGTTATTTCATAATTGTGATTGTAAAATTTTACTAACTAATGAACCTAATATACGTGTAAGCCCTTATTGGAACCTTACAAACGGGAACCAACATTTTAGAGGTAGAAGCGCCATCCCTTGCATTGACTTGGCAATATGAACTGTAATATTTTCGGATGCTTAAGACGATGAACACTTTAAGATTATCAAATTTAAGGAATTCATAAATAGTAACGTTGATTTTTGGAACCGATAATTATTTAAATTTTTTAATTGAAGGTTAATTGAAAATTAATGTTACGTCACATTTGTATTTGAAGAAGAGCTCTTCCAAGTATCTCAAAATACTTAATTTCTCAAAATATTGTTTAAAGATCACAAAATCCGTTTTCAGTAATTTTCTCTACGTCACACTAAAAAACTTATTGCCTAAGGAAGGATAATGAATACCCTGAATTATATGATCTTAGCGCAATATCTTCAGAGACTAATTTGTATTCTGGTATCGTTTTCTTTTGCTCGAAAATACTGAAATTTGACCTCAGTCAAACTGTAACTTATGAAACTATTGTTTTCATTGTCAATTCTGATATAATATTCTAAGGAGACATGAAAAGGTCGCCAATACGACCCAAATTTGCAATTCCATTTAACCCAGAATAACTGTTAAATTATTATTATTCAGTTATGATAAGGGTAGACGAGCATTAATTTCATCGAAATTGTATATGGATCATATCTAACAAATATAAGCGGTGAATGGCAGTCATTTTAGGATTTGACCAAGAAAAAAATAAATCTGTAAAGTGGTAGAAACAACATAGGTATTCAACTTAAGTTATATTTTTCTACGTAGTCCAATGAATGCCCAAAAGGGGATTGTAGAGAACATTGAGGAGGGGAGAATTTTCCTCTTCAGGAATGTGTTGCGGGTAGTTAGGAGGTAAACATGCTAAAAGTCCCCGCCCCTAGCCTCGCCGCTTCAGGGGGGGAGGGGGGTGGAAAGGTTCCTTTTTTCAATTCATCGCTTATAACTCGGAATCGATACGTCGCACGGAAAAAGATAATCTATGCAAAAACCTAACTAAATTTCCCACAAGAATGTTAATATGCATTTTCTTCCTATGTGTTATAGTTTACGAGATACTCGCCAGCGAAAATCGATGATTAATAAAAAAAATCAATTATGTACTTTGAATATTTCTATCAAAGCGGTTTACCGTGGTCTGATAATAAATCACAGTAACATAACAATCTTTATTTGACAACACTCGACGTATTTACTAACGTAATATCTATAAATTTTCTTAAATATACAGTGTGACTCACTTAAAAAAAAGATACCCTTATAACTTTTTTATTTTGTTTCCGATTTGAATAAAATTTTACTCAAGTATAGAACAAATTAGAATCTACTTATGACCAGAAAAACATTCGGCTGCTACAAAGGCAAAGCTACCTGTGGTACCAAAATATGCTGAAAAAAATAAAACA
This sequence comes from Rutpela maculata, assembly GCA_936432065.2. Taxonomy (NCBI): domain Eukaryota; kingdom Metazoa; phylum Arthropoda; class Insecta; order Coleoptera; family Cerambycidae; genus Rutpela; species Rutpela maculata. Next base: position 39,229,406 of record OW386292.2, read on the forward strand.
TTTTGAATGTTAGAAATTCTAAAAAATGCATCCAATCGGCGCCACAAACGTACATACACCAAAATTTGATTTGGCTATCTCAGTTTCCGCAATTTGTGGTGGCTACGTCAAATTCGTCAAGACCCATCAATATGATTTTCAATCTTTTTTCTCATATTTTGGTACCGCGGGTGGCTTTGCCTTTATAGCAGGTAAATGATTTTCTAGTCATAACTAGATCCTAATTTGTTTTATACTTGAATAAAATTTCATTTAAATCGGAAACAAAATGAAAAAGTTATAATGGTATCTTCATTTTAAGTGATCACACTGTATATTTAAGGAAATGTATACATTTCGACAAAATATTACGTTAGTGAATACGTCCAGTAATGTAAAATTAAGACTGTTTTGTGACTGTGATTTATTAGCAGACCACGGTAAACCGCGTAGATAGAAATGTTCAAGGTACATAATTGATTTTTCTTTTTATTAATTATCGATTTTCGCTGGCGAATATCTCGTAAACTATAACATATAGGAAGAAAATGAGTATAAACATTCTTGTGGGAAATTTAATTACGTTTAATTTTGCATAGATTACCTTTTTCCGTGCGACGCATCATTTTCGAATTAGAAGCGAAGAATCGAAAAAGGAACCTCTCCCCCTGAAGCGGCGGGGCTAGGGACGGGGACTTTTAGTATGTTTACCTCCTAACTACCCCCAACACATTCCTGAAGAGAAAAATTTTATATATAATATTTAACTTGCACATTTTCGATATCGATATTTTAATGTATTTTGGGTTAGTCTGTATTCCTTAAGAATAGATGGAAATGTTTTAGGAATATATTTTACTCATCTCAAGAATATTTTCAAAAAACTTTTGAAAATGTGCGTCTAACATATTTTCCGCTGATATCTCGAAAACACACATTGACATTGACATACATTGAAACTACATATAAACTCTCTTGTAGAACACTAGATTGGCCGAATATACTGCCTTGAGCATTACAAAATGACAATATATTGAAAATTATATTTTTTACATCAAGAAACAAAAACTACTTTTTAAGTAAAAATTTTGTCCTTATGGAAAAAAACAATATTTTCCTATAATAATTATCCGATATTTTCCTTCCATTCGTGCTTTGAGATACAAATACATATTTAAAAAATAATAATAAAAATACTTAAACGAAAGAATATTGTTAGAAACACCAAACGAAAGAACTGAATATATGCATATTTTGGAAAAGAAAAAGTTTTGTTTTGCTCTCGACTAAATCTAGCAAAATTAATTCAATAAATGTATGAATTGTGACATTTATAACAAAAGTAAGTAAATTTTATTATTTGTTAACATGTTAAGATTTAAATTTAACTTAACCATGTCTCACTAACAAGGTAATTAGATTATGTGACAATGCATGTGATATCTTAATTGCACTTTTTGTTTATTTATTGTTTTATTTAAAAAAAACCACGGTCGTGAGATCACTGCCATGTCATAAATAATACGACTCTCTAATTTGTTGTAATTATATCGCAGGATATTATTGATGTGATTTTATATTCTTAATATTCAATAGGTTCATAGAACATTCGAAGAAAAATTTGTATTATCAAGTCAATGCCTGATCTGTTATCTCATTTCAATTGTAACCATTCGTCTTTGTCCCATTCCAAGTGTTTGGATTCACTATAGTTAAAAAAAAAATCTACACGTATACCTACTATGTAAGAAAAAGTTCCTTACCCAATGTATTGCCCAAAACAGGGGCGCAGATTCTAGATACATTTTAGACCACTGTCACATATAAAACTATAGAGCTTTGTCGGAATACGCCCCTGCATGACCTTTAATAATAGTTCTTTTTCGTGTTCTTCATAGCAAGCAATGTGATTCCAAAGGGTCAAGATAGTTGTTAACGGTGTGTTTTATAAACATACTGATAGTGTACAAAGTTAATTTATTTTTAAAATATTTGTAAAAAATGTTGTATTTTATGTTATTATTAGTGAAAATAAAAATAAAAGCGTTATGAAAACAGCAGTTTTATTTGTAAGATAAATATTTCACGCAACTGTACTGTATGGTGGAAGATACGATGGTTTTTACAATAACTGTAAAAATTTTAGATACATCGCATGACAGGGGAAAAAAGTCATAGGGGGTTGAATGATTTTTCTTTCCCTACCTCTCCGGCTCCATCAATAGCCCATGCGAAAGTTGCAAAAACCCCAAAAGTGCAAGGGTAGCGACAAAATATGTCTACTCCAACTACCCCTAAATGCATAAAACCACCCCTTTTCTTCCATTTCTCGTTAGGCATGCGAGGACTTGTTGGATCGTTTTTTTTTTGAGGACACTTAATATCTCCTGTAAAATTTTGCAACCAGACATCCTAACGACCCCCCAGGGGTTGAAACCACCCCCTTCCTCAATACTGAAACATGCAAAAAACATCCAAACGTGCCGAAAATTATTTTTTACACGTTTTCAAGGGCAGGGAACACGATTCTGATATTATTTAGCTTCCCATCCCTAACCAACTACCCCTAAATAGAAGTAGTTGGTTAATGGAGGGAGGCTAAATGATATCAGCATCGTGTTCCCCCGCCCTTAAAAACGTGTAGAAAGCAATTTTCGGCACGTTTGGATGGTCTTTTTTGCATGTTCCAGGGCGGGGGTGGTTTCAACCCCCGAGGGTCGTTAGGATGTCTGATTGCGAAATTTTACAGGACATATCTAGTTTCCTAAAAAAGAAACCGATCCAACAGGCCCTCGCATGTTTAACAACGAAAAATGGAAGAAAAGGGGTGGTTTTTTGCATTTAGGGGTAGTTCGAGAGAGGTAGGGACCGCGCGAGGATTACCATCGTATTGGCCGTCCTCGAAAATGGGGGGAGTAGACATATTTCGTTGCTACCCTTGCACTTTTGGGGTTTTAGACTTTTTTTGCAAGTTTCGTATGGACTACAACTCTTATCTATTTTAACTACCTCAAAAAAATCTCATCCTCCTAATTTCTTTTTTTCGTGAAAAAATTAAGGTATTACTATTTTGTTTACTTATTAGTGTTACGGCAAAAAAAACGCGTATATATCAAAAAAGTTTTCACGGAAAGTTACTGTCCGATTTGAAAAAAATTAACCAAATTACGCGCTTCCGCGAGATCTTCAGTTTTTAATTTAACTTTTTTTTCGTGAAGTCAATAATAACAAACAGGCCCCCCACATCATATCGTGAGCTCCGGTACCAAATTCGCTGGCGGCCCCCCGCGCTTAATGACTGATGAGCGGGAGGGAGAAGTTTGAAAAAAAAAGTTTTGTCCAGGTCCAAAGTGGCCAGACCCCGGTACCACGGTACCTACTAACTGACCCCCCCCCCCCCTAGTGGGGGCCCTGATAACAAGGTTTATCGTTGATTTAATTTCAAAACCAGACCCTCTCCGCTATTTAGGGATCTTGAGTTGTACCCAGGGCTGGCTCCAGGTATTTTGCCGCCCCTCTCTTATACAAATAATATTAGGATCAGGCGGGGTAAAAATGAGACAAAATGACATCTTTCAATTTTTGGGTTGCTTATAATCGAGTCATATTTAATGAAGGATTGGTATCATATGTAAAAATGAGAGGAAAAATTATATTTCTATGTATTTTTTTACTAAAAAGTACCGTTAATTGATAAACAAAAATAAACAGTGTCTCATTGTTACCCTTCAAGTGGGGTAAAAAAAAAGACAGTGGAGGGCAAATGAAAGACACGCGATTTATTCCCATTCTTATTGACGTCGTACAAATAGCCTGATCGAATGGTAGTTTTTCGGTAACATGAATCCGGTAGAAGGTTTTTCAACGGAATTAAATGTTTTTTGGTGCTGAACACGAATCTGAAGTTTGCTGCCTCATAGCAGTACCGGCTCAGGTCGAAAAACGCAAGAAACCTCGAAATTTTCGGAGTTTTTCCGGTTTTTCGCTCATATCTTGCAAACGACGCGTCGTACGGAAAATATTACTGTATTCAAAGTTGAAGAGCATTAAATTCTGCGTCCTGATGACCTCCCTAACTTCCAAATCAGACCGATTTATAAGGTCGCTGTCAATATAGTTAGCTGGAAAAAAGAGCAGAAAAAAAGAGCAAGTTGTAGTGTGAAGATGCGATGTATAGAAAATACCTGATAACAATGTCCATTTTATTTTACTCTACAGTAACATTTTTCGTACGACGCGTCGTTTGCAAGATATGAGCAGAAAACCGGAAAAACTCCGAAAATTTCGAAGTTCTTTGCGTTTTTCGACCTGAGCCGGTACTGCTACGAGGCAGCAAACTTAATTCGTGTTCAGCACCCCAAAAAAACATATAATTCCATTGAGAAACCTTCTACAGGACTCATGTTACGAGACAGGTACTTTTGAACACCATTTGATCAGGCCCTGATCAAATTAGATTAAAAAACACTCTTGTAACATGAGTCTGGTAGAACGGAACTATGTTTTTTGGGTGCTGAACACGAATCTGAAGTTTGCTGCCTCGTAGCAGTACCCGCTCAGGTCGAAAAACGCAAAAAACCTCGAAATTTTCGGAGTTTTTCCGGTTTTCCGCTCGTATCTTGCAAACGACACGTCGTAAGGAAAATGTTACTGTAGAGTAAAATAAAATGGACATTGCTATCAGGTATTTTCTATACATCGCATCTTCACACACACAACTTACTTGCTCTTTTTTCCAGCTGATTATATTGTTAGCGACCTTATAAATCGGTCTAATTTGGAAGTTAGGGAGGTCATTCAACGCAGAATTTAATGCTTTTCAACTTTGAATACAGCAATATTTTCCGTACGACGCACGCGTCGTTTGCAAGATATGAGCGGAAAACCGGAAAAACTCCGAAAATTTCGAGGTTTTTTGCGTTTTTCGACCTGAGCCGGTACTGCTGCTAGGCAGCAACCTTCAGATTCATGTTCAGCACCCCAAAAAACATACAATTCTATTGAGAAACCTTCTACCGGACTCATGTTACAAGACAGGCACTTTTGATCAGGCTAAAATGGAAGTGCAAAAATAAGACAGAGGAGGGTTTTTTCTTTTATGTATAATTTATTCAGATTTTTTACTAAACAAGAAGGGGCTTACAGAAGGGCTAGCTTCTCCTAAATTAGGAAGCTGCCCATTTGGCCTCTTTGTTCTCTTTTTACCCCGTTTTTAATTTTTTCATGAAAATCAAATTTTTCATGATTTAAAACTAGCAGATTAATAAACTTGATCACAAAATGTGAAGTATGACACTTCTAGTTGACGTCTGCCAAATACGGACAATGCAAATAGAGAAACTATAAAATCCCCAAAAAAGTAGTAAGGTGCGTTCAAAAATTTTTTAAAAGTGAATTAAAGAGTTCACTGAATAATATTTTTTCCCGCATTAACAGTAGGCATAGGACTTGATTGGATAACATAAAACAGTTCTGAATATACAAAACAAACTTGAATAAAAAATTAAGTTTAATTTATTTCAATCTGGGTTGGATATCACGTCTTTTATTTACCCCACTACCTGTCTGTCTCATTTTTACCCCTATCTTTTCAGTCCGTTATTTTTTATAACATTTTAAGAGTCACCTGCTGAATATTCTTGATGGTTTGTTTTCTTAGTTATAAGGTTTACAGCAATTTGGATTTTCAGCAATATGATTACTGTATTTAAAAGAGTAAAATAAAATAACTGAAAAAATTAACCGTATTGAAACTTAAAAAAAGACCACACCACAGAAATTAGACAAGAAATAAAATCACATATGAGAAACAGAATGTATTTATGTAACCTACTTTATATACAAAAAAACTAACAATAACAAATTATTTATATAAAGTTAACATTACTATTACTATATTAGTGAAACAGTTATTTCCTAGCTTTTTTATATTTTTTGGTAACTGTGGATTTGAAGAATTTGCCGCCCCTAGAATTTTGCCGCCCCTAGAATTTTGCCGCCCCTAGAATTTTGCCGCCCGCTTCGCCCCCCCCCCCTAGAGCCAGCCCTGATCTTGGATCAAGCTGAACTTGGCTTGAACTTAGTTGGCACAATTCGCCCTTAGATGAACTTTTTTTTCTGTCGTGTTCAATAAATTAAGTTTTTCAATTATACCTATACCGTACATAGCTATAAACTATTTTATGAAATATCAGTTCTACTATTTTCCTGTTTCAATTATTCATTGTTTGTTCTGGTAGGTACTCCTGAAGTACCAGATCAAAAACTGTATAGAGAAAACATAACAAACATAAATACCTATAGGTAGGTAGTATGGAGACTATTAAGATAATCCGCATTTAAGAAATATTTAGACTTCCGAAACTAATTGTTATGTTTATAACTTATTTATTAATAATTGCTGTTCAGTTCGTTCAGATATTAACGATTCTTAAAAGTTAAATATCTATAAGTTTAAAACTGAAAATGTAGGTTAAATTCATCAAAGCTGCATGTGCATGTGTACTGAAAGCATCTACCTATTATTATGTACTCACCCACCTTTTAAGCCAAAATATTAACGAACTGAGGCACAATCACATAATTTAAAAGTTTTTAAAAATTAATATTAAGGAAAAAACACCCTAGAAGTTCCAAAATATAATGTTATCGAATCGAATCACAATGACAAAACTAAACATGGCTACCGAAACAAAAGACAATCAGTGAAATTTATTTGTTGCGATCTCATGGCTATCTTTGCCAAGTAAAACATAAGACAATAAGGCAATTCTGTGTGCTATTATTAGAATTGAAACAAATGATATTTATAAGAAATTTTCTGAGGTTTTTTCGTATATGACTGTATAGATATTATTATTTAATTAGAGGTATGGACTTATATTTACAAATATATGGGTAAAGAAATACGAAAAGAAATTATAAAGTAGGTATATAAGTATATTAGGTATGCTGATTAATTTCAATGCGTTATACCTACCTACTTCCATAAAAAAAGCAAGTGGTGATAGGCCATTCAAATTTGATTAATTATATTTAGATTCCTACCTTCCCATCACCTTTTCCTAGTAGGTATCTGATGCCCAAATTGTTTACAGACTATAAGCGCTTTTAAGTTCAGTCTTCATGCCTCCAACGAAACCATGCAAGCTGTCAATAAAGTTATTTTTCGTTGCTGTGTATGAAATTACAAATTGAAATTGTTTTAAATTAAATAATTAATAATAAACTTTTACTGTTACTTAGTCCTTTCTATAAATACCTACCTAGTAGATTAAATAATGCCGGTAATCTCTTCTTAGCTATGCAACCAATAATACACTACGCCGTATACTTAGTTGTATAACAGACTAGCAATTTTGCCAATTTTTGATATTACCTATTCTCTTGGTGAATAGTGTCAAGTGTGTATGTTTTGCTGTAAACTGTGCAAAAATAAAAAAAAGCAGCATAATAATGTAACAAAAGCACACTATTAGTTTTAGGTTTTAAATTATTTCTTATCCAAAATTTTAAACATGGACAACATAGAATATTACAAATCGTTAATTTCTGACGAGTAAGTTATTGATTTACATATATTTGTAGGTTATGTTTATTACCTTTAAGGTTGCCTTAACAATTATTGTTTCTTACATATTTTAGTGAAGTTATAAAAGCCCTTGTAAAAGAAAGCAAAGCAAGAGAAGGTGATCCATTTAAAGAGAAAACACGAGTTAGACCCAACTTGAATTTCTTCCAACGTACTGTTACAAATTTGGTGTCATCTAATAAACGGTGAGACATAAAGAAACATTAGTATGGTTTTGGTCAAAAGTGTATGTTTTTTCAGGATAACAACTGCTGTGCCAAATTTCATACCCAAAGAAAGAAACAAATATGTCCGCAAGGTAAAAACACCTCGTGCATTGATGAGAGAAATCCTTATGACAAATAAGATAAATTTTGTGAAGTCCGTGGAATGTAAAAGCACAGAGTGCGCAAAAAAAAATTGTTTAGTGGATGTAACTGAAGAAAATCTTAGTAGTAGTAATTTAAGTCAATGCTTTAATAATAGCGATAGCCCTCCTAAGTTGCCAACGAAGAATGGATCTATACACTTCAGTTTAAATTTTGATAAACACAAGTTTGTTAGCTCCGCCTCTAGTATAAGCAAAGACTGTTCCAAATATGAAAAGCGAACACTGTCTACTTCCAGCGATTCTTCTGAGGACAGCGTTATAAGTATATCTAGTACAGAATCCGTCAGTTCTAGTTCGAGTTCAACTGAAAGTGATGTTATAATAAGTATTTCCGACAGTGATGTGGACTCAAACAAACCTGAACCTTCTGATAAAGGTGAGAAATATTTTAGGAAGAAATGTAAAAGAAAGCTACAAAAGAAACGTAGGAAGAGAAAGGATGTTTAAAAGATTTTATTAATAGGCAAACCTTTAAGCCAGCTTGCATATGGAAATGTCTAGCAGTGCTGACTGCGTCTAGTTCTCAAACACATATTTATTCATCAACTCATATTCAATTTCATTTTCTGAAATTTTCTACATATATTTAAGCTGTAAATACTGTGATATATAATTATTTATTTTTTTTATAAAACACTTGTTCGTAAATAAAATGAGAATTGTAAAATTGTTAATTTATTAAAAGAATATATATACAGTGTGTCCCAGATTTAGCTACCTAACATTAATGGTGATGGAAATACGGTTAAAAGGGAAAAGTTTTACAGACGATCACTTGAAATTAGTCATCTATTTTTTACAAATTTCAAGAAAAAATGAACAGGAATATGTCTTAAATTTTAGAGCAAAATGGGAAAAACTAAAACATAGTTTTCTTGTGATACGTTTCCTCAGCTTTAAGTTGGTATAGTTCATTTTGATCTTATTCACAATTTTTTTGATGGTATATTTTAGTGCAACATTGAAAGTCTTGAATTTACAAAACATCCATCATACAGAGAAAAACAGTTTTAGTACAGTGTTTCATTAATAATTGGTCATATCCTAACTGAAAAGCTCAAAATATGAAGATTTAACCAAAAACACTTAGATAAAATGTGCTTCCTTACTGAGATACAGGGTGTTGAAGCTAAAAATTAAAAAATCATTTTCACGTATTATTTTAAAATTAGCATACAGATTATAATTTTTATGCTACTGGCTAAATATTTGTTTTCCTGGTTTTCTCTTATTTTTCAGTAACTTTTACGTGAAAAAGGTACTCTTAACAGAGTGCCTATCTCTCGAGATATTTGAATTCGAAAAATTTTTGAAAATAAAACAATACGTTTTGCAGGTAGTAATAATTTATTTTAATAAATGTTCAAATTGGGCTCCATTGACTTCGATACCTTTTTGCGTAAAAATTATTGAAAAACCAAGAAAACAAATATTTGGCCAGTGTCGTACAAATTAAGGGGAGGGAAACTCCTTCACCCCCCTACCGTGGACCCCTGACAATAGTGAGGAACCAGTTCTTTCGCTGATATGCGTTTTGGACCACTAACACTATTTACCAGTAATTTTCAAATAATATGTAACAATATTATTTTAATTTTTAACTTCAACACCCTGTAAGGAGGCGCATTTTATCTAAGTATTTTTGATTAAATCTTCATATTTTGGGCTAAACAGTGGCGGATCTAGAAATTTCAATAAATTTTTTCTAGTCTGTGGCGCATGGGACCCATACGAAATATGGGAAATAACATATCTCTAACGACCCCTAAAAAATTTTGAAAAAGCAGTTTGAGAAAAAAATTTTCAAAATTCTTGCGCCCCCCACCCCCTGGTCAATGGACTCACGTTTAAAATTATTCTTTTTTGTCATACACATTTTATTTTTCATAAAATTGCAACAATAGGTTTTGGAGTTTATGAAATTATTTTCAGTATTTCAGTTAATAATGAAAATATTTTCATAAACTTCAAAACCTATTGCTGCATTTTTATGAAAAGTAAAATGTATATGATCAAAAAAGAATAATTTTAAACGGGCCAGGGGCCGCAAATTTTATGTACCTGAAGTATGGATCGTTCCCGCGGGAACGAAATCCTCACTCAGAAGAAACCTTTATTAAAATTACATAATAATTAGCAAATCTTGGTAGTATTCCCACCCAGTACAAAAGATTTGCTAATTATTATGTAATTTTAATAAAGGTTTCTTCTGAGTGAGGATTTCGTTCCCGCGGGAACGATCCATACTTCAGGTACATCAAATTTTTTGAAAAATACCAAAGGCACATAAAAACAAAAAATTAGTATTATTAGTATGTACTATCAGAACATTTTTAATTTATTTGAGAACGTGTTTTTTATTTTAACTAAACTAGAGTTCCTTATTATAGTCAACTGTACAGGATGGTCGCGCGAACGTTAGAACCTCATTTAATTTCGTTATTTTTGAAGTTACATAAAAGAGTCCAAAAATAAAAGTTATGAGAAATCACATGTACTTTCCAAAAATCATTTCAGAAAAACAATTAATCGAATTTCGGAGATATGAGCTTTACCTTGGTTTTTTAAATAGAACATTCCATATATTTTTACACCTCTTGAAAGGCCATAGAAAAACATTTCAATGATGTATGTATGACACACAGTATTTTTTTTTTTAAATTATTAAACCAGTCATATGTATAATACATTAAAATCGCAAACTAACGGCTAGGCGTTTTTTCATAAAACATGTTATTTACGTTTTTAAAGTAGATTAAATTTGCTACAATTTGACTAGAACCAGCTCTGTAGGTCCAATAGTTACCAAGCTGCAGCCCTCCAAAAATTGGCATTTTTTTTCATAAAAGTGAAATCCATGTACATCCACAAGAAATATATATTTAGCCTATTAATAATATATTTACAATGTGATTAATTCAACATTTTTATTTATTGACATATATGTATATGCATATTTACAAGAGATATTATTGGGTTGGAATAGTTCATTTTGCCCGCTTCGTGGGTGGTTCGAAACCATCCGATTCAGCTCAGCTTTTCCTCCTTCTCCTTCGGCAAACTGAATTCCGGCGACGTTTTGGCAAGAGACGCCGGAGCAAAATTTGCAAAGTGCCGAGCACTTGAGGCCTGCGCCGCCTCCGCTACAGCCTTTCTTGCACCCGTATGATAGTAATTTCATAAGGTAGGGGGTGCCACTTCGCTCATCATTGTTGTTGGAATGAGCCCCTGATCTGCCTTCTTTCATCCCCTTTGAGTGGCATCTTTTTCCACCCCCAACCACTTCTGAACTTGGTGGTAAGTTCGATAGACGTGGAATGTTGCACCATCTTCCGTTGGAAGCAAACAGGCGAGGTTAACAAGGCAAGCGAAGGCGGCTGTTTTTAAAAAAAATTTATAGCGCAGGCTCTGGAGGGTATCCTCATTATAGGCTCCTCAATACAGAGCTACTAGGCACTTCGCTCCTGCGATGGCTTGATGGGTTGAAGTAGGTTGGAGGAACACTTCAGCTGTGGTGATGAGTTGAGGGTATTTCTTGATGGCGCTCCACAGTTTGTTCTTCCCATACCAGAAAAGGGCAAAGGTGGTGTCGCACCCAGCGAAGGCGTGGAGAAACAACTCGAATCCTGGGGAGACTTCCAAATCTCCACGACTGAATGCGGTTGACGAATATTGTAAGGGGCCAGCATCACTGCCACTTTTCTGGAAAAAAACGTTCTTCACAGCCGATCCCAAACCATTGAGAAGGACGAGGAGGTCCACATCCTCTCCAATGGTTAGCACTGACTGAAAAGATGTGCTCTTGTCAAGTGCCACCTTGACGATGTCGCAGTCAGCATCCTCGACTGCCTGCTTCGTCTCAATTCCCTGGCTTTGGAAGGCGGAGCATATCAGAGCAATCAGTCATCGTTTGTTGCTGTCGTTGGCCAGCAACTTCACCTGGGCCATTTCTATGATAGTTGACTCTTCAAAGATGACTTCATTGCACTGCAGAGAACCATAGCGCCTTACACGTTCGGCAGTTTTTGTGTTCTTCTCTGCCCCATCCTCAGGATATCCGTCGAAGACCACAGCAACGTATCGTCCGAACTGATTTAAGGTGTAGCTGACGTACCTTGCGACAATACCCCTCACATTGTCGTTTCGATGCCATATCACCTTGTGCAGTAAGTAACCACCATCTACCACAACAAACTAAGCAGATATGAAATAATAAAGTAAATTTGCAGTGCGTGGAGAAGTTAAAATAACTTGTTATTTGTGTGAATGCACCGTATTGCAGGTTATATGAATAATCTGTTTGTTTCGCATTATAGTAAAATTTGTCTAAGTAAACAGATATGAAATAAAGTAAATTTGCAGTGGGTGAAGAAATTAAAATGTAAGAACGTTATACTTGGACATTTTTTGGATTTTTAAGCATTGTGAGGAAACTATCAGACCTACGGACGTCGTTCTGTGCTTAAACTAAAGCTAATTACATTCGCTACAACATCTCCCCCTACGACTTTACCCGTAAAATGAGTATTTTCCCCGAATTCGGGGACGAAAGTAGACCAAATCTTAAAATTGCACATTTATGGAAAAAAATGCCAATTTTTGGAAGGCTGTATCTTGGTAACTATTGGACCTACAAAGCTGGTTCTAGTCTCAAATTGTATTAAATTTAATCTACTTTAAAAACGTAAATAACATGTTTTAAGAAAAAACCATAGTTTAGGAGATATAGTGAAAAAACCGAAACAAGTGCGAAAATTTCGCGGTTTTTCGAGTGCTACGAAGTTAGCACAGGTCTTTCGAAGCTGCAAACTTAGATATACACTACTGGTAGTGGTCCTAACAACATATTAGAAAATCAGAACTAGCCGTTACTTTGCGATTTTAGCGATTTCTAATGTACTATTTGACTGGCCTATGTAGTGGATATTAAGTTTTATATTTTCTTACATTCAGTCCGAAAAATATATATCAATTATTGAAGTTCTCCATTTTATTTAAAATAAAGTGAAGTTAGAACTAAGAGGTATTTTGACAGAACTAACATATTGTTTATTTTAATTTACGTACTTTTGTTTTCCATGGCTAATTTGACAAATTGTAAACTTATAGTAAATTAGACATCATTTTTTTTTAAGATAAATACCATTTATTACATATAATTAAAAAGCTTTTTTATGGCCTTTCAAATGGTGTAAATATATATGGAGTGTTCCATTTAAGAAAACCAAAGTAAAGTTTATATCTCCGAAATGCCACTTTCAATTGCTATCCTGAAATAATTTTTGGAAAAGAGATGTGATTTTCTAGGTCACGGAGGACCTCAGCAATGGCCAGCAAGATCCCCAGGCAGCAAGGTGCCGTCATTATGACGTCGTTTTTTCGGCATTAATTACGTCAATTTCACCTTCACCATGACGTAAAAATGACGTGAAAAAGACGGCACAATGTCACAGCCTAATGACGTCATACATATGACGCCAATATGACGCATTGATAATCAGTGAATTTTGCGATAAGGGATGCAAACCTCTCATTATAATATTTTTCCACAATTATTAATAAAGTTTTTGACGAAAAAAAATGTGCAGGGATCGAACCGCGGACCTTTTGCCTCGCAACCTAACACTTAACTCACTGAACCATTGAACATCTATATTTAAATATGTTTAAAAGCTGTATACCTAGTTAGAAATAGTAAAACAAAATAATTATTACTATGTGGCAAAAATTGAACTAGTCACTAAATACTTCTATTTATTTTTATTTTATAATGATTTATTTCACGTCATTTTAATGACGTCAAAATAATGACCTAAAAGAAACGTGTATTTGACGTCTTCATGATGACGGCAGAAGTACGTATTAAATATCACGTCTCTGGTACGTCATTTATTAATGACGTCAAAATAATGACCTAAAAGAAACGTGTATTTGACGTCTTCATGATGACGTCAGAAGTACGTTATAAATATCACGTCTCTGGTACGTCATTTATTGGGACAATGACGTCGGCGACGAAAAATCACCTTTAAAAGACGTCATAATGACGTCACCTTGCTACCTGGGTCCCCAATCTCAGTAGTTTGGATTTCTTTTTGTGGGGTCATCTTAAAACCCTAGTGTATAAAACTCCCATTAACACTTTAGAAGATTTAAGAGAGCGAATAGTTGCCTCGTATGAAACAATATGGAATACGTCGTGAACATTTGAACGAGACTGGCGAAAGAATGCCTATTAAGTGAAGGTGGCCATTTCCTACAATTTTTATAAAACCAAATTTATCATTATCATTGGTAGTAATAGTTAGTTTCAATTTGAATTTAATTGTTTTAATCAAGAGAAAAACGCAAGGAACAGCAAATTCGCGCGGGCGCCTCCCAAACTATACATCCTATATGTCTCCGACTTCCCGTAATTCCCGAATTCGAACCTTGCCACGTACATTAACCGGTGCGTGAAGTATCTATGGATGAACTTGATTCGGACAAATACACCTCCCTCAGAAATCGTTGCCACGACATAACGCCATTAGCGGATTACGTTTAAGAAATCTCCCAAAAATTCTATCAATTCAAACCGGGCAATAGTACGTAACATAACACAAATCACCAGCATAATGTGATCCTTGTCAATATCCGACACCCCCTACCATACCAGGCGTTGCCTATCTTTCGACAACCTCTCTAACCACATTTTTCTCTACGACAACTTCTCCTTTCCCCACCTTTAATCTTCACCAAAACCTACAACCAACCCCTCTCTATTCCCTCTATTTGTTTTTACCTTTTTCTTGTCCATGTTTGTCTCTAAATTCAGTCTCGACCAATAAATTCTTAACAAATCAAAATTTCACATAACATTACCCAGTTTTAACTAACACGACTCTTTCCTGGCGTCAGGAAGACTACCAGGGTGGAATTGTCACAAACGGGTTTTTTCGTTGAGTTTTGTTTTAAGTACCCTCGTGTACTACGTTACACGATTTTGTTTAAGCCTTTCTCCATTAGGCAGGAGTTTTAACTCACAACTAATTTTCCTCACCGCCAAACCAGACCGTCCCGCCCAATCTCACACCCACCTCGGCGATGTTCGCCGTGGTTGTCTGGTTGACTCCGGAATGGCGCATTATTGTATCCTGTGAACATTAATAAATGCTTTTTGTTGTTGACTTACAAATCAAAAGGTCGGCGATTCGATCCCCACTCACTCCGTTTTTTTTTTTTTTTTCGTTAAAATAATTTCGAAAAAGCTTTAGTTGGTTTTTTATAAAAGTTAATTGCGTATAAAACCAATATATCCTATGAAGGTCTTTCTTGGGTTTAGAACGGACCAGAATAAGACGTCCCAGGGACCATACTGATTTGTAACAATGGACGTCCCAAAGACGTCTTCTGTATGCTTTACGTCTTAAAGCGGACGTCTCTAAGACATCTCGAATGTCTTATGCAAACGTCCCCTGGAATGTTTTTAGTACGTCCTTGTGTTATTTGGCTGGTTAATGCCAAACATTTTTTTTGAGGCATTAGCTTCTCTCCTATATACTAAATACCAATTTTATGGACTCTTACCTGCTTGATTTACATATTTACCCATATTTACCCCCCCAACCCTTCAACGGAATAAGATGAAAATATAATCTAGTTCCAGATCTCGTTAAAATACATACATGTACCAAATTTCAAGTCAATATCTTAAACGGTTCCAGAGTAATCGTGCGTACAAAAAAGTTACAGACAGGTACTATACTTCCACTGGATGTGAAAGTAACAATTGTTATTGCAAAAAATCACATTTTGGTACCTAATTTGCTTTAGAAGTAGTTCCTGGATTTTTCATTTTTGATATGTTAACACATTAGTGGACAGGACTGCAATTGCAGTTATTTCAACCGTAATGTCCGAGGACATGACTGCAATTGCAGCCTTTCATTAAAGTGGGTTTTGTATCTGTTTATATCTGTTTTTTCTTAATATTTACTTAGTGCACCATGGGCAGCCCTCAACTTTTTTTTACTGTCCGCGAATCAGCCGTACTATCCGAGGACATGACTGCAATTGCAGCCCTTCATTAAAGTGGGTTTTATATCTGGTTTTTCTTAATATTTACTTAGTGCACCATGGGCAGCTCTCAACTTTTTTTTACTGTCCGCGAATGTGTTAAATAGAACTATATTAAAATATAAAAAACGGCTCACTGACATTTCTTCTCGACATAACACCTGGATTATTACCTTAAAAAGTTTTATTGACATATTTCTCCATAAGTGATTGCGTCTACTCTATTCAACATATATTTTTCATGTTTCCGAATGTAAAATATTAATAAGCTGAACATAATAATCTTACGAATTACCTAATTTCATGAAATAAGTATGACGGTATTACCTTGAGTCGCGCAACACGTAGCTATATAATCAAAAAGTTACTGACCCTATTCAACGCGTACAATTATGGTTGTTACAGGGCAGTAATCCTGAAAGATGAAAAATTACAGAAGGAAGCTGAACCGTTTTACTAGTATCAAGAATTCCGTTCATGTCGTGGTTAAAGTCAGGTACGCACTTTGCAAGGCCCTACCTTATTATTTCAACGTGAGGCCATTATAAACAAGATGGACGTCACACCTTATCATTTATTTTTCCTATAGGCAAATAATAGATGTCATACAAATTTTCTTCGTGGCAGAAATTATTACTGTGTTCTGGGGATTAAATGAATTTTAGACTCAAAAATGGACACCCGGCAGGTTGTTTTATACAGTAAATGATATGCGTATAATATCAGCTCGTCAAAATGTTATTTTTTAAATTACCATTAATTTTTTAGTATAAACAATTTGCCAGCAGTGAAGGAGTGGCACTGTTGTAGGTTGAAAAATACATTATAGTGAT
The DNA here is from genome assembly GCA_936432065.2 of Rutpela maculata. Classification (NCBI taxonomy): domain Eukaryota; kingdom Metazoa; phylum Arthropoda; class Insecta; order Coleoptera; family Cerambycidae; genus Rutpela; species Rutpela maculata. The sequence goes on from OW386292.2 coordinate 39,246,237, forward strand.
TAAAAAACTCGATGAAATTCATTCAACAAATTGATATGAATATATCATATAAAAACAAATGACTTATGTAAACAAATTTAAACATGGATAATTAATCTACTGATGCATTAAATCATTTAGTCGAGTCAATGAAGGTTTTCACTTCTTAATTCTCAGCAACAGCTCCGATTTTGATCATTCTTTTTTTAAATGTGTCTTTTTTAATATTATTCAAAATTAGAAACATCCCAAATGGCGCAAATAATTATTTATATTGTTTAAACAATAATAACAATATTTACAAAAAAATATATTTAAAAAAATTTTTTCGCGATATTTATAAAACATTGAGTTGTTCTTATTGAAAATTTAAGTTAAGAAAAGTTTCTCACAGTCGAGGTTGATAATTATTTATATTGTTTAAACAATAATAACAACTTTTACAGGAAAAATCATTTTTTTATGTTTTTTTTTCGATATTCATGAAAAAGTGAATTTAGTCGTGTTTGAAGTTTTTCGCTCAGAATTCTTTCGGATAAAACCGATTGACGTGAAATTTGAACAGTAATTAGGGAATGGCTCAAGGAACAAAAGTTATATAGTGCCGATGTGTGCTTTTACCCTGGGAGTGGATGCCATCCCTTCTCGGGGGTGGAAATTACTATGTTCAAAGTAATTGCAGAAATCGATAGTGGAATGAATTCTAAGCAATAAATGTTCTATGAAATGTTTTCGATGAGTCAATACTTTTTGAGTTATTCTTGATTGAAAATGTTGATTTTTCATCTAAAAATGCATGTTTTAGAACGATTTTTCACTAATAACTCGAAAAGTTTACGTTTTACCAAAAAAATTATTATAAGCAAGTCTATAAAATAACAAATCGATTGTTTTTTTTTTTATTTCTGTAGATGCAATACGAACCGAGTTATGGCTCGTTGAAGGTGACTTTTTGTTCGTCGAAAACTGAATTCGATCCTTTCAACGTTAAATAACGGAAAAACGGAACATTTTTGGACGAAAACATATGACATTTTTGTACTTGAAAAGACCTTTAAAATGAACTTTGGTAAAAGTCGTTAGAATAAAAACTAACGGAGTTCTGATGAAAATAAAATGGTTGTCTCTTTTTTTCGGAGAAAAAATCAGCAATGAAACCAATGGCTTCACCGCAAGAATTGAAATTGAACGTAATCCATTCACAATTTACTTTATTTAAGTTCTAACAATATGTTCTAGAAGTTTGACCGGTTTAGGATCCCTGTATTTGAAAAAAGTTTGATTTAAATTTGAAATGATTTTTGAAATGTCTTAAAAAATTTTCATTTTTTCACAATAATTCAAAAACTAAAGAAGATACGTAAAAAATGCTAGAGTACAAAATTTAGGTTTCTTTTACTGAAAATTTTGTTTTCTTTTTTTTTATTTCTCTAGGATAAAAATTAATTGAGATCACCGATATAAGTTTGCATTTGAGTGTAATGACCACCTTCCCCGAGCCCTTGAAACTCAAAAATATCAAAAACGAAAGGTTCAAGGAAGTTCAATTTTACATGCCTTCTAGCCCTTAAAGTTCCCTGTAAAATTATTTTTGGAGGGATTGAATAGCTTAAAATTTAAGGAAGTCATCATTGATAAACCAATCATAGCGCATCTGCTCGAGAATCGCTGATAAGTCTTCGACACGGCTCAATTTTTTTAAACTGTATCTCTTTAGCAGCTCCGTGCAGTAAAATTGTGCAGTACCTACCGATACCGGCTTCTAAAATTTCTTCCAGCTCTGAAGTATTATAAAATATATTCACATGATCACTTAAATCGGACCGGGCCGGTTTTCTATAAGATCGAAAAAATGTTTTTGCCTTTATTGTAGAACGTGGACGTTGTATCACATCCAGTGAAACAATGCGAAAAAAGGTATAATATCGCACTGTTTGGATGATCCACTTCAAAACAATTTACATGCTCCGAAAATTTCACCGAAAAAATGTGATTGGTTTTTCAATTTTTGCGGTGAAGCCATTGGTTTCATTGCTGATTTTTTCTCCGAAAAAAAGAGACAACCATTTTATTTTCATCATAACACTGTTAGTTTTTACTCTAACGACTCTTACCAAAGTTTTCAAGTACTTTTAAAAATCTCATATATGTTTTCCTTCAGAAATTTTCCGTTTTTCCGTTATTTAACGTTGAAAGGATCGAATTCAGTTTTCGGCGAACAAAAAGTCACCTTCAACGGGCCATAACTCGGTTCGTATTTCATCCACAGAAATAATAAAAAAAAACAATCGATTTGTTATTTTATAGGCTTGATTATAATATTTTTTTTTGGTAAAACGTAAACTATTCGAGTTATTAATGAAAAATAGTTCTAAGACATGCATTTTTTCGATGAAAAATCAACATTTCAATCAAGAATAACTCAAAAAGTATTAACCCATCGAAAAAACTTCATAGAATATTTTTTGCTTAGAATGTATACCTCCATCGATTTCTGCGGTTATTTTGAATGTAATAATTTCCACCCACGAGAAGGGGTGGCATCCACCCCCAGAGTAAAAGCACACATCGGCACTATATAACTTTTGTTATATGAGCCATTCCTTAATTACTGTCCAAATTTCACGTCAATGGGTTTTATCCGAAAGAATTCTTAGCGAAAAACCGTCAAACACTGGACTATTATAGCCCTGTCAATGAACGTTCAATAAGGGGGTCTAGAGGGAAATGCCAAGATCACAATTTTTGACTTGAGAGCTGTGTTATGGCTCAATTTCAATAGAGATTATTGTACTATGCTCCAAATCGTAATTAAATATTTTAAGTCTAACAGAAGTTATCATCAAACTATATCTAACTGTACTAGAGATTATACGTTGTATAATTTATTAAAAAATGATTATAAATCTAAAATTGTTGATTCAAAAAAAATTGCAATTGACAATTTCATAAACATGTCTGACAACAAGATGTGTGATAGTTGGAAAGTAATAAATTTCGAGATCAATAAATCCAGCGTCTGTTCTCCTGAACACGATATCTCTCCAGACTCTTTTAATACCTACTTCTCTACAATTTCTGAACAATTGATTAACTTGATGCCATCAGTAGACGCTTCTGCCACTGACCATTTAAAAAATGTACCTAATGTTAATTCCTCATTTTTCCTTGATCCGGTAACCTCTATTGAGGTTAGGGAAGCAGTTAATAGCCTAAAAAATTCTAGTTGCACTGATGTATATGGTATAAATAGCTTAATTCTTAAAGAAACTATTGACATAATTGTACACCCACTTACTCTTCTTATTAATGCCTGTTTTCGCGAAGGGCACTTCCCTGATGTATTAAAAGTTACCAAAGTTTTACCTCTTTTTAAGAAAGGTAACATTAATCTTATCGACAACTACCGTCCTATCTCCATCATCCCCATATTTGGAAAAATTATTGAAATTATTCTCAAAAAAAGACTTACAAATTTCTTAGACCGTAATAATGTTTTAAATTGTCGTCAATTTGGTTTTAAAAATAAATGTTCCACCACTATGGCAGTATTTAAATTAGTGTGCGACATAGTAGAGGGCCTTGAGGAGGGCGAACAAGTAACTATTAGCTTGTGCGACCTTTCCAAGGCCTTTGACTGTGTCTCATATGAAATACTTCTGGAAAAGATGAATTTTGTGCTGCCCTACTAAGCACAGAGGGGGTAACTGCATTTTTTTTTCAAAATGAGATAATGTCTTCAAGTAACCCTAGTATTGCTTCTAAGGGTTCTAATTCGTATTTGAGCTGGAAATACTTAATTTTTAATAAAAAAGTAAGAGGTATCTACATTGAGATACTGTTATATTAAACAATTTACATAAAAGTATAATTATCTGCAAACAATACAAAATGTGCTCTGCCCTACTAAGCACAGAGGGGCTCTCTGTGCTTAGTAGGGCAGAGTGTGTCTCTATAGATAATCTAAACTCAGAACTTCTTCCGGTTAAACATGGGGTTCCTCAAGGCTCTGTTTTGGGGCCCCTACTCTTTATATTATACGTCAATGATTTTTTTCACTTTATGTCACCAAAAAAATGCATCGCCTATGCTGACGATACATCCATTCTTGATTTTAATTTGAATATTCCTGACCTAAGTGAGGATAGCTTTAGTTCTATCAAACAAACTTGTGCATGGTTCTCCTCGAATAATCTTAAATTAAACGAAGAAAAAACCCAACAAATCGTTTTCTCAACAAATAATTCACTAATCTAATAGTGTTAAAATTCTTGGCGTTGTTTTAGATGACACTCTCAGCTGGTCCAATCATGTGGAGTAACTGTCACACAAATTATCAAGTTCAATATTCATGCTACGTAGGCTAAAAAATCATCTCTATTCTAAAACCTTAAGAACATGCTATTTTTCATTATTTCATGCTCATATTAATTATGCTATACTCCTATGGGGTGGTTCATCTCGGGCAGCTGTAATCATTCGTCTGCAGAAGAAAGCAGTCAGGTTAATTGTTAATGCAGGTTGGAGAGACCACTGTTTACCAATATTTAAAAGTCTTGTATAATGCCAGTTCCTTCTCTTCACATTTATGTTACTTTACTTGAAATTCACAAGAACGTAAATTCTTTTTGTACTAACTCAGATTTTCATTCGTATGGCACTAGGTCTGCCAATCAACTTAGGCAGCCTCGTCTTAGGTTAACAAAATCACAGAAAAACTCTCTAAACCTTCAATTATACAATCACATTCCTATTGACGTAAAATCTCTTAATTTTAATAGTTTCAAGAACTTAATTAAAAAACACATTTTAAAATTCAATTGATGAATTTTTAAACACACAAATTTGTTGATATCTTTTAGCTTGTCTGGTATGCTCTGGCCATTTCGTGGGAGCGTGCCTCTTCTTTCTTTTTTTTATATATATTATTTTGTATTGTGTGAAGTATTTGTATTTGTATATGTAGTAAGTATTTGTATATGTGTATTTTTTTATGTTTTTATATTATGTATTTTGTATTTTTGACTTGCCAAAAACGTATTTGTAACTTGGTCAAATAAAATATCTATCTATCTATCATGTTTACAAGAAACGGTATACACACACACACACACATACACGTATTCGGTCACTTGTGACCTATGTACCCCAGAACCCAATTGTGACCTACCAAAATTAATTTGCCGGGAATTGTAGTATTTTTTTATGTTTTTATATTATGTATTTTGTATTTTTGACTTGCCAAAAACGTATTTGTAACTTGGTCAAATAAAATATCTATCTATCTATCATGTTTACAAGAAACGGTATACACACACACACACACACACATGTACAAGCACACACACACACTTACAGACACAAAGGCATCTTTTATTCGATATTTGAGTTCAGTCTACTACTAAACTGTACAAAAATTTTTTTTCTAAGTTGATAATTATTTTTTTTTTCAATAATTTATAATAAATTTATAATAAAGTTAGAATACAGTTAAAAGATATGCAATCTATAACAGATACGAAAAAAATTAATAGAAACAATATTGTGGCAAATTTAGTCAGCTTTAATTTTGCATATAGCAACTTTTTGATTATGGCTAACCGTTTTCGAGATATGAGCCAAAAACCAAAAACCGGGACCTTCTTCATGCCCCCCTGCACCACCAACATCTCTATTGTTCGGGGACTTTTGGTATGTGTACCTTCTAAATAGTCCAAACACAAACCTCAAGTCAAAAATCGAGTGTGAGACGTCGCTTTTTCATCCCTAGATATCAGCTGTTCTTATAATTGCCTTCCTCTCGATGTCTTCTTTCCATATCATCTTTCTGTCTAGTCAAAGCTCTCGGACTCTTATCAGATTTTAAATGAAAATATGATTTAGTTGAAATTTTTAGGGAATCACTTTTTCGTAAAAATCAGAGGTATTTCGACAAGACGCCTTAACTATCGTTGTGTTACTGTTGATAGAGTAGTTCGAAAAGATATCACAATGTATTGTGTTGACCTCATATTTGTAAACAAGGAAATATAAATAATTTAACATGACTAATCTCATTTTCTATTCTAAATACATCGGACAAGAAAGGAACAATTGTAGGAAATACCCATCAAGAACATTGTTCAATTTTTTATTTGGAAAAATAATTATTGCGCAAAATACTGTTTAAAAGTAATGTGACATTTGACATGATATTATATTATTAAATTATACATAATGAAAGTATGTATTACCGTAATTACACTAATCATCCTACTTATTATGCTAATTACACGAAGTCAAATAAGTATATTATCTTATCAAAATAAAATAATTTAAGTTTTAAAATTTTATATTTGGACATTATAATAGTTAACATCCTCAAATTAGTAATACGATCTAAGTACCCTTCTAATTTTCAACGACGACCTTTACGCGAACAGCAAACGCAATCCACTCCAATATGTGTATTGTGTATAATTTAATATTTGCAGAGGGCGAAGTAATTTTTTCCCCAAGACAAGGCATTTTCCATGTTAACTGGAAAACCACCAGCGTCTCATCTCATTTTGAAAAATGGTAATGAACTATCTCCGAAGGTTTTTCAGAAGTCTTTGTATAATTTGTCGTTTTTCGTTAAAGATATCATATCTTTCGATCAACACCACTATCTGGAAAAGCATTTTAGACAAGGCGGAAACCTCGCCTTCGTATAAAAACATTTTCCCATTCGATTTTTTTGCATATTCACGTTCGGGACATGCCCCTGAATAAGGATCAACAGTTTTCCGGACGAAAATCCGGTCCCAATTTGTTTCAACTAATTTTTTTTAAACAAATTGCAAAAATCGGTTTTTTTAACCCGATTTTTTTACGTTTTTTTGGTCATTTTAAACAAAAAAAGGTCTCTTGTCATTTTTTCGTAAAGATGACCGTTTCCGACAATTTAATGTTTGAAAACACGCAAAAAGGCCATTTTCAAGGTTGAAACACAATTTTAAAAAATGAATTTTTTGAGTTCACCAAGCTTCTTATATAATCTTTGACCATCCATTAATAAAATCCTGAAGAGTAACTACAGATTATTTCATTCTAAAGCTTAAATTTTTAATTTCCTTTCTCAGCCGCGGGCGCGCGCACTCGCTGCTGCCGACTGGATTATAGAGTATCTGGTGTATTGTTGTTTTGTTGTTGTATTGGTATTTAGTACAGTATCTAGAGGTTTTTAACTTCGGAATAATGTCATATTGAACGGATTTCGTTAATTTTTGGCAGTATTATAGTAAATGCTTCACAGAAAAGTTTCTATATTGTGCGAGGGCTTGCTAATTTATAGGGGGTGGATGCTACCCTCTCTCAGGGGGTGGCACTTAAAAAATATATATATTTATTGGAGCTGAAATAGAATCAAATTTTAAGTAGAAAAGGTTCTATGCAAAAAATGTTACAGACCAATTACAGAAAGTACAAACTGGGAATTAATTAGATTTTTTGTTTATTGAAGTAAGATTAATAATTTCGGAGATATTTAAGTTTATATTCTTTGGTATCCAAGTGTTTCGAAATTAAATTTAAAGTTTAAAATGCATTTTTTTCTAAAGCAAGTGCTTTAAATGAGCAAAAACATTTGAGCATCTAGGTAATGCTACATCTTAACGAAAAACTGTATTTGAGATAACTTTTTTAAATTGCTAGCTAATTAGAGTAACAAAATGACATTTTTTTATAAAAAAAATATAAATACGCATATTTTTCCGTCATAACTTCTTTATTTCTTATGGTACAGGAACGAGTAAAAAAATAATTTGAAAGTTCAATTAATTGTCTTTAATTTCATTTTTTAGCATGCGTGACATAAGTGTTACAATTTCTGAGATATTTATCATTTAAACTGCATTTGCCGTCTTGTAAACGTTCGGACGCATTTTGTAAACTTTCATATTTCCGAAACTATTAAATCTATGTAAATAAATAAACAAGCGAAATTCATTGTCAGTTTATGAGCTTTATTTTTGGTCTCTACCTATTTTTCAACAAAACTAATATTTATTGAGATATTTGGAAAAGGAAAAAAAAATACGTTTTATCGAAAATACCTTTATAGTTTAAACTGTATTTTTTCCAAAGCAAGTGCTGTATACTCACTCTAAATAATTATCTTATGAACACTTGGATGCCAAAGGACCCCGCAATAATCTTATGGAAATTGGGTTTCGGTCAAATCGTCTGAATTTTGGATATGTTTTAGGTTTCGTCATCCCAAGCAAAAGTCTTAATGGGCACAAAGCTCGAAAATCAATACTTTGGCTGCTACGGAGTTTGAAAGCTCCAAAGCTCCACCACAGATTTATTTATTCCTGCAGTCTTTATAGATTTTTAAATAACTTATTTTTTCGATTTTAATGCCTAGGTTTATGTTTTTGAGGTTGCTGAATTCAAATCCGATGTCAAATTGTCCAAATTGACACTTGACAGTAACTCAGTTACTCAGTTACCTAAAAAGCATAAAGTCATAACAAAAAAATAAGATTTGCACTTTGTTATTGCACTTTGACAGCTAGCTGACAGCCTGTTGACAGCTGCCAATTGTCGAATTATTGTATTCACATCATGTATGAACTGAGTTACCTAAAAAGCATGAACTCATAACATAAAAATAAGATTTGCACTTTGTTAAGGCACTTTGACAGCTAATTGGCAGCTGTCAAGTGTCAATTTCGACAATTTGACATCGGATTTGAATTCAGCAACTTCAAAAATATAAACCTAGACATTAAAATCAAAAAAATAAGTGATTTAAAAATATATAAAGACTGCACGAATAAAGAAATCTGTGGTGGAGCTTTGGAGCTTTCAAGCTTCGTAGCAGCCAAAGTATTGATTTTCGAGCTCTGTGCCCATTGAGACTTTTGCTTGGGATGACGAAACCTAAAACATATCCAAAATTCAGACGATTTGACCGAAACCCAATTTCCATAAGATTATTGCGGGGTCCTGTAAACTTAAATATCTCCGAATTTATTAATCCTATATCAATAAAGAAAAAATATAATTAATTCCCAGTTTGTACTTTCTGTAATTGGTCTGAAAAATGGCATAGAACCTTTTCTTCTTACAATTTGATTCTACTTCAGCTCCAATAAATATATATATATTTTTAAATGCCCCCCCACCTATAAATTAGCATAATATGGAAATTTTTCTGTGAAGCATTTACTATTATACTGCAAAAAATGAACGAAATCCGTTCAATATGACATTATTCCGAACTTTCGCATATTTTTTACCTGTACTGTACTATAACACTGTCTAATAGTTTCAGCAACTCAAGATTTCGTTAACTCTAGAGCAATTTCCTCAGCATATATACCGTAGTTGAGGAGCTTCGTTTCAAAACGCAATTTCTGGTAAAATTCTATTTTAGTATAAACACCGTTTTTCTACGTAGACCAAACGGTCACGACTGGCAAACAAGTTTTTGCACGAATTAATTTATTAGTATATAAATAATCTTAAATCGTCACATAATAATCATCACTTATTATCTTAGCAAAATAAATTTTTTGCTAAAAAGAAATTGCAGTTTGAAAAGAAAGCCGACTTTAATTTCGTTTTGAAAAAAAAAGCAACAGAAATTGCATTTTGAAGAGAAAAAACGTTATATATTTATGTTTTATTATAAAAATGAACATTAGGTAATGAAAAGAAACATCCAACAACCCATTATTTCACACTACTAACTACCAGGATATTAAAGTAAACACTAAATACTAAATTATTCGTACATAAATAAAACTACTGGCAGTGCAGAAAATGCGTTTTGAAAGGAAAATGTAGAAATTGCGATTTAAACTGAAATTTATTTGCAGAAATTGCGTTCTGAAAAGAAACTATACCAAAATGTATATTTATTAGGGTGGCCCATCTTTTTCGAAATCGAAATTTTTTATTTCTCACCCCTGCAAATGGTTCCATTTGAAGAAAAAACAGTCCCCTCAAAATATTATTGAGGCAAATTGAAGGCAAGGGGTGCCGCAGAATGCATTATTATGCAATAATAAAAGTAAATGGAATTATTTACATTCTTTGGTTGATGCATTGTTTTTTTTTTTAATCAGCAACACTTATCTTTAGAATGACTAATCAAGTCATACAAATATCAAAGACATTATCTGTTGTGACTATGACATGTGTCATACTACTGTAAATTCGTAGTCTAAGAAAACTAGACTAGAAGTTTTTGAAATAAAATTCTCGTTTTATCTTTGTGTATTTTATTATGAAACGTTTTTTCATACATAGTACCAAATATTATCCTAAATCTACAAGACATATAGTAATAAAAACAATATTTTTGCACTAGGCCAAAGCATGCGACAGGGTTTCTTTTTTTACATTTGGAAACTGTGATTTATAATCATTTACAACTTGGAGTAAAAACTGTTTTTGGTCTTCATTTTTTGTTAAAATGTCATTATAGTCAGTAATAAGTTTGATTCCTCTCTCAGCGGCATCATTTACAACTTTAATTTTGTTTACAATATTGAAACATCGGGTATAACTTTCATTTTCCCTCCATGTTGTTGGATCATTTTCCAAAAATTCCATAGACAAACCTAATTTTTGAAAAAACTGTTTAGTGTTCTCGCATATGAAGTCCTGAATTTCCTTGTTTTCAACGTCAGTAATGTTACTAATCATAAGTCGTTTAATACCCTCTTGATTTGGTGCTTTCCTATTCAAAGCTTTAACCATTTCTCTTTTAGTGGTAACTGAAATATCGTCATCAAAGAAAGATAAGCCAACATTTACTGAATTAAGGTACCACAAATGGTTCACTATTTTCCTACTTGCGGCTTGAGATATTTCTTTGTCAATATTTTGATAATTAATGAGTTCTTTACAAAAGTCTAAGTCATGAAGCGGTGCTTTACTAGCAAATGACGCTGTAAACTAGGCCTTTACATAAACCTTTACAATAAAGAGACATATATCTTCAATACCTATTTGTTCTTTTTTAGTTAGTTGGAACTGATCTTGGAAAAAAAAATTTTTAGACAGTAAATGGCTTTGGCCATCCAACGAAGGCAGTTTTTAATATTTCAGCTCTTTCTTCGCGGATGCGTTGTCTAGAGCGCTGAAGTGTGTTTCTGCTGATGGACAAAGATGTGGTGTCATGTCCTAGTGCTTCTGCTACTGCCGTCAAAATATGGACTCCATACCTGTCGCTTATTTTGCAAGTATCAAATGCAGCGGCTATTTTTGGTGTGATGATGTTACATGTTCCATACAATCTCCTCTTTTTTGGCTGCGACGGGCCAGGCTGGTCTTGTAACAACTCTTCTTGGGCTTCGATTATTTCATCTTCATTTTCGTTGGAGTCGGCTGAATTACTACTTGATGATGGACAGGTGACTGTTTCCTCTAATCTAGCTTTTTCTTGTTGACTTAGTTGCATTCGTTCGGATAATTTCTGTAATTTCTCCTCGGCTGATTTTTCTTGAGAAGCAAGTTGGTAATCAATACCATGCATAAATCCAGGACGTCCCTTTTTTCTTTGGTTAATTAAAAACTGCTTATCTTCATCTATTTTCATCAACTCCAATGCATTTGCATGAGAAATGTCAAAAAGATCGTCCAATTTTTCAACGAAATTTTTTTCTTTACCTCCCGCACTGGCCCTTTTAGCCGATTTTTGTAAGTTCCTCCACTCTGCATAAAGTTTATCTAGTTGTTTAATACAATGAAAATCTTGACGTGTCGGAATGCGAGCTTTATCCTAAAAAACTGGCACTTCTTTTATTGTTAATTTAGCACTTTCATGTACACTTAGCTTCACTTCACGAATGTTATAAAAGAGCACTTGTAATACTTGTCTATTAGACGGCAATTTATTGCCAATGATTTGTGACGAATAGTGTCCAACTAAGTAAATGAAAGTATCCTTTCGTAAGGATCTAACATCGTTAAATATTTTTTCAAAAAGGAACGTATGCTAGAACTTATAATGTCACCACTGTAAAACACAATTGCAAACTGACATAAAAACCTACCGTAGGTGCATTATATTTCTAAACTTCCCAAACAAATAATTTCTAGGAAATAATTACACCAATAAAACATTATGAGAAAAGAGGTAGACATTTGTATTTTAAGTAAAATTTAAGTGTATTACCCTAATAAAATCTTAGCTACAAATTTCTACCTGAATGCGGCACGGGTTACCGTTCACCGAATTATCTGAAACTGTGACATACATTATTCCTAGTATAATAGTATATTTTCGTGGGGTGAGACTTAAAAAATACGCAAAAAAAATTCACCCCCTATAGAGATGGGCCACCCTAAATTATTTATACAGCGCAAAAATTGCGTCTTGAAAAGTTTTATCGCGTTAATCAGAGCTTTCAACCTATATATCGCAATGGCAAGTCAATAGCGAAATTTTTGTAGAAATTGCGTTTTGAAACGAAGCTCCTCAATTAATAGACGAGTGTATATGTGCAAAATGACTGTCTAAGTTAACTCTACTTCCCATTTGCCATAATACGAAGCAATGTGTAGCTAATTCTTTCAATAAAAAATCAGTTTGAATGCTCAAGGTAAAATGGGCGTCAAAATTATTTTGCTGAATGCTCATATTATTAATTTTTACAAGAAGACTTTGGTTGATTTCATTAGCAGAAAAAACAATAATTCGGTTTTTGAATTATTTAATAAGCCATATTGGTAGTAGAAAATGTCATCATATTATTTACGGCAACATTGCATATAAACTGAGTTCAGCCTTACTTGGTGCAGAGACAGCAGTAGATGTGTCATCAGCAAATAGAGACACAAATGCATTATCAAAACGATCAACAATGACGTTTATGAATATTATAAAGAGCAATGGTCCCAGTACACTCCCTTGGGGGACGCCCATGGTCACCAAGCTAGTATCAGATTCATGAACAACACCGCTGTTCCCTACAACAACTTCCTGTGTCCTAAGCATCAGATATGATTTTAGCCAGTTTAAAGCAGTATTTTTTATTCCATATTTATCTAGTCTCGTTAATTACAACTTCAGATTTACTGTATCAAAGGCACGTTTTAAATAAAGAAATATGCATGCAGTATTATTCTTTGAGTCGCGGTTATTTAAAATAAAATTATATAATGACAGAACAGTATGCTGGGTAGAAAGGCCTTTCTTAAACCCAAATTGTCTCCCGGTTAGTACGTTTTCATCTTCTAAATAAACTATAAGTCTACCATGAAGATTTTTCAAAGATTTTTGAAAAGCCTGATAAGCCCCTATAATTTTATATTAAATTTGTGTGACCTTTTTTGTGGATCGGTATTATCACAGATTTTTTTAATATCGTTGGATTTCCCAACTCAACCACGATATTGGGGGGGCTCCAATATAAATGTTATTTGCGTAAACAAAAATGTACATATAAAACAGCATTTTTGTTTGCTCACACGATACCCCGCCCTCATAACTGTTTTAGTGAGTTTTGGCGATAAATTACGTTCAAACAGTACATATATTTGAAAGCCGATTGCCACTAAAACTTTAGACAGTCACCGACGGTGCGCTAGTTACAATTTTTTTACGTTGTTTATCTCTTATTGCAATATGCATTAAATAAGGGAGATGCATTTCGCAGACCTTGAATTAATTCGACAGCCGTCACTAACCGAGTCAATGTCAATATTACAGATACTATCAGGTCAGAAGATCTCAACCAGTTTTATTTAAGTTTTTTTTTCCAAAACTATGGGCTTTAGACCCTATGTTATGTAAGGTTTTTTGTTTGTCTGATTGCTCCCCACTACCAGTTTTTTTAATGACGTGGAACTAATTACACCCTGTATTTAACTGTTGATGAAATAGCACGTGTGGCTAATTTAGAATCACCGCTAATTTATAATTTCACACTCATAGGTTATTTACTATAATTTAGAATCATTTTGAATATGTTGTTTTAATATGCATGAAGGTTCTATTATTTCTTGTTCTGTTTGTTTTTATGACAATATTATTTTATTACTTTGTCCTATAGTTGTTTTTATGCTGTTGGACAAATAGATGATTATTATTATTATTATTATATTCGATATTTTAAGTGACTAATAATTTAAAAATGGAAGGTACATAATAAGCATATAGTATAAACACTTGATATTTGCATTTAACTACTTTGATTTAATTGTTGTTTGCAATAATTATGTGCCGACAAATGTAAAAGACAAATAAACAAGTAATCACTAGTCACAAACTAATTACTCTTTTTGCATCTTCTCAACCTTGCGTTTTTATCGATTATTTTTAATTATAACGAAATAAAAAATAACATTAATCGATTACAATAATTTTATTGTGGTTCAATTATAAATAATTAAGTTTAAGAAATAATTATGTTATTTGTTATTTTATCCACGACCACTATATTAGGAAGGTATAATACGTCTATTCTCCGTGGATTAAAGACCCTTTAATGGACTAGTGGATTAGAATTCATAATACCACGCTTCGATTTTATAGAATTTTATTTAGAAGTATTATTCATATTAACATTAACATTCCTCTTAGGCCAGGAAACGAAGACATTAATTCGGAAATAAATAGTGCTCAACGGATTATTATCCCTTAGGAGTAACATACCAAAAGTCCCCAACCGTGGGCCTCGTGCGTTAGGCGGGAGGGGGGTGGAAAGGGTCGGTTTGTAGGTTTCTCGTTATTATCTCGAAAACTAAACATCCTAGCGAAAAGGTCATTCTATACAAAATGAAAGTAAATTAAATTGTCTATAAAAGATATCTTATTCATTTTTCGCTAGGAGCACTAGTTAAGAGCGTACGTGAGTTTGAAAATGCGAATAGCTGGAAAAACTGTGTATTGTGGTAGGTAATGCTTAACAAGTAGAAAATTTTATATTACAAGTATTTACAAAGCTATATTAAGTAATTGTATCATCATCATCGTCGTCGCCATTGATGCTGACGATTGGAGGGCCGTTGGTACACGAAGCGCGGCAACTGCTGCATACAAGCGAGCAGGGTATGCCTGCTTTGCGGCACCCGCAACGGCCCCCGCAACCAGTTGTGCATCCGTAAAATATGTTATTTAGGACAGAAACTGAGTCCGTGCTTGTAACGGGGGTAAGGAAGCCATCCCCAAGCAGTTGGCTCCTGCTGCTGATCTCCATATAGCCATTGCTGAATCTGCAAACAATAATTCGTCCTTTGTAGTTTAAAAAAATGTGATACAATCTTATCTAAGCACAATACAAAACAAGTTAATGTAAACAAGCATATATTGATATAAACCTGCAAATGAACTCTAAGGGAGTGTTGGCGAGCAGCCCCTCTGGTGGGTGGAAGTGCTGCAAAATCAGATGTTGTCTTTGTCGAGGCTTTAACAAAGGCCTGGTGTCGTATCCGGTTCAGGTCTGCTCCTTGTGGGGAATGGTACAATGCCAAAAAAAAGCTGCTCTCCTGCATCAGCTACCAGGTCCTGGGTTGCTGAGGGAGCACAGAAGACTTTGTAGCTTTCTGTGACCTGCTCCTCGGCCTTCAAAAATACTTTCACCACACCTCCCTTGCTCTTGTGAATAGCGGAGGTAGTATCACAACCGCTGAACGAATGGAGCAACAGAATAGTCTTCGCAAATGGCTCCATTCGTTCAGCGGTTGTGATACTACATCCGTTATTCACAACAAGGGCAAGGGAAGACCGAAGAGCAGGTCACAGACATCTACAAAGTCTTCTCAGCAACACAGGATATGGTAGCTGATGCAGGAGAGCAGCTTTTTTTTTTCATTGTACCAGGCCCAACAAGGAGCAGACCCGAACCGGGTACGACACCAGGCCTTTGTTAAAGCCTCGACAAGCAGCACTTCCACCCACCAGAGGGGCTGCTCGCCAACACTCCCTTAGAGTTCATTTGCAGGTTGTATCAATATATGCTTGTTTTGTATTCTGCTTAGACAAGATTGTGTCACATTTTTTTAAACTACAAAGGACGAATTATTGCTTGCAGATTCAGCAATGGCTATATGGAGATCTCCAGCAGGAGCCAACTGCTTGGGGATGGATGAGGGGGTCGGATGGCTTCCTTACCCCCGTCACAAGCATGAACTCGCCAGAATCCGTCCTAAATAACATATTTTGCGGGTGCACAACTGATTGCGGGGGCCGTTGCGAGTGCCGCAAAGCAGGCATACCCTGCTCGCTTGTGTGGAGCAGTGTGTACCAACGGCCCTCCAATCGTCAGCATCAACGGCGACGACGATGATGATGATCTTGTCGATGAACTAGACCAATTACTTAATATGGCCTTGTAAATACTTGTAATATAATATTTTCTTCTTGTTAAGCATTACCTCCCACAATACACAGTTTTTCCAGCTATTCGCATTTTCAAACTCACGTACGCTATTAACTACTGCTCCTAGCGAAAAAATGAATAAGATATTTTTTATAGACAATTTAATTTACTTTTATTTCGTATAGAATGACCTTTTCGCTAGGATGCTTAGTTTTCGAAATAATAACGAAAAACCTACAAATCGACCCTGTCCACCCCCTCCCACCTAACGCAAGAGGCCCACGGCTGGGGACTTTTGGTATGTTACTCCTAAAGGTCAACTCTACAACTTAAAATAATAATCCGTTGAGCACTATTTATTTCCGAATTGGGGGATTTTTCGGTCTTCGTTTTCTGTACTATCTACCGTAGTCGATTTCCAACCACCGTGACGCTTAACAGTGGTAATATCGCCCCCAGCATTGGCCAACAATGTTGCCGAAGAACGCCTTATTCCATGTCCGGTAAAATTTTCTGGATCAAGGAGCCCAAGAAATGAAGCCACGTTTGAAAAAGTTTTCTAAGTTGTGTTGATATCTACATGTTGTGTAGTACATTTTCCAGCCACATATCGTAAGAAAAATCTCCCATCGGCAGTTTAGGTCGCAAATTGATGAATTTTCGACACATTTCTACAGCATTGACTAAAAAAGCTTCTTCCTTGACCGTGAAACTTCTTGAAATGTTAGTTTTCGTATCTGGAATGAGTACGTACGGGTAACTACCTTTGTCTTGAACGTGGCTGATATCCAAAAAGGTTAATTCATTACACCGACAAGCTGACAAGCTGACAAGCACCTGCAACTCCCATGATCGTGGCAACCTGTAATGAGTTCAAAATAAAAAGCTCAATATATAAATAACTGAAATATTGACATCGTGTATTTCCCATCTTAACTTGTAAATATTCCTCATCCGGTGCTTCTTTCAAACATTTTTTGATTTGGTTTCTCTCTAGTATCTTTGCCTTCCTTGGCTTATAATTTCTTGATTCGGCTTTTAAATATGAAGTAAGTTTACCATACTTTGAAATATCAATACCTTTGTGCACTTTTAACGTTGATTTTAACATGGAATACTTTGTCCACACTGAAAAGGAAGCAAACCGTTTCTCCACATTGAAAAAGTAGGACAGTAGCTCCTCTTCTGTAATTACTCCTTCTCTATGCCCCTTTTTTTCACCAGTTGTCGAATTCCACCAATTCCTTCTCGTATACACTTTCGCTTTTCGCTGGTAATAGACGTAATGCTGCTTCTTGAGCTTCTTGCATGATTTCAGCCGGAATGAAGAAATTCTCAGCATTATCACTCATTTTTTCTGTCGATTTTTCAAATTTTTTCACTTTTGTCAACTAATAAACAAACTCATGTCATAGAAACGATTCAAAGACCTTCTATTTTTTTGCCAAAATCAAAAGATTCTTAGTCAAAATCTGACATTTTTCAAAATCAGATTTTTCACCTGCTCTCATACGCTTTCACGCTCCTAATGTGGCCGTGGTCGTGGATAAAACGTTGAATTACATTCGGGAATTAATAGCCTTTAATCCCCTTATATAATTAATAACTTTTTAATTATAATTTCTAATGGAGTAAAATTAATATTTGTAGGGAATTGTTTTACAATAGCAATTTTTTTGCTGAAACTTGTCGGGAACATAACAAGGAGTATAGCAAAAGGTTTTGGATTAAATATTTGTCCCCCAAGTCATCTGTTTAAACAAAAGAATATTGAAAATTGTCTTTTTTCGCAGTTTTTTTTAAATATCTCTGGTTGTATAGCTCGTATCGCAATGAATAAAAAAAGAGGTTGTTTATAGTAAACAACCGCAACCTTTTTGGTTAATTTGTTAAGTTGAAATAAATAAGAACAATAAAGAGTAGCCATTTTTAAACAATTGATGATAACTTAAACAATAATGTAACTATTTTGACGAAATTTTAGGAAACGGTGCTTCTAGTTGAGTCAAATCGTCATACCAAATTTCAACGCCTAAAAAACAAAAGCAAAGTGGAAAATTGAATCCTCGATTGTGTAAATGCATCAGGTCGCACGGCAAAATTTTGTTTTCAGATTGTATCTGATGTTATCTTCTTTTCAATGACATTAACAATATTTTTTTAAATTTTTAATTTTTGCCATTAACAACGAAGGTAAAGTACTTTTTCTGACGCTGTGAGCGACAGAAAAAGTACTTTACCTCCGTTGTTAATGGCAACGCATAGCCGTCTAAAACACAGAAGACCTATAGGTCTTCTGTGTCGAAAATGTCAAACTTTAACGTCGTGAATTGAGTTAAGAAATGTCATGTTTTTCTGATTATCTTTCAGCTCCAATGATTTTGTTTTTTTTTCTTGGGGCCACCTCCTGAAAAGGGGCTTTCACTCCCTATAAATTAGCAAGCCTCCTCATAAAATAGAAACTTATTTCTCTACGGAAAATAAGAAGAAAAGTTCATATTAATAAGAGTTCTCAAGTTCTTTTGTATCGAGATAGAGACTGCTGAAAGAAAAATTACATAACAAAAAAACATCGATGTATACTTGTATACAACAGCACCATGGGGATGCCACAGATAATCCTGCGCGATATTTAAAACGATTTTTTTTTCATTAGTCGTACAGAGCAACCGCCTTGGGCTCCACGATGCATTTACTATTACGTTGCCAAAAATGAAGGAAATCTAATTCATATGACAGTATTTCCAAGTTAAAGTCAGGGCCGCGTCAAGCCCTTTGAGCGCCGTCGTGCAAATACGAATATGCACCCTTCAGTAACATATCTAAAATTCAGCTGAAAGGGAGGCTGAGGAAAAAAGTATCTCAAATACTTTTGGAAAACATCACGCTAAACAATTGAATATAAAAATTTAAAATTATCCAGTTCATGCCAGGGCTGGATTAAGGATTGGCGCCCCTTTAGGCAAATGAAGTATATGCGTTCTCTTTTTACAGGGGTTAGAGGATTCCAAAATGCGCCCCAGGCGAAATTTTCGAATTTTTCAATTTAACTTAAAATTATATTGTGTTCGAAAAGTAGATTTCGTGGGCGCAAAACATAACAATATAAAATACCATTAAAAAATATTTTATTATAAAAATGTTTATTTATTGAACAACAACTTTACAGGCGAAGCCCAATTACAAATTTGTAAAGAGAACATGATTTACATGAGATTAAATAGTACAAACAACATGTGAGAACAACAAACAGAGATTTACAAAGAATAAAAGAAACAAAATACACATACATATATAAAACCTTACATAACATACAATCACGTATAGTGAACATAGTAGGTATCGCTTAACAGTTACAATAACAACTAAGTATATACAGAGTAAAAAGGTAAAAATTTAAGATTTAAATAAGTAATAAGGCGTTATGCAACTTAAATTTCGTTAAGAGTGATTGATTTAACATTCTTTATATAATTGTCAGGGCTAAGGGTAAATAAATCAAATATCGAGTGGGCAAGATTACCTAATATACATAGTCTTACTAGAGGGCTGGATAGGTACATATTCGTTTTAAGCTGTGGAATATAAAAAAGGTCAAAATTTCTACCTATTCGGTTTGGTACATTAAATGGCAATTTTGATAAAAATTCGGAGTTATCAGAGAGGTGATTTAGAAGTTTATAAATATAGACTAACGAGGCATGAACACGTCTTAGCTCAAGAGGTTCGTAGTCATATCTAAGCAACAGTTCATTATAGTGAGCAAAATGATCATACAAATGAGTTTCTTTATATAGAAGATACTTAAGGAATTTTCTTTGTGTACTCTCTATAAGATCAATAGAATTGCGATAGAACGGTGACCAAATGATTTGACAATAATCAAGGTTAGACCTTACAAGGCTATTATATAATACTTTGATACACTCTATATTAGTAAAGTCTCTAGTATTTCTAACGAGGAAACCCAGTTTTTTTAGACTAGCATTACTTATTTGTCTTATATAGCTATTAAAAGATAAGGTTTTGTCAAAAAGAACACCTAGATCTTTATACTCTTTAACACGGGGAAGTTCAGTATTATCAATAGTATAGGGGAAATCTATGGTTTGATTTTTGTTGGAAAACGTCATTGCTACATACTTTTTAATGTTGAGATCAAGTTTGAAGTCATTGCACCACGTAGAAATATTGCTTAGATCTTGCTGCAAAAGAATACAGTCGTTAGTATTTTCGATTCTACGGTATAGCTTGCAGTCATCTGCAAAAAGAAGGCAAGTTGAGTGACACAAAACATTAGGCAAGTCATTAATACAAATGAGAAATAGCATCGGGCCTAAATTGCTTCCTTGTAATACGCCGGAACTGATTTCAAAATTTGATGACTCTTAGCCATTTAAACCGATATAAACTTGTCTCCTATACAGATAAGAACATAGCAGACAGATGATGTCAGAATTTATTTCGTAATTTTTCAGTTTAGCAATGAGAGTCTGATGATCCAGCCTGTCAAAAGCTTTAGCCATATCCGTGTAAATAACATCCAGCTGTATATTATCTTCAATGGCAATTTTGGCATCTTAAACAAGATTTAATAAATTAGTGTTAGTGGATTTTGCAGGTAAAAAACCATGTTGAGAAACGGCAATCACTGGTTTAACTGAACTATAAATAATGTCGTAGATAACCATCTCAAATAACTTGGAAAATGCACATAGAATAATGATTGGCCGGTAATTTGTTATATTTTTTTTATCGGCAGATTTATGTATTGGCAGCAGCCGTCCTACCTTCCATTTAGAAGGATAATAGGCATTTTTTAGGGTCAAATTAAATATAATACTTAGTGGTTCTAACAAGAGCTCTGCACAAACCTTTACCAGGTACGCCGGTAAGCCATCAGGCCCTGCGGCCCTTTTAGGTTTTAACTTTTTAGCAGCCCTACTTATATCTTCATAGGTTATCACTATGCTGGGGAATGTATTCGATTTTTCAACAGGGCATTCAAGCGTCTCAGGTAAGTATACTGAGCCAAAATATTTAGAGAAACCCTCCGTTATATCTTGCCCGCCTTTAAAAGTATGTTCATTGCATGACATTTCATTAGCAAAATTGGTGTGCTCAGCTTTTGTGTGCAGAAATGACCAAAATTGTTTAGGGTTTACAATTAAGTTATTTTGAACTTGAACTACGTAATGCTGGTATGCTAGTCTGATTTGTCTTTTTAATTCAAATTTAATTTCTACTAGATGTGGGTTTAATAAGTGATTGCCTTTCCTAATTTGTTTCCTGTACCATTCTTTTTCCTTTATTAATTTTATAATAACACTATTGTACCAGACCGGATACTTCGAAGGTTTTGGAGAGTGCTTAGGGACACTAACGTCCAGGACTGAATATATTTTATCGTAAAAGTTTGTAACAAGATTATCCACTGTGGTGAAATTATGTAGGAAGGACCAGTCCACGCCCAACAATAAGTTATACATGGATAAAAAATCCGCTTTCTTAAAGTTATAAGACCGCTGAGGAGCTCTTTTTACTCCTTTATTGATCAGCTTACCATCAAATTTTGCGACGATACTGGGGTGATGAATATCTTCCCTAGTAATAGGATCACTGCACTTTTTCACCTGTAAGACTAAATTACTCAGAACTAGGTCAAGAATTACTAGATTTTTGTTTAAGACTAGATTATATTGAGTTAAGTTTCCAATTAACGCTAAATGTTCTAACAATTGCTTTTTAGGGTTCATGACATCAATATTATTGTACTTCGGTAGGTTGAAATCACCCACTATGATTACATCATTCGTTAAGACGAGGTTTTCTAATGACTGACACACAGGTTCATAGATGGAATATGAACTGCCAGGGGGAATATAGATACAGCAAATGTAACAAACTTTGTGTTTTAATTTTAATTTTAATTTTATACAAACCCCTTCGATATTTTTTGGAAAAACATCAATTTGGTCGGCTATAAGATTAGAGTTTGTGGCAATTAAGGCACCCCCACCCCCTAATTTATTAGATGAGTGTTTACTGCGGTCACAGCGAAAAACATTAAATTTTGAATGAAAAAGCTCTAGGCTGTTGATAGTACTGTCTAGACTGATTTCCGTAAGTGCAATGATGTCAAAGTCGCAAGCAATAGTATTTAAATAGACCTCATTAAGTTTCCCCCTTATACTATCAATATTTTGATAATATAAAAAAGTAGCAGTCTTGTTGGCATAGGGCTCATTCAGAGACAAAGGATTTGTTTCACATAGAATATTACCAGATATTGCAGTATTTATACTTTCATCTGAATGAAAATTCATTATAAACATTAAATATAAAAATAATATATTGAAAAACTTATATTCTTTTTCGTGACTTCTTGCTTGCGAACTCCGCTATAATATAATCATATAAATAATTCTGTAAAGTGTTGCTACAGAACAGAGGTAATAAATGTGACAATTCTATCTAAATAAAATAACCAAATAACAAATAAATAATTTCCTTGTATATTTTATTTTCCAACAGATCAATGGTAAACGATAAACGTCGCCCGTCGGCCTTTGGGAGATAAGATTAGTTAGTTTTGAAGTGCTGGAGCGCCCCCTCACCTTAGGCAATTGCCTAGGTTGTCTATTGGATAATCCTGCCTTGGTTCATGCTATATTGCAACTGAAAGTTTATTTTTTTTTTAATTTTAAATTTCAAAACTCGCGGCGCCTTACGGCTCCTTAAGTTACGTAGCGCCGTCGTGCGCCGCACGACTTGCCCTTACCCAGTAAACCCACACATGTTAAAAAAACGTTTGAAATGACGACAATCGAGCGTTACATAAACGTAACTAATATTCGTTGAATAAACGCAAAAATGTCGCCGAGATCCACGGAGTTTTCCACTCTTAAATAGATTACTAATCAACATTAGTTAATTACGTGTTTTCCACCAATAATAAAAATGGTAAAATACTTAATTAAAGTATTTTAACGTTTTTATTATTGGTGGAAAACACGTAATATTATTTACTTGTTTTATAGTAAAGTAACATACATCAGAAAGACATTTTAGAATCACTTTATGTAAACGTGAATAATATTCGTTGAATAAACGCAAAAATGTCGCCGAGATCCACGGAGTTTTACATTAATAAATAGACCACTAATCAACGGTCGTTAATTAAGCTGTTTTAACGTTTTCATTATTGGTAAAAAACACGTAATATCATTTACCTGTTTTATAGTAAACCAATATACGTTGTAAAAACATTTTAAAATCACTTTATATAAACGTGAATAATAATCGTCGAATAAACGCAAAAATGTCGCCAAGGTCCACGGAGTTTTCCACTACCCACTGGGCACACATTTTGATCGACTTTTTCCAACATATGATGGGTT
Organism: Rutpela maculata; assembly: GCA_936432065.2. Taxonomy (NCBI): domain Eukaryota; kingdom Metazoa; phylum Arthropoda; class Insecta; order Coleoptera; family Cerambycidae; genus Rutpela; species Rutpela maculata. Next base: position 39,269,917 of record OW386292.2, read on the forward strand.
ACAGGATGAGCCATATTCTAGACAATTAATAGTTGAAGCACCCACTGGTTTTATCATAAAACGAGTTAAAACCTATTAAACAGATAGCATAAAATATTTATGCTATCTCGGTTTGTATGTGGCGCTATCTAGAAATAGTTTCTACAAACTACGTGGTAAGCAAGCAAATTATGCATTAATATAAATGAGTAGAAAAACGTTAAAAAAACATCGTCATCTACCATTTATTTCATCTGTAGATTTAGAATTTTAATAAGTTGAGAGCATCAATTATTTTAACGTTCTATAAAAACGTTTTTTCCTTTAAATAAAATATATTATATTAATGCAATAAAACACGTTAAATTTTTTCGTTTCACAAACGTTACATTTAGCGGGTTGTTACAAGTTCTCATTTTATGAACGTGTATTATACGTTAATATATCAGTAAAATAAACGTTTTGATCCAAACGTTTTATTTCAGTAATCTCTTCCACTACTGGTTGGGAATGTATGTAAGAGTAACGTATTTTATAGGTTTTATTTAAATATAATATTTTACAACCGAATTTTATGCGTTGATATAGATTCGTAGAAAAACGTTTAAAACACGTAACTTTCTACCATCTATTTCACCTGTGGATTTAAAATTCCCTTGCATTTAGTAAGTTGAAACCAACAGATGTTATTTTAACGTTGTAAAAGATACGTTTTATTGTTCTTTAAATAAAACGTTTGAATCGCCATATTAAATATATGTAATAAAAAATGTTAAACTGGTTCGTTTCGCAAACGTTAAAACTCCTTACATTATAAACGTGTTTTATACGTTATTACATATTTGTGAAAAAAACGAACTTACTAAAACGTTTCATTCCAGTATTTTCTTCTACTAGTGGTTAAAATTGCATGTTGTAGTAACGTATTTTAATCATATTTAAACGTTGAAATTTTCAACCAAATGTGACGTTGAAAATTTCAACGTAAAAAGTTTAATCAACGACTACGATGTTTTAAAAACGTTTATTAAACATACGTGTGCCCATTGGGTATTAAATGGACTACTAATCAACGTTAGATAATTAAAATAAACCGCCTATAATCAATATATGGTTGATTTTCTTTATTATATCAATGTTTCTTCATCGTCAAATATTGTCCCTTTTTTACGTTTTAATATTATGTTTAATAAATGTTTATTAAATAATATCTAATAACGGATAGTTGTAAAAAGAGTCTAGGACATGTGAGAATGAACGTCGCTTTTATAAGCGAGTTTAACGTATCATAACTACGTTAATAATTACTATATGTTAATATGTGGATATAAATCAGACACAAAGTACATATTGCTCAACGTCATATTGATCTGAAATATAAACGTTTTAAAAACACGTTGAATTAAACTTACGACTAAACCTAATAGTTAATAGATTTTCTTAGATCAACGTTTAATTGACGTCGAATTTAAACGATAAAATTTGCTTAGTACATCAATGTTGTGTCAACGCAGTTTTGTTGCTCTTTTTCATCGTCATAATACTACGTTTATCGGATATAAAATAAACCACCTGTAATCAATATATGGTTGATTTTCTCTATTATATCAATGTTTCTTCATCGTCAAATAATATGCATTTTTTACGTCATAATATTACGTTTAATAAATGTTTATTAAATAATATGTAACAACAGAGAGTTGGAAAACAGGTCGAGGATATCTGAACATCAACGTCGCTTTTATAAGTGAATTTAGCGTATCATAACTACGTTGAAAAAATATTGTAATTAAACTATTGGTTACAATATTCATTATATTAACGTTATATTAACGTCGAAAAACAAACGTCTATTTATGACCAAAAATCAACGTTGACTTTTTCAACTACTAATGTTATATCAACGCTTGCAACGTTATATCGACATTTAATAAACGTAGGTGTGTTTACTGGATATGGACAGCGCGGCCCTGCCTCTAGTTACTGTACTATTAAAGTATTGGAATATTCAAAATACGATTACTTTATATATAAAGTTGACTACACACTTGTTAAGCGTATAAAAAATGTCTCCGTCTTTGGCGGTGCGGTGCGGCGTGTTTGATGGTCAAAGGCGCCGACATTTTTTGAGTGCTTAGTAGACCTGAAGACAACTATACCTATAATACCCTTATTTCTAATTTAAAAAACTGTCATATAAAATACTTACTTACTTTGCTTTAAAAATTATAGGTATAGGGTGTGTCCTTGCTACCATTAAACTGAATTTAAGTAAATTTTTCAAAGACGTCTGGTTAAACATTTTGGAGGAGTCAACCTCGACCCTGACCGTCGCGTTTCATTTTCGGGTTCTATTTTATCATCAAATATAAACGACCTGATACCTAGAATTTTATACCCGTAAAATATTAACACAACAGCTTTTATTTTGCTCTATTTAAATGTTGCTGGAATTATAAAATATTAAATTATGTAAAGTGTTTATATAAATAAAACAGTTCCGGTAGATCTCGGAAAAACGGTGAATATGACGTCAAGAATTACTATTTACATGCATAGATGTTAGTCTCGAGGACGTGATAAAATAAATAAAATAGCTCAAATACGTCATATATACATTAATTTATACCACGAATTTTATAATAGTTCTGTTGAAACTATATTTTCACATGACAGTACATTTTTTGGCTATATTATTTGATTCCTCCAGGATATTTATTTAATTTAACCAGGATTAAACAATTTTGAAGGACATCTAAGCTATTAGCAGCAATATAAGGATTATTCGTTCACTATTAGATCAACTAAATTTACAACTACTGACAATCGTGAAAACGCGATGTTTTTTATTATTTATTCGCAATCATACAGAAATAATCAAATTGTCTTACATATCAAAAGTTGGAAAGTATGACATTTCTACTTCATTCGACAACTGAACTGAAATGTGACATTTCAGGTTGGAAAGCCACTTTCTTACCAGTTTTTGGGTTGGAAATGAACACTTGCCAAACTGTATTTGTATATTTTATGTGCCTTTGCACTTTTTTCTGGTAATAAATTTTCTGTTGCTCACTCCTCAACTTCCCTAAGTTCAGGCGGAGTACATCCCATTCCACTATCGGTATTATTATCCTGCATTTTCTATAAATAGAGGCAAGGGACAAACACAAACGACGCGACGTTACTTTGACATTTGTCGTCTGACAAGAATTTTTTGTTCATTGTTTGCTTAATAAAAACATAAAATGCTATTTAAAAATTTAGTAAACGATTTTTTTGGCTCTTTGTTATTTAATGGAAATTATTGTGAATAGTATACAAATCTTGGTGGAAAGTTTCATTGCTGTCTCGAGAATTAGTTGACCTCTACCTCTCGCACCTCTCGACAACCAGTGGCGGTCTGACCAGGTCGGCGAGTCGGCAAATGCCGACTGGGCCTTTTGCTTTTTGAGTACGTATGCGTTTATACACATCCGAAGCAAAAACATTCAAATCGCTGACGAACTCGGGCCCCCGTGCTTAATAATTGATGAGCGGGGGGGGAGAAATTTGAAAAAAAAATCTCTGCCGGGCCCTCGCTACGGGCCCATCGGAAACCAACGGCCCCTCTCGGAAGCCCGGGCCCCTAAACTCAGTACCCAATAGACCCCCCACACGGGGGACCTGGACGAACTGCGTTTGAATGTTTATTTATTACTTCCACGTCCAGTGGAAGTATAGTAACAACAAAAAAATTTTTTAAAATTTTTATTGTCCAAATAGGCTTAAAATGTCATGAAACGTCGAGATTTTAAGTTTCAGCGAAAAAAAAATTTCTGTCTGTCTGTCGGTCTGTCTGTCGGTCTGTCTGTCGGTCTGTCTGTCGGTCTGTCTGTAACTTTTTTTGTGCGCACGTTTACTCTGGAACCGTTTAAGATATTGACTTGAAATTTGGTACACATATGTACTTTAACGAGATCTAGAACTAGATTATATTTTCATCTAGTTCCGTCGAAGGGTTGGGGGTAAATTGGGGAAAATTTGAGGTAAATAGGTCAATCAAGCAGGTAAGAGTCCATAAAATTGGTATTTAGTATATACAAGAGAAGCCAAGGTCTCAAAAAAATGTTTGGCATTAGCCACCCCCATTACCACCCCCACCCCCTTATTAAAGGGGATGAAAAAAAATTGTGATTTAGTGTTTGTACAGGAACCAGAAACCTCAAAATATTTTTTTACTTCATCCACCCCCCACTATCACCCCCCTATCACCACCCCCCACCCCCTCTACCGATGTGGGGTATCGTTTTATGGGTTTTTGGGGTAGAGGATTTCAAATATTATATTATTAAAGTTCCATAAACAATTATTTTCACATACAAAGTTTTTTCGTTGTGAGTGACTTGGATAGAGAATCTGGATGTGGAAGTAGTGATTCCTTGGGCAGCGGTTTTTTTTTAAATTTTGGCATATGTTGTGAGCTGGTAAGTGTGAGTACTTTTGGCTTCTTTTGGCCGTTCCGCCGGCTAAGAAGTAACATGACTCAAGACTTTCTGGAGCCATTGATGTTAACAAGCATTGAAGCAGAAATGATTCCAATACCGATGATATTTTAAACACGATAGCGCAATCGTCTGAAGAATTGACAGCTATACTAATTTAATTTCTAATTCTCGTTTACGTTCTGTTCTCATAGTTTTAGTTTTCTATTCTAGTTTGAGATTCGTTAAATTGTTCTTTGTTCCTGATACTCCTGATAGTATTTGTTTTTTTATAAAGGTTTTTATTTTTTATGTTTATGAGTTTGTTTTTTTATTTTAATAAATAAATCATTCTGCAGTTTTAAAGAACCTATGATTTAATTTATCCTTAAACCGGTCCTTAAACATTGTAATAAAACAAAATGATTTATTGGACATTAAAGTTTAGTACAAAATTCCCATCCCCCGAATAAATGGCCGGCGCAAGGCTCAAAAAATCCCCCCCGCGATAAAAAAAATTCTTGCTTGCTTCCCTTGTAAAATGCCAACTAAGCCCTAGACGCCCAGACCGCCACTGTCGACAACAATAAAAGAAACACTTTCCACCTCGGTATGTAATATACTATTACATTTTGCTTTAATCCAACGATTAAGCTATCTATTGATCAAAGGTTGGACATTTTGAAAGGATTTAAAACATGAACTAAACCAAATAAAAAATGTCAAAACCAACAATTACGTCTCCAGGAAAAGGATGCAGAACAAAAAAATGAAATTTTTAAAGTAAGAACAGGACGCAAAAATGGAAATATTAGAATTAGAAAAAAGACTTGATAGTATATTTTTTGGCTACATTATTTGATTCCTCTGAGATATCTATTTAATTTAACCAGTAGTCCAATTAGTAAGCCAGAAAAAAGGGTAAAATGTGGAAAAGTGGTGGAACAGCACCGATTTGAGAAATTCCTTTTTTCACATGTTCCCTAGATCCCCAGGAACATTCATCAGCATTAACTCCGAAGATGAGAAAGTTAGGGGAGCCCCAAAAAGTAGCTGTCTTAAAAAAATTTATAAAATTAATATTTCGCCTCGGAAAGGTTTTTGAGTCACTGATCACGAATACGAGGTCTAAATTGAGGAATTCCATATTCCAGTATGGAATTCGTGCCATTTTTTGATGAAAATTCCACTTTTTCGGGCGAAATTTAAATATGAATATTGTGTTGCGGAAGTGTGCTCTAGGAGGTTTTTTGGCTCGCTGATCACGAATCCGAGGTCCAAATTGAGGAATTCCATATTCCAGAATGGAGTTCGTGGCATTTATTGACGAAAATTCCACTTTTTCGGGCGGAAATTTAAATATGAATATTGTGCTTCGGGGTTTTTGGGTCGCTGATCACGATTCCTAGATCCAAATTGAAAAATTCCATATTCCAATTTGGAATTCGTGCCATTTTTTTAATGAAAATTCCACTTTTTCGGGCGGAAATTTAAATATGAATATTGTGCTGTGGAAGTGTGCTTTAGGGGTTTTTTTGGCTCTCTGATCACGATTCCGAGGTCCAAATTGGGAAATTCCATACTCCAGTATGGAATACGTGCCATAGAAAATTCCATTTTTTCAGAAAAAATTTAAATATTAACGTTGTTCCTCGAAAATGTCCTCTGCGACATCGTTTGGGTAACTGAATACGAATTCGCGGTCTAATTCAAGTAATTCCAAATATCTTATCAGAAGTACTGTTGATTATATTTGTCTATGTTTTTTTATATGTATATGAGCTTGTCTGTATCTGTGCACATTTATGTGTTTATAATATATAATTAAATTTAAAGTTATGAAACCTATTCCTCCCCTCGTTTTGGACACGAATAATAGGGTGAAAAAAGTTCTTAGTCATGCGCACATTGCGCACCCTCTGAAACGGCCAAAAACCATCCCTTTTTGGTTATTTCTGATATGACAACTTGGCATCGAATATTTTTGCAGGGATTCTTTGTTTTTTCATTTGGACATAACAGATGGTGAAAGGTGATATCAGGTAGTAGACCGCAACCGGGTGTACTACCAAATGCAATTTTGGATCGGCTCTTAACAGATTCTTATCATAACAGAACCACAACATTGAATCCAACTGATTGGGGTGGGAAATTGATCGACGGCGTCTTGCATCCCGTAAGGATGGCCGAACCGTCCGCACCAAAAAAGATTATGGATGCTATAACGTGTGGCTGCCAAACTGGATGCGGAGCAGTTTGTGGTTGTCGCAAGAATGGTGTATATTGCTCTCAAACTTGTAAATTTTGTCACGGAAACAACTGCAAAAATTGCGAGGCATTATGATTGATTTAGATGGTGTATATGGATTATATAAAAAATAATGATACATTAAGAACTATTTTATCACACAGAATACCACCTTTTGTACCAACACAATATAAAATTGCCATGTATATTAATTTGAAATGCTCGTAATATTCATACATAACTTTTATCTTCAAAAGCGAGCCAAAAAACCGCCTAGAGCCTATTTCTGAGGCGAAATATTAATTTATAATTTTTTTTTAAGACAGCTACTTTTTGGGGCACTTCAAACACCCCAACTTTCTCATCTTCGGAGTTAATGCAGAGGTCAATGCCGATGAATGTTCCTGGTGGTCTAGGGAACACGTGAGAAAAAGGAATTTTTCAAATCGATGCTGTTCCACCACTTTTCCACATTTTCCGGCTTGTTAATTGGACTACAGGATTAAATAATTTTGAAGGACATCTAAGTTAAGCAATATAAGGATTATTTGTTCACTACTAAGATCAACTAGATTTACCAATACTGATAATCGTGAAAACGCGATGTTTTTATTATTTATATCTCGCTTCTGTTCAACGAGTAAGCCATCTATTTTTCAAAGGTTGGACATTTTGAAATGATCAAAGACATCAACTAAATCAAATTAAAAAATGTCATAACCAACAATTACGTCTCCAGGAAAAGGAAGCAGAAGAAAAAAATGAAATTTTTAAAATAAGAATAGGACGCAAAAATGGAAATATTAGAATTAGAAAAATGACTTGATAGTATATTTTTTGGCTATATTATTTGATTAAACTGGGATATCGATTTAATTTAACAAGGATTAAACAATTTTGAAGGACAATATAAGGATTATTCCTTCACTACTAGATCAACTAAATTTACAAACACTGATAATCATGAAAACGCATGTTTTTTATTTTTTACAACTCGCTTCAATTCAACGAGAAACCATCTATTTTTCAAAGGTTGGATATTTTGAAATGATCAAAAACATCAACTAAATCAAATCAAAAAAATGTCTAACCAACAACTACGGCTCCAGAAGGAAGCAGAAGAAAAAATTTTTTTAAACTAAGAACAGGAAGCAAAAATGGAAATATTAGAATTAGAAGATTTTGTTAACAAAATTATAACTATTTTGCGTTTGATTACATGTTAGTTATTATTTTCTGAATGTTAATAATATTGTTGACAGTAGTTATTTTTACTTCCACATCCAGTGGTAACGACAAAAAAAATTTTAAAAAATTTTTATTGTTCAAATAGGCTTAAGATGTCATGAAACGTCGAGATTTTAAGTTTGAGCGAAAAAAAATTTCTGTCTGTCTGTCTGTAACTTTTTTGTGCACACGTTTACTCTAGAACCGTTTGAGATATTGACTTGAAATTTGGTACACATATGTACTTTAATGAGTTCTGGAACTAGATTATTTTCATCTTGTTCCGTCGAAGAGTTGGGGGGTAAATGGGGTAAATTTGAGGTAAATAGGTAAATCAAGCAGGTAAGAGTCCATAAAATTGGCATTTAGTATATACAAGAGAAGATAAGGTCTCAAAAAAATTTTTAGCATTAGTCAGCCCCATTACCCCCCCGCCCCATTATTAAAGGGGATGAAAAAAAATATGATTTAGTGTGTATACTAGAACCAGAAATCTCAAAATATTTTTTACTTCAGCCACCTCTACTACCACCCCGCTATCACCCACTACCGATGTGGGGTATCGTTTTATGGGTTTTTGGGGTAGAGGATTTCAAATATCATATTATTATAGTTCCATAAACAATTATTTCCACATACAAAATTTTTTCGTTGTGAGTGACTTGGATAGAAAATCTGGATGTGGTAATAGTGATTCCTTGGGCAGCGGTTTTTATTATCTGAAATTGGTATACTCATATTAATAAAATGTATATGTTCTGTTCTTCATATTACTAGACATTGTGTAATAATTTTATTTCTGGTCATTTTACAGTTTACTATCAATGTTATAATAAACGTTGAAATTACTGTGTAATGTCACGATGCATAGTGGTTTCCTCCAATAGACACCTATAATTTTTTAAACAATTTATGTTAGCCATAGTACAGCGATGATAGGGCTTTGTAATATTATAAATATTTCGTCATTATCAAGCCTAGGAAATTTTGTCTCTGTGACATCAAAATCAGGATTGGCTCTAGGTCAGCGCGGAAAGATTTTTATGCAAGTATGGCACAATATATCTTTACTTTGTACTTTTTTTAGAGAATTCTGTAATATCCAAAGTTAACATTGTCAGTTTATTATAAACACCCACTCGAAGACGAGGTATTGGGGGATGTAACTTTGATCTAACACACACACATATGTAATTTTTCACGACCTATAACGAATATAAAAGTATATTATTTATATTTCGCAGCCTGAAAATCAAGAGACATTTTTGTATACCCTAGAATTTCACGCTAGGTTTGTAGATACTCACATGCTTGTAGCTACATTTGTACTGGGCAATTGCGAAACTGCGATCTCAGATGGTCTACCCTTTCCCTTCATTAAATGTTGACGTAAATACACAGAATTGCCCCAGTGTAGGTGTTTTTTTTATTATCTATTTATTTAACGTCGGCCTATTTCCGCTACCAGGGCCTACCACCGACACCAGGAGACGAGCTACCCCCAACCTGGAAATTTTGCCGAACCTCTTCCCTTAAGAAGAGTAGGGATCTTTTACTTGCCTAACATTTAATAGACAAGGAACCGCCTGCTTTACATCCTCTCCGAAGGATGGTATATCCACTACGTAATCCTCGTCTGAAATTACGTAGCTTCCGCGTATACACTAATATACAAGCCGCTATAAGGTGGGACGAGAACGCTGTATTTCCCAAGATGGGTCACCCATCCAAGTACTAACCGCTCTCGACATAAAAAGCATATAAACGAACCGCCGTACATTGGAATCTAATGTTGACACTCGATCAGGATCGAATACCTTCAACACTGCAATTGTAAAAGAATCAACTACGTCTTTAACACGTTTCACAAATGTAGTAGATTTCCGACAAAAGTAGGTTACGTATTACTTCCACATCCTGTGGAAGATTAGTAACGCCGAAATAATTTTTGAAAATTTTCATTGTTCATATAGGCTCGGAATGTCATGAAACGTCGAGATTTTAAGTTTGAGTGAAAAAAATTTCTGTCTGTCGGTCTATCTGTCTGTAACTTTTTTTGTGCGCACGATTATTCTGGAACCGTTTAAGATGTTGACTTGAAATTTGGTACACGTATGTATTTTAACGAGATCTGGAACTAGATTATATCTTGATCTTATTCTTATTCCTACGTAATTTTAGACGGTAAATTGGGGTAAATGGGGGTAAATACGTAAATCAAGCAAGTAAGAGTCCATAAAATTGGTATTTAGTATATATGAGAGAAGCTAAGGTCTCAAAATTTTTTTTGGCATTAGCCACCCCCATTACCACTCCCACCATTATTAAAGGGGGTTAAAAAATAAAACTGTGATTCAGGGTGTGTACAAGAACCAAAGACTTCAATAATTTGTTTTACCATCCACCCACACCCCTGCTACCGATGTGACATATCGTTTTATGAAATATTATATTATTAAAGTTCTATAAACAATTATTTCCACATAGTAGAGTGCAAATATAGTATCACAATTGTTTTCGTTGTGAGAGACTTGGATAGAACATCTGAATGTAGAAGTAGTGATTTCTTGGACAGCGGTTTTAACATTTCAAACTGGAATAAAATTCACTTTATCACGTTGTGTACATTTATGGTGCACACGGTACACGGAAGTTTTATGCCATGAATCCTTAACTTTGTTTGTTATGTATGATTTAATATCATATAAAAATGGTTTATTTTACTGGGAAAGAAATGTTTTATATTGCCAGCAGCTTATTTATTTAATTATTATGAAAATAAACATAATAAACACGCCACACATGTTAAACAGAACAGGAAGGTATGTGTTTGATTCAAAATTGTTTTTTTATTTGCTAGATATGGATTACATTTTTTTGTAAGAATAATTACCGTTTTTAGGTTAATTTTTTCACCAAAAATACATTATAGCAGGCAATGATGAATATTTCACCATTTCGTCGTTTTTCTGAATGTTTCAGTAGGTGTTTGCAAAATAATATTATGTCTATATGAGAGCCATCTCTCGCGCCGAGATAAATCTCTCGAGCCTTGGTCATTATTGAAACCTTGTGATTTCTTTTTTGTAGTCGGAAGTGAGCACATTACAGAGCGTTAACTACGTGTATTCGATACGAGCAACTTTGTTTGTCGTGCCAATTTTTGCAAGATAAAGATGCGTTGATCGATTTTGTGTTATATAGGCGTCTGAAAATAAGAAGTACGCCACCTGGTGGTCTATAGTCAAACTAATTATGGGCTTTTCTGTCATCGTCTCTTTAGTGTACGATGATATCAACAATAAGTAAATGATAAACTGAGATACTAAGTTATTAAAAATACGATAGCGTTTAAAGGGGCTACAATTGGCTGGAACCGACCTAGTCGGTATCCTTTGTAGATTGCAGGGACAACTCGTGAAAGTTGAGTTTGCACGACAATGTTCAAAGCATACCCTCTTTGATGTAGACACCTTTAACCAGGTATTGAGAGGGAAAAATCTGGTGCAAATAACCGTGGCCCGAGTAGCAATAATAATGTCCTAGACAATCACACATTGTAAGTGAAATTTTTGAAATAAGTAAATATATGTAATTCCAGTATTTTAAAAAGTAATATATACTATTGCACCATGCACTATTATGTTTTACCTCTGAATATTTCTATTTCATATTTTACAAAATACTGTTTCATTTATTTAACTTAAAGAATTAATAAATATATTTTCAGTTATATTCAATGTACCACTAATTTCATGGGTATTTGAATCTGAGACACTTGTTTGCAAACATAGAGCATACACATTTATTAAGTTTTGTGTTGAATATGGGTTGTACCACACAAAATAATATGTCCTGCATTTAAAACATATTCCCCTTCATACACACACTTAGAATTCTTACATTTTTAGTGATTCACAAATGTTCCATACATTGCAATATGCTTAACCTAAATGTCACTCATGTTTTCTGGAAAAAAAAGTGATTTAAACTACAACTGTATATAAATTTAAAGAAATATTTAAGTTTATTAATACTTTACTAGCCAGACACCGTTTATGTCGAAAAAACCGTACTTTTCAAGGGAAAGACTAGATAACCTAAAAAAATATGAATTTTGCTGAATAATGCCATTAACATCTTGCAAATCACTTACAACAAAATCTTGCGAACCTTTAGGTCATATGTTATAAATGTTATTATTTTTAACTTCAATATAAGTATTCGCCATGTAAACAAACAAAAAGCTTATAATTAGTTCACGAGTTCTCCACTTTGGCGCTGGCATCTTAAATTCAGACGCCTAAAATTTTGATTTGTTTATGCAATATACTTACCGAATTTTTAGTTAATAATGTTTGTTGTTCAGTAACTTTACCTAGACTTTTATTAATGATGTTCAAGGGCCCTACAGTTGAATTTGCTAATGTAATATAAAATTAATCTTTAACTTATAGAAATAAAAGGAATTAGCTTCGTAGCTCTGCATTTGTGGTCACGATTCACGGACTACGTCATCTTAAACTGCATGACGTACGTCTTGTTTCAGATACTTACATGCTTACCAACCATCTTAGGATGGCAAGTAGCCGCGCAGAGAGAGAAGAAATATCGTCACTATTGGACAGAAACAAACAAGCTTCTTAAGCTATGAAAGTACAGACAGAGAAAGAAGTTTCAGTAAAACGTGAAGTGCGCGTCCTATTCACCGAGAATCCCGGTGTGTCATAGACCAATTGGTGTTTTCGAATGAACACTTGAACAGTCATTTGTTTTTATATTTAATATATTTAATTATACTAATTATAATATTTACATTTAGTTGGTTCAGTTTCAAGTAAACAATACGATATAGCAAATATATAAAAGAAATACATATTAAATTAAATAGAACGATCCTAAAATTATAAAGATTGAGATAAGCCCTTACACTATACTTTATTTACCTGCTCAACCCAACTTCCGAGGAAACCCAGTACGTAAACAATATTAAATTATATTAGTAGTCATAATACAAAATTTTAAAGTGATATAGATTTGTGCACTTACTTTTGAAGGGCTGCAGATTCCTGCTTCATATTCATATATTATATTTTAAGATAGAACTTATAATTTATCGGCATTGATCAGACAAAGCCGTAGGTTTTACATTGCTTTTAAGCAACATGATATTTCCTTATAAATACTACTACTTATAATAAACGTAACAGTGCTTATAAGTGGGTACTAATAATAGGTACCTAAGTATGTATCAAATCTAAGTTATACACTGCAAGCACTTCTCTCAAGACTGTACCGATCTTTACACAGAGAAGGAACATAAACAAATGAGCTCCTTAGCGGCGCACAGTGGCGAGAAATGCCAGTGTTCCACCCAAATTACTCTAGAGGTCGTAAATTTCAAGTTATTGAGACGTTTTTTTTTCAAATGTTCGTCTTGAATTTACCTATCCATCCCTCTAGCCGGTTTTTGAAATTTCATTTTTCATTTTTTTTTTCTAATAAAAGATCATATTTTTACAAAAAGATACTGTTTTTTCTATTAAATTTATTCTAACGGGTAGTCAATTTGAGTTTTCGTAACAATTTTTTTTTTAAAATCTTCGTCTTTTAATCAGCTATTGATCTGTCCAGATGAATTTTTGATTTAGTTGTTGACAACTTTCAAAATTACTGTCAAATATAAAAAAATACGATTTTTAGATAAATAAATCATGCAATAACAGGTTGGTGTTCAGAAAAATATATATAGTGTTTTCAATGTACCTGGTTCCGAAGTTGACAGGAAAATATGTATTTCTAAATTTAGCAGCTGCCATAATTGTTGTCAAATTTCCAAAGATAGATGGAAGAGCTTATTAATTTTAAAAATACCCTGTAAATGTATAGAAAAATAGATATATATTGTTTTTGATCTGTTTGATTTAGTAATTGACGGGAAAATATGAGTTTTAAATTTGGCAGCTGTCATAATTGCTGTCAATTTTCAAAATGTAGATGTAACAGCTTATTAATTTTAAAAATGCACTATAAATGTATAGAAAAATAGATATTATATTGTTTTGAAACTGCCAGATTTAGTAATTGACAGGGAAATATGGTTTTTAAATTTGGCAGCTGCCATAATTGCTGTCAAATTTCAAAAAATAGAAGTTAGAGTTTATTAAATTTAAAAATACCCTGTGAATATATAGCAAAACGGATACAAATTGTTTTTAATGTACCTGGTTCCGAAGTTGACAGGAAAATATGATTTTTAAATTTGGCAGCCCGGAGCCCTGTTTATCAAAAAACAGGGAAAGAGGAGAGGTATGGGAGAAGCAACACCTCTTGAAAACCTCATCTACACATTTACACAATAAAGAAGACCTAAATTACAAGTAGTTTATTCTAAGTATCCATTCTAGGGCTTTTTTATATCGACATATAAATCATCTACTATTCTTTATTAATAATATTTCATAATCACTTAACACAAACATAAATAATCTTACAACAGCTAAACACGGATATCTTTTATATAACAGAATATAAAAATCAACAGAATATAACAGAATATTTCAAAAGAATTTAAAAATCAAGTTCCTGTCAATTACTGAATCAGATGCATATATCTATTTTTCTTTTCATTTACAGGGTATTTTTGAATTTAATAAATTCTTACCTCTATATTTTAAAATGAGACAGCAATTATGACAACTGCCAAATTTAAAAATGATATTTTCCTATCAGTTACGAAATCAGACAGATCAAAAATAATATATATCTATTTTTCTATACATTTACAGGGTATTTTTAAAATTAATAAGCTCTTACCTCTATATTTTGAAATGAGACAGCAATTACGACAGCTTCCAAATTTAGAAACCATATTTTCCTGTCAACTACCAAATCTGGCAGTTTAAAAACATTATATATCTATTTTTCTATACATTTATAGAGTGTTTTTTAAAATGTATAAGCTCTTACCTCTATATTTTGAAATGAGACAGCAATTATGACAGCTGCCAAATTTAGAAATCATATTTTCCTGTCAACTTCGGAACCAATTTATATCCGTTTTGCTATATATTGACAGGGTATTTTTAAAGTTAATAAGCTTTAACTTCTATTTTTTGAAATTTTGAAATTTGACAGCAATTATGGCAGCTGCCAAATTTAAAACCATATTTCCCTGTCAACTACTAAATCTGGCAGTTTAAAAATAATATATATATCTATTTTTCTATACATTTATAGTGCATTTTTAAAATTAATTAAATTATATTTTGAAAATTGACAGCAATTATGACAGCTGCCAAATTTAAAACTCATATTTTTCTGTCAATTACTAAATCAAACAGATCAAAAACAATATATATCTATTTTTCTATATATTTACAGGGTATTTTTAAAATTAATAAGCTCTTCCATCTATCTTTGGAAATTTGACAACAATTATGGCAGCTGCCAAATTTAGAAATGTATATTTTCCTGTCAACTTCGGAACCAGGTACATTGAAAACAATATATATATATTTCTGAACACCAACATGTTATTGTATGAATTATTTATCTAAAAATCGTATTTTTTTATATTTGACGGTAATTTTGACAGTTGTCAACAACTAAACCAAAAATTCATCTAGAAAGGTCAATAGCTGATTAAAAGACGAAGATTTAAAAAAAAAATGTTACGAAAACTCAAATTTACGTCCCGTTAGAATAAATTTAATAGAAAAAACACTATCTTTTTGTAAATATATGATCTTTTGTTAAAAATTAAAAAAAATGAAAAATGAAATTTCAAATTCCGGCTAGAGGGATCGATAGGTAAATCCAAGACGAACATTTAAAAAAAATATATCTCAATAACTTAAAATTTACGACCTCTAGAGTAATTTGGGTGGAACACTGGCATTTCTCGCCACTGTGCGGCGGACTGGTTTCAACCACTGCGCATCCTAATCTCATCTGCCATTCTGGGACTTCTATTCATTGTCATCTAAAGAGCTCGAAAATTAGTAGAATAATATCCCTGGTGTTATATACACCGGAATATTTCCAAAAAATTCTAATTATAATTGATTTTGTTCTTTTGCCTATCGGGGAATTATCCGAGAAGTAGCCGAAGCTAAAAATAAGGAGATAAAGAAAGATATTTAGACCAAACCATACCAGAAAAGAAATCACGGATTGCAACTACTATAGACTTGTTAAACCGGCTACTTTTAAATTCGAACACTGATTATGGGTTTGAGAAAACCACCCAGTAAGAAAAAAAACAACATTGACAAAAACTATTTTAGGTTTATTAGAATAACAAAATATTTGGTATTCATGGTATTCATTAATTCTTAAGTACGTTTAAATATTAGTCAACAAATAATTAGTGTAATGCCTTTGGCACCATTAGTTTTTATTCAATTTTATGTATGTACCGCCATATAGTTTTCTTAGGTGTATTCAAGAAAACAATATTTTTATGTAAACACTTCGTTTATGTAAATAAAACCAATAGCTGTTCTATGTTTTAGCTATTATTTTCTAATTATTACATTATTTAATGCTATGTAAAATGTTTAGAAATGTCAATATATTTAACTTAACTTAAATATGTTATTTGTTACTATTTTGATGGATAATATCCTGCTTTCTATGTATTATTTTATTAATATACACATTTTATATGAATCTGCGTAGTTTTGATTCTTCGTAATCACATATTTATGAAGTTATCTATTTTGACCCATCTCTTATATATGCGGAACAACTGTGCAATGTTTTTGTTTAACAATATTCTTACTAACGTTATCTGAAAAAATTCTTAGCAGCTTAGATTTCTTCATTATTAACTGGAGGATCCTCCACTCCAGTTTTAACAAAAATATTGTGTAATGCTACTCAGGCGACTACCACCTTTCCACGTTTTGGATATTCCACTTTGTGGAGTGGTTTGAACGTTCTTTATGGAGAACAAAAACGTCCAAAGTAAAAAAATTCTACATTAGGAAGTTTCCTATTTTAGAAATATCATGTACATTCAACCTCATTTAGTAGTCTTTCAGATAACTAGTCAAACAAAAAAAAAAAATTATCTCGATATCTGAAAAACTCACGAACTTATTCAATTTCTTATTTGAATACTTCGCCTCGGCTGAAGTCCACCGTGACGTCACAATACACAACGCGCTGACTTGCCATGCCGGCGGCGCGCTGTATGTTCCCTTTATTTAGTGTATGTGCTCGATTTTCTGAAATGTCACAAAATGTCACTTTTGATTCGTTCGTGCCGAGCCGAATTTTCGAATTTCGCCGTGCAATTTACGATCAGGTTTATCTAGAAGACTTCCTCTTTACGTCGCGACATCATACGGCCGTCCCAATGGGGTTTTTCGAAAAATATGAACGTGCCAAAATTGCATGTTTTAGCAATTTTTTCGGCTCTCAAATGCAAGCTGGCTATAAACTGCCGGTGCCTGCCAGCGAGTATAAAGGTGCCCGCGCCCGCTCACTGTTGGCGGAATCATGTATTGTGACGTAATCGAGCTCAGCCCAGATGATCGCGACATTTTAAACTTGGAAGGACCATACCTTTTTTATTTATAGAGATAATTAAAAAAAAAATTACAGATATTTTTTAGATTTTTACGACTATTTATTACGAGAAAATGAGAAAAATGGAAAATTCCTAATTATCTAGATTTGACAAACCATATCTCAAAGACTTCATTACTTCAGACTTTTATTCAGGTCAAAATCCACAACATAAAATTTTCAGTCAATTTCACACAGAAATTCATGTTCCATAAGAATTGTACGAGCTCGTTTGCCAATTCTTGACGTTTCTCAAATATGTCAGCCAAATAATTGATGCCTTTACCCTCCAGGTCCAAAATTGTTGTTAGATTTTTTTCAATTATTCTAGATGCATCATTTAATAGACACATATTCACATATTACAAAGTAATACAAAATTTAAATTAGATATAAATATAGTTCTTAACTTTTTCCACCGGACGGTGTAACTAACATGTATTATTAGAATTTATCTCGGAATTTGTATTGCATTTTTGATTTATTAAAAATATTTCCTTACCATTAGATGTAAATATGACAAAGTGAGTATATTGAGTATGTATATTTAATAACGTTGTGTTATCTACGTTCTTCAAAGCATAATTGATAATTACCATACGTGCAGTAAAAAGATAATTAGATAATGTTCACAACTAATTTAATAGAAAAAATACATTAAAATTACAATCATTAAATGGACATGAAAGCATTTCGATTTTAACATGCCTATAAAAAATTATTTTTCATACATTTCATACTAATTATTTTTATTCCGAAATAACCTAGGAAAATTTATCTAACTGAAGTACAAACCAGAAAAAAATATGAAAGCTCAAGCTATCTGCACTTGGAATTGGAAAGTATAACAGACTTACACGAAAAATCAGGCTTCGAAGAGATAAGAATTTTTGTCATCTATAAAGAATTGGAGTCATATGCTGATTACAATAAAAGCAAAAATCTGATCCACCAATTATCTCTGGGGCGATGATTGTACTGAGTAAGGTATAATAATTTCTTCATCGGGGAGTAATGAATAATAAATTTTGTCGTCAATGGCAATGTTGTTTATTCACAATTAATACTCAGCAACCTACACAATCATCGCTCCAGCGATAACTGGTGCAAGTTTCCGTCCATTATGTAGAGAGGAGAGTCGGAGATGAAGGTGAATATTTTTGTCGTGATCAGCGCCTGCACAAACGGGAGAGGACGTATTGACGATCCAAAGTGTAATTAATGAATTTTACACAACTTGGAAGGGTTGAGGCAACCCCCGAACTCGCTACCACCTTCTCTTCCATGAAAAATGAAGGTATATGCACAGGAATAACGATCATGTGTCGAAAAACCTGTAAATCCTGAATAACATGCTTTCTGGTAAGTGAGGGGTGGTTTCTGCCCATTTGAGGGATGAGGAGGATGGAGCTAAAAACAAATATTTTTTCCGTGATCAGAGACCCCGAAAACGAGGGATACGCGTTTGAACTGAATAATTTGAAATAAAGAAAGATTTTCCACCACCCTAGGCCTGCTATCTGGCTTCCAGTTACTCTATAACCTCCTTTCATGTTATTTCAAGTATAACCCGTCGATAAATCACCCCCCATACACGTTTATATATGAAAACATAAAGGGATAAAAAAAGTGGTGGTTTTTGGGCGTTTCAGGGTATTGCGGCGGTCAAAAACTTCTCCCACTTCTTGCATCGTGTTCAGCACCCTCAATAACGGATACTTTTATGAAGTACATACTTTGAAAATATTTTTAACTTCTCCTAAAAGACAATGAGAATAAAGATACAGTCATTCAAAAGAATAAATATGAAGTTTTAACGATGCGATGTACCAAAAAGGGTGAAACCGACAAATGTGGCGAAGGCGCGTAGCGTCGATAGGAATTTATTAGCAAAAAATAGTAAAAATGGACAAGGCCGGTTTCTCACATAAAACAAGTTTGAATTCATCCAGCGGCTCATAATTTAGACGAGTGAGTTGGATAATCAATAGAAAACGATAGTAGGAAAGCCAAATGCAGGACTTTTCAAATAACAAAGTTATAAGGAACACCCCCTTGTGCATAAATAAGTCAAAAATAGTTTTGCCAAAAAGTCGCTCCAAAGCGAAGTGGTGTCATTTTTCCTATATACCTGCATGGGGATCAGTAAGTCGTGAGACTGACCGAAAGTTATTTAACTCATGTATTAGTTGAACACTTTTGAACTCCGTTCTTGTGAATGATAGAATCACAATCGAGAACCTTAAAGCTAATCACAAGGGAACCAAAATTTTTTAAGTAAAATATTTTGCCATAATTACAAATATAAATGCTTGCATTAAATTCTGGGGAAGTTGCATGAATCTTTTCTACCAAATTAATTGTTAGCGCACGCTCTCGTTTGTACTGTAAAATTTACCTTGTCTTAATTGGGGAGGCGACTCTTTCAAATTATATAATTTATTGGATAGGATATTGCACAATTTTATTGTACTTATTTTAAGCCTAATAAATAAATGGTATTCTTTGAACTTGAAACATTTTATTGATAATATGACTTGTTGCTAATCTTAATCCCTTAAGGACTTTCGTTTGGAAGACCAGAAATTGAGTTAATTGGAAGTTTGAAACTCAATTTTCTGGTCACCTTACGGGCCTGATAGGGATTTTTTTATAAAAATTTCACACCTCTACTTTTTAACCAATAAGATACCTTGATTTTGACTAGTTACCATGGCAATTAAAAAAATTTCCGAAAATTTTTTCGAGGCGCCACGATATTTAAGTGAAAATTTTTTGACAGTTGAAAAGGTACATATGATCTACAACCATTAAATAATGTAGATATACCTGTGAATAATGCAAAATTTCTGAATTAACATTATTATTTATTATTCGCTATAAAGTTTCATTAAACAGAAAACACAAATTTGTTAAATTATTATGCATTAAAAATTTATAATTCAAAAAACGTAGGATGTACAAACATAGTAAGATTTAAATATTGCTTGAATTCTAACCCATCCTCTCTTCTTAATGGTGAATAGGAAGGTGACGAATTAATTAGATGTCTGTGTTTTAAGACATATATGTAATATTTTGAAACAATTTTGTTCAAATCTCTTTTACGCAAAAGGCCATATTTACTTGACATCTGCAGCAGACTTTTTGGATTTTCGTAAACAAACCATTCGACTCTAACGCTTCCTGATCGCAATCTTCCATTAAATTCGTTAAATATATTAATCTTGGATGACATATTTGCGCTTGACTCAACTCTTTGCAGTATTTACATACATTGTACTTTTCAAAGCATTCCATTTTTCTCAAATTGTTTAACGCAAATGCTTACAAGAAATGTTTTACATAAAAATATCTTTGTTTGCTGGTTTACTATACAGTAACTTAATGTAATTTACCAATATAAACCTCATCTGTCAAAAGCATGGCCGCCTATATCACGGCCACCTACTGCAACAAACCATGTTAATATTATATTTTTTAAATTAGAAGTGTTATGGATTACTTTAACAAAAAATACATTTCTACCACCTTTAGTAACCTAAAATTATGAAAGGGTGATAGACTGAACTAATACCCATCTGAGTTTTAGCATTTGGTGTAACTAAAGTTGGTAATTTTTATTTATTTAACGAAATATGGTGGATATACCTATATGATTTTTTTAGAATTTATTTCATGTTGAACTAATATCTTCATTGGCAAATCTCTAATGATATCGACTAATAAGCAAAATAATAACGAAATAAATTTAATTATTATAGGTTTTATTAATATTAAAAACACAATTATTATAAATGTTTGTGGGCTGGCTTGAATTGGTGGGTTGAATCTGGGTACTTTCTGTTTTATTTTGCACTGTGCTCTGAACATAATTAAACTTGCTAGTACTTGATGAAATTCTCCTCATGGATTCAATCATCTGATGATGATGTTCAACGTCCAATTGTAAGTAAGGTTTGATTGACTGACTATTACTGTGTCCAGTAATTTTAATGACCTGTTGTTCACCAACTCCTTCCTTGGCCAATTTCGAAACAGCTGTTGCTCTAGCAGAATGATTAGTTATTTTTACTTTTTTAGTGTCAATTCCTATATCAGAGGCTGCTGATTTAAACCATGAAGATACAATGTTCTTACCAACTGGGCTATTCTTGTACCATCCTTTCGAATTGGGTTGACTCCAGTATGGGTTTGGTGTTAAGAATAATCTGTCGGTCTGAATAAGATTTCCCCTTTTTTCCATCAACTTCTTAAACAAACGAACCGGACACATTTGTGGATTATCGAAATTTTCAAAATATTCGTGCCCTCAAGAAAATTTTCGGAAATAATTTAAGCTCTTGTGATATTATAAGTGAAAATATTTAAGAAATTTTTAGGTGTAAAATCCATTATTATTAGGTAAATAAGTAAAATCTCGTTAGAATAAAATCCCATCAAAGAGAAAAATTAATTATTATTAAAACAGAGAGCGTCGCTAATATCTGAGGTAGTGCAGCCTTGGCCTATTATTTATTCTATCGAGTTGTATCTTATCTCGAACCCGCCTGGGAGTGGAAGAACAAGGGGAGAACGCCACTGGCGCCCTTAATAAATAAATTGGCGTCGCGCCACTCAGACACAAAATAGTGAGTTCTTCTACAATGTCACCAAGGAGGTGATGGAAAAGAGCTACAGCAATGTCTTGCGCTTAACAGGCAACCGCGACAGATGGCATTAAGCTGTCAGACACGCTATACAGCAAAGGAAGACCGACTAAAACTAGAATAATGCATGGTTCACAAATGTCTGTCAAAGCGTTATAAAGAGGAAGAAATTGAATCATTATATCGTATGTGGATTTTAAATGTGTCCACACTTAATATCGCGTGAGTGAAAAAGAGTAGCGAAATAAACCGAACGACACCTTTCTAAACACAAAAGGGGTTACTAGACTATTTTATTTCACTGTGTAATCCTTTAGTAATCATCTTGTATTCTTACCTTTTACAGAGGTAGTCATCAAACTCCATTCTTTTCGGACGTATTATCAAATAAAACAATAATACGGAGAGACGAAGTACCATGAAGATTAACAATGTATAACAATATATTCTGGGTCAATTTCTGGTTGCTCACGGGACATTAGGTTGAAAATTAAAATTAGCTGCAAGGCTTCCAAGTGGCGAGAAGAATCATGAAATTAGCACAGTCATATGCAGAATGCTCTCTTGATTCCAAAAACGCAAAAATATACAGATTATTCCATATAAAAAACAAAAGTAGGGATCACTTCCTATTTTACCAGAAGTCCCAAAAACTTGACAGATCAATAAAAAATGTCATTTTGGTAACATTAACATAATCTCCTCTCGAAAAAATAGATAAATGGTGACCGGAAAGTGATCTTGTTGACACCGGGTATATTAAGAACTACCTTTGGGACAGGCAAATAATGGTAAGAATCAACAACACTTTATCCGAAACTCATAGACTTTCAGCGGGGGTCCCTCAAGGTTCCGTGCTTTCTCCTTTCCTTTTTAACATCTCCGACCTTCTTACTCATCCTACCACAAACCTCCTCCTCTACGATGACGACGCTACTATTTACTCCCACAGTTTTTACGGACAAACCGCAATTCAAAAAATAAAATATCACACAGACAGATTGGCGACTTATTACGAACAATGCAAAATCAAAATAAATTCTTCCAAATCAGAAATTATCAAACATCAAAGCCTCTTCAAAACTAAGAATAAATAATGTGGTAATTTCTGAAAAGAAAACTGGTAAACTTCTTGGACTAACACTTGACACAAGACTCACATTTGCAACCCATATTACTATAGTAATAACTAAAGCCTATGCAACTCTTAGTCAACTCTGTCCTTTAGTTAATAGACGTAACAAGCTATCAATAGACAATAAAATATGCCTATATAAGGTAATCTTCCGGTCAATACTGGCCCATGTCTGTGTGTCTTGGAATTTTATTTCAGACACACAGTCTCTATTAATTCTGACTTAACTCGTGACCTGACCCATACCAGAAGATACGACAACATTCCACACGTCCATAAACTTCTACATGAATGATTACCTCTCTACATTTTCTCAGAATTGACTCACGTAACTTTCCTCCCTAAAACTCTCATCTCTCATAAACATATAAATTTAGTCCAGTCCTCTAATTTGAGTTCTAATGAATGGATCTTGATGAAACCTTGTGCAATGTGTTTATAATGACGTTAATAAAAAAGTTGAAAAAAAAATTACAGTAGGAAATGGGTTCCGTAACTTGTAGAATTATGTCAAAACTGAAAAAAAAAACAATATATTTACCTTTTTTGGCCAAAATAAGATGTTTTTATTCGTGTGAACTTTTTCGCAAAGTGCATATTTTTCGAGATATGGCCACTCCAAAATTCCTAAAAGTGGGGGAGGGGAAATGTAAAAATTTTTAAAAAATGTGAAAAAATTCAGGTAAATGTATCATCGGAATACAAGACTTTTTTTATTTGCAACTTTTCTGTAAAGTGCATTTTCACAGAGTTTTTCCGGAAAAATATGAAAAACTACCCTTTTCTTTGAAATTGTAGTGCTTTAAAAATATGTAATTTAAAAAATTGAAAAAATCAAACATATGCATTGAGGCTTTCTAAACATTATTTGTCTCTTGGAATTTTTTTGTAACTTACTAATTTTCCGAGTTACAGGCAGTTTTTCGCGATAATTGGTCCAGTCAACGGAGCGTTAAAATGACCAAAATCTCTAATTTGAGTGCTAATGAATGGATTTTGATGAAACCTTGTGCAATATATTTGTAATGAAGTTAATAAAAAAGGTGAAAAAAAGATTAGAGGAGGAAATGATCGGGTTCCGTAACTTGTAGAATTCGGTCAAAAATGAAAAGAAATACATATTTACCTTTTTGGCCCAAAATAAGATGTTTTTACTCTCGTGAATTTTTTTTAAAAAATGCATATTTTGGAATTTTTTGCTAATTTTCCGAGTTACAGGCAGTTTTTCACTATAAATAATGTACTACATTTTTGACTGGACTAAATTCAACATACACAATTCCATATCCATTTCCCATTTCCTGATACCACTTTGAACCCCTCGCTGAAATTTTTTAACATAGAAATTAGCCACATTGTGCAACATATTTTTATATACTTGACTTTTTTTAATAGGGTTTTTATTAATTTTCTCTATACCATCTCTTCTATGACAAAAGCTTTAATCGCCTCATTTTCATAATTCAACATCTAAAATAAAATGCAAGCGATCTATATAGAAATTTACTAATTGTCTCCATTTTTATCAGATTTGGAAGCATTTCTGCCACAACACCTGTCCGCTTCGTGACATCGCGCGGTTCTCGCGTTGTTGTTACTTAGCTCTTTCATATATTGGTAATACTAATGAAATAAATGCAATACTTTTTCGACATGTACCCATAGTTAAATAAAATAAAAGATATTTAAATTAGTAAATTGGTATAAACTAATTCTTCTTTTATAATTTTCGGTTGCCATTTAACTTCGCTTTATATAGGATAATGCACGTTTTTACCTCACTGAGAGGGTAGTAAGGATTCAACCTTCGGTAATGTCGCCACCATCATATAGTCATAACTTTACAAAATAAAAATAAAAATTCGCTCAAACTTAAAATCTCGATGTTTCATGATATTCTAAGCCTATTTGAACAATAAAAATTAAAAACATTTTTTTGCGTTACTGTACTTCCACTGGATACGGAATAGTCTAGATGCCCGCGTACATAAATGCAATTTATACATACCCTCGTATAACTTCTTGTACGGCATAATTGCGCCTAGTCTATCACTTTTTTCCTCTGCGAAAATTTTCGTAAACGCGGCGTTCCTCCTCGGCATGAAAAAGACGATTTCCACGCGTCGGACTGGAAAATGGGCAAATATATTTTGTCGGACAATTTGAGAATTGGATTCTACATATATGTTCTATATATTTCTACAAACTGCCTGACAAAAATTTTGGAACGTTAAGGGTGTCTACCACCCTAAACATAACATAACATAACTTTAAAACATTTATTGATAACCAACTGATTTTTTCAAGATTGCTTAATAAAAATATGAAGAATCCAATTTTCGAATTGTCGGACAAAATATATTTGCCGATTTTCCAGTCCGACGCGTGGAAATCGTCTTTTTCATGCCGAGGAGGAACGCCGCGTTTACGAAAATTTTTGCAGAGGAAAAAAGTGATAGACTAGGCGCAATTATGCCGTATAAGAAATTATACGAGGATATATATAAATTGCATTTATGTGCGCGGGCACCTAGACTAGAAGTAATTATTGTCTATTAATAGTACACGGAAATTTATGTGGAATAGAAGAAAAAAATTATAATAAGCTGAAATGTCTCTAATAGTTAGCTTATGTGTATAAGAATACATATCAAAAAAGTTCCCACTCCCAAGGGGTAAGCTTCTTTCCTACCTCACCCCCTTTAGGGACACTGCACTGTTTTTTTTTACAATATCTTTTAAACGCTTTATCTTAGGGAAAAAACATAAGTATAGGAAAACGTTTGTCACAAAATTCTCTACCAAAAAAGATTGTGTGTTATGTATCGATATTTCTATTACTTTTTATGTTATTAAATCATAAGCTGTAGGGTTAAACAAAAATGGAAGTCTGATTATATTGAAAATGTCTCAATTATTTTCCATGGTTACAGTAATAATGCTACCAGCACAAAAAGTATTGAACGCCAACAGAGAATTTTAAGAAGAACATCTCCCACAGTTATTTTTGATCAAAATACGCCAATTACAGACCCTAAAGAAAAATTATTAAGCAACCTTACCAACAAAGAACGATTAATTTCTCAACTATTTCAAAACGAAGAGATACAAACTGTAAATGCGGATGATGATGCTGATACAGTTATAGTTCAAACTGCTATTCAAAAAAGTTTTAAATCCGAACCGGTCGTAATTGTAGGACAAGATGTCGATTACTTTAATTATTACCCTAACGCCAACTGAAAAGGATATTAGACAACTAAGGAAGGCCCAAGGTAATATAAAAGCAAGAGTTTATAGCTCTAAAGATTTACAGTTGTCAAATGTCCTTAAGAACTCAACAAAAACAGTTCTTTTTGCTTATGCATTTAGTGGTAGTGACACAACGTCTGCTTTTTTTAGAAAAGGCAAACTCCAAACTGTAAATTTATTAAACACGAAAACAAATTTACAAGAAGTTGTTAAAACTTTTAACAAACCAAATGCTTCAAAACAGGATATTACTGAGGCTGGGGAAATATTTGTTCTTGCACTATATAAAGCACAAAAAAATGAAACGTCTATAAATCACCTCGGTTGGCAATTCTAGTCAAACGGTTACTTTGGCAAGGCTACCCCCGACGTTCGCAGCTTTGCAACAACATTCGTTGCGGATTTACCACCAAATTCAGGCTTGGCATGGAAACGTTTTAGAGCCAGAAGAATGGGAATGGAACAAATCAGGTGATATTTGAATACCTGTTTTGACTCCTGAAGCTGCAGCTCCCTCAACAATTTTAGAGTTAATTTCGTGTGCCTGCAAAAAGGGCTGCGGAAAGCGATGCGGATGTTTAAAGGTTGGTTTAAAATGTTCGGCTATGTGTATGAACTGTCACGGACAAGCATGCTTTAATGCGGAACGGACCGACGAAATTGAATTTGAGCAAGAATAAAGCCTTTAGTGGATTTAGTTTAATTCAATTCTATATAATTTATAAAAAGTTGTTGAAACCGAATGCTACAAAACAGAATATTTCAAGGCTGGATAAATATTGTGTTTCCATCCAAAAGCGTTTTTGTTACCTACCCCCTAGTTTGCCGTCGATTAACGTAAACACCCTTAATAATCTGCAAACGACCTATAAGACATGTTTTATAGAATATTTAATTCTCAATATTTTTCACATTCACAAAATATTATTGAAAAACCAGCACGGTGTCATTATAAGGGTGAAACGGGGATGAAGCTCACCAGTTAGGGATGGAAACTTTTTGATCCTGTATTCCTACCCCCATCAACTGTCGATTCAGAAAATATCAGCTTATTATAATTTTTTTCTTCTATTTTTGCTAATTTCCGTGTACTATAACTGTCGATATATGAAGAAAATCTCATTTTTGTTCTTTTTAGGGGACGAAAGGGGGTGGTAAAGGAAAACATACGATAGAAAATTGTGTCCAAAATTACTTCAGAAAAGTTAAATTAAAACAAGATCTTTTTTTACACCTGTGTAATTGACTTAATAGGTACGAAACATACCTGATATATCTTTTAGTTAAAAAAATATACAAGGTGGTCACCCAATAAAAAAATAATAAATAGAAGAGGGAAGTTTTGTGTAAATACTTTTACGAATTTATTACATGGTGTTAGAAGTTCAAATTTTTCCAATTGGTACACGTGTACCATTTTCTTTATTACATATCCTTAACGATTTTGAAGGTTATCACTTAGTTTGAAAAAAGTGGATATTATTTGCGTAAATAAAATATCAATAAGTTTATTTATTTGATTACCATTACAATTATTTGTTTTTCTAAGATAGGTAAATCGTTGGTCAATATTTAACATAAGACAGGCTGGTAAACAAAGTTAATCCTGTGAGTCCTTTATATAAATTACATAACGCTTTTGATTAATTTTCCATTACAAATTAATTAGTAAGCAAATTTTAATGCTTATCTAGACACGTGAGAAAGAGCGTTTTCCACAGAATAAGATATAGTCTTGAATTTGTGTGCCATCGGTAATTATCTACTGTAAAGGACCCCGCAATAATCTTATGGAAATTGGGTTTCGGTCAAATCGTGTGAATTTTGGATATGTTTTAGGTTTCGTCATCCCAAGCAAAAGTCTCAATGGGCACAAAGCTTGAAAATCAATACTTTGGCTGCTACGGAGCTTGAAAGCTCCAAAGCTCCACCACAGTTTTATTTATTCGTGCAGTCTTTATAGATTTTTAAATAACTTATTTTTTCGATTTTAATGTCTAGGTTTATGTTTTTGAGGTTGCTGAATTCCAATCCGATGTCAAATTGTCCAAATTGACACTTGACAGCTGTCAATTAGCTGTCAAAGTGCCTTAACAAAGTGCAAATCTTATTTTTATGTTATGAGTTATGCTGTTTCGGTAACTCAGTTCATGTATGATGTGAATACAATAATTAGACAATTGGCAGCTGTCAACAGGCTGTCAGCTAGCTGTCAAAGTGCAATAACAAAGTGCAAATCTTATTTTTTTGTTATGACTTTATGCTTTTTAGGTAACTCAGTTCATACATGATGTGAATATAATAACTCGACAATTGGCAGCTGTCAACAGGCTGTCAGCTAGCTGTCAAAGTGCAATAACAAAGTGCAAATCTTTTTTTTTTTTTCGTCACTGAATTACCTAAAAAGCATAAAGTCATAACAAAAAAAATAAGATTTGCACTTTGTTTAAAAATCTATAAAGACTGCACGAATAAATAAATCTGTGGTGGAGCTTTGGAGCTTTCAAGCTCCGTAGCAGCCAAAGTATTGATTTTCGAGATCTGTGCCCATTGAGACTTTTGCTTGGGATGACGAAACTTAAAACATATCCAAAATTCAGACGATTTGACCGAAACCTAATTCCCATAAGATTATTGCGGGGTCCTTTCTGTTCGGATCAATTTTACTTCCACGTCCAGTGCAAGTATAGTATCTGACAAAAAAAAATAAAAAAATTTTATTGTTCAAATAAGCTTAGAATGTCATGAAACGTTGAGATTTTAAGTTTGTGTGAAAAAAAATTTGTCTGTCGGTCTGTCTGTAACTTTTTCTTGTGCGCACGTTTACTCTGGAACCGTTTAAGATTTTCACTTGAAATTTGGTACACGTATGTATTTTAACGAGATCTGGAACTAAATTATATTTTCATCTTGTTCCGTCGAAGGGTTGGGGGTAAATTGGGGTAAATCGGGGTAAATAGGTAAATGAAGCAGGTAAGAGTTCATAAATTTGGTATTTCGTATATACAAGAGAAGCTAAGATCTTAAGGTTTTTTGGCATTAGCTACCCCCATCACCACCCCCACCCCATTATTAAAGGGGATGAGGAAAGATTATGATTTGGTGTGTGTATTGTGTACAAGAACCAAAAAC
The DNA here is from genome assembly GCA_936432065.2 of Rutpela maculata. NCBI lineage: Eukaryota > Metazoa > Arthropoda > Insecta > Coleoptera > Cerambycidae > Rutpela > Rutpela maculata. The sequence continues at coordinate 39,299,578 of OW386292.2, forward strand.
CTCAAAATATTTTTTTTCACCCCCTCACTACCCCCTATCACCACCCCCACCCCACTACCGATGTGGGGTATCGTTTTATGGCTTCTTGGGGTAGAGGATTTCAAATATTATATTATTAAAGTTCCATAAACAATTGTTTCCACATACAAAATTTTTTCGTTGTGAGCTCCGATTAAAGAACTTATATCTAGATACATAATGGCTATCTTTTCTTCATATACCTTATTTGCTCCTAACATAGTCACATTATATGTCCATTAAAATGGATAGATGAACATCACATCCCATAGGCAACAGTGGCGGGTATGTGTAGAAGGGAAAATGTACAATATTGTACATATTTTTGTAATAATTGTCTATGAACATAACCGCGGATTTAAAAAATATAATAGGTAGAGATGTTTTATTCAAGGGAAATATGTATTGAAAGGATATTGTTTATAATATTATTATTACAACTGTAAACTGAACGCCATCATGTTACGACTATGACCTACTTACTTATGAAACGACCGATTTTCTTCTTTTTTAAACTGCCTTCTGCAAACGGCACAGCACTTCAACATGTAGCATTAAATTTTCACTAAACTGTGTAAATATGAATAGAGAATATTATTTAGGTATTAAGCAAATCACAACTTAAAATAAAATTACTTTTTCATCACTTTTTGGTCGGATAACACGAAAAACATTTATTGACATTAATGGCGGACACTGTCAAACTGAGATGATGATAATCAAACTTAACCGATCGTGTAGAAAACAGTCGCGAATAGGCCGATGGGCCAATCAGAAACTTATGGGAAGAAGTGCCTTAGATTGTGAGTCTTTCAGCAACAAATAAATCAATGCCATTATGTATCTAGATATAAGTTCTTTAATCGGAGGTTGTGAGAGACTTGGATAGAAAATAGTGATTCTTTGGGCAGCGGTTTTTTTATTACTTTATAGTGGAATCAATAGAGGCTGAAAATATGCATTATTTCGGAATAATTATGGAAAGCATCGATTTTCCTAAAACCTTTTGATATCACTTTCATATAGCTTAAAATAAAAAGTTATAAACATATAATCGTGAGGAAATTGTTTAATAATTATTTAAATTGTTTAATAATTATTTAAACAAAGAAGCTTTTTTTTAACAAAATTATTATGTCGAGAAATTTTAAAGTAATTTAATTCAAATTGACATATAAGAGGTTTTCGAGGTCGCTGAAACAGATTATGATGTTAAAAAACTTAATTCAAAATGGCTGATCCAATATGGCCGACTTTTCGATAAAAATTTAATTAATAATTACACAGCCACACAGAAAAGAAAATAGTTCTGTACAGCTATTTTTTAAAAACTACCCCCCACATACGGACGGAAAAAAATGGTCATATATTCTATATCTATGACTAAGAAAACCAGGGAAAAGATATTTTGAAGATAAGGGAGAAAAATCATAAGCAAACAAAGTATTCGGATTGATGGTCGAACGTATGATATAAATAGGAAAAAGAATAGCTTTACACAGATTAAAAGATAGATAAGTTGATAAATGTTAAGATAAACGGTTGAATAAGCAGGTATGGTATAATAAATAAAACACAACTGGTTAATGCTTAATGTATGAATTTACTCCATATTTGTCTACCCTGTCTAAAACTACAAACTGCTTGAATTTTTGTTCTAGGATGTTAGAAACAATGAAATCCGTCCATCTGTGAGGGTAGTTTTTACCCCCCAATAGGGGTAATTTTCAACCTTAATAAGACTGGGTGGTTGTCGTACCAGATTTGTATATTTGGCACGATGAGCTACAAGTATTTGACCTTTTCCGAATTTTAATATGCATCATTTGAGCATGGGGTAGCTCTTACCAAGGGTAGACTCTAGTCATGTGTCGGTGGTTGGAACGAATTCACTCCATATTTGTTCACCTTGCCTAAAACTACAAAAGCCTAAATTTTTTTTCTTCCTGTTTTGAAACCTATGAGGGGTGGGGTTGAGTCTCTACCCTTCGAGAGTAATGGCTGGCTGTCGCTCCAGAGTCAAATATTTTGCACTAAGAGATACAAGGGCATAGCAGGATAAGCATGTGTTAGGTGCCCCCGCACCAATCGGGTCGATATTTTTAGCACAAGTTGATAGTAGTGTTAGATGAAATTTCCCAAAATATTATTTTTGGAAAACCATTTTTACGGGAGTTATGGGGGTAAAAAGAAAAATGGAAAAAAAAATTTTTCTCGAGAACGGATAAACCGATTTTCATGAAAAGAATATATGTTATGGCTTTTGATGGTGCAAATGTGGGAAAAAATTATTGAGTCCATTTGTCGAAAAAAAGTGGTGAAAAATTTTTTTCAAAATTAAAAAAAAAATTTTTTTAGGGGATGTTCTAGAGGCACACCCACCATTTTCTTCCAAATAAATGCCACAGACATGCCCCTTTAAAACATATCCAATTTTCATAGCGATCGGAAGGGTACAACATATTCAAAATTGATAATCATTGGCAGACTGCGGGCGGCGCGTAGTCTATGTAATGAAGCATTATAAGACGACTTTTTTGTAAATATTTCGTGCAAAGACGAGATTACCTTCTCCCCCTCATTTTTGAGGGTGCTGAACACGATGCAAGTGCTGGGAGAAGTTTTTGACCGCCGCAACCGCCTGCAACTTTTTTGAAATTTTTTTTCAAAATAATTTTTTTCTTTATGGGATGTTCTCGAAGAATGAAGACTAAGAGAGGTCTCATCAATATAGAGTAACCTGATTCGTGAGAGGTAAGAGGACTCACGCAAAAAAGTCAGCCCGAATTGTGAGAGGCAAGGGGACTCATAATAACCAAGCACCTCGACTAATGAGAGGCATGGGAACTTAAAATAAACAAGCGCTCGACTGGTTAGAGGCAAGGAGACTCACGATAAATGAACACCCCGACTCGTGAGAGGCAAGGGGACTCACAATAAACAGGCACCTTCACTAGTGAAAGGCACTGTAACCTTCTCGTAGTGGACTTTGAAAACTAGTTCTTTCGTAGGCTGACTGCAGATGTCATCATTGCAAAATCTTCATATTTTCAAACTAGATTTTGTTTGACCCCACAGTTGACGTCAGAGAATTTTTGCGCCACACTTCTTGAAGTTTGATACTGATTTAAATGCTAGGGTTGTAATGGCCGCCAGTGACCGTGGTAGTAAGATGTAGTAATGAACCGCTAGTCTATGTAATAAAGGCAGAAATAGTGTAAATATTTCTTGCAAAGACGAGAATACCTTCCTCCGTTCGTTTTCGAGGGTGTTGAACACGATGCAAGTGGAGGGAGAAGTTTTTGATCGCCGCAACCTCCTAAAACGGCCTCTTATGGATCCCTTTATGTTTTCTATACGAGTCTGGGGAGTGATTTATCAACGAGTAATACTTGAAATAACATGGAAGATGGTTATAGAGTAAGTTGAGTCCAGACAGCAGGCCAGGGGGTTAATTGAACCCTTCCGAGGAGTGGAAAATCATTTTTTATCAAATAATTCGGGTTAAAACGCGTTTCCCCCGTTTTTGGTGTCGTTGATCATGGGAAAAATATTCATTTTTAGCTCCAACCCCTCTTCATCTTTCAAACGGTGAGTGAAGGGTGATTTCTAAAAATGAATATTTTTCCCGTCACCAGTGACCCCGAAAATGGAGTGTACGCATTTGAACCGAATCATTTGAAAAAAAAACTACACCCCTCGGGAGGGTTTAGGCCTGCTGTCTGGACTCCACTTACTCTATAACCCCCTTCCGTATTATTTCAAGTATAACCCGTCGATAAATCAATCCCCAAATCCGTTTATATATGAAAACGTAAAGGGATCTATAAGAGGGATGGCCATTTCAGGAGGTTGCGGCGGTCAAAAATTTCTCCTACCACCTGCATCGTGTTCAGCACCCTCGAAAACGAGGGGGGGGGAGGTAATCTCATCTTTGCACGAAATATTTAAAAAGAAGTCGTCTTATAATGCTTCATTACATAGACTACGCGCCACCCGCAGTCTGCCAATGATTATCAATTTTGAGTAGGTTGTACCCTTCCGATCGCTTTGAAAATTGGATATGTTTTAAACAGGCATATAAGCATTTATTTGGAAGAAAATGGTGGGTGTGCCTCTAGAACATCCGCTAAAAAAAATTTTTTTTATTTTGAAAAAATTTTTTCACCACTTTTTTTCGACAAATGGACTCAATAATTTTTTCCCACATTTGCACCATTAGAAGCCATGACATATATTTTTTCATGAAAATCGGTTTATCCGTTCTCGAGAAAAAATTTTTTTTCCATTTTTATTTTTACCCACATAACTCCCGTAAAAATGGTTTTCCAAAAATAATATTTTGGGAAATTTTACCTAACACTACTATCAACTTGTGCTAAAAATTTCGACCGGATTGGTGCGGGGGCACCTAACACATGCTTATCCTGCTATGCCCATTTGGTCTTTGTATATGTTATTTACACTCACCTGCGTCTTTTGAGTTTTAGCGGTAGTTTTCACCCCCTGCAAGGGCGGACTTCGGTTTAATTTATAGAAATTTACTGTGGCTCGAATTTATATTCTCTACTCTCGACTACAAAACATCTACCATTTTTCACACTTCATTAAGAGTTATTACATTATTTCTATGATTTTACACCATTTTAAGGAATTTTTTTGACTAAACAACAAAACTGACACGATAGATCCTTTTTTGGACTACGGATTCGGATTTAGCGTCGAAAAATACACCAAATCGATATAATTTGGTCCGCTGCACAGAACTTGTTTCTTTTTTGTGTGGCTGTGTTATGTAACTCGATTTTCAAACAAATTTCACTTGGACTGACACTGTGGAGTTTTTTTAGGTCGCTGAAATAGATTATGATATCAAAAAGTAATAGTTCAAAATGGCTGATACAATATGGCCGACTTTTTGGTAAAAACTTCATTAAAATGACGTAACTCGATAAATTTCGAACAAATTTCGTTCGGATTAACATATTCAATATGGTACTGGTGAGGTCTCAAAAAAATAATATATCCCGATATACAAAGTAAAAATAGTTTACGCAAAACAAAAGATTTTTATTAAACATAATAAATATTCAAATTATATTAAATGATATAAATTCATTTTTAAATATCGATTCCTTTAGTTAATGGAAGTTCGGCCTGCTCTTCTTGTTCCTGCTCATGTTCCAAAAATATCTGATGGTTTGTGCAACCAGATCCGGCACAAATAGCCCTGTATCACGTGAATATTTTTAATGTTTTCGATATTTTAAACAGGATAAAAATTTTAGAAACAATCAACATTGAGTTGATTTACCGAAAAAACTTTGAACTTTCAATATTTCGTGAAAAGTGGTTTATATATTTCAATTTTTTTTTTACATCAGATTTACTAGTTTGGAGGTCCTACTATAAACGCATGCTAGATAGGTAGGCTAAATATTTTTTTATAAAAGTTATTATTGTTTATTTTACCCATAATTTAACGAATTTTCAAGCAATTTTTTTTTATTTTTGTAAAAAAAGAGGGTTAATTTAATTTTTAAGGTAAATCCCCTTGAAGCATTTTAAATTACACATTTTAAGCTTTAAAAATCGCACCTACAGATATATAATAAAGCGATTTAATCCAGAGTAATAAGTGGTTAAGGTTAGTTATATATATATATATATATCTAATTTTATTACTTTCTCAAATTTTTGGAAGTGTACATCTTCAAAAATAAATTTTTAACATTCTTTTCGCTCATCGGATCTTTTTATACATTACTTCAAGAGTAAAATGTGAAAGACCCAGGTTTTTATCTTAAAAATTTTAGAAATGGTAGAGCTTTTACCGATTTCATCGCAAATCTCTTTATGTTCCGACTTCATATATGTACTATTCATGAAAAGACGATTTTTCACCCCCTTGTATCTCGAAAACTGTCCATTTTCAGACTTTGTGCCCATGAGAACTTTTGATGTACAAGTCAAGAGGAACAACATATTGTAATATGTTGCAACCCCTTAAAATTTAAGGTTATGTTGGTTACTAAAAAGTAGGCAGACTTCAACAGATCGAATGTCTGAATGTAGTGTATTTGCACCTACTCGAGAAACCTACCAGAAGTTAGTTCTGGTGACATCTGGAATTATCTAGAGAATGGTGGCGTCATCACAGAAAAATCGAGATCTATCATTTTTAGGTATAAAAGACCGACCGCATTTTCAGCGAGTAGTTCAGAAAGTTCAGAAAGTATAGAAAGTGAGGTTAAGAGTTCAAAGAGAAACAAAGTGATAAACATTGTGATTTTTAGTCAGTAAAGTGTATTTAAATTAACAATAGTATTGTGAAGTATCCAGTAAATATTTAATAAAGTGTGTTAGTGGACATCTCTTGTTATAATTTTTGGAACCCACGGAATTTGCAAGGGATAGTTTCCTAAGGGTGGAAACACGTGACAATATTTTAATTTCAGCCATTTTCCCCAAGGGCCACTTCCCGTAAGAAACCATAAAATTCTGTGTAAAATCGTCTTTTCACCCCCTTGTATCTCAAAAACTGTCCATTTTCAGACTTTGTGTCCATGAGAACTTTTGATGTACAAGTCAAGAGGAACAACATACCTATTTTAATTTCAGCCATTTTCACCAAGGGCCACTTCCCATAAGAAATGTGCTGGGTTCTTTACTTTGACGGACCATTTGCGGCTAAACAATGGAATTTTATCTAGGATTTTACATAATGGCCTTATAAAGATAAAATAATAATAACAATAATAATAATAATAATAATAGGCGATAGGAGGCAGAAGGTCACCCATTTGTTTTATATGGATGACCTTAAACTTTATGCCTCCGGAGAGAGGGACCTACACCAGTCCCTCAGGGTGGTACAGGAGTACACGCAGGCTGTCGGTATGGAGTTCGGGTTGGACAAATGTGCACTGATCCATCTCAAGAGAGGACGATGCGGAGACTACGGAGAGGACGCGCAGCTCGTAGACGGAAGCATCTTACATCATCTAGATGCCGGAGAGTCGTACACTTACTTGGGTGTCGAGCAACGCTCCACCCAAGAAGTGAATGTAGTGAAAAACGCTCTCCGCGGCAAGTATCAGCACCGACTCCGACAGATTTGGTCTTCAGAACTGTCGGGGAAGAACAAGGTGTCTGCTACCAACATGCTTGCCGTTCCGATCCTTCTCTACTCCTTTGGAGTGGTGAAATGGAACCGAGAGAAGTTGCGTCAACTCGACGTAGGAACCCGCAAGAAGATGCATCTCAATAGGAGTTTGCATCCTAAATCGTCCGTTCCACGGTTATACCTCCCACTACATCGGGGAGGCCGTGGACTCTTGAGTTTGGAGAGTCTCCATAACGGGATGGTTCTGGATGGAGCCTGTAAGATTATCAGGAGTTCGGATCCCCTCCTCTGCATGGTCCGAGACCATGAAAATGCAGGGGTAGGAGCGTTTTTGTTTAAGGCAGCACAGAGAGCAGCCGATGAACTTGGTCTCTCCTTCGACGTCGAGCCGGTAAATCGCGACTCTGTCACCGAGTTGGAACCTGCTCGGCGAAAAGCCCAAATTAAAGCTGAAGAACACAGCATCTTTCTGCAGCTTCATACGGATAAGCCAATGCATGGAGTCTTCTATAAAAATATCTTGGCTTATCCGAAAGGCTGACCTTTGCCTTCTTAAGGTCACCCGGGCTGAAGTCTGAGACCGAGGGATTCATAATGGCTTGCCAGGATGGTGTATTTAACACTCTCGTTTATCGAAGTCGTGTCATGGGTATAGAGGTCCCCGATGTCAGGTGCAGGGCCTGCCGCAGGGCGCCAGAGACTTTAATGCACTTGTTGTCGGCCTGTCCGACATATGCAGTCTCGGCCTATATCCAGAGGCACGACGGAGCATTACGAGTGCTTTATTATCACTTAAGGCACTCGTATGGGATAGACGAGACACTAGTGCTGCCTTATGCTCCGGGGGATATTGAGTCCGTTGTGGGAAATGAGAAGTGTCTAATTTATTGGAACTACTCTTTTCCCACAGTCAGGCAAATATAAGCCAACAATCCTGACGTAGTCCTCCTCGACCACCAACTCAAAACAATGTCTGTCGTGGAGTTCTCGACTCCCGCGGAGAACAACATTGTCTTGAAGGAGGAGGAAAAATGGGCAAAATATCGAGATTTGCTCTTCGAACTCCGCAGACTCTCTCCAGACCATACTGTTAAGATAGTGGTACTAAGTATAGGAGTCCTCGGTGAAACGAGACACACACTGCTTTCAGAACTTAAAATCATACCGGCATGCCGAAATTCGGCAGAGGTCTTAGCCGGCAGAATGCAGAAGACCGTCATCCTCGGTTCATTACGTCTGCTCAGGGCACACGATTCGTGGACCCAGTAGTCACTCACCCCACGGGCGTGGGGAGTGGCTACCGGTACTACCAGCTCCCCTCTGTGAGTGTCGAAGCCACAGAGTTTAAAGGGTGACTGGCTTTTACAAAAAAAAAAATAATAATAATAATAATAGTAATAACAAAAACATCAACAAAAAATTAATAAATATTCTGACCTTAGGAGAGAAATAAAAAGAATATGGAACCTGGAAAAAGTAGACATCGTCCCAATAATAATTTCCTCAATGGCACTGAACCTAAAAGAAAACCTAATAAAACTGAATATCCCGGAGAGTACCTACCATCTTATGCAGAAATTCGTTATTTTAGATGCCCCTAATATAGTAAGATCATTTCTGGAACCTTAAACCCGGAGCAGTGATCTTGCCTTTAGGGCCGATCATAGTCTGGTTAACAAATCACGGTTATAATGCCAGAGTGAAAACAAAAATAGTAATAATAATAATAAAAGGTCTTTATTCAGAGAAAAAAATTTACATTTTTTTTCCCTAAAATAGGCGGAGTCTAGCTTAAGCTAGTCAATTCAACTCAACTCAAAATGGCACTTGACCATTAATTTTTTTAAAATTAATCTGTTGCACTATAATATATATCTATTATTTTCATTTAATCATGAAATAGACTACGTGCAGGTAAGTATTACATTTTTTTGTAATAATGTAGAAAAATGAATTACACTGTTTTTTTATTTATCTAGGATTGGTATTGAGTTCTGTCATTTCAATATGTGATACAATTTCTTTCTGCAATTTTGTTGTATGACATTAAAACAAATGTAGTGAATCGTGCTGCTTTGAACCTGTGAACCTTTACGGATTTAAATCCTCGAAAAAAAGTGGTCTCTTTTGAGAAAACAGTAACTGAAGGAAAATTCATCTATGCCAGACTGTCGTCCAGATTGACCAGTACATTCCGGCCCAATGAAGTATGCCAGTAACAGGCTATCTATTCACATGCCGGGTGTACAACATAAAGACGCAGTTACACGGCGCGTGGTCCGCCGATCCACGAACCTGGTGCGTGGTTCGGCAAACCACGCGCCGTGTAACGGATAGCGAGCCAGATGTGTCAATACGGCGCGTGACCAATGCAGATTTCGTGTGGGGTTGTGGATTGTAGGCTCGTCAAAACTGCATGGATCGACTGATGACTGATCTTCAGGCGCAGTTACCGACAACTAGATGGAAGACTCGAGCCGACGCGAGCAACGTCTCCCGAGTCGCAAGCCATGCCAAGTTGCCTATGTCACACGGCGCGTGTTTCGTGACTCGCCGAGCCAGGCTCGCCTAATCACGCGCCGTGTAACTGCGCCTTAAGGCCAACGAAAACCAAAGTATAAATGTTTGCTGGGACTGTTCCACTCATGATAAAAATAATTGGACACAGATCTTATACCTTCGTAACACTAAGGGCTTACTACACTATGCGCATTGATTTACAGAATGTTAATAAAATATATTTATTCAAGAGGCTATTAAAAAGGTATTCATTGGAAACCCCGAGAATTTTTGTTGACCTAAAAAATAATTAAAAAAGATGATCTTACGCTTATAATAAGGGGAAGGGAAAGGAAACAAGAGTAACCAGAAAACAGTTTCATGGTTTTACTTAAAAACAATTCGTATTATCAAAAAATATTTTCAATAAAATATGTCCATCATAACATTATTTGTAATAAATCTAATTATCATTTTTTTGTATGACTCGTTAAACTAAAAAATTGGATTGGACTGAATTTTAAATAAAGCCAAAAGACGTTTTCCGATTAGTTTCATTCTCCCCTCCCCCTCCCAGCGAGGGGTTTCCATAATTTATGAAATATGAATTATCAAATACGACCTATCAAAAGACACAGAACGCACAAATACTTTATAATAATTCTACTCCTTTTATATATCTATACTTAGGCTTTCCCATAGTACTTTGATAATGAGTAGGTATCAAGAAAAAAAGTAAGACGTGAGAAATGCTAATTAGAACAATGTCGAGGTCAGACAACTTTCTGTTTTTAATTCTAAGCGATATAATTTCCTTTTGATTGTCACTAATTTTAATTTAATAGGGGTAATAGTTTAATAATATGTTTGTAATTAATAAAATTGAATTTTAATATGTACACCTTCAGTGTACCTGCGTATGCTTTTGATTTTTTTTGATATTTCAAATTAATTTATTTCAATTTGTGCACGGCTGTTAATTATAAAGAACGAGGCGATATAGCTAATTACGTATTCTATTCGGAAACTTTAATATACCCGATTTAATAAATCATATGGATAAAACTTATTACATAAATAGACAATGTCGAAAGTATATTTTAGTGATTTTATGGGTCTGAAAAAGTACAGTAATATTTTGAATTCTAATCATCGCATTTTTGACTTAGTTTTTAGTATTAAATTGGAAAATTACTTATTTTATTATCTGTGACTATACATTACCCTCCACTTGAATGTTCAGCTAAAAAAAACTGATTAATTTCTTAACAGCTCTGTATCACATCATAATTTTAAGAAAGCTAATTTTGCCGAATTAGATCATTTATATCACAGAGGTCTCTTATCATTTAATAATGCTAACGGCACATATATCCTTATATCGGGTGAGGATTTTGAGTTGGTAAACGCTATGAAAATAAAGCATTTTTCCAGTCATATTAAATCCCAATTTTACTTGCTTGCGTCATGCTCATAAACATAAATCGAGCAGGTAAGAGTCCATAAAATTGGTATTTAGTGTATACAAGAGAAGCTCAGGTCTCAAAAAATTTCTTGGCATTAGCCACTCCCATTACCACCCTTTATTAAAAGGGGTGAAAACAAATTGTGATTTAGTGTGTGTACAAGAACCAAAAGCCTCAAATTATTTTTTTACTTCATCCACCACCCCCACCCCACTACCGTGTGGGATATCGTTTTACGGGTTTTTGGGGTAGACGATTTCAAATATCATATTATTAAAGTTCTATAAACAATTATTATTTCCACATACAAAATGTTTTCGTTATGAGTGACTTGGATAGAAAATCTAGATGTGGAAGTAGTGATTCCTTGGGCAGTGGTTTTTATCTTTAAACCGAAACTTTTCTGACCTAAGAGGTGGGCCAAAATTTATCACATCTATGAAAAGGCAGATAATTCCGCTGTTAACAATTATAACCAATTCTTATTTTATGTAAATTTCACCATATTATTTTATTTTTCTACGTTGAACCCTATTTTAACCAGCATGGGTATCTTGTTGATATGTCCACAGTTATGAATTTGGCTTGCGTAACTCAATTTATAGTGAGGATACTCGATGGAAGAAGGTAAGTTGCATTCATGTACAGTATGTCCCAGGTGGACTTAACTACACTTGTAATTTTTCTCATGTCGCATTTTAATAAGAAAGTCATTCTACATAAAAAGTTTTACTTATTCTGGGAAGTCCTTAGCCATGGTCAGAAGTTTGATAGATCTCCTGACATTACTTCATATGATTACTTTTATGGGTACCTAGAGCAAAAAGTTTATGAGCATGACACAAGTAAGAGTCCTTAAAATTGGGATTCAGTATATGTACGGAAGCCAAGGTCTCAAAATGTTTTTGGCATCAGCTCTTTCTATTACTACTCCCTATTACCCACCCACCCATGTGGCATATCGCTTAGTAGATTTTTGTGGTAGACGATTTCAAATATAGGTATTATTAAAGATCTATAATTAACTATTTCCACATAGTGGAGTGCAAATATAGTAATAAAATATTTTGCATTGTAGGAGACACATAGGATATTAGTAGAGTACCTAGAGGTAAAAAACATGCAAAACTTTTGAATAATCTCATATTGAATGATAATTTTTTTATGAGTGATTCTTGTAGTAAAAGGTATCACCTTCAGTTTCTATATGGTCCCAGCCCTTGCTCTTACCCTTAAATAAGAAAAATAATATATGGAACAGTGGGGTGGTAATGGGGATGGCTAGTGCCAAAAATTTTTTTGAGACCTTAGCTTCTCTTGTATATACTAAATACCAATTTTATGGACTCTTACCTGCTTGATTTACCCATTTACTCCAAATTTACCCCAATTTATCCCCCAACCCTTCGACGGAACAAGATGAAAATATAATCTAGTTCTAGATCTCGTTAAAGTACATATAATAATAACAATAAAACGTCTTTATTAAGGCGAAGTTTAGCCATCGGCTACTCTTACACTTAACCTTAGACGTATGCGTACCAAATTTCAAGTCAATACCTTAAACGGTTCCAGAGTAAACGTGCGCATAAAAGAAAGTTACAGACATACCGACAGACAGACAGAGCGACAGACAGAAATTTTTTTTTTCGCTCAAACTTAAAATCTCGACGTTTCATGACATTTTAAGCCTATTTGAACAATAAATATTAAAAAAAAAATTTTGTCGTTACTATACTTCCGCTGGATGTGGAAGTAATTAAAAAAAACGCACATTTTTTTCGTCATAACTTCTTTATTTCTTATGCTATCAGAAACGAATAAAAAAGAATTTAATTTCCTTTCTTAGCATGCTTGACGTAGGTGTCACAATTTCTGAGATATTTAACATTTGTAAACTTTCATACCTCCGAAACTATTAAATCTATGTAGATAATTAAAAAAGCGAAATTCATTAATCCAGTATATCAGCTTTATTTTTGTTCTCTATCCATTTTTCACTAAAACTAATACTTATTGAGATATTTGGAAAAGGAAAAAAAATTATGTATTATCGAAAATATCTTTACTTTTTTTTAAAGCAAGTGCTCCATACAAACGAAAAAATTTGAGCATCTAAGTCATGCTATATATTATTGAGAAATAGTGTTTGAAATTCTTTTTTTTTTAATTACTGGCTAATTACAGTAACAAAATGGCGACGTTGTTATTAAAAAAATGTGAAGACGCACATTGCTCCGGTCATAACTTTTTTGTTTTTTATGCTACAGAAACAAATTTAAAAAAAGTTGAAAGCTTAATTCTACCTATTAGCATTTTTCACGTTGTGGGTGTCACAGATTCTGAGATATTTAACTCTCACTCTAAATAATTAGATGGACACTTGGATCCCAAATATAAACTTAAATATCTCCGAAATTATTAATCCTACATCAATAAACAAAAAATATAATTAATTCCCAGTTTGTACTTTCTGTAATTGGTCTGTAACATTTTTTCGATAAAGTAATACTTTTCGAGATACTTGACGAAAGCCATTTGGAAATACCTTTTTTTGGAGCTAAAATCGCAATTTTGAAGTCGTCATAACTTAAAAACAATTCATGTGAAAAATTGCATAGAACCTTTTCTTCTTAAAATTTGATTCTTTTTCGTCTCCAATAAATACATATATTTTTTAAATGCCACCCCCTGAGAAGGGTGGCATCCACCCCCTATAAATTTGCAAGTTTCCGCACAATATAGAAACTTTTCTATGAAGCATTTACTATTATACTGCCAAAAATGAACGAAGTCCGTTCAATATGACATTATTCCGAAGTTAAAACCTCTGATTACTGTACTATTACATGGATGTGGAAGTAGTGATCCTTAGGCAGCGGTTTCTTCTAGTATTATGTGTAACTTATGTATTGTGATCATTATATATATGTTTATATGTATAATTGTATAAATTTACAAATTGTTTTTGTTATGTTTACTTAAATATCTGTCATGTAAAAGAACTACTTCATTACAAATAAAATATATCTATCTATTGATGTTTTGGGGATGTAGGCCTGGAGATGTTTGATACGAATTCTCTAGACAACCCATCGCAGTAATCGCTCGATTTTCTAGGAAATACGCCCCCAAAAGCGACCCTCCAGCATCGTATTCTCCAGAATCCTCTCATGTTTTGGCCACATCAACCGGGGAGAGGGCAATATGGAACTGCTGATAGTACAGGGAAACCATATGAAACCAAAAGACGAAAAGAACACCATCTAGAATGTTAAGATGATGTTACCAAAGAGCTGTGGGCTTGCCTAAAAGGCAACCGCCACATATGACGTGATGCTGTCAGACGTGCCATACAGTAAAAAGAGGTCAACTAGAATAACGTATGGATTACAAAATATCTGGTAAGTCGTTGTGAATAAGATGAAAGTGTGCATTTACACAGCATGATTTGATTTTTTTGTATCAGTATTAATTAAATATTAATTAGTAAAAATTTAAACGCCATTCTTACAAGACCGCGGCTTACTTAGGAGGAAATGCTTCTGGCCATATGTTTATTGGAACGGTTGTCACTATTTTTGAATGTAGAATCAGCTTGTAAACAGACTAGAGTTATTACCCTAACAACTCGTTTAAGAATTATAATCAATATACAAGGGTCAAGGAAAATAATACACTTTAAGGTTAACAATATATGATTTTACATAATTATAGTTCATTGATTGATATTGAGATATTACAAAGCTATCACGTAAAAAAATAGATGTGCACAGCAATACCAACATTTATTTGACAGGATTACTCGCTGGCCGTGAAAGGAACTAATACAAAGTTTAACTTGCTACTCGACCTCTAATGCAACGAATAATTCCTTTTAAATGTTATAATAAACAAAAAAATAAATAGAATATGATATAATCAGATAATTATTAATATTTTGTAGTAATATTTTTTTAAATTTCGGTCATGGTTAACTAAGTGGTTTAGTTAACATCTGTTTGTAAACATTTTGTAAACAGGAAGAAAGAAAACAAATTCCTTAAAAAAAACTGTATCTGGCCCTACTCCGCTACCATGGGTAATTTAAAAGAAAGAAGGGATGTCAATATATCTTCCTTGCTTTAAATCCATTAAACGGAAGTAACATAGGCACAGCATCCTACAGAGCGCGCTCCATTTGACAGTATAGGAGATAGCTACATATATGGGGCCTGGGATATAACATGTTGGCATTGCTGTTATGTTTTTGCAAATATTTTTCTGAGTATTTTATCTTATATGAGTCAGACCTCCCTCCCTGACCGTTCTGGTGCTAGCCGCCTCAGAAAATATTCAATTGTGGAACAGAGTATAACAGTTTGGGGCTCGGTATTAGTTGAAGAGGGTATCTTGGCGATCAACATTCGATATATGCCAACATTTTTTCTAAGTGCAATTGGCAGCACTGGCGACATCAATTACGGCCAAAATTGGAACGTAATATAACACTTTCTGATCAAGCGGAAAATTTTCGTTGTCAATGCTCATTGCTGGAACACCATATGCCAACATTTCTTTGCCCTTTTATGTTATTACTGAATAAAGCGTATTATTATTATTATTATTATTATATATGTAAGCACTTTATTTGACGAGTGTATGAAATTTTTAAAAATTCTATATGAAAAAAAAAAATTATTCTTAAATTATTGTGAATATAATTACAACTGCCGCCACATTTTAAAAATGTAAAAAATACAAACTAAGTAGCTAATATTTTGTCTCAATTATTATGCCTGAACGCATTTTATGACTGCCCAATGACTGGCGCCCACTGCTTTTTCATATTTTTCGAAAACTAATTATCATTGAGTAATGTTTTTTTTTTGAGGTGAACCAAAAAAATAGCACTTCAAAATGGTAGACATGATTTTTCGACACTGCATTCCATTCAAAAGATATTTAACTGGATTTTCTTATGCAAGAAAATTTTCTATTTTTTCAAATTAAATTTTCACCACATTTTTCTGAATGATGACCATATAGAAAAAAAAATGTAAAAATTGAACAACTCTCGAAGAATAGAATTTTTCTTTTCATAGCAAAATCTGACAGAAAGTGAAGTAATTATTATTATAAATTGAATATATCAAAACATAATGCAGATATCGATCTGAAATTTTCATCAGATGTTCCCTCCAATATAGCAAATACTTTGGTAAAGTCTCAAAAAATTTTCTAAAATATTGCTGAAATTAATTTTTTTTTTTCAAAATGTCGTTTTCTTTTAATTTACTCCTCACCTATTAAAGCTATCTTAACGTTCGAGGGCTCATTTTATAGGTTTTTAAAATACCCATGACTTTCCCATTTAAACTTTCCTCTCAGATTATTAGCCTTCTATTTAAACGCGAAAAACCGGCTTTTCAACTTTACGGCCCCCCCATCTCCCTTATCCGGTATGACATCAGTTGGAAAACTATAAGGGCTTCTTGTTGATGTCTAACCCATCAACTTAAAACAATAAAATTGTGGTTATGTATTTTTGCCATATCAAATTAAAATTCGACTGTACTATATTGAAATTGATGGAAATTGAGAATTATTTTTAAATTGACGATGGACATCGCAGGCCAAATTTTTTTTTCTAAGTATGTATTCTGCAGATTAAAAAAGATATACCAATGTAAATTTTAAAATGTAGATTTTTTGTTGTTTGCTGGGGCATTTTGTGTTAACTTATTGAAACCTTTCAACTTTTAATAATATTCTCTATATTCCCAAAAAGGAGGCTTTAGGAAAGGTCAAAGTACGACCGATGCTGTTATGATGATATAGTAAAACACTGTGAGCATAATAATATTAGTGTGTTGACAATGCTAGATTATTCAAAGGCATTTGATACCGTTAATCACGCCTTGATACTTGCTGTGGTAAATATTTACCGTTTCAATACTAAGAAGTAATATTTATAATAAAAAGAGCAAAAAGTCGGTAATTAGAATCTGATCAGAAGATATCGAAAGATGGTGTTCCACAAGGGTCAATGTTACGACCTCTTTCATATGTAATCATATATTGTTGACTTTAGTAGAACTATTAGAAATTGTAAATCCATTTTCACATATATGTCAATCAGCAATATAACTGGATCATCTGACTATATGAAGCCAGTTCGTAACATAAAAAATATCATATGCCCTTTTTCCCCTTAAAGTGGATGCTAGGAACCATTTTTCTCCTAATAATATTAGAACTATCATAATCAACTATAGCGTCCTTTATTTCGATGAGATACATGATCACTAGAACATGAATACAGACACACCGAATACAGTAGATAACCCCCTAATGCAAAACCAAGGCTGTCCGGGAGGAGGTTACATATTTGGAAAAACGCATACCCACCATCATTGTCAGGGGCATGAACCCAGTACGCGATACACAGAGCGACCAGTAAGTTCGCCACACAATACTTCATATCCGACTGCACTGAGAGAAGATTTTTGCAGTGACAGCCAAAAATCAGACTACAGTAGCAAAGAACTCTAACTGAATAGGCGCCAGCCAAGAATTTTGGTAGGGCAGTAAAATTCATTTTACTGGAATTAAGTTAGTGCAACAGTAAATTTACTTCATAAAATATTATTAAAATTTTTCATTTAGCCACCGTAAATAAACTTTACTGTTAGAGTTAAGAAATAGTATTGTTGCAGCAAACATATTTATTTACTAATTCAAAGTATCTGGCTACGATAGAGTCAATTCTTTTCACTTACAGCAACATTTTATATTATTACTCCATGACTTTTCTAGTGCTGTGATTAACCCCTTTTTGTTGTAGCAAAGTCACTGATTGGACAGTGCAGGAACTTGATTGCAGTAGTATTAGTTATTTTTATTCGCAGCAAAAAGGTGCACTACCATTGCAAGGTTTTCCTAGTACCCCAGTTAATTTTTTTTCATTGCAGCATATATGCTTTCCTAATTGAGTAATAAGAGAAAAGAGATTCCGTCATATCAAAAAGTTTTTAATCAATAACAGTAAAATTTCTTAATTAGAATAGAAGGGCCTATTTTGCTATTATTATAAAGTATATCTGCTGTGGAAATAACCGTTTTTTGCTCTAAAATAAACAGAGGGAGCTAAAAAAATGTTTGATAAAATTTTCTCGTATAGAAACTTGTTTTACGAGGAAAATAATTTCGTTATAAAGCTGATTTACTTTTCTATCAGTTAGTCATATTTTGTCATTGCCAGCTTCCATAACTACCGTACATAAAGAAGCGTTTATTTTATCAAAAATATTCTTTCCTCAAATACCATCATGCGTGATTACCAAGTACATAATACTAATTGATGATAATGCAAATATACTTTATAAAGAACCATTTAAACATATCTGAATCCGAGAAAATTTTATAAAAACAATTATTTCTGAGCTACATGCATGTCTTCATATAGTTTCAGCAAAAAATATTTATTCCTAAAACATAACTTTATAGAATTCCCATCTTTCTTATTTATCTAATTAAAAAATCTATATTATTACGCAGTAACAAATTTTTGAGGCAGACCAATGTTTAAGGGCGGATCTATGGGGGGGGGGGGGGGTAATTATCCCCCCCCAAGATTTCGTAAACCATCAACTTTCGTATTAAAATTTCATAATTTTTATTATTTTATTTTATATTTTTGAATATATATCTTATTTAGTTGTGTTTATAATTTTTTTCTAGAGATTTTCTCCCCCCCCGCTCATCAATTTTAATTTTCGAGGAAAAACATTTTTGTTATTTTCAGCCCCCCTAAGCTCAAGGCCCAGATCCGCTCTTGCCAATGTTTTATTCCACGTATATCAGTTTTTTGTTTGTAATTTAAATTAGCTATTAAAAAATTGTATATGCATTCGAAGAAATCAAAATAACCTAGTGAATGTTACCGTCAAAGGTTGATGCTTGTTCATAATTTCTTTAGTCTTCACCATCGGTGAATTTTGTAGCTCCCTCATAAGTATATTGGAAAAAATAAATTCGTAATATTAATGAATGAAGGTTTATTGGCTGATAATTTATGAATCTGTTTATTGATATAATGTACGCTCATTAATACAATGTACACATTTATTAATACTATGTCTATCTATCTATATTCGTAATATAAGACTGTGACTGCAAAGCCATTAGTACAACACCACTAATGCTATGTAAACGTATGTACATTATCTAAAACTGGTTAACCGATTTTGTTGGGTACAAGGGTAATACTGGTACCTTACATGAGTTGAAAAGTTTTGACATAGACTGGATGACATTTAGTGCCCTTTTGGCACATAAACTTTCTTATTTCCAACAAAATATACATTTTTTATTTTACCATTTGAAGGTAATGATATTCTGACGTCAACGATATTTCAGTATTTCCCATTTAATTTAGGCCAAGTCCCAGTCCCGCGACAGAAGTTCCAGTACTCGCGGGACGGAGGCATGCATCGAAAATAAACGAATTTTTACGAGCAGATTCCAGCCATTTTCAGTAGTAGCTGTTCATTCTTTGGAGAATTTTATCCTCTTCACATTTGATGTTATAAAAATTTGGCATCTGTTAGGATTCTTTAGTGTTTTGGGTGAAAAGTCGCGGCGCACCTTTTTCTCTTCGTTTTTTAATCTTTAATATTTCCTGGATTGGTTGAATCTGAAGGTTTAGGTTATTGTCCTCAGAATTTAATTCTGAACATTACCAATTTTATTCAATCATCTCCTAATTATCGTGAACTTGTCTTATGAAAATAACTATTTTCCATTTTTACAGCATTCACAGGGTATTTAATATATGTATAATATAATAGTTTTTAATTTTATCTTTCTAGCAAAGAACATGTTCCTACTTAATTAAAAGACTAAGTTAATGCGACAATGCGTAGGCAACTTCACACCTTACTCATAAAATTGTCATTAATTATCCACCATATATCACGGAAGTATTTATGTCTATAATAGATCTTCAATTCATTACTAAAACCTTTGATAAGATATTTTAACAATTCCGCAACACTGTGCCGTAATATTAATAATAATAATAATAGTAATAATAATAACAATAATAATAATAATAATATTCAATAAGGGGGTCTAGAGGGAAATGCCGAGATCACAATTTTTGACTTGGGGGCTGTTTGGACTATTTAGGAGGTAAACATACCAAAAGTCCCCGAACATAGGAGGTGGGGGGTGTTCAGGGGGCATGAAGAAGCACTCAAAGAAAATGATAGGTGAATTCAACCAAAAAGAGCATATGAAATCGCGCCTATCTAGTTTCATAGTTAAATCAATCAGAAAAGAATAGTCATACAACAACTTTGTTTTCGTAAACAAATAGTAGTTTAATAATCATATCTTCTTATAGTACAACAAATTAAATAGTACAATGACATTTTTTTATGTTCACTAACCATTTTCAATTTGGTCTACAATTAAATAGTACAACGACTTTGTTTTTTGTTCACCAACTAATTTTTAGGTTGATCTACACTTTATTGTATGATGAAGTTTTTTTTGGTTGGCCAAAATCTCTGTATTGAGACATCAGACCACCCAAACTAAAGATTAGAGATCGTTTATAAGATCCATCCAAATATATCGATGATCCCTGAGAGAATTTGAACATTGCAATCATGTTATTAATTTTCTATAAATTCATAAGAGTATAAGATAATGCATGATTGATTATTGTCAGTGATTTGTATGTGGCGTCATCCAGGAATAATTTCTGTAATAGACTACGTGGTAAGCAAGCAAATTTTATGGTAATTCTTTTAAAACTTCTAGAAGACGACAATAATATTGGTTCGTCTACCAAGTACAATAATACAGCGAACTAATACTGGGTTAGAATTACAATTCGATAATACTTAAAAATAAAGTCTACTATTTATCTAGTTTCATTTGACAAAATTCAACAAATTATTAGTTAGATGAATAAATTATAGTCTTATGCACCTATTTTTAAGTTAATGTTTATTTTGTTGTGTGGCAATAACCTTTTGTTTAAAAATACTATTAAATATACTTCAATTTAACAAAATGAGCAATATATATACTATTTTTTTGATTGATTTAACCCATACTATTTGCAAACAAAAGCGCTGATGCGACATCTTAATTCATTAAAGTGGATGGCAGAACGATGTTATGTTTATGTAAACAGAACTGCGAGTTAACTCTACAATAATATTAGTTTATCTGTCAACTATAATAGTAGAGCAAACTGCTACTGGGTTTACAATTACAATTCGACAATAGTTAAAAATAAAATATACTATTATCTAGTTTAATTTGACAGAATTCAACAAAATAATAGTCAGACGAAAAAAAATAATAGTCTTATTCATCTATTTTTTAAGTTAATGTTTGTTTTGTTGTACGACAACTTTTTATTAATTAAAATAACGATCTCCTTTTGTTTAAAAATACCATCAATATAATTTAGTTTAACAAAATTAACGATATTGTTAGTTAACCATTTTTTTTTGTTGAATTTACCCATACTATTTCTTTGAGTGAGGTCCCGGTTTTTTGTTTTTCGCTCATATCTCGAAAACGGTTAGCCCTAATTAAAATGCAAAATTAAATCTGACTAAATTTTCTACAATAATGTTTCTATTGATTTTTTTCGTATCTGCTATGGTTCAGTAATGAATTGTATATCTTTTGACTGTATTCTAACTTTATTATAAATTTATTTTAAATTGAATATAAATTTTAATAACCATCGTAGAAAAAACTTTCTTATACAGACATCCGTTTCACAGCAGACTGAACTCAAATATCGAATAAAACATGTCTGCGTCTGTAAGTGTGCGTGTGCATGTATATGTACGTGTGCGTGTATACCGTTTCTTGTAAACACGATAACTTCTATTAGACTTACAATTTGGAACATATGTAAAACAGCATATTACAATAATCCCTATTGAAATTGGGTCATATCTGTAATACATGGTGATAACCAGGGGCCTACAATCTCATACGTAAAATAGGTATTATTTTAATTTCAGAGCAAAATATTACTAAGGGTTTTGATTAAGCATACAAAAATAAGAAGATGTATAAGATTTATAAACCACAATATATCAGGTGTGTGTTAGGCAAACCAACCTCATTTAAATTATATGATATATCAATGTTATCCTAAAATATGAAGCATGGTATTTTTAATAAGATTATTATGAAGTGAAAGTTTGTAGGCCTCTGGTTATCACCATGTATTACAGACTTGGCCCCATTTCAATAGGGATTTATTGTAATATACTGTTTTACTTATGTTCCAAATTGTAATTAAATATTTTAAGTCTAACAGAAGTTATCGTGTTTACAAGAAACGGTATACCCGCACACATACATATACACGCACACTTACAGACGCAAAGACATTTTTTATTTGATATTTGAGTTCAATCTGCTGTGAAACGGATATCTGTACAAGAAATTTTTTTCCAAAATTGTTATTAAAATTCTTATTCAATTTATAATAAATTTATAATAACGTTAGAATACAGTCAAAAGATATACAATTCATTACTGAACCATAACAGACATGAAAAAATTAATAGAAACATTATTGTAGAAAACTGAGTCAGCTTTAATTTTACATATAGTCACTTTTTGATTATGGCTAACCGTTTTCGAAATATGAGCGAAAAACCAAAAACTGGGATCTTCTTCGTGGCACTATGTTGAAAACATTCTATATACAATTTTTCTCCTCAGATGTCATTATACAATATACGATGTGGAAAGTTTAACTGGAATAATAGTAGGAGAGCTAGGAAACATTATGATGAACGATAATGATCAAAATTTTCACTGATGGCAGTCCATTTTGGTCTTTGGGTATATCAAAACCGATCGTCTGCCATTTCAAAGTGGTAACATTAACTTGGGGTGTGTATTAAAAAAGGGGTGATTTTAAGTATAAGTGAACCATATCGATCAAGACAAATTTGTGCAGGGGTGACTAATATATTTAGCTTAGATGGCAGACAATTTTTCTGGTAACATTATTATAACAGACGCTACTCAAAATGGCATAAAATCACATTTCAATACTATATTGATAAAAAATAATTTTTGCGCCCTACGATTCGTCTACGTACAATAAACAACTAATGGGCAGACGAAAAAATCGGCAGCATTTTCCTAGCAGACCCCGTCAAAGTGAATTTTTTTAAATTTATCTTTATATAATTAGGTTTAGAATGTTGTGAAACGCCGAAAGTTTAAGTTTCAGCAAAAAAATCTGTGTCTGTTTATAACTCTTTTTGATTCTGGAACGGTTTTAAGATATTGACTTAAAATTTGGTGCATTTATGTACTGTAACGAGATCTGGAACTAGATTATATTTTAAGCTTATTCCGCCGAAGGGTTGTGGGCAAATAAGGGTAAATAGGCAAAGCAAGCAAGTAAGAGTTCATAAAATTGGGATTTAGTGTATGTACGAAAAACCAAGGTCTTAAAAATTTGTTTGCACGAGCCATCCCCATTCTATTATTTAAATAGTCCAAAGGTCTCAATTTTTTTTTTTGACATCAACAGCCATCGCTACCCCCACCCACACTCCATTAATAAACGGGACAAAGAAATAAAATTATTGTGGTCAAGTATGTGCACGAGAAGCAAAACTATATACAAATATTTTGTCATCGGCCATCCCGTCACCTTCGCCCCATCATCAAATTACTCTCTTTGCTGGGATGTGGAAATAGTGATTCCTTAGGCAGCAGTTTTCAAATAAAGAATTTCTCTCCACACAAAAAATCGGTAACAGGTCATTATATTTGTTGTGTGAATAAAACAAAAATAAAAATCTGGAAGAACTAGAGTCACATGCTAATCACAATAATAGCAATAATAATACCTTTATTTTCATACGACATGTTTCACATGCATGGAAAAACGTCAAATAATAGTATGAATTACAATGTAACATTAAAAGTATAATACACAGTATTTCACATATAAGGCAAACATTAAAATAATAATAAATTAATTTATGCTACAAAAATAACATTAAAGCGGTTAACAAACAAGCCAACTAAAGCATTAACATCACAATACGAAAAATGCAATAAACATAACTTTATTATATTTCAATGTGGAAATTAAAATATCCGACAACAGAATACAATGTATTTTCTAGGAGATACTTTTTTATAACATTTCCAATTTAATTAAATTGTTTATTTATTTTTTATTGTTAGGCAAATGATTACATATTTTTAAAAGCATTATTGTCTACCCATTTGCTGAAAGTGACAAGTAATGATTTGGCAATAGTAAATTATCTTTAACGCATAAGTTATAATTTATTTCTCTATCTGCAAAGTTTGTCATTTGATACACGAAGATACACGCCAATATGTACACTGTACAGTAGGGCGAGCTGAAGAAATTGAAATTGTTCAAATCGAAAATTAACAGTGCAGAAAACTTGCATTTGGTACTCAGTAGTACTACTGCAAAATTTCACTAAAATCAATTTTGGTCTTGAGGTTTCACAGGGCACTTAGAAATTTAAAATTTCTGATTTTTTTTTTTGAAAATTGATATTTAATAGGATTCAAAAGTTATTTTGGGTCCTTAGCAATATGTTTCCAAATATTCGCTAAATTTAAATTATGTTTACAAGTTACAAAAATTACTTAAGTTTTGAAAAGTCTTTGACATCATTTTAAGAAATTGGCTGCGGAAATTAAAAAAAAATGTTTAAAAATGTTTAACGATTGAATGAGTAACTGCGTACGTTGAAGTTTTTCAAAGCAATCTAGGGCCCACCATGAGGAAGTGACTGCGCCTCGGGCCCCGCCCGTGCCCTCCCAACCTCCCTTACCTTTGGGGCACCTTTAGAGAATATTAGATGCTTTATAGTTTGCTTTGTGCTCAAACTTGGACATTATTGCTCTAGAATGCATATTGCTTCTAATGAAATCATCTCCATTTTCGGTTCCAAAAACTGAGGCAGCAGCTTCCGTCACACATCTCTCCACACCCTGTGTGTGGCAAGCAAATTCCGGTACATAATTCCGGTACAAAATACACAAGTATAGAACCCCATCTGAAATACTACGTATAGTAGGATGGGTGGCTCAGTTACTTTGCATTCATTCCATTGAATCATGTCGGTATAATCTTGCATCAAAGTTAAGCTTCGGAATTATAAACTGTCTCACTTCAGCAGTCCTTTGTTTCCTTGATTTAATAACACGTCTCTCTCTCTCTCTAGAAAAAGACTTTCAGGATGGACAAAAAACGCGTTTCGCTGAATAACTGGGTCAATAATATCTCTGATTTCTGTTGGAAAATATCTGGAATAGTGAATCATTTCCCATAGATGTACTGCTCAGTTTGTGCAAGAGCGCTCAGTTTTAATTTTAAACCATACCCTGGCATACACTTTCACTACGAATTCTGTGAGAATTATAAGTTCCACAGAAGGGTCCTCTCTAGCAACGTAAAGACGCTACTGTGTGATAATTTTCCAGGATCTATATGCGAAAGATCTTCTGAACAAGAACCAGAATTAATTGCCTTACACACTTGCAATAAATATTTTTGATCTGAGCTTAGATTATCCACTTTGAAATTATCAAGTTCAGGAATATCTGTTGCAATTGCTTGAAAATCAATAACACGAGTTGTTCACATTTTTCCAAACATTTTCCAATAGGTCCAGAGTATGTGTGGGGACCGGGACCTCTTGTACGTCTATGGACGTACAAGAGGTCAGAGGTACAGAGGACTCTTCTGCGGAACTTAAAATTCTCGCAGAATTCGTAGTGAAAGTGTATGCCAGGGTATGGTTTAAAATTAAAACATATAAAAGTGCTGGGACTGAGACGTGTTATTAAATCAAGAAAGAAAGGATTGATGAAGTGAGACAGTTTATAATTCCGAAGCTTAACTTTGATGCAACGAATTATACCGAAATGATTCAATGGCATGAATGCACAGTAACTGAGCCGCCCATCCTACGTAGTATTTTAGATGAGGTTCTATACTTGTGTATTTTAGGGAATGCAGAAATTGATATACTGCAATTGGCTTGCCGCATATAGGGTGTTGAAAGATGTATTAAGATTGTTACGGAAGTGCTGCCTCAGTTTTTGGAACCAAAAATCGAGATGGTTTCATTAGAAGCAGATTGCATTCTAGAGCAATATTGCCCAAATTTGAACACAAAGTAAACTATAGAGTATCCAATATTCTCTAATGGTGCCCCAAAGGTAAGGGAGGTTGGGAGGGCACGGACGGCGCAGCCACCTCCTCGTGGTGGCCCCTGGATTGCTTTGAAAAACTTCAACGTAAACTAAGAGCTGCACAGTTACTCATTCAATTGTCAAACATATTTAGACAACTTTTTTTAATTTCAGCAGCCATTTTTTTTTAAATGATTTGATTTTTTCGAAACCTAAATAATTTTTGTAACTTGTAAACATTATTTAAATTTAGTGAATCTTTGGAAACACATTGTTGAGGACCCAATATAATTTTTGAATCCTATTAAATATCAATTTTGAAAGAAAAAAATAGCGCCACAGTGCCCTGTGGAACTTCAAGACCTAAATTAATTTTAGTGAAATTTTGCAGTAATACTCCTGAGCACCAAATGCAAGTTTTCCGTACTATTCATTTTCGACTTGAACAATTTCGATTTTTTCGTCCCACTCTAATGTATAGTGAAAGAACTGTTAAGATTTTTAAATCAATAAACAACTGTCTGCAGAAATAATTCATATTTTTCAATAATATTGTTCTCATGATTCTTTTTTGTGATGTGAGTAAACCACCTACCCTACTTAAATTACGCCAACATATGATGTAGTAATTCAAATGTGAGTTTCAATATGAGTACTCTGGCTATCAACATTAAACCTTAAGAGTTTTATCTCTCTAGTTTTATTAATTAATTCACTATTTAGTTTTACAAGGAGGCTATAATCGAGCTCTTTGGAGATTGCCACAAGTTCGGTTTTACTCGTATTTAATACAATTCCGTTATTAGTACTCATTTGCTGAACAAGATTGGTGCTTATGTTGGCTCTATCAATTGTTCTACTAAGCTGCCGCAATGGCGACTGCATAATCGTCAGCAAAAAGGTAGCTTAATGAATTGCCAATTATTGTTACTGACGTCCATGTCGTTAATAAATGTTAGAAATAGTATGTGGAACCCTGTGGAACCCCAGTTGGCACTACCTCTTTTCTGAAATATGAGTTGACTTACTGCATTTTAGCAGAACCTGTTGCTTATGACATTCAATTGAGGGGAGTTCCTCTTATTCCATAATTTTCTATTTTACTCAGTAATAATTTATGATTCACGGTATCGAAAGCACGGATGAGATCAAAATAAATACAGGAAACTTTCCTTTTGTTTTCTAAATTATTTTTAATAAAGTTATGCATGCCTAATAAAGCGTCCTGTGTGGAAAGGCCACTTCTGAAATCATATTGGTTCTTTGATATTATATCATGTGTGCTTGAAAAATTCACTAATTGGTTTGCATAGGACACTAATTCAGAAAATGGTGATGGGGGTAAGATTCCCCTGTAATTAGACATAATTAATAATTAGACATAATAGAATAAGCGTGATTACACGCAAATTTAAATCCAAAATTTGGTCGATTAAGGAATACAGGACGCAAATTTCCTAAACATACTAAACAACAGAACGAGACACACGTCCAGCACTATTTTTATCAGTCTTTGTAAAATATACTCCAGCAGAGATACTTTTTTTCAAATATACTAAATTATGAAAATCGCTAAAGATTCCTATCAATACAAAACAATACTAGGTTACAGATTGTATTTCTAAAATATACTCGATTACAAAAATTGTTAATATGAACAATATACAGGGGTGTATATGAACATAAAATAAGCAACGGCTTAAATTATTTGCTACAGTGTATTTTTATATATTTTTTAAATAGTTATTTTTTAATATCTCAGAAAGTACTTTAGATATTATTTCCAATTTTGGTATGTGTTAAAAAGATATAAAACCACATGTTTTAGTTAGAAAAGGTATTTCATCGCTCCACCAGTGGCGTCTCTGCAAACATGTCCTCTGATATTTTTTACCAAAAAATTGGTACGCCACTGACATTTTCCATGTGGATATTTTTTCTGATTAGCCTGGTCAGTTCTACATGAAAACGGTCTCTTTCGTTTTTCTTGTCAGACTCTTGAATAAAACAGTTAAATTCAAATTGAAACTAGTTATTATTAACATTGATAATGATAAATGTTTTATAAAGATTGTTGGAAATGGCCACCCACCTTCACTTAATAGGCATGCTTCCGCCCGTCTTCGCATCGGATTGTGCACTCCTCCAAATATTCCGTATTCCGTATTATTTCACGAGGCAACTATTCGCTCTCTTAAATCTTCTAGTGTGTTAATAGGAGTTTTATACACCAGGGTTTTAAGTTGACCTCACAAAAAGGAATCCAAACTATTGAGATCGGGGGATCTTGCTGGCCATTTGAGGTCCTCCGCGACCTATCCAACGATTAGAATAAACAACATGTAAATGTTCGCGAACAATTACACTGAAACGAACAAGAGCTCCATCGTGCACGTACCACATTTGATTCCTTAACGCAATTGACCCATCTTCAAGCAACACAAGTAGTTCTTCTTGGAGAAAATGCAGGTAAGATTGTCCATTGTCGTTGACTGTATGAAGAAAACTTCTTTGGCGAAAGTCGACAACGCCAACTCCGACAAATGTAAAGTTGGTAAAGGCATCAGACAAAGCTGCGTTCTGTCACTATTCAATATCTATAGTGAACACGTGATGTTCCGTGTGCTTGAGGACTGACTGGGTGGTTTATATAGCTATAGACCGAGCCAAGATTTCGAACTTGAGATTTACAAATGATGCCTCCTTATTTGCAGCAAGCTCATAAACTGTTGGACAACTTTCGAACAATAAGCTCTGAGTTCAAATGTGAACTGCAACAGAGCGAAAATTGTAATGGTAGACCGAGCGAATGAAAAACACTCAGACACTTTGAGAATATATCATTTCGAGGTAGGACGTAAGATGGTCTACCTTGGAGCACTTGTGGCGATATCGATAACTGCGAATATGAAATTCGGCGAAGAATACAAATGAAAAGATCTACAACTTGTCAGTTGAGAAAAATTTGGCGATCAAGAAGTATCACGAAATACACAAAGACCAAACTTACGAAGGCTCTAGTTTTATCCATCTTTATTTACACCTCTGAGATATGAACCGTTAGGGAGGAAGAAGACGAATTGCTTCTTTCGAAGGGACATTTGCTACGAATTCCCTGGACAGCCATCTTACCAACATCTCGATTCTTCCAGAAATAGGTCCCCAAAGCGACTAGCAGTATCGTACTTTCTCGAATTCTCTCAATTTTGTGGTTACTACAACTGGAGAGAAGACAATATAGAACGATTGATAGTTTAGGGAAAAACAGATGGTAAGATACGAAGAGGGCGTCTTCCTATGTCACCAAAGAACTAATGGAAAAAATCTTCGACGAGGCTGTGTGTCCGACGGGCAATCGCGATAATGGCGTAATGCTGTCAGACGTACAGTCGTGGCCAGAAAAATGTTTCCGACCTGAACAGCGTATTTTACAAGTTTTCCCTGCGTGAATATGACTTTGCGTCGGAGTATTTTAAGCTCCTCCCAGGCGGCTGCCGCTAAGCGAATGGTTTTGAAACTGATAACACAATAATAAATGTTTGGAGTTTCTTGTCGGGATCGCAAGAAATGAATCGCTTCTCTTTGAAAGTGATGCGGTGGCTCCACCGAGTTTTTGTTAATTTCGTTTCGGCCGCCATCTATTCGTTGCTTGTCCTGTAGGAGCGTGCCGCTAACGGTTTTCTTCTGACTCAGTTACTTTATCATCACTTATCAAATAATTAATATTTATTATTATCAATGTCGAAATAAAAACCGCGCTAAACATATGCATTATATAATTAATAATAATGCTGTTTTCAGCTCCCAGTGGATGAAGTAAAAAAAATTTTGAAGCGTTCGGTTCTTGTACACTAGGGTGGGCTGAAAAACACGAAAATTTGAATTTACAGATGGCCCACTTACTAACTTATTAGTATGTATCTAAAACTAATTCGGGTAGATTTTTAGGCAAATCGGTGAATATCTAGTTGGCCCACCAGGGCCTTGAAAATGAAAGAAAGGGCCAATTTTTCGATTTTTAACATTTTTTAAATTGACATTTGAAATTTTTTTTGACTCTTTATTAATGCCTAAATGCGTGCAGCAAAAGTTTTTCGAATAAAATATTTTTCAGTTCCAGGGAAATTAGAAATTTGTCACTAAAACGTAGAATTCGACGAAAATAAGGTTTTCTGTATAAAATTTCTAATTTCCCTGGAACTGAAAAATATTTTATTCAAAAAACTTTTGCTACACGTATTTAGGCATTAATAAATAGTCAAAAAAAAATTCAAATGTCAATTTAAAAAATGTTAAAAATCGAAAAATTGGCACTTTCTTTCATTTTCAAGGCCCTGGTGGGCCAGCTAGATATTCACCGATTTGGCTAAAAATCTACCCGAATTAGTTTTAGATACATAGTAATAAGTTAGTAAGTGGGCCATCTGTAAATTCAAATTTTCGTGTTTTTCAGCCCACCCTATTGTACACACACTAAATCACAATTTTATTTTTTTGACCCCCTTCAATAATGGGTCGGGGTGGTAATGGGAGTGGCTAAAGTCGAAAAATTTTTTGAGACCTTAGCTTCTCATATACCGGGTGTAAACGAATAGTGGGCCACCCCTGCAACTTCCTTGTTTTTAAAGATATCGGGATGAAATTTTGTATGGCGAAATTAGGTAAGATTTCCAACTTTTTGAGACCTATCCGCCATATTTATCACTTTCGGTTTCACCGGAAATGGCCCCAATAGTCTTTTCTAAATGGACCACCCTGTATGTTTTTGCATTTTTGAAATCAAGATTACATTTTGGATACGTTTATACTATTTTGAACAATTTATACAGTGTTGCACGAAAAATAATTCGAATTTTAGTTGTCAATCTAGATAGCTGCGAATATGTTAAAATTATTTTTGTTCCAATGTAATTCATATAAAAAATACGAAAACGTCAATATGTCCAATAATACATCATACAGGGTGCTGTAAACTCATTAAAATCATATTTTTCAAAATGACTCATTTGTTTTAAATATCATGATATGGGCCACCCGGATATTCAGAAAGCTCTATTTAGTAGGGGTTAAATGGTACCAAAAGTTCCGTAATGTGTAATCGTTACCGGCAGGAATGACAATTTTTCTTAAGAAATTTATGATTTATATCTAACTTCAATTAAATTTTGATCAACCCTGTATATTTGTGTTAATATTTTATGATATGCAACAAGAATGAGCCAGAGGCCCATTCTGTCTCCTGCGGAGGGTGGCATATCATAAAATATTAACACAAATATACAGGGTTGATCAATCAAAATTTAATTGAAGTTAGACAAAAATCATAAATTTCTTAAGAAAAATTGTCATTTCTGGCGGTAACGATTACACATTACGGAACTTTTGGTACCGTTTAACCTCTACTAAATAAAGTTTTCTGAATATCCGAGTGGCCCATCTAATAATATTTAAAACAAATGAGTCATTTTGAAAAATGTGATTTTAAAGCGTTTACAGCACCCTGTACGATGTATTATTGGACATATTGACGTTTTCGTATTTTTCATATGAATTACATTGGAACAAAAATAATTTTAACATATTCGCAGCCATCTAGATTGACAACTAAAATTCGAATTATTTTTCGTGCAGCACTCTATAAATTATTCAAAATAGTATAAATGTATCCAAAATGTAATCTTTATTTAAAAAATGTAAAAACATACAGGGTGATCCATTTAGAAAAACTATTGGGGCCATTTCCGGTGAAACCGGAAGTGATAAATATGGCGGATAGGTCTCAAAAAGTTGGAAATCTTACCTAATTTCACCATACAAAATTTCATCCCGATATCTTTAAAAACAAGGAAGTTACAGGCGTGGCCCACTATTCGTTTACACCCGGTATATATACACCAATTTTATGGGCTCTTACTTGCCCGATTTACTTATTTACCCCAATTTACCCTCAAAGCCTTCAACAGAATAAGATAAAAATATAATCTAGTTTCAGATCTCGTTAAAATACATACGTGTACCAAATTTCAAGTCAATATCTTAAACGGTTCCGGAGTAATCTTGTGCACAAAAAAGTTACAGACAGACCGACAGACAGACAGAAATTTTTTGCTCAAACTCGACTTTTCATGACATTCTAAGCCTATTTGAACAATAAAAATTTTCAAAATTTTTTTTGTCGTTACTATACTTCCACTGAAGGTGGAAGTAATTATAGCTCGCAATAAAACAAAATATAGAATCTACACAGATTTAAATCTAATATATTTTTAATCAAAGTCAATGATTGGCCTTTTTGCTAAATAAATACTCATTCAATTTTAACGAATAGAAGTCGCACTCGGGCGTGGTCGATTGGGAATATCTATTTGATCAAGGCACAAATCACTTTTACGCAGTGTCAGTGAGATTAAGCACTGCCAATAACTTTTTATTTTTATTTTTGAAATAAGCATTGGGCAACGCCTGACTTCAATTTTCATTCGTTTCTTAATTGCTTTATTAAATATAAGCATTTTCAGCACTTTAAAGTAAAATTGATATCATTTAATTTACGTTCATTCGCGCGAACTTGGGAGACACACTGTAAATTGCACTTTCGAAATCCTGTAAATCTTCAAGTTTTTGTGTGCCTAATCAAAAACCTTGGTAACATTTTGCTCTAAGATTATATTATAATAAAACATAGTCTATCTCAAAATGATACTTTTCAGGCCTCTGGTGATAATCCTCTATAACCAATTTGGCCCAATTTTAATGGAAAAGTATTCTACCATGCTCTTTTACATGTGTTCAAAATTTGAAACATACAAAAATTTCTTTTCTACTATGGTTAATAAAAAATTTTTCCCTGCTATTTGATTAAATTAGGTAGATTATTGTATAAGGACAGAACTGTTACTAACACTTTATACAATAATAATATTTTAAAAGATACACCAGCAAAAAATTACCGTATGTCTTTTTAAGGTCAATGGCATTTGAAATATATTCTTGCTAGTATATTTTTTGCGATCACAAAACCCCTATAAAAACTTGGAAACAAAAAGCGTTGTTCATCTCTGTCAGTAGGCGTAGCGAAAGTAAATGGTCTTAAGGAGTCTGATTCAAATAGCAGTAATGTTGGCTTAGGTCGGAAACCTTTTTCTGGTCACGACTGTACCATACAGCAAAGTGATACCAACTAAAATAAGTCATGGATCACAAAAAGTCTGCCAAGACGTTGTGAATAAGAAGAGATAAGTTTCTATTTTTTTATCATTTAACCTCTTGGAATATTTAGAAAATAAAAAATGTACTGTATTCCTCTCGAAGTGAACTTTCAAACGATGCGTCACTCGATATACTCTTAGGTTTAAAAAAAAGCTAA
The DNA here is from genome assembly GCA_936432065.2 of Rutpela maculata. Classification (NCBI taxonomy): domain Eukaryota; kingdom Metazoa; phylum Arthropoda; class Insecta; order Coleoptera; family Cerambycidae; genus Rutpela; species Rutpela maculata. The sequence goes on from OW386292.2 coordinate 39,333,290, forward strand.
GGGTGGTTGCGCCTCTCCTAGTGAAGATAAACTAAGAACATCGCGACTGAAATATAGTAGATGATAGACGTGTTTTAGGATTTTTCACGGAATTACTGTACACCCAAATTACAGTATTTATTCCAATTAAACTCTCCACACTGTATATGAATATGTTAATATCGAATTTCAAAAATGTCAATTCGAAAACAGATTTTCCTCTAACCTTTTCTTCTCGAGTAAATTCAACTGGTTTACCTTGGAGTTGTACCTGTCAGCAAATGCATTTGGCCACAGTTCTTCAGAGAACATATTTTTTGTTAACTACTGACGTGCACATCTTGTTGACCACGAAGGGTATATAAAGAATAGTAGGGGGCAAACCTATGTATATGTACATTGAGCGCGCTTCAAAAACAGTTCGAATTACCTTTTTAAGTGACCCGTCAGCGGTGTTTCTCAATTTGACATTCACTTACATTTCATTGTTATACGACATAAACATGGGTTTTTGTGTCAACGCGATCCTCTTTGTAAGCGTTATATGTTTCACAACAGAAGCTGCCAAGTTGCGTAAGTAACATTTATTTATTATCTACTTAATTTGCAATAAAATAGCATGGCATATTTTTCTTCCAGTAGGTGTAGACGTTATATATGTAAAACGGTACTTGTTACGTTTTAAAATTGCAAAAACCGGTAAAATCGGCAAAACTTCGAAGTGTTCGTTCAGTGAATGAATATACGGGAAACCTTCTGTAATATATTTTAAATGCTATGTAGAATAATGGTAAAAAACAAAGAATGCTGGTTTATGCCCCCCAAAAGGCTGAAATCACCCCTAAATGCAAGAAAATTAATAATTGGTAAAATATCGGGAATTAGTCGTTGAGAGACCCTGTTTTTCAAGTCGCTGATCAATAATCATCTTGCAAGGGGGTAAAAACTGCAGCATTGGCACATATATTTATTTTATAGATTAGATATAATTAAAAATGAAATTTATTGCTAGAAAAATATTCACTAGCAAAGGTATGTACTCTTATAAATAGCTATGTACCTATATTATATATGACGAAAATCCTAAATTTTTGTATATTTATAATAATATTATTTCGGTCATAATTCTTTAAATATGGGATTTTGCAGAGTGTAATCTTCAAAACTATTTTATATACTTGCTATTGTTCTAACTAATACAACTACATATATTTTTTATTGTAAATTTCTGTTGTACTTGAATATTGTAGTTTGTCAATGAAAATAGTTCTTAATTTCATTATCAGAGTATCGCATTTAACTATATACAAAATTTGTTATAAAAACTGTGTATGGTTGTATTCCTTAGAGCAATGGGAAGTGCCTGAAACCAGGCGCGCAGCCAGGGAGCGGGCCATGGGGCCCGGGCCCCCCCAAGCCGTTTTCCATGAACCAAAAAATAAAGAAGCATAATCACTATTAGTACAAACAGTCCCTTCAAATTAGGAAATATTTAAGAAAATTTTCCCACAGTTATGAGACCTGTAAAAAGTTAAGTATTTGGGTTGTCTAAACATGATTTTTACCCCCGCAGTTCTAAAAACTACCCTGGTTTTTGAGAAATATATACATATATATGAATTTTAGCGTTTTTTCGTCTTTTTCTCTATACTGAGGAAAAACTATGCATTTTGGTGAAAAATATCAAGAGAGCAAAGTAGTAAAGCATAAAATTTCCTATAACTTTTGTCTCTACTTTTTCTTTCGAATTCCGCTTAGTTTCGCCGCTAGAGAGCGCGAAAGAAATAAATAGACATATAGACTTTTGCGCCTTTTTTTAGATTTTGAGCCAAAATTATGCATTTTTATGAAAAATTACATGAGATCAAAGTTGTAGAACATAAAATTCACTATCTGTAGTTCTAGTTTTTTTTTTTTTTTTCATAAAAATATATATATTAAGTGACCCGTCAACAACTTTGATCTCACGTAATTTTTCATAAAAATGCATAATTTTGGCTCAAAATCTAAAAAAAGGCCCAAAAGTCCATATGTCCATTGTCCATATTTCTTTCGTGCCCTCTAGCGGCGAAACTAAGCGGAATTCGAAAAAAAAATGATGGAGGCAGAAATTATAAGGAAGTATACCAAAAATGACTTGATTTTTTGTTCTACAGGGTGTTTTATAAGCAAAGTTGTTAAAGTCGCCACTAATAAAGTACCTTTATTTTTCAAAATATGAAAAAATTCCACTAAGAAAAGTTATTTAGAATGCAATTTTATACCTCTACACAAAATTTTAGGAATATAAAATTATTTTTTTGAAACTTCCCATTTTTTGCGAATTAAGAGTTGAATTCATATTTAAAGTTGTGTAGGAGCAAATGTTAATCATCTCAAAAAGTAGGCTATTGGTAAATAACAAATTGAATATAAAAAATAATTTCTATGCAGTTTTAATTGAATGGTTCAAAATAAAATACTAATTTATTGAAAAAATGGGAAGTTTCAAAAAAATAATTTTATATTCCTGAAATTTGATATAGAAGTATAAAATTGCATTCTAAATAGCTTTTCTTAGTGGAACTTTTTCATATTTTGAAAAATAAAGGTACTTTATTAGTGGTGATTTTTACAACTTTGCTTATAAAACACCCTGTAGAACACCAAATCAAGTCATTTTTGGTATACTTTAGTTTTACAACAAGCAAGACTCAATCCCCAAATACCATTCCAAAATTTTTGGTCCATTACACCTCTTGTTACATCTATCCTGGGACACTTTGTATATTTCTCAAAAACCATCCTTTTTTAGAACTGCGGGGTGGTGAAAATCATGATTAGACAACCCAAATACTTCACTTCTTACAGGTCTCATAAGTGTGAGAAGATTTTCCATAAACAGCAATTTTTTGACTAATTTGAAGGGACTAAAAGCATTATCCAAATATCTCTTGAAATTAATATTTTGTTATTAATGCCAATATTATCTAGTAGTATCAACCATTTTCTGAAAAGTTTTCCTCAACCTCTGAGGAGGCCGGTTCTATTGCCCCCCCCCCAGATGAATTTTCTGGCTGCGCCACTGCCTGAAACTATTTTAAAGATTATACCATTTACGATTTCTTAAATATTTATAATAAACTGAAAATATTTCCCTCTCACTCTGCAAAATTCTATCCTTAATACTACACCCAATGAAGAAATCATTTTAAAGGGAATTTTGAGAGATTTAACCTATGTTATCAGTACTTTTTACTCGAAAGCCAAAAATCGTCGAGATAGGTACTTATTTGAGATTTAAGTGTTTTTTGGCTACACATTTGAACTGTCATATTTCCGAAACTGTTAATCCTGCAGAAACTTAAAAGAAAAACAAATTATTTATTGCTCATAAACTCTATCTTTGTATTGTATCATTTTTTCATTTAATGCAATAGTTTTTGAGTTATATGCAAAAAAAGAAATTTCTCCAGTAAAATCGCGAAATTTTACTTTAATTTGGAGTACTTACAATATTTTCTAAAATAAGTGTTTTAAAAATGCCAAAAAAATTAAAGCATATTAACACTACTTGTATGTTAACAAAAACCAATATGATTTTTTTAATTTTCGTTATAAAATATGACAAATAGCAACATAATACCCTAAGCTTTTCTTTAAAATAAATCACAAAACATTCATTGTTTCACACGTCATGACTTCGTTATTTTTAAAGCAATATGGACCAAAAAATATTTTAAACGAAATTTTAGGACTTTTAGTTTCTATCATATGCATTTTTAACGTAAAATTGCTTTTGATATATTTGAAATACAAACATTATATCTCGACATATAAACGTTCAACATATTCGACATATAAACGTTCAATCGCTATTTTTAAATTTCAATTTCAAAATATCTATTATTTTAGAAACTTTTTTTTGTGCACCTTTTTGTTAAATATAATACTTTTAGAGGCAATTCCAAAAAACGGTCTCGAGGTACTAATTTTACTTCCCTCGCTTACCAAAAGGAAGTATTGTATTCGTGAAAAAAACACCCTCCGACATTTCTCCGGATCTCGGACTATGTAGATTACGAAAATTAAAGGTTTTTAATTCCATCAGACTGTCTGTCTGTTTGTCTGTCTGTCTGTATGTCGGTCTGGTATCTGTCTGCTTGTTAGCATTATACTTATCTACAGGACCATTTGACTGAGAAGAATAATATTTTGGTAGGTAGTTGATGCTATTACCAACAAAAAACTGGGATATACTTTCAATGAAAAAGAACAGGGCGGACACCTAATAAAATAATTAAAGAAAGAAATGTGACAGAAGACAGTAATAGTTGAGGTGGAAGGGAAAAAACTGAAAAATATACAGGGTGATCGCTCAAAAAATGAGAAAAACGTGACGGAAGGCAATATTTTGCATGTAGTCAACAACTGTCAAAGAAAAATATGAAAGAAAGGGTGGCTACGTTTTTTTTTATAAGTAATGCCGATTTTATACTTTTTTGGAAATCTCCATTTTTTATCATTTATGTAATATGCGTAAGCACTTAAACTTAAATTTTGATATTCTGAAATATTTTTATTTTTTGTCCGAAATAAATTAGCTTCAAAAAGAAAAATAATTAAAAAGTTCCTATTGGTTAGAAAAAAAAACATACACTCAGATTTTTTCGGAAGTAAAAATTATTCCCAGTATACTCGAATATTGGGTGTGTGTCCCTTGTCTCCAAATGTGTAGCTTCTCCCGCACAAGACTGTTCCAGAGCTTTCAGGTATAAAGGACTCGTGTTATCTGTGGTGTGTCTGGAGTGTGTGATCTAGACCACTATTTAAATTTTTTGATAAGACTGAAATTCATTACAATGTTTTTGATATAAATATATTTTTTATTTTCCTTTTGAAAGCTTATTTCTTTCGGATTCGGTATCGTTTTATCAAACACTCTACATAAGATATAGAAAATGATTTCTCTGCATTCCTTTATATTTCCTCGGATTACAAAATCCACATACTTCATAAAAAGATTAAGAAGTCACTGTTTACAATACATGTCTCGATTATTATAATATAAGCTGTTCCTAACGGACTTATTCGACAAACTCAAAAAATAGTAAGTTTTAAAGAAAACCAAAAATTATACATAAGTCAAAGGAATATCACTTTTCCCTCTTCTAGCACGTCTATGAGTGGTATAATATTTCGAATCAACACACTTTTCAATGCATTTTTTTATACTCTTCACTCTAGAACCCCGCACATACCTGGTGTAACAGGATCATGGTACACCCTCCTTTTGTCCTTTGAAGACAATTGACTGGAATTTGGGATATCCTATATACATAATAAGCGGCACTTTTTAACATACAAATGATTTTTTCTTCACTTCCGATTTCGCCGGAAGTGACACTAACTTTCGATTTTTAAATGTATTAAATATATTATTATTTTGAATTCTGCATAATTTTCTGAATCCAACGATATCTAATAAGTATCAGTAGTCAGTATTTTTTATAATATAATTTTTAATTTTCCATTTACTTAAATGTTCCATGATGGTTCCGATTTATTCTAAATGACCCGTGTAATGCTACAAAAATCGAAATCCCGTCAAAAGTACTAAATTATGTGATTTATGAGCAAATAAAGTTTATCAAAATGGTTTTTGGGGCAAAACTCATTTTTTTCAAATGGAACCATATTGGTAGCGTATCGGTACCTTTATTAGTACTATTAATAAGGAATTTATTCATATGTTGTATTAAAATGTGCGATAATTACAAACAAAATTACAGCTAAAAGAAAATAAGAAAATACAATTTGTACTAATTATTAAATGTTAAGAACTAACTAAGATGGCTTTGAAAACAATGAAAATTTAGCTTGTCAAACATTTGTTGGTTTACCGGTATTTTTATTGTGTATTTAAAAATTGTTTAAAATTCTCGTTGTGTTCAAAATGCCGCAAAATACTAAATTGTATTTTCTTATTTTCTTTTAGCTGTAATTTTGTTTGTATTTATCGCTCATTTTAATACGACATATGAATAAAATCCTTATTAATAGTACTAATAAATGGTACCACGGTACCAATATGGTTCCATTTGAAAAAATTGACTTTTGCACCAAAAACCATTTTGATGCACTTTATTTGCTCATAAATCACGTAATTTGGTATTTTTGAGAGGATTTCGATTTTTCTATCATTACAGGGGTCATTTAGAATAAGTCGGAACCATCATGGCACACTTAAATGGAAAACTAAAAATTATATTATAAAAATTATTGACGTTTGAAATGTCACTTATTTGATATCGTTGGATTCAGAAAATTATGCAGAATTCAAAAATGCAATAATATACAGGGTGTCCCATTTAAAAATCGAAAGTTAGTGTCGGTCAAGACCGGAAGTGAAAAAAAATCACTGGTATGTCAAAAAGTACCGCTTATTATGTATATAGGATATCCCAAATTTCAATCATCTTCAAAACTAAAGGAGAAATGGGAGGTGTACCATGATCCTGTTACACCCGGTATATTATGGTTCAGGTCAAATTGGCTGAATTTTTAATATGTTGTAGATTTCGACTTTCTGATAAAAAGCTTTCATGGGGCCCAACTCCATCCTATGTCTAATTTCCGTTTCGTTTCTTGTAAAATTCTGTATCTTCTCGAATTCATAATTTATTGATGTATTATTTGAGGTCAAAGGAGCAATTTCCGAAAGTATTCCAATTAAAGTTTTTTGATCAAGGAAACACATACTTTATGTACAAAATGTTTTAACCGAGTTGACCGAATATTTTCTTCACTTGATATTTGAAATAAATTTCCCGGCGCCTTGGCCAACATATTTCAAACTTAATTTTTTTTTACGCCATTTTTATTAAAACAACAAATCTCTTTAAGGCAAAATATTATAAAGGGCTATTAGAACGCATCACAATATAAAATGTATGAAAGAATAATGAATTCAAAATTTTTTTAATTGTACAAGAGGTCATTCTTGTACATTTTGACCTGAACAGCTTTTCCATAAGATATGTGCGGGGTCCTTTGACTCTGTATTTTTCCACATCTGTTCTATCTTTCGAGATATGGCAGATTCGACATCAGCAACCTCAAAGGACCCTGCACCATTAGCATTGGAAAAATCATTTCGGTGGAATTTTCTTCAAACTTTGGGAATAGGTAATCAAGGGCTTCCGAACAAAAAATGTCATATGAGAAAAATTGAAAAATTATGTTGCCTTCTTCAAAGATTTTTAACTTCCAATCACTGTAATTCTGCAGGGAAGTCATTAAATCAATTTTTTTATATGGTATTTTTTTGTCCGGAATTTTTTGTCCAAAGTTTGAAGAAAGTTTCATAGAAATGATTTTTCCAATGCTAAGTAATTTTTCAGATTTTTAACTTCCAGTTACTGTAATTCTGCAGCGAAGTCATTAAATCATTTTTTTCATGAAATTTTTTGCCCTTGAACTAACTATTCCCAAAGTTTGAAGAAAATTCCACTGAAATGATTTTTCCAGTGGTAATGGTGCGGGGGGGTCCTTTTTGCTGTTAGATTTCACATTATTTGATATCCCTATTAGTGTACTGATAAAAACTTTTTAATTTTTCTTAATTTTTGGTTTGTTTGAGCATACATCATCGTTTAAAAAGAAAATAATTAAATCATTAATACATGAGCCATACTACTAATAAAGAGAGTATAATAAAGAGGTGAAGAATTTTTTTTTGTTTTTAAACTCCAAATTTGTTTATTTCCTAATGCTTTATTTGATTCCAATTCATCGAATGTGAAAGAAATGCTAATATAGGAATAAACTCAACTTAAAATAGCGCCAGTTAAATGGAAGTAATTAATTACCGATTGGAACGTGTGTTTTTTCATATTTACTTATCTGTCTATAATTTATTTTAATTAACACTAATTCGTCTTTTACATTAGGAGATACCATGATAATTACTATTAGTTAATTGCATTGTACTCTAAGCGCCGCACAGTGGCCCCAAAGTGATTTTTTTTCAAATCAGTCTGCAAGTCTTAATACTTAACCCCTTCAGACCCCACGTACATGGTGATGTACATTGAACTTGTCGTCTCATAATTCTTCTAAAACCTAACTAATACTAGTTCTGACCCATCGTACATGGTCACGTACAGGTTTTGTGTCGAAAACAGGATTTGTGCTGCCATCTGTTAGAAACTTCGCCGATTACAACCGTAGCCTACGTAAATGATTTCATCAGGCCTACGCATTGGATTTCAATGGCGGCCGTCGGAGTCCTAGCATTCCGGTGCATACTGAAACCCTTAACGCTTTCTTGAATATTTCTAATAAAATTATATGAACTAATACAACAAAGAATGTAAACGTATGCTTAAAAATTATTTACTTTATATAATTAATAATAAAATATATTATAAAAACATAAATAGTTTTCTAAAAATAAATAAATAATATGTAAATGATTAAGAATCAGTATTATTGTACTATTAAATAAAAATATATCTATAAAACTAAAATACACACTTGATACCTTATTGATTCAGAATAAAACAAACACTTCTAATAATAGTTAAAAACAAAACAAAAAAATAATTATTTCTTTAATCTCTAACAGCAATAAATTGTGGATAACAAAAATTTAAAATGCCTCTCTAATAATAAGTTACAACAGTTATTGTAATAAATATTAAAAGATCGGTACATACACGAGTATGTACAACATATTTATTTTAAATTTAATTCCTATCACAGAGATTGCAACTTTTCAACTTTTCTTTTACTTCCACATCCAGTGGAAGTATAGTAACGACAAAAAAAATTTTTAAAAATTTTTATTGTTCAAATAGGCTTAGAATATCATGAAACGTCGAGATTCTAAGTTTGAGCGAAAAAAAATTTCTGTCTGTCGATCTGTCTGTAACTTTTTTTGTGCGCAAGTTTACTCTGGAACCATTTAAGATATTGACTTGAAATTTGGTACACATAATATGTACTTTAACGAAATCTGGTACTAGATTATATTTTCATCTTGTTCCGTCGAAGGGTTAAGGGGTAAATTGGGGTAAATTTGGGATAAATAGGTAAATCAAGCAGGTAAGAGTCCATAAAATTGGTATTTAGGATATACAAGAGAAGCTAAGGTTTCAAAAAAAATTTTTGGCAATAGCCACCCTCATTACCACCCTCACCCCATTATTAAAGGGGATGAAAAAAAATTGTGATTTAGTGTGTGTACAAGGACCAGAAACCTCAAAAGATTTTTTTACTTCATCCACCCCCACTACCACCCCCTATCACCATCCCCACCCCTCTACCGATGTGGGTTATCGTTTTATGGGTTTTTGGGGTAGAGGATTTCAAATATTATATTATTAAAGTTCCATAAACAATTATTTCCAAGTACAATGTTTTTTCGTTGTGAGTGACTTGGATAAAAAATTTAAATGTGGAAGTAATGATTCCTTGGGCAGCGGTTTCTTTATCAGACTTTATTTTAATCTCTTCATTGCTAGTCATTTTTTTTCTTATTACACCTCATTTTTTTCCTCACTGATACGATTATTTTTCACTTTAGAATAATTGTTCAACAATATATTAGAAAAGTATATCAAGTCTCTCACAACGAAAAAATTTTGTACGTGGAAATAATTGTTTATGGAACTTTAATTAATATTTGAAATCATCTACCTCCAAAAACCCATAAAACGATATCCCGCATCGGTAGTGGGGTGGGGGTACTGAAGGGGGGTGGTAATTTTTTTTGAGATATTAGCTTCTCTTATATATATTAAATATCAATTTTTTTGGACTCTTACCTGCTTGATTTACCTCTTTACCCCCATTTACTCAAATTTACCCTTCAACGGAATAAGATGAAAATATAATCTAGTTCCAGATCTCGTTAAAATACATACGTGTACCAAATTTTCAGTCAATATCTTAAACGGTTGCAGAGTAATTGTACGCACAAAGAAAGTGGCAGACAGACAGAATTTTTTTGCTCAAACTTAAAATTTCATGACATTCTAAATCTAAATGAACAATAAAAATTTTTTTAATTTTTTTGTCGTTACAAGACTTCCACTGGATGTGGAAGTAATTGCTTACTAAAATGATTAACGCAGATTACTGAATTTTTATTCGAGATAAAATGTTTTTGGTGAATGCTGTGAGACCATTTTTGCCATGTTCTTGTCCGACGGAAAACGAAACAGTAGTATATCGTTGTTTATTGTAATTTGATTTGCACTGGCACACAACATCGACGCCATCGACGGGGCAGTCTTTTAATTGACATTCATTAATTAAGGGCGTTTTCATAATGTTCACAGTATAAAGATACAGTAATAAATCAATATCTAATTTCAGTATTAGGAGGCTGAATCATTTATTTGTAGTATTTCTCACGATCTATTTTGTGAATTATTACTGTGTTAGGCACATTAAATATTTGAGTAATTCCCTTTTCATTCCACTCCAGTACAAATTGAAATCCAATTAGTTGGCACTAATCCATACTCAACTTAATACTAAACAAATTATACGAAGAAATAAAATATTAATCTTGCAAAAGAGCGCTAAATCCACCCGTAGCCGCAGTAACTTTGTAAAGTCGTAGGACTCCTTTCGTGACGTCACACGCAAACTCGAGTGCAATGCGGTGGCCTGATAAAATCATTTACGTAGGCCACGTTACAACATTTGAAACCGTCAGTGGCAGCACTTACAAGTTACTTGACAGGTAAGTCAAATTCTCGTACTGATATTTCCACAATTACAAAGATAAATAGCGTAAATTAAATACTAACATAATGATACAACTTTAAAAAACACGCCTGATGTCAGTTATTGATGAATTGTTGAAAACAATTTAGGCTTTGAGCATAAAAAGTGATGTACACCGTCATGTACATATGGTATCAAGTGCTGTAACCATGAAAAATATACTGTACATGATGATGTACATCCGGCCTCAAATGGTGCTTGTAATATAATTTTTAAAAATGAGGTATTTTTGTAAAAAACACTAAAATCTTTGAAATGACAGTCTATAATTATTTTTTAGCACATGATGGACAAAATGGACAAAAAAAGGAGATACTATTTAAGTAATCCTCGGGATATCCAAGAATTAATCGATCTGGTAGAAAGCGGAGATCTCTCAGACATAGAAGAATTAGGTTGTCCCGAGGAAGACGAAGATGGGGATCTGATCGATGACCTGCCTACAACATCTGCTATTTCCATTCGAGTTGGCCAAGACACGATTAATCGAACAGAGGCCGAAGCATTAGATGAAATCTATACTGAAGAAAATGAAGAGGAAGACATTATAACTGAGGTAACGGAAAATAAAGATAAGGAGAATAATGAAGTAGAAAATGAAGATGAAGAAAATAATGAAATCGAAAATAAAGAAGAGGATTATGAAGATGAAAATGAAAATAAAGAAAATGAGGGGGAGGAAGAAGTGGAAGAAGAAAACGAGGAACCACCTACAAAGACAAGAAGGATAAAAACCACGAAAAGGGCTGCAAAGACCACAAGAAAGGGGACAAAGAAAAAACCAGAGACAAAAGCACCAAATACAGCCGCACAAAAAAAGAAAAAGAAAATAGAAATAAAATGGAACCAGGATCCTTTCAACCCATCTCCGATGCCAAAATTCACAGAAGTAGTAGATAACAGCAGTGAGCCTTTACCTGCTTTAGAATATTTCTCGAGGTATGTCCCCATCACAATATTTGAAAAGATGGCAGAGTGCACAAATATATACGCCTTGCATCAGGGCAAAACATTTAAAAATACCAGTACTTCTGAAATGCAAGTCCTTATTGCATTACATATCATAATAGGATGCCTAAATAAGTTTCCTCGTGTCAGAATGTATTGGGAAAATATTCTGGGAATACATGTTTTTTTGGATAATATGGCAAGGGATAGATTTTTTTCCTTACGTACTAATCTTCATTTGGTCAACAATTTAGATAAACCAGAAGAATGTACTGACAAATTTCACAAAGTCCGACCACTAATGGATGCAGTGAGGAAAAGATGCCTTGAATTGGAAGTTGAAGAAACTCTCGCCATTGATGAACAGATGGTACCCTTTACAGGCACACTGTCTATAAAACAATATGTAAAGGCTAAACCAACCCCTTGGGGCATCAAAATTTTTGTAATATGTGGAAAAAGTGGCCAGGCTTATGACTTTATTGCCTATCAAGGGAAAACAACAGAGTTTAGCCAGGAAAATTTAACCAAATTTGGACAAGGAAGTTCAGTGGTTCTTCACTTAGTTGAAAGGCTTGTAAAAGAAGGACATAGTGTATTTTTTGACAATTATTTTTCATCATATTTCCTATTCAATGAACTAAATGAAAGAAATATTTATGCTGCCGGTACTATAAGGATCAATAGATTTTATAACCCCCCGCTATTGGAAGATAAGGAATTTAAGAAAAAAGACAGAGGGTACACAGACGAAGCTGTTAGTGAACATAACATTGTTGTTGTAAAATGGGTTGACAATAAACCTGTGACTTTAGCATCAAATTTTGTTGGCAAAGGAAATAAAGATAAAGCCAAAAGATGGGATAAAAAAACATCAAAATACATAGAAATAGATAGACCGGAAATAGTAAAATTATACAATCACAGTATGGGTGGTGTAGACTTATTGGACCAGCTTATTAGTACTTATAGAATATTTATACGATCTAAGAAATGGACCCTCAGGCTAATTATGCATTTTATTGATTTTGCCTTAGCTAATAGCTGGTTGGAGTATAGGAAAGACTGTGATTCTGCTGGGATAGCAAACAAAGAAAGAATGGATTTGTTGGCGTTTAGAATGAGAGTGGCTGAAAGCCTCATTTACGTGGGAAAAGCCGTTCATTCGAGAACTAAAAGAGGAAGGCCATCCGCTTCACCTTCCCCTTCACATCATCAGCATAAACGGGGTGAAAAACGTCCCTGTATGGATATTCAACGGGACATGACCGACCATATGCCCCAATTCGATGATTCCAAGGAGGCCACTAGATGCAAGAACAAAGGGTGTAAAGGAAGAAGCCACGTTTATTGCGATAAATGCAGAATTCATATGTGTCTGTTCAAACATAGAAATTGTTTTTCCTCCTTTCATAGATCTTAAGTTAGATTAGTTTGATATGTTTCTTATTGTATAGCTTACTATTATTACTATTACTGAAATAAAAAATCATTTTTTAAGATTTTCTATCAAGTTTTTGTTGACACGTTCTTCCCCTATGATCTGACCTTTTACAGCACTTAGGACCTTTTGTACATCACCATGTACATTTTGCATAAAAAAAAATACTGAAATTTTTTTTTTGCAAAACCGATATGATTCTGCTATATGATCAATAAAAAGTTGATTTTCACAAAAAAGAAAAAAATTCTGTCGCTCAATTTAATTCGGGTCTGAAGGGGAAAGTTTTTTTGAGATCTTTGCTTTTTAATTGCCTATCGATCCGTCAAGCCAGATTTTCGATTTTTGTCCCTGATTTATCAAAAATTTTCAAAGAAGTCTGGATTTTCATAAAAAATTTTGAAAAATCAGGGAGAAAAATCGAAAATCTGGCTTGACAGATCGATAGGTAATTAAAAAACGAAGAGTAAAGAAAAATTTTTCGAATGCTTAAGTAAAGGCCTGCAGACTAATTTGAAAAAAAAAGTCACTTTGTAATCAGTCTGCGGGTCTTAATACTTAAGCAATCGTAATTTTTTTTGAAATCTTCATTCTTAATTGCCTATCGATCTGTCAAGCCAGATTTTCTTGGAAAATTTTGAAAAATCATGGACAAAAATCGAAAATGTGGCTTAGATCGATAGGCAATTTCCGATTATCAAGTATTAAGATCTGTAGACTGATATGAAAAAAAGTCACTTTGGGGCGACTGTGCGCCAGTGAAGTTCTTTTTGAGTCACATTGTCCTCAAAATGTTGCTTTATTCACAGTGACGTTTGGAGTGGAGAGGGGCAGTAGATTAGAGGGGCGATATAAAAAGTTGCAGGCACAAAATTGAATATAGATTTTTATCTGTCTCAGGGGCGCCACATAATAGGGGACAGAGTGCCCCCTATATGCGTCACTGTTTATTTGTTATTGTTTTAGGTTTATGGATTACAAAAGTGCTATTCTGCCTATCATATCGCTAGCAATAGAAGTAGTAAGCCATAAGCTCTCAAAGTTGTCAAATAATCAATCGCAACAAGTCATGGTGTCCAACTGTCCAATCTGAATTTTTTGTTGGTGAAACTCAGTTGTTTCGCATAGTTGGTAGAATAACAGATTGAGCAGAGAGGTTCGTCAGACCAAAAAATGCGACAAAAGTGTGACTTTTCAGTTATTTCGTTTGAGCTGAAATTTTTATATATCTTCAAACGTAAATAATTTATATCTAGAATGGTAGAACAAAATTCCATTCAGAAAACACTGGCAGATTGTGACAAACATCCCTTACTCTCTCGTCTCACTGACAAGACGAATCCCCAAGCTAAGGTCTGAGTCTCAACAGATCGCAGCGTGGAAACTGCTCTACCGAGCACAACACCCTGCCAGGGGTACGTCGTCTACAGACAATTCCGAGTTCCATCGAAATGTTTGTGCGACTCATGATCGGCCGTCAGCAAGAGATCAGGTCGGACACGGTGAGGATCGATCCCACCGCCGACCGACGCACAGTGGGGCAAATAGCTCATTTTTTGGACAAACGATAATTCCTAAGCCTGGAATTAATGAAACTTAATTTTTTTTTTAAACTATTCATTATAAAATTGCCTTTAATTCTATCGAGCCCGAATTTTGAAATTTCAAATATCGCGGACATAATTACTTCCACATCCAGTGGAAGTATAGTAACGACAAAAAAATTTTTAAAAATTTTTATTGTTCAAATAGGCTTAGAATGTCATAAAACGTCGAGATTTCAAGTTTGAGCGAAAAAAATTTTCTGTCTGTCGGTCTGTCTGTCGGTCTGTCGGTCTGTCTGTCGGTCTGTAACTTTTTTTGTGCGCACGTTTACTCTGGAACCGTTTGAGATATTGACTTGAAATTTGGTGCACATATGTACTTTAACGAGATCTAGAATTAGATTATATTTTCATCTTGTTCCGTCTAAGGGTTGGGGGGTAAATTGGGGTAAATTTGGAGTAAACAGGTAAATCAAGTAGGTAAGAGTTCATAAAAATGATATTTAGTATAGACAAAAGAAGCTAAGGTCTCAAAAAAAATTTTGGCATTAGCCACCCCCGTTACCACCCCCACCCCATTATTAAAGGGGATGAAAAAAAAATGTGATTTAGTGTGTGTACAAGAACCAGAAACCTCAAAATATTTTTTTACTTTATCCACCCCCCACTCCCACCCCCTGTCACCACCCCCACCCAATTACCGATGTGGGGTATCGTTTTATGGGTTTTTGGGATAGAGGATTTCAAATATTATATTATTAAAGTTCCATAAACAATTATTTCCAGATACAAAATTTTTTTCGTTGTGTGACTTGGATAGAAAATCCGGATGTGGAAGTAGTGATTCCTTGGGCAGCGGTTTTTTTGAAAGTAAATTAAAATTTTATCAAAAGATTGTTTAAAATTATAAAAAATTGTTACTTGGGGGGGTTTTTTTGGTTTCTAATCTCATTTCTGATCCCTGAATTTTGCGAACCAAAAAACCAAGATAGCGGATCCAATATGGCGGCCATAATATTTTTTTAGATCAAATGTACACGCACAAACTGTTAAAAATTGTTACTTAGGACTTTTAATTGAGAATCTGAAATCTAAATTACGTAATATCGTAATCCAAAACGGCGAATCCAATATGGCGGCCAAAATATTTTTTTAATTGACATGTAAATGCGCAAATTGTTAAAAATTGTTACTTACGGGTTTTAGAGATTGCTGATCATGAATCTGAAGTCCAAATTACGTAATATCGAAATCCAAGATGTCCGATCCAATTTGGCGGCCATAATATTTTTTAAATGAGATGAACATGCACAAATTGATAAAAATTGTTACTTAGGGCTTTTAAGGGTTTCTGACCATGAATATGAAGTCTAAATTATGTAATATCGTAATCCAAGATTTCGTATTCAATATGGCGGATCCAATATAGCGGCCATAATATTTTTTTAAATGAAATGTACATACGCAAATTATTAAAAATTGTTATTTAGTAGTTTTAGGGGGTGCTGATCATGAATCTGAAGTCTAAATTACGTAATATCGAAATCCAAGATGGCGGATCAAATATGGCGTCCGTAAGTTAAAATATAATGATAAATCAAAGATTGAATTATTCAGTGATATAAAATTTGTGAAATACGCCTATATGCCCGTTTAAGATTTGGCCAACTAGATTTTCTTTACAGCTTATAGTATTAATGTCACTGCTCGTTTGTGACTTGACTAATTAGGTTATTTTAAAGGATTTGGTATATGTTATGTTAGGCTTAAAGCCCCTTTCTACTCAAGTTTTATTTTCTACATTAAGTAATAATAGGTTAATAGCCTACCTGCTCCTTTATGATTTGACTCATGAGGTTACATTAGGTTTAAAGATGCCAACATTTTTAATTGGTTATCTCATTTTTTTATAAGATGGCATATTCGAATCTGCCATCTTAGAATTCGAAATTACGAATGCGTAGTCAGCAATCGCAAAATCCGGCAAGTAACAATTTTTGACTATTTTCGCATGTACATCATAATTTTAAAAAAATTTATGGCAGCCATATTGAATTTAATTTTCTGGTTTGCAAAATATCGAAATTTTAATATCCGAAACGAGATTAGCAAACTGCGAAACCCCCAAAACAAATTTTAACAATTTCCTTCTTGATTTGTCATTATTTTTTAACTTACGGACACCATATTGGATCCGCCATCTTGGATTTCGATATTACGTAATTTGGACTTCAGATTCATGATCAGCAATCCCTAAGACCCGTAAGTAACAATTTTTAACAATTTGCGCATTTACATGTCAATTAAAAAAATATTATGACCGCCATATTGGATTCGCCATTTTGGATTACGATATTACGTAATTTAGATTTCAGATTCTCGATCAGAAACCCTTAAAAGTCCTAAGTAACAATTTTTAACAGTTTGTGCATGTATATTTCTTTTAAAAAAATATTATGGCCGCCATATTGATCTGCTCTCTTGGTTTTTTGAATCGCAAAATTCGGGAATCAGAAATGAGATTATAAACCAAAAAAAAACCCAAGTAACAATTTTTTATGATTTTAAACAATCTTTTGATAAAATTTTGATTTACTTTCAAAATTTATGTCCGCGATATTGGATTAGCCATCTTTAATTTTGAAATTTCAAAATTCGGGCTCGATAGAATTAAAGGCAATTTTATAACGAATAGTTTAAAAAAAAAATTTAAGTTTCATTAATTCCAGGCTTGGGAATTATCGTTTGTCCAAAAAATGAGCTATTTGCCCCACTGTGCGACGGCGAATAGGGCTATTGCGACGATCACGACGGTCTAAACCCAGCTCACGTCCCCTATTAGCGATATTTTTTAAACTATACAAAATTTCAATGTATATGGGAATCAAATTTTTGCAGTTAATTCAATGGGCTCACTTAGCATATTTGTTTTAATTACATTTTCCAAAATATTTCTTTAGAGCGAAATGTAAAAAAAAAAACAGAATTTTCTACTTCATAGGCTTTAAAATGAACCAAGAACATCGACACTGCCTGACGTCGGGTTTTAACATCGTAAACGGACTTTTGGATTGGACATCAGCAATTTGAACGAGTCGTTTCATGTTTAAAGCAGTATATTTCTGAAACTACTTAACGGGCCGACCTCAAGTTTTCAGTATTATAATTATTCGATGATTACTTCGCATACACGTACTAAAAAGTGAAATATGAACTTTTATTGACTGACCCCATTCTGAGCAAAAAGTACCAATCATAGCATCCTAGTAATGATGGAAAAAGTTATCAATGGTGCAAATACGTGGTACTTGGTAATTTAATTTATCTCACTATGAATCTTACAAATTTAAGTTAACTGGGAATTAAATTTCCAAAAACTTTTACTTTTATTAATTTGTATGGTATTTATCGTTCTTTTAGATATATTTAGTTTTAAAACCTTGAATGTGCCTGTTTTTTTTTTTTGGTTTCAGTATTTTTATTGATTTTTATTTGAATAAATTATTAAGAGTGATAAATATGATAAAAATTAACAAATGTATTTCTCCATAAAAAAGTACAAAATACGTATTAAATATATAAGATTTATAGTTAAAGATAACCCGTAGTCCCATCGAGGTGTGCCTGTCTGCATTTTTGGCATTCACTTTTTTATATCATTATTATGATGCTTTGACATATACACTTTTTGGTTAACTATCGACAAAACGTGTATCAACTCATATACAGCGTGTGCTATTAAATACTGCAGCACCCTGTTAGTGTAGAAAGCATTACCCCATTTTGAGATATTTTTTTTGAAATATAGTACCTACTCTTGATGAACTTTATTCGGCTAGTTTAGAAAATTTGTAACTTTTATATTTTCAGTGCCTACCAAGGTTTCCTAAGGACCGGGTTATCAAGGTAGGGTCAATTTTGCGTGTTAGCTAGGCCTTTAACCTCGGGGCAAAGTGAGTGTTAAACTCGCATCCATTTATCCACTATATTTTATGTCTGGATTAGGAAACCCTTGAATAACTTGAGGTTGGTAACGCTATCTACAGAGTTGCTAGCTCTAGGTTGATTGTAATTGGAAAAAAACTGAGTGGTCTTTGTTCTATAAGTTTTCTAAATTTTTGTTACTAAGTTAAAAGCATTTATTTGTTTTTTTTTTCTTGAAAAAAGAAACAAGAATAAATATTACTGCAGGCTTTCTAATTTAAGCAAAAAATAACTTTGATTTTCCACCCAGCTGTCAGCAACAAACACACAATTTTTAGGTTAACCTCGGGCTAACATTGAAGCTCGGGCTAATAGTGCAGTACCTAGAGGTAAAAAATATGCAAAACTTCGGAATAATGTCATATTGAACGGATTTTGTTCATTTTTGGCAGTATAATAGTAAATGCTTCACAGAAAAGTTTCTATATTGTGCGGGGGTTTGTTGATTTATAGGGGGTGGATGGCACCCCCTCTCAGGGGGTGGCACAAAATTTATTGGAGCTGAAGTAGAATCAAATTTTAAGAAGAAAAGGTTCTATGCAATTTTTCACATAAATTGATAGTTTTTAAGTTATAACGACTTCAAAATTGCGATTTTACCTTAAAAAAAAAAGGTATTTCCAAACGGCTTTCGTCAAGTATCTCGAAAAGTGTTACTTTATCGAAAAAATGTTACAGACCAATTACAGAAAGTACAAACTGGGAATTAATTATATTTTTTACTTATTGATGTAGGATTAATAATTTCGGAGATTTTTAAGTTTACATTTGGCATCCAAGTGTTCATAAGATAATTATTTAGAGTGAGAGTTAAATGTCTCAGAAACTGTGACATCTACTTCAAGGATGCTAATAGGTAGAATAATAGGTTGTTAATTAAGCTTTCAATTGTTTTTTTATTCGTTTCTGTAGCATAAGAAACAAAGAAGTTATGACCGAAGCAATGTGCGTCTACACATTTTTTTAATAACAACGTCGCCATTTTGTTACTGTAATTAGCCAGTAATTAAAAAAAAGGAATTTCAAACACTGTTTCTCATTAATATATAGCATGACGTAGATGCTCAAATTTTTTGGTTTGTATACAGCACTTGCTTTAGAAAAAAATACAGTTTAAACTATGAAGGTATTTTCGATAAAACGTATTTTTTTTTCTTTTTCTAAATATCTCAATAAATTTAAGTTTTATTGAAATATAGGTAGAGATCAAAAATAAAGCCCATGAACTAATAATGAGTTTCGCTTGTTTATTTGTTTACATAGATTTAATAGTTTCGGAGATATGAAAGTTTACAAATGGCGTCCGAACGTTTATAAGACGAAGAATGCAGTTTAAATGTTAAATATCTTAGAAATTGTGACACCTACGTCACGCATGCTAAGGAATGAAATTAATTGCGCTTTTAAATTATTTTTTACTCGTTCCTGTAGCATAAGAAATAAAGAAGTTATGACGGAAAAATAGGAGTATTTATATTTTTTTATATAAAAAGGTAGCCATTTTGTTACTCTAATTAACCAGTAATTTAAAAAAAAATATCTCAAATACAGTTTTTCGTTAAGATATAGCATTACCTAGATGCTCAAATTTTTTTGCTCATTTAAAGCACTGGCTTTAGAAAAAAATGCATTTTAAACCTCAAAGGTAATTTCGAAACACTTGGATAACAAATATAAACTTAAATATCTCCGAAATTATTAATCCTACATCAATAAACAAAAAATATAATTAATTCCCAGTTTGTACTTTCTGTAATTGGTCTGTAACATTTTTTCAATAAAGTAATACTTTTCGAGATACTTGACGAAAGTCGTTTGGAAATATCTTTTTTTTCAAGCTAAAATCGCAATTTTGAAGTCGTTATAACTTAAAAACTATCAATTTATGTGAAAAATTGCATAGAACCTTTTCTTCCTAAAATCTGATTCTATTTCTGCTCCAATAAATATATATATTTTTTAAGTGCCACCCCCTGAGAGGGGGTGGAATCCACCCCCTATAAATTAGCAAGACCCCGCACAATATAGAAACTTTTCTGTGAAGCATTTACTATTATACTGCCAAAAATGAACGAAATCCGTTCAATATTACATTATTCTGAAGTTAAAACCGCTAGTTACTGTACTACAAGCTATCTCTGACTTTAGCCCATGGTTACTTTAACCCGACTTGATAAACACTTTAGCCTGGAGTTAGCTTTCAGCCCTGGGGTAAACAAACCTAACCCTGTATTGATAAACTGGCTCTTAATGGGTTGATATTTCGAGATCGACTGCTAGGTACTTTTTTATCGACAAAGTGGATAGCATATTCGATTCGCAGTTGCTTAAAACACCTTTATACAAATTTCAGCTCGATACTTCATATAGGGTGTTTATTATTTAATGGCCAAATTTTAAAATTTTTTACTTTTCTACTCGATGCCACATATAGGATATTTCTTACTCAATGGCCAAATTTTTGTATTTTTCATTTTTTGAATGGCCCTGTACAAAAGTTTAAACCAACACCCTATATGAGGTGTCGATTTAAAATTTTGTTTTGAGACAACTGTGAATATAATGCCCTATTCACTTTGCCGAAAAAAAAAATTACCTAAGAGTTGATCTCGACATTTCGACTTATTTTTTTCAAAATGGTGAAATGAAGCTCATCGAGCTCATATTTAAAAAAATGTATTTGAATATAGCAACGCATTCAACAATAAGAAGGTGCTGCGTCATTTAAAGAGTACACACTGTTTTTACTGGGATGTTTTGTCACAGTCTGACAGGTCTTTCTGACTGGATTTTTGTTCTGTCATTCTAGATGTAGCCTATTTACGATATATTTGAAGATATATCAACTCTTCAGCTAAAAAAACAATAAAAGAATCTATTTTTTAACTATAAGTATAGCAGGTTTTCTTCCTAGAGATAGTGACTTCATTCCAAATATTATTTTCCTTCGTTGTCTATTTTTCATCAAAAGTTGACAGTTGTATTAACTACACGTCAAATATTATTGTCCACGACACATTTTTGTATTAATTACATTTTTAATATCCATTCTGTATATTTTTCATTAAAATTTTAGCAGGTTTCTTCCTTGACAATTTTGTTAACCACATGCCAAATATTATTGCCCCCCGTTACATTTCCTTCGTTAATTACACAGCTCCACAAAAAAAAAGTTTTTGATCTGAATGACTGAGCATAGTATTTCTATGTGTTTTTCGACGCTGAATCCGAATCCGAGGTCAAAAAAAATCGTATACCCCCAAACTTTTGCACTACAGCCAAAAACGCCCCCGAAAATGGGGTAAAACCGTCCCATACATCAGGATTCAATGAATGGATGTAAATGAATGGTGAAAAACATGGGAAGGGAAACAGTTTTATATTCAGCAGTCACTTACTTGAATATTGACTGGAAAACTACCCTTATAATATACTGAAAACTCCCCCTGTACAAGCATAGAGTATATAAACGCCAATAAATCGCGAGAAATGTTAAAGTTTTTATAGTTTGGAATACAGTACATGAATCTTACGCATGTCTCAAAACCACCCATATAACAGGGTGGAAAAACAGATTGTGTGAATACCAATAGATTGTGGGAAATGGAGGAGTTTTCGATGTTTTAATTCCAGAATAGAATCTTGAGTTATTCTTAGTCGGTACAAAAACTACCCCTATAATAGGGTGGCAACCATCCTTATTACAGAATAAAGCACAAATGCCAATAAAAACATGAATCTGGAGTGACTCCCAGGGCACCTCGCTTACTCGTGACCCAAAATCTCTTATATAAGAATAAATTGCATGAATACCAATAAATCGTGGAAAATGTTGGAGTTTTCATTGTTTCAGTTCCAGAATAGATTCTTGAGTGACACTTGGTACCCTTGGTACCCAAAATCATCCCTAAAAAACCACCCCTACATAATAAAATGTACATATGCCAGTTTTTCAATTTTTCTTTTCAGAATACCTTTTCTTCTCATTTTCAAATGATCTCACTGGCTCTCTTTTATGTTCTTCGTGCATGTCTTTTTTCATAGACTAACAGTAGTCGGCCATCATGTGGACGTCCCGCCTTCCTTGATACCGCTTTCCCATCTCCGAAATATCCTGGTGAAAGCGTTCGCCTTGCTTTTCATTGTATTCACCCAAATTTTCTGGATGG
Organism: Rutpela maculata; assembly: GCA_936432065.2. Lineage (NCBI taxonomy): Eukaryota > Metazoa > Arthropoda > Insecta > Coleoptera > Cerambycidae > Rutpela > Rutpela maculata. The sequence goes on from OW386292.2 coordinate 39,356,134, forward strand.
CGGACAACTGCTGGTCCATAAAAAGAGACACACACGAAGAACACAATAGGGAGCTAATGAGAAGATCATTTGAAAATAAGAAAAAAGGTATTCTAGGAAAAAAAAGATTAAAAAAATGTTCATATTCTTCAGTCAAGCTGCATTTATTGCAGGAAAAGGTTAATGCAGCTTGACTGAAGAATATGAACATTTTTTTAATCTCTTTTTCCTAGAATACCTTTTTTCTTATTTTCAAATGATCTTCTCGTTGGCTCCCTATTGTGTTCTTCGTGTGTGTCTCTTTTTATGAACCAACTCCGCCATCTAGAAAATTTGGGTGAATACAATGAAGAGCAAGGCGAACGCTTTCACCAGGATATTTCGGAGATGGAGAAGCGGTATCAAGGAAGGTGGGATGTCCACATGATGACCGACTACTGTTAGTCTATGAAAAGAGACATGCACGAAGAACATAAAAGAGAGCCAGAGAGATCATTTGAAAATGATGGGATGTCCACATGATGGCTGAGTACTGTTGGTCTATGAAAAGAGGAACGCACGAAGAACATAAAAGAGAGCCAGTGAGGAGATCATTTGAAAATGAGAAGAAAAGGTATTCTGAGAAGAAAAATTGAAAAACCGGCATATATACATTTTATTATGTAGGGGTGGTTTTTTAGGGATGATTTTGGGTACCAAGTGGGTAGATCAACGCCACTCAAGAATCTATTCTGGAATTGAAGCAATGAAAACTCCAACATTTCCCACGATTTATTGGTATTCATGCAATTTATTCTTATATAAGGGTGGCTACCACCCTTTATAGAAAAGATTTTGGGTCACGAGTAAGCGAGGTGCCCTGGGAGTCACTCCAGATTCATGTTCTGTACTTAAACTATAAGAAAGTTATTTCCCGTGATTTATTGGCATTTGTGCTTTATTCTGTAATAAGGATGGTTTCCATCCTATTATAGGGGTAGTTTTTGTACCGACTAAGAATAAGGTAGAACAGGGTCACCCAAGATTCTTTTCTGGATTTAAAACATTGAAAACTCCTCCATTTCCCACAATCTATTGGTATTCACGCAGTCTATTTTTATATAAGTGTGGTTTCCACCCTATTATATGGGTGGTTTTGAGACACGCGTAAGATTCATGTACTGTATTCTAAACTACAAAAACTTTAACATTTCTCGCGATTTATTGGCATTTATATACTCTATGCTTGTACAGGGGGAGTTTTCAGCATATTATAAGGGTAGTTTTCCAGTCAATATTCAAGTAAGTGACTGCTGAATATGAAACATTTTCCCTTCCCATGTTTTTCACCATTCATTTACATCCATTCATTGAATCCATTTTCGGGGTTGTTTTTGGCTGTAGCGCAAAAGTTTGGGGGTATACGAATTTTTTTGACCTCGGATTCGGATTTAGCGTCGAAAAACACATAGGAATACTATGGTCAGTCATCCAGATCAAAAACTTTTTTTTTTTCGTTGGGCTATGTTATTTTTGTAAGGTGTTCTTTCTGTATATTTTTTACTAATAGTTTCTCCAGTTTCTTCGTTGGCAATAACGTCAACTGCCCACTAAAAAATATTTTTCTACGTAAAGTAGTATTGTAGATGTAGCGCCAACACACAGACAGGCACTACACCATACCAACAGACAGATAGACAGACAGACAAACAGACCGACCGACTGGCGGAATTGAAAGACCTTTTTCCTAATCATACTCAGGAAAACAAAAGAAATCTCGAAGGGTGATCTTTTCACCATTACAATACTTCGTTAAGGAAAGTAAAAATAACATTTTGTGGGCGAAATAAACCACCAGCTTTACGAATATTAGTAAATGGCTGTACTTCATAATAAGAAAATTGTTTAATGATAAAATAGGTTTATCAATAATACGTTAGAAGTGTTGGTTTTTGGTTTTATTAAATCGAGTGTTATTTTTTTTAAATTTACTTTATCTGTGTTCAGCAAGTCGAGATACATTAGTCTTATGTAATAAAGGCAAAACTAGTGTAAATATTTCGTGCAAAGACGAGATAAACTTTCCCCCCATTTTCGAGGGTGCTGAACATGATGGAAGTGGTGGGAGAAGTTTTTGAACTCCGCAACCACCTGAAACGGCCTAAAACCATCCCTATTATGGGGATCTCTATAGGTTTTCATATATAAACGGGTCTGAGGAGTGATTTATCGACAGGTTATAAACTTGAAATAACATGAAAGGGGGTTATAGAGTAAGTGGAATCCAGAGAGGTCTAGGGGGTTGATTAAACCCTCGCGAGGGGTGGAAAATCTTTTTTTTCAAATGATTCGGTTGAAACGCTTATCTCCCGTTTTCGGTGTCGCTGATTACGGGAAAAATATACTTTTTTAGCTCCAACCCCTCCTCATCCCTCAAACGGGCAGAAACCACCCTTCACTCACCAGAAAGCATGCTATCCAGGATTTACGGGTTTTTCGGCACATGATCGTTATTCCCATGCATATCCCTTCATTTTTCACGAAAGAGAAGGTGTCAGCGACCTCGGGGGTTGTTTCAACCCTTCTAAGGGGTGTAAAATTCATTAATTATATTTTTGTCGTGATCAGCGTCTGCGAAAACGGGGAAGGACGTATTGATGATCCAAAGTGAAATTAATGAATTTTACACCCCTTGGAAGGGTTGAAGCAACCGAGGTCGCTACCACCTTCTCTTCCATGAAAAATGAAGGGATATGCACTGGAATAACGATCATGTGCCGAAAAACCTGTAAATCCTGGCTAGCATGCTTTCTGGTGAGTGAGGGGTGATTTCTGCCCGTTTGAAGGATGAGGGGTTGGAGCTAAAAATGAATATTTTTCCCACGAACGGGGGTTAAGCGTTTGAACCGAATCATTTGGAAAAAAAAAGATTTTCCACACCTCGGGAGGGTTTAATCTACCCCCTAGGCCTGCTCTCTGGATTCCACTTTCTCTATAACCCCCTTCCATGTTATTTCAAGTATAACCCGTCGATAAATCACTCCCCAGATCCGTTTATATATGAAAACATAAAGGGATCCCATAAAAGTAATGGTTTTTGGCCGTTTCAGGGCGTTGCGGCGGTCAAAAACTTCTCCCACCACTACCATCGTGTTCAGCACCCTCGAAAACGGGAGGGAAAGGTAATCTCGTTTTTGCACGAAATATTTACAAAACACTCGTCAATAATGCTTCATTACATAGACTACATATAGTCGTAGCGCTACACAAAAAAACGTTTCAAATCGTGATAGAAGCAAACCGCTTGGCAGAAAGTTTACTTACATATAATAGGTTGATTTGGCCCGCAGCACCTTATCAGGGGTGGCGTCAGATTCAAAATGGCGGAATTTTTCAAAATGGCGCTGCTTAGCTTTTTTCTTATGGGACTGATGGGATTAAAATCAAATAAAATACCAAATTTGAACTTTTATAATTTAAAAGCAAAGCGTTTTCAAAAAAAAATCCAAAATTCCGTAGTTTCTCACAAAATGGCGTCTTTTTTTTAAAGACACATAACATTTTAAGATTTTTAGTTCTAATATATTATGTAATACACGATATTCAAAACTATTAACACAGGTTCTGTACTATGGATTGAAACTTACAGAATTTTTACAGAATTAAATAACTTTACAGAATTTTAGGTGACTATGCAAAATGGCGGCGCAGAGTGGTGGATTTTGCTATACTTTTTTTCAAAATTCTGTAAGTCGCTCAATTTTGAACGAATTTTGATGCGGTTGGACTTAAAATACTTGAAAAGTTTCACTCTTGGACTTGCAAGTGCCACTTTCTCATAAACTATCACGTACAACCCTTAAAAAATGTAATATAAACCCCTAAAATAGAGAAAATTTTAAAAATAAAGATTCAAAATCATTTTAAAAGTTAATACATTTAAGAAAAAGGTCGCTGGTCATTTCCTGGAAGTAAAATAATCATATATATATGTAACTTAATTATACCCACCATTTTCGGGGGGGTGTATGGATGTAATGGAAAAAATTAATATTGGGGGCTCAAAATGGCCCTTATAAGGTATTTTGGTCTCCTTTTTCCATTTCTAAAGTTCGTCCTAATAACCCCTAAAATAAGGTAAATTTTAAATAAAACCTCATTTTTTCATTAAAGTTACTGCATGTAACAAAAATAGCACTGGCTTTTAAAATGTCAGATAGGTCTTTCCTGAACGTAAAGTAATGACACATTTGCAAATTAGTTATACACACCCATTTTGATCTCCCCTTTCTAGATTCCGTTTTCACCTCTAAAAAATAAAATATCAACTCCTAAATTGAGGAAAATTTTAAAGATTTTCTTACTGAAAAGGCATTTTTTTGGAAACTAATTGTCTAAATCAAATCAAATAAATTGATATTTTCTACCTTTTTTACCACATACACTTGGTGTTAGCGAACTGAGATCAATCCGCTAACTTGGGCGGTGGTAAAAAAGTCTATGTTTATTAAAATAAAATTATAATAATAATGAGAGCGAGAGAGATAGTGGACTGTCGCGGTATAGAAAAAGAGATTTGTATGAATCCTACCTTAAATCCTCTCCGAATCCAGTTACCAGCTTCCGGAGGCCTCCAGATAGGGAATCCAGCAATCAATGTAGTATTCTAGGATCAAATGTTCACTTCCAAGAAAATGGAACACAAAGCGGGTAGTTAATAATTATTATTTTTGCGATACAAGACACTTGTCTGCGGTGACACGAGGTTGAACAGCGAATTGAATGGTTAGGTATCACAAAAAATCTCTTTTTGTTTGCGCGGAAAGCTACAGGGTGAGCCAAAATGAACGACAGCGGAGTGTATTTTATTTTTACTTAAAGTTAGCGGTACATAGTTAGAGTTATAGTTATAGAAAAATAATTAACAGTTAAAAATTAAATAATAAAAAAGGGTAAATAGTGACTGAGGACGGAACACTTGGAAATCTGTTACTAAAATGTTTAAGAAACTTTTATGCTGTAATTTTTTTAGTTTGTTTATGTGTCGTTAATTGTGTATAATTAATTTGCCTTATACATTTTAAAAGCCCAGTGCTATTTTTCTTACATGCAGTAACATTTAAAAAAAAAAATGAGATTATATTTTTTAGGACTTCGGAAATGGAAAAAGGAGACCAAAATACCTTATAGTGACCATTCTGAGCCCCCAATATTCATTTTTACCATTACATCCAAAATTCACCACTTAAATACACCCCCCCCCCCCCCCCCCCCCAAAATGGTGTGTACAATTAATTTGCATATATATGATTATTTTACTTCCAGGAAATGCCCAGTGAACTTTTAAAATGATTTTGAATTTTTATTTTTAAAATATTCTCTATTTTAGGGGTTTATATTACATTTTCTAAGGGTTGTACGTGATAGTTTATGAGAAAGTGGCACTTGCACGTCAAAGAGTGAAACTTTTCAAGCATTTAAAGCCCAACCGCATCAAAATCCGTTCAAAATTGAGCGACTTACAGAATTAAAAAAAATAATAATATAGCGAAATCCCCCACTGTACGGCTTGACTAAGTCTATAAAGCAGGAACATAGATATATTTTGACAGATAGTATTCCTTAGTCTTTCGAATCTTCTAAACTACAAAAAAAAAAGAAACAAAATAAAAATGAATAAGAATTTGTTATAATTTAAAATGAAAATATTTAAAAGTACTAACTTTTGAATTATGTTGTTGGTGCACATGTCTTTGCAGGAAGATTAAATGCCGCCATCTTGAATCTTACATAGTGTACTATTATTATTTTTATTATTATTATTTGATTTCAAAGTATATTTATTAAATTAATCAATTAGAAAACATTTAAAATCAGTACTTTTGAAAATACGCCGCCATTTTGAAATTGACGCCACTTGAAATCAGGTGCTGCGGGTCAAATCGATTGTTTATGTATATAGACCGCCTATACCAAGTGGTTTGCTTCTATCATTATTTGAAACGTTTTTCCTATATTTGAGTTCTGCCACTACGACTAATATGGGTTACCCAATAAAGTACCAGAAAAATACCACTTTTTTATTTTGTGTGCCTGTATAATTAAACTGACGTGTCACAGTCAAGAATTTAATAAAATAAAATTTCCCTCTGTCTAATATTTATTTACGCATACATTTTGACTTTATTAGGCAATATAAGTACTACAGGTAACTATTACTATTACCGAGAAAAAATTATACATTTAGTATTTTATATATAAATGCACATATCAAGTAATTTTAGTTAAGTACCTATATCCTTTTTGGACTAGAATAATACAAGTAATAAAAAAGTCAGCCTATTAAACAATTTTTCAACGATTACCCCATAGTTACAGTTATTTGATGCAAATTAGAATTTGACGCAAAAGTCTATACTGAATCCATATAAGGAGGATAGTAATAAATGATAAAGATAGTTTGCAGGAATTTGTTTTTATCATCTAAATTATATGAAGAAAACAGATTTACAAAAACTACAACGAATAACCAGAGTTAGTCTGTAAACAATTTATGAATTTCTGTAAGGAAAAAAGTTTTTTACGAACAAACAGCCATATAGCTGATATTCTCAAAGTATAATGTAAAAACTATGTGGATCATGTTCTAGCCCTATTCAGAGCCCTAGAGGCAGCACGCCAACCATCTTCCAAGCAGAATCTCATTCTATAGATTATGTGCCTGGAAATTTATAAACGGGGGTATTCGAAGGGCACAGATCTATATACTTTCAGATAGCCAGGAGTTATGGTTGTGATTCTAAAATTCCCATTCCCAAATTCCCCAACATAGTCCTTGAAATAACTGGCAAAAACAGCAAGTTGCCTAAGGGCGCCAGGGTATGAAGGAATAGAAGGTAATGAGATAGCTGATTGCCTTGCAAATGAAGTTGCTAGAGCTCTATTTTACGAAATAGAAACTCTTGTGACTGATCCAACAGTAGAAGAATTCTGAAAATGGGAAAAGCAACAGAAGAAGACCTACTAGAGGAGTAATCCAGGTGAAGAAGTCTATAACTTACTTAACAAAGAATGCTACAATGCTTCTGAAACTTTGAAAGTTCGACCAAAGACTGATAAGAGGCCATTGAAAGGGCTACTTCTACTCGGGATATCATGTTAAAAACATACGTAAGGGTGAAAATGATATATGCAAATATGTACTGTGGTAAATATGCGTTTAAACCGTCACTGCTAATATAATCATGGAAAAATATTCTATATATGAATAGTAACAAGATTAGAATAAAAATTCGATACGAGTGGAAGATTCCGAACGCGAGCATGAGGAACCACGAGTAGATCGAATTTTCATTCTAACCGAGTAACAGACTGTATTTTCTCCACGACCATTAGTAAAAAAAAACAATTTAATCTGATCAAAATAAGTTATTTATTCCATATCTGATTCACTCGATTTTTCACTCATTTTGTTTATTTAAATTAACACTTGTCTCAAAACGCCGCATTTACATTTGACACTGACAGTTTTGACATCCACGGCAATCTATGTATTTCGTTGAACATAATTATGGATTATTCATTCTGGCACTTGTTATAGAATAACAATACATGCAAAACACATAAGAAGCAAGTGTTTCAGAATAAATATTATATCTCAAGAGTGAGAATTTTTACTTTCTATCATTAAAAATTATTTCGGAATTATTACATTCTATAATGGTTGTGGAGAAATGCCATTTCATGGTACAGAATTTAATTTGATGAGGAAAACGGGAGATGCTAAAAAAATGAATGAAGACATTGGCCAATAATAGGGAAAAAGAGTGAGGCTTATACTGAATTGAAAAAATTTGCTTACTGACGATGAAAACACTCCAGAAGGCTGACGAAAATATGAACTTATTTGGAGAAGACACCAAATGTATTCTAAGCTAATTTTTGGAAGCAAATAGATAATGCAGGTGAAGGGAATGATAATGCAGGTGAAGGGAATGATAATGCAGGTGAAGGGAATGATAATGCAGGTGAAAAAAACTGATACAGTAGAGCACGAAACCATCAAAACTGACTGGCTTAGGCAGCAAAATGATCAGACAGGACACATATCCTGATATTTACCTCTACAAATATTTCACAATACTCTTAAAAACAAAAAAGTGATCGTTTATTATTTTTGTATTTTTAGTATTATTTAGAATTTAGTATTTTAAAAAACAATTTACTAACCGATGCTCATTTTGGGTATAGACAGAGAAGATCCCCTACTAACTCAATATGTTTAATGTTCAGAAAGATTATAGTCCAATCAATGAATGCCCAAAAGGGGATTGTAGAGAATATGGAGGAGAGGAGAATTTTCCTCTTCAGGAATGTGTTGGGGGTGTTAGGAGGTAGACATACTAAAAGAAAGGTTCCTTTTTTCGACTCTTCGCTTATAACTCGGAAACGATGCGTCGTACGGCAAAAGGTAATCTATGCAAAATTAAACATAATTAAATTTCCTACAAGAATGTTTATATTCATTTTCTTTCTATGTGTTATAGTTTACGAGATATTCGCCACCGAAAATCGATAATTAATAAATTAATTAATATTGAATATTTCTATCAAAGCGGTTTACCGTGGTCTGCTAATAAATCACAGTCACAAAACAATCTTTATTTTACAACACTCGACGTATTTACTAACGTAATATTTTGTCGAAATCTATAAATTTCCTTAAATATAAAGTGTGACTCACTTAAAATGAAGACACCATAACTTTTTTATTTTGTTTCCGATTTGAATAAAATTTTACTCAAGTATAGAACAAATTAGGATATAAAACATTCTCCTGCTACAAAGACAAAGCCACCCGTAATACCAAAATATGCGGAAAAAAATAAAAACATTTTGAATGTTAAAAATTCTAAAAAATGCATCGGATCGGCGCCACAAACGTACATACACCAAAATTTGATTTGGTTATTCTTGGGAGATTTCTCATACATAAGCTCATCTGGCAAAGGGGATCCTCAGTTTCCGCAATTTCGGGTGCGTGAAATTCGTAAAGACCCACTAATATGATTTTACTTCCACATCCAGTGGAAGTGTAGTAACGATAAAAAAAATTTTAAAAATTTTTATTGTTCAAATAGGCTTAGAATGTCATGAAACGTCGAGATTTTAAGTTTGAGCGAAAACAAAATTTCTGTCTGTCTGTCTGTCGGTCTGTCGGTCTGTCGGTCTGTCGGTCTGTAACTTTTTATTGTGCGCACGTTTACTCTGGAACCGTTTGAGATATTGACTTGAAATTTGGTACATATATGTACTTTAACGAGATCTAGAACTAGATTATATTTTCATCTTGTTCCGTCGAAGGGTTGGGGGTAAATTGGGGTAAATTTGGGGTAAATAGGTAAATCAAGCTGGTAAGAGTTCATAAAATTAGTATTTAGTATATACAAAAGAAACTAAGGTGTCGAAAAAAATTTTGGCATTAGCCACCCCCATTACCACCCTCACCCCATTATTAAAGGGGATGAAAAAAAATTGTGATTTAGTGTATGTACAAGAACCAGAAACCTTAAAATATTTTTTTACTTTATCCACGGGAATTTCACGGACGTGCTACATACTATACTAAAGTGCAAGGATATCCCTTCGGACACTCTGGTCACTACTTTTCAACTTGGAGTAAGAGAAACGTGCATATAATAAGCTCTTTTTCTAAATAGCCCGAATTTTCACTGTTGGTAAGAAGTCAAAGCTAAAACTTACAAAAATCAGTTTATTCTACTCCTGAGCGTATTTAAAATATAGCGAAGCAGCTGTGGATGTTAATTCACAAAATAGCACGATTAAATAATTAGTTAACCGTGTATTATTTGGTCTGTGTCTATAACTGATCAACTAAGTACCTACTACAAAATTTATATTTTAAGAACATCAGTTATTAGTTTATGAAAAATGCTCCTTGGGGGGCTTCTTTTCTACATAGTCTTTAATGCTCAACTCCGTGACAATCTCTTGAAGGACGTCATCTTCGATTGACATCATTGCTAGTCCCACTAAACCGTTCTCCGTGACATTGTCGATTTCAGACTTATACTAAGTTTTAGTTTTGAGAAGCCTCTTTCTCCCATACAGGAAGGGAGAGTAGTAGTATTCGGAGCTCCACTGTTACGTTAGAAATGTTTTCACTAAGACTGTTGAGTTATGTACTTTAATACATCTAGTGGGTCATTTACACCGTTGTCGGGAAATAAAAAAAGTGGCACTAAAGGTTCTTGATGTAGTTGCACAATCAATGTCACAATTGCTTCCGTCATTTACGGCTGACAGACAGTTTGAACATTTTTGTAAGAGTCCTTTTCCGGACTTTCCATATTGTACATAAAACCAAACATTTCATATGTATCTGGTTGGACAAATCGTTCATCCAATGACCTGATGGCACAGTCTAATACGTGACACAAAAAGTTGTTCTGAATGCCTTTTTAAGATCCGCAGCAGGTTCGCCACGTGACACTTAGTCAGGTTTGGCGCCCCACAGAGCCCGCGCCCCGGGCGGCCGCCCGGGCTGCCCAGCCCTTAAGCCTTCCCTGCAATAAAGGATAGAGCTCCGGACGATATTCCTTACACTATACGACCAGAATTCTATCAGCGAACAGACTTTATGTGTCTGTTTTTGTATAATACCATTCTACAATAATTCAAAGATCATAACTATGTAACAAATTAATGTAATAATAGTCAACGATACATTAATTATTAAACTATTTTTAAGTCAATGAGCTGTAATTAGTTAAAGGTGTATAATCACATTATAGAAGTTTGTTAACCCTCAATAATCTCGGTATTTTACATTTTACTGCTGACATTGGCTTCAACAATTTCAACTTTTTATTACGAGATTTAAAAGCGGTTTTAGTTGATTTTATCATTACGCAATGAAGCACAGTTGCTTAACAATATATTTTACAGGGTAGCCAAGGCAATTAGCATTTGCGAAAATTTTCATACAAACCTTAAGTGTTTTGTTTTCTTAGCTTTAGTGATAAACATAATTCACTTTACAATAATTATAACATTGTAACAAGTAATATCAGTAATTTAGGAGATATTGACAGTGTAAATATGTCTCGTTGTTTCTTGAAAATTGTAAAAAAAATGCTAATTATAAGTACCTACGCATTTCTCACAGTGCATAGAAATGGGTGGGAAAAAATTTAGACTCTGTACAAGAACATCCAAGATGGTCATTAAGGAAAAGATCAATAAATTTAGGTATTAGCAAATCTCATATTAAGAGGATTTTAGTCAGCAACAAATATGCATTTAAATCTTTTATTCATAAACTTCAAGCTGGAGATGATGCTCGTCATTTGGACTTTTGTTTAACTATAAAACTATAACTACTACTCTAATTCTGACCCTACTCGTACAGATGATTCCATCTTACCCATATCCGAAGCGATAAGCATTAATTGTATTACTGAAAATGACATCTTGCAAGCAATTAAAAAGCTAAAGAACAAAATGATCGCTGGTATAGATGGTGTTCCCAGCTTTGTGGTTAGGGACTCTGCTGCTGTGTTTGTAACTCCACTGTATATCATTTTTAACTTGATCCTTACTGCGTTTCCTGATATCTGGAAAATTACTAAAATATGTCCCATACTTTCCCATACAAAATTGGTCATCCATCTTCCATAATTAATTAGAGAGCCATCGCTATTTTGCGCAATTTCGCCAAAGTTGTAGAAATAATTTTATATACCAATATCTGCAGTGCAGTAAAACCTTTCAAATAGCATGTTGAGCATGGCTTCATGACGCAAAGATCAACAGTAGCTAATCTTGCCTGTATTACCCGGTTTATATCCGAAAACTTGGAAGTTGCGGGACAAGTACCTAGATGTTATATACATAGATATTAAAAAAAACATTTGATCACATAGATCACTATTTATTATTATCCAAGCTAAAAGTCTTCGGATTCTCAGATATCTTGATCTTGCTTTTTACATCCTACTTGTTTTCTAGGGAACAATTCGTAGGATACGGTGGTCACAGGTCTCGAAATTACTTAGCTACGTCAGGTGTTGCACAGGGCTCAAACCTGGGACCTTTGATGTTTCTAATTTTTATAAATAATATAACGTCAACAATCAATTGCCACCAGCCACTTTTTGTAGATGATCTCAAAATCTATGCAAGTGTAAACAGTTATAACGACTGTGTTAGTAATACACTTATATCTTACAAGAAATCCGTATATATAATAATAATAATAATAATAATAATATATAATATAATTCCATCATACTATATTTTTTCTTTTTTTTACACTTTTGTATCTCTTTTATTTTTATATTTGTATTGTAGTTTTGTAATTCTTATTATTCTTTCTCTTTTAATTCATGTACACTATGTTTCCTGTAATTGGGTATTGATACCTGTTGTAAATAAACGTGAATTTATTTATTATTATTTATTTATAACTTTAAAACTTTTTATAAAAATTACTTTTTCTCGGTCAATCAAAAATAAGAAAGTTTACGAGAGTACGGAGACACACTGTACTATTTTCTGGTTGATTAAGCACTTGTCTTCTTTATTAACAAATACATCATTTAATATAAATTTTATACTTTAATAATAATGTAAACCATATTTTTTTTTTCAGCGAGCAGTTTCGGCCGATGTAGCAAAAGCGATCCCAACTTCAACGAATGTTTGCGAGGCAACGTGGAATTTGCCATTCACAGTTTAAAGGATGGTAAGTTTTATACCAGAGTAATTAATTGTCATCTCAATTAAATTTCTACGTCGATATAGCTGAGAACAGTTATTTTTATACCAAGGCTGCGAAATTTATTTTTGCGTACCTACCGAGAGAAAATATATCGCCGAGGCCGCTTACGGCCGAGGCAAGATAATCTCGAGAGCGCTAAAAAATTTCGCGGCCATAGTATAAACACTATTTTTTGTGCAACCGCAAATTATAGTTAGATGCTGAAATTGACACCATCGTTTACGCTGTATTTAGCGGTGGCCTTAATGTCACAGTGTTTCTATGGAAATAATGGTACGCATACAAAACATTTTGATAGTTCTTGAAAAATCATAAAAATGTCTGACAGCCATAATGATATTTCAATTTCTTGCACTCCTCCAGAGCTGAGAAGTATCGTAAATTATGCGCTTTCTGATTTAATACCTGAAAAATCTAAACGACAATATGAAAAAGTTAAAATGACATGTGGTATGGGAAACAAAATAAAAAATAACAATTTTTGTTGTCATATTTTAAAAATGTCAAATTTTGAAGTGACTTAAACGCAGGACCCCCACAAGGGGGGGGGGGGGGTCAGTAGGTACCGTTTTCACATTTCTCACTAGTGAATAATGAAGACAGTCAGTTGTGTATAAGAAGTCACGGGCAGGTACTTCTTCAATTCGAGTGCAATCTCTGTTATTACTGTTATTATCAAATTTATGAATAGATAGCTTTATTTAGCGTTTCAGAAACAGACCCTCTATTCTATAGACCTTTTCATCGTAAGCGCGCGCATGTGCTGCCACTATGTTTATTTGCGGGAACTATGAAATGTTCGGACACTTGGTTGTCAAAATGGCTTGACCGATATCAGTTTTCCACATTAATTTAGACTAAAGTGTGATTGACGGTGCAAAATTAGTACACAACATTGTGGAAGAACACACTTGTGCTCAATTAAGGCGCTAGCTCAAGTATCCTGGCCGTAAAATGACTGGAAGCAAGAATAAATAACTGGTTGCAAGGTTAGAATTCAACTATCAACTTATCAATTTATATACAAGTGCATTAAAAGAAAACAAATGTGTTTAGTCTACAATATGCTTAATAACATTCTTCGTGCAGTAATTGATAATGCAGTAAAAATATTTTCTGTTTTTTTATGAAAATGTAGGGTCAAAAATACAATTGAAAATGAGGTTTTTTGTCGATCTTTCTGTGGATAAAGCTGGCTCCTTTTTTTCCAATTTTTTCAAATACGTAAACTATACGATATGGCACTACCTATTTTCAAAAAATTGGTAACAGATTCATCATTATTTGTTTAAAAAACGTCGAGTTCCGCCATGTTTCTTCGGACAGTTTTCGCATGTCAATATTGGATTTGACATAAACATTACGTTTTTTAACCAAATAATGATGAATCTGTTACCAATTTCCTGAAAATGGGAGTGCCATATCGTATAGTTTACCTATTTGAAAAAATTAGAAAAAAAAGAGCCAGCTTTATCCACAGAAGGATCGACAAAAACGTCATTTTCAATTGCATTTTTGACCTTACATTTTCGTAAAAAAACAGAAAATATTTTTACTGCATTATCAATTACTGCACGAAGAATGTTATTAAGCATATTGTAGATTAAACACATCTGTTTTCTTTTAATGCACTTGTTTATAAATTGATAAGTTGATAGTTGAATTCTAACCTTGCAACCAGTTCTTTATTCTTGCTTCCATTCATTTTACGGCCAGGATATTTGAGCTAGCGTCTTAATTGAGCACAAGTGTGTTCTTCCACAATGTTGTGTACTAATTTTGCACCGTCAATCACACTTTTGTTTAAATTAATGTGGAAAAATGATACCGGTCCAGCCATTTTGACAACCAAGTGTCCGAACATTTCATAGTTCCCGCAAACAAACATAGAGGCAGCACATGCGCGCGCTTATGATGAAAAGGTCTATTATCATACAATTTCGTTTTTAAATTTGACTGAGTAGGCCGTTATGTGTCAAAAGAACGGCTTGTCAAATTAAATTTAAACGTCAACGTTATTTACAACAATTTTACATATTACTCAAAAAGAATAATATAATCATTATATACTCGTTGAATAATATACTATTTACCTACGTTGTTAATGGCAACGTATATCCGTTTGAAATGTCAAACTTTAATGTCGTGAAATGAGTCAAGAAATGTCATGTTTTACTGATGTTTGAAGAAAAAAGAATTTTTTGAAACCTCCCAGTCTTCACGCTTTTTAGAGTTCTGAGATGCAAAATGATCGCCTCATGACGATATTGATTGATTTCAGCAAATTATTTCAAAATATCTTAAACAGTTTAATTCACTCTCAATTCTCTTAAATAATGTTTCAACATCAACACGGTTTTGTTTCTAAGTGTTTCTGGGAGCTTTACCGTTGCATAGAGCGGAGAAAAATTTGGAAAAATATCTAACTTGAAGAAATTTTGTATTTTCAGATTTAAGTGATAGTATAGTCAAATTAGGATTTTAATTGTCTGGTCAGGGCAGTTTTTCTGTTTTAATGTGTTCAGCAGTCAACTTAAATTCACAGCTCACTTTTACAGTTTCTGCGAGATCGGCGTATTGTTTATTTAAACAATTTAATTTCTCGTCCCACCTTCTAGAGGCTTGTATATCAGTGTATACTCGGAAGTTACGTAATTTCAGACGAGGATTACGTAGTGGATATACCATCCTTCGGAGGGGATGTAAAGCAGGCGGTCCCTTGTCTATTAAATGTTAGGCAAGTAAAAGATCCCTACTCTTCTTAAGGGAAGAGGTTCGGCAACATTTCCAGGTTGGGGGTAGCTCGTCTCCTGGAGTCGGTGATAGGCCCTGGTAGCGGAAATAGGCCGACGTTAAATAGTTAAAAAAAAAAAAACAATTTAATTTTTTAGACCTTGTGTTCCATCGGTTTTCTTTGAATATCTCGAAATTTATAAGTCCTTTGGAAAACAATAAGAAGAAGGAAAATGTTCGTTTTAAGTTGTGCAATAAAAGTATATAAACTACAATTCATTCCAGTTGTTATTATTATTTAAAAAATTGGACATTGCAAAATTATCCGTTTTTAAACAAATCACTTCTTTCAAAAATAATGGATAATATTCAATGAAATTTCAATAAGAAATATCAATTAGTTTATTTATAAGTGACCTAAACTAAAATCTAACGTGTCTCAGCTCCAAATGCAAGTAGAGTATTGAAATTTTTTTAAAGTTGGCTTTTTTAATCTACTTTCATTACTCCTTTACCGTTTTTGATTTCATAAAAAAACAGGGACTTATTTGAATTTGGTTATAACTGCAATTTCGAAAATTATAAACAACTGCAATAAAAAGGGTTTAAATTAAAAAAAAAATGATCTAACTGATCTTAAATTACTTATAAAAACTGCAATTTGAGCCATCGTACACATTTCTTTTGATGGCAGGATTTCACAAGGGTGCAAAGTTTTAGCAATAATTGTATATTTGAGCCGTTTTAATAGTCATTTTGATTGAAATTTTAAGTGGTGATTGTACTTTATAAGAGCTATATTTCTCCAAAATTTCATTGAATATTATCTATTATTTTTGAAAGAACAGTGATTTGTTTAGAAGCGCATAATTTTGCAATATTCATTTTTTTAAATAATAACAATAATTGGAATGAATTATAGTTTATGTACTTTTCCATAGGACTTATAGATTTCGAGAGATTCAAAAAAAACGATGGAAAATACGGTCTAAAAAATGTATTGTTTAAATATACAATACGCCGACCTCGCAGAAACTGCAAAACTGAACTGTGAACTTAAGTTGATCTCCTGAATACGTTAAAATAAAAAAACTGCCCTGTCCAGACAATTCACATTGCGCATTTTTTAGTCCTAATTTGACTCCACCATGAGTGTTAGCTTAAATTAAATTATACTTGTTAGCATATACTGGGTGTCTCACAAAGATATGAATAAAAAAATGAAAAACCCGTAATTTTGTCTTTTTTCAATTTTTACGGGATTGGAAGGGATCATTATTATACTCTTCGCAAATACGAAAACAACGAGTATAGTATATTTAATATATTTAATCAACACCAACATATAAAACCGTAAAATTTTTCATATAATTGTGATCGAATTCTGACAACTTCGTCTGTCTGTCCATCCGTCTATCTGTCATGAACGAACTGA